>NJPT01000044.1:0-600000 GCA_002946425.1 Rutstroemia sp. NJR-2017a BBW
GATTATAATTAAATTAGTAGTATAACTAACTATTAAACTAAAAATCGATTTAATTTTAGTTTAAGAACTTTAGATTATAAATAAAAGTCCAGATTATTCAAATAATTAATCGATTTCTTATATTAACTTTAATTAAATCTTTCTAATTATTTTAGAATTTAAATCTCGAATATTTATTTATATCTCGAAGATTTATATACTTAATATTATATTAATTTCTTTAAATATCGATTCTAATCTATTAGTTCTATTAGTAATTAAAAGAAGTAATATATTCGAACTAGTTAATATTTATAACGAAATAAGTTAAATCGAGGAAAACTTAACTAAAATAGTAGAAAGGAGTTTACTAACTAATACTATTTCGGCTAATTTATTTATTTTGGATAATTTCAATTTTTATTATTCTTAATAGAATCTAAATAATCGAAATAATTAAACTAATATAAAGTTAATTTAATAAATTAAAGAATAAAATCTAGAACTAATTAATAAATCTAGAATTATTATATTTTTTAGAGGGGCTAGTAAATCAGTTTTAGATTTTATATTAGTTATATAAATATTAGCTAGATATATTAATAATTAGTAAATACTAGTTAATTTAGGATCTAATTATTTATCGATTTTATTTACTTTAAAAAAGAAAAAAGAGTTAATATCTCTAAATAAATAAAAATTAGCTAATACTAATTTTAATACTAAACTAATAGATTAGAAGTTCTTTTCAAACTATTTAATTAAAATTATAAAAGAATTAACTATTTTAATTAATTCTCTCTCTGATTTCACTCGATTAAATCTGAAATTAGATAAAGTAATATAAAATTATCTAGAATTAATTAATTCGGAGTTATTATTACTAATTTAATTAATAATTAGTAAAATTATTTTTAAAACTAAATTTAATTTAAAAGCTAAATCTTAATAGATCTTTAAATTAAAAAGTTTAAGAAAATCGATAATATTAGTTTAGAGAAAATTAAAAATCCAAAATAATCAAATTAATCAAAGTTCTTATTAAGAATAATATTAATTAGTTTGGAATTAATACTTTTTAAAGATAAAATTAATTAAAAAGGATTACTAGAATACTTTTCTTGAAAATAATAATTCTAAATCAATATTTAAAACTTTTAGTTATATTAAATCCTATTCTAATTAATCTTTTCTAACTATTTTAAATAAAACTATTTTTAAAGAAAAGAGAATTATTTTAAGAACTATTCTCTTTCCCTAACCTTCTAATTCGATTAATTCTAATTAGAAAGAATATAAAGTAGTAAATTGGAATTAGTCTAAACTAGCTAATACCGAATTAGTATTAGTTTATTTAATTAAAATCAAAGAGAAAACTCCAGAATCTAATAGAATTATTCAAGAAATTATTAATAAAACTTATTTAGCTATTTCTAAGATATTTTATAAGGTTTTTATTTATCTAATTAACTTTAGATATTACTTTTAATATTAAAGATAAATAATTAGAACTATTTTTAAAAAACTAGTTAAATCTAATTATTTAATTTTAAAAACTTATAAAGTGATTTTACTTTTGAACTATTTAGATAAAATTAGTAAAAGAATATTAATAAAAAGATTAAACTATTTAGTTAAGATTATTAATTTATTATATAACTTTCAAATTAATAGAAAACTCAAAAAATTAATTATTAATATCGGGTTATTATTAGTAAATAAAGTTTAAAAAAATCATTTAAAAGATTATAAAATATTGATTTTATTTTTGGATATTAAAGAGATCTTTAATTATATTTCAAAAAATCAGTTTTTAACTATTTTAAAAAGATTAAAACTTCTAATTAGTTTTATTATTTAGATTAACTACTTTCTAGAATACTAGTTATTTTATTTAAGTTTTGATAGATAATTAGAAGATTTTCAATCTATTTCAATTAGTATTCTCTAGAATAATCTAATCTTACTAATTCTCTTTTTAATTTATATAAAAAAGCTATTTCTATTAATCTCTATCTTAATCTAGTTATATATAGATAATATTATATTAGTAATTAGTTCTATTAGTTTTAAAAAGAATTATAAAATCCTAGAAAGAGAAGTTAATAAGTTATATACTTTAAAAGAAGTAAATAATATCAAATTTAATTTAGTTAAAACCGAACTAATTTATTTTTTCAGAAGTAAATAAACTACTATTAAGACTAATTCAATTAAATTATCGAATAATCAATTAATATAATCTTTAAAAGTAGTAAAGTAGTTAAAGATCTAATTTGATAATACTTTATACTTTAATAAATATATTTCAATTAGAATTAATTAAACTAAATCAGCTTTTTTGAAAGCTAATTAACTAGTTAATATAGAAAATAGATTTTTACTTTATACTATATATTAACTATATCTTGTTTATATTACTAATATCTCAGATTATAAATTCCTTATATAATAGAAAGAATAAACAAAATTTAAAAATCAATTTCAATATTTATAAAATTTGATATTTCGGAGGATCTTCAGGATATTTAGAACTAGTTTAATAATCCTTATAGAAATAGAAACTATTTTAATATTCTTTTAAATTTATTTAAATACTACTAGTTACTAATATATATTTTAAACTTTCAAAATAGTGGAAAATTATCTAATTTTCAAAGAAATCTGAACTAAATCGAAAGCTAATTATTATTTTCAAGATTATTTAATATCTATCTAAAAGGAAATAGTCAAAATAATCCAAATTAAGTAAATTAGATACTTAATATACCTTTTAGTTCAGTTTCAGTATTTGGAATTGATTAGTTTATTCAAATTTCTATTTTGAGTTATTATCTTTTATTTAGTCGAAATTAATAAACTATTTAAAGAACTCGAAATTAAAAATTATAAAAACTTAGCTATTTTGCTAGCTCCGAACTAATATTTAGTTTATATTAATAGATTAGAATTAATAGATTAAAAAGAGATTGAAATCAATTTAGTTCTTTTTAATTCTAACTAGAAGCTAATCTAGAAGTCTAACTGGAATATTAAAACTAGTTAGTTAGTTTATAATAGCAAACTAGCTAGAATAACCAAAAGAATCAAACTAGTAAGTGAAATAACTTAAAAAAATTAAGAATTTATTATTTTCTCGGATAATCAAATTACTTTATAAAGGTTAAAATTACTTAGTAATAAACTAAAGTAAAATCAAATAATATTAGTATATGAAACTAGTTGAGAAATAGTTAGAAAAGGAGTTAAAATTAAATTAGTTTGGATTCTAGGTTATTTCGAGATATTAAGTAACGAAAAAGTGGATCTACTAATTAAATCAAGAATTAAAATAGATTTGATAATCTAAATAACTAGTTTTAATTACTTGGGAGTTTAAATTAAACGAATTAAAAACTAGAAGTAATCAGAATCTTTTTTAAAAACTTTGGAAACTATATCGGAAGCTAGTTCGTTTAGCTCGACTAGTTATTTAAAAAATTTTAAATCTACTTCTCGAAATTATATTCAAATTCTAAATTTGACTAAAAGAACTATTATTAGTACTTTCTTCTAGTTGAAAATTAGATATAGTTATTTAAAATCATATTTATATTTATTAGAGTATACTAGTACTAATAAATATATTTATAAAGCTAAAGAGATTTCTAAGTATTTACTTTTAAGTTATTCTCTTTTTAATCTAACTTGAACTAAGCTAAAAGATAAATTAGTTATAAATTACTTATTACTTCTACTTCTTCTTAATACTACCTCCGGAATCGAAGCTAATATCGCTTATTTAAGCGAGATAAAAATTTGTACTCGAAAATATCATCTAGCTCGAGAGCTAGTTAAGGATTAATTTGGATATTTAAATTGGAATAATTTTATTTTCATTATTATAAAATTAATATTTTCATTATTTTAGTTATTTTCATTTACTAGAACTAGTTCCTTATTATCTCTTGATACTATTTAGTTTAAAAATATATTTAAACACTATTTATATTTAGCTGTTAGCGGCTGAAGGCCGCTAGCCGACCTATTATAATCTTAAACTTAAAAAAGTTGTTAAAATAATAAATTAATTAATTAATAATTAAAGAATATAAAGAATATAAAATAGAGAAGATATTTCAGAAATATATTATTTTAATAAAACTTATAAAATATTTAGTAAGATAAAAAGAATATAAACTAGAATTTAACTAATAGATATTTAAAAGATATTATAGAATCAATTATCTATTATATAACTATTATATTTAGTATTTAAATAAAAATCCTTCAATATTAAATAAAGTTTATTATTATATAACGATAATAATTATAATAATTCCAAAGTAGATAGTAATAATTTTATAACTCAACCTTTTATTTTTATAATTATTTCTAAATTTATTGATTTTATAAATATAGAATCAAAAGCTTATTTATAGAAAATCAATCAACTATTATTTTTATTATTTATATATCTAACTTTTTATTAATATAAAAGTTATAAACCCGATCTATATATATATTTCTCTATATAACTTTCTATTAATTTATTGAAAAGTTATTTTTATCTTTTATTAATTATTTAATTATTTTTACTTTATTTTATCAAAATATCAAATATTAATCACTATATTATATCTTGCAATATTCGGAGATATTAAGTTAAATAATAAAATATAATAACCAATTTAGATTATAAAATTATAAAGATAATATTAGATTAATAATATCTAATATCTAATTAACTTCGATTTTATTATATATTCCAAACTTGATTGATTAATTATTCTAACTCCAATCTCTTTATTAATTAAGATTTTCAAAGAAAAATAATACTAATATAATTTTAAAGTACTTTATTATCTTTAATTTATATTATCAAATAGTATTTCATTTGATATCTAGATAAATAGAACTAATAATTAGAATAATAAAGATAATTTATTTATTAATATATAGATTTCTCTATTATTAAATTATCTAGTTATTAATTAGATTAAAAATAAATTTCTATTTTTAAACTATAAATATAAAGAGTTTAAAACTAAATAAGATTATAAATATAAAGTTTTTAAAGATATATATAATTAAATCTCTTTCTCTATCCAATATTTATATTTAATTAATATCAACTAATAATTAATTTAATTTAGTTAAATCTCTTTTAGGAAATCTATTTTTATATTTAAGAAATATCTTATTTTTATTAATATTATTATAATATTCAATATTCAATTCCAGTATTATAAAGTATTCAAATAAATAATCTTTATATATATTATATTATTAGATTGATATATTAAATAGATTGAAATTTATAATAAAATATAAACTTATTAATTTAATAAAACTAAAGATTCTCTTAATATAATTAACTTCCTCGAAGTAATTAAAAAACGAATTCTTCTTTTTTAGATCGAATAAAAACTAATCAAAATATAAATTAAGGAATATTTTAACAAACCAATTAATAATTTGGAATACTATATTCAACTTATCGATATTCTTCTCTAGAATATAGTTTATAATCCGAAAAATAAAGATATATATATAATAAATACTTTAAAACTAAATCTAAATTTGGGAAATAATTTTAATATACTTTAATAAAATATTAGAAGATTACAAAATAATAAAAATAAGAATATAGATAAAAAAGAAAAAATCTTATATTTATATTATTTTATTATTTGGTTCAAATTATCTGAAAGTAAATATTATTGGAAATCTGAAGATTATAATATATTTCGAAATATATTATAATGAAAGAAAATAAAAAAAGTACTTTCCAAATCTGAGATTAATTAGATTAAAGAATATATTAAGATAGTTTGATGAAATAATCTTTAATAGAAACTCTCTAATAAAGAAATTAATATTATAAATATATTTATAATAAATAACTTATAATCTCTATTCTCCAGAAAAATTATCAATATAATCTTATTATTAATTCTAATATAGAATACTGATTTGAATATATATATTACTTTATTAATTACTAATAAATATTTCCTTACTAATTCGATACTTCTTAATAATTATAAAGTTATATATTTAGTAAATAATATCTTATTTTTTGATAATAACAAAATCAAGTATATCGAAGAAAATAATTATTTTGAATATAGTATATTATTATTTCTAATTATCAAATATAATATTTATATAATCAAGGATATTATCAATAGAATAAATAATAAATATATTAAAGATCTTATATTATCAAATATTATTTTTATATCTAGTTTCTATATTAATATTACTTCTAAATCCTAATTAATAGATTTATATATATAGATATATAATTATAATATAATATTAAGATATAAATTAATAGAAAATAATATAATTATAACTAAACTCCTATATAAATATAATCTAGTCTTTTTGAAATATAAGAAAATTATTTCTTCTTATCTAAATATCTATAATAATATTTCTATAAATAATATTATGATAATATATTCTATTATAAACTAATTTATAAGAAATCGTTTTAAATAATTTTATAATCTAATATTATCAAGATCAAATATAGTATAAATATAATATAATTAATTACAATATCTAAATAAAAAAGTTTTCGAATATTTAATAGATAAAATAAAAGATAGAAAGATTAAAGAGATTAAATAAATTGATTATAAATATTATATATATATATATATAAAGTAAGTTATTAATAAACATTTATTTGATTGATAATTATTATAACTATTTTATAAAATTATCTAGAATCTTTTCAATTTTCCAATAATATATAATAATTATATCTAGATTCTATTAATCAAAGAAATATATAATAAGAAGATTTTTAAGATTCTATTTATCTAGAAAATTTATATAAAAGTATTTAATATTATTATCAACTTTGAAATATAAATAAAGTATTAATATAACTTATTTATATATATAATTAAATAGAATAATAATACTTCTATAATTAGTATTAATAATAATATTAAAATTCCAATATTAAATTAAATCAGAAAAAATCGAAATAGAACTTTCTTTATCTTATATATATAAACTAAATAATATTATAAAATAAATAGAATAAAAAGTTGTAACTAAATTAATTAAAATATAAACTTAAATAAATCTATTAACAAAATTATAATTTGAAATTATATAGATAGCTATTTATCTATATAATATAAATCTATTATAAATAAGAAGTTTTCAAATATCTAATAAGATATTTAATCTATAATTTAAATAGTATTTTAGATAATATAACTTTATATTAATTACCAAAATAACTATAAATCTATATCTGGATTAAAATAGAATTTACTATTTCGATTATTGAATATATCTTTTTAATAAAGAAAGAAAATATAATAAAAAAAGAAAGTAATATAAAGTAAATTCGAAAATATATATAGATTATCTAGTAAATTATATATTTAGAACTCTAATCTATAAAATATAGATATCAAAGTTTAATTATATTATTATTATTCGAAATATTATATTTAATAAAAAGATTATTTATTCTAAAGAAAAGAAGAAACTAGAAATCTTTGAAAAAATATATTTAGAAGAAATCTTATAAATATTAGATACTAAATTCAAAGAAAATCTCAATAAATCAATTCTTAAAAATAATAATATAGTTAATTTTAATATAGTTATTATAAAACTTACTTTTCAATTAACTAATTATATTGAGAACTATAAATAAATCTCGAAGATAAATAATAATTAAAATAATAATAATAATAAAGAATAAAAATCTTTTAATAATCTATAATCTGAAGATAATAATTTATATCGGATAAATAGTGAAAATAAATAGAATATATAATAATTAAAAGATTAATCTATAAATTAAAAAGTAATTAGAATATTATCTATATTTAATAATATTTATAATATAGAAATTATTAATTCTATTAATGAAAAGTAATTAAATAAAATAAATATAGATAATCTAGAATTAAATAAATTTGGAATTATCGAAATATTAGAAAATAGAATATTTACTAATCTCGAAAATAAAATAAACTTCGAATATATTAATTAAACTAATATAGTTTATAAAGATATAAATCTAGTTTAGATAAAGAATCTCTCAAGATAAAATTTTTAAGAATTAAAGATACTTTATATAATTTTATATATATCTTATATAATAATAATTAGTAATATAAATAGAAATAAATTGAGATTCTATCAAATATTCAAATATAAATAAAGATATTACTAAGTTCTTCCAAATATAAATCAGATAAGTTTTTTAATAATATTTAACTAATAAAATCATTAATAGATAAATATAATAAATAATTTAAGAAACTCAAATTCGTAATTGAAATATTTATAAACAAACAAGATATATTTAAGAAAATATAATAAGATATTGATCTTTTTATATATAAACTATCTAGTTTTATATTAAAGATCGAGATATATTAACAGAATTATCTTTATATTTGATATAATAATAAAATAATCAATATCTTTATAAATATAATAATTATATAAATATCTAAATAAAATATTAATAAACTTAATAAGTTTTATAAAGTATTTTAACTTAATTAATTAAATATTAATAAAAATAAAGAATTTAATAATTATATAATACTTTATAATATAATAATAATAATAATTATAAATAAATCTAATAAATTTATATCAGAATCTATATAATTATCCAAGATCTATTATAATTAAATATCGAAACTATTTTATAAATATTATAATTTCTATAATTATTTATTAAAAGATATATTCAAAATAAACTATAATAAAGAGATTAATAATTTTAAAATTAGAAATATATAAAGAGAAATATTAATTATATTAACTAGAATTAAACTAATTTCTTTCAAATAAATATTTATTTATAAATATAATCAAAATGAATATATTATATATTATAGATTATAATTAATAATAAAGAAAGATTTTTAAATCAAAAATATAATTAAATCAATCTATATAATTATAGTTGCTTTTTATTCTTTTTATATTATTATAATTATTATTACTAAACTTAATTTAGAAACTAAGTAATTCGATATAATAAATACTTTTATAAATATATTATATAATCCAAATAGTGAATTAATTATATATTATCTCTCTAATAATTATAAAATTGATAAAATAGTTATAATTATTAATTATACTCTTTATAGTTTATATAATTCCCTGATTATATAATTCAAAACTTTTATTAATATATTAATCAACTTTGAAATAAAACTATATTTAAATAAACTTTATATTCTTATTAATAAAGATTATAAAATATTAATATTATTCTTTATAAATAATCTCTAAATTATTTATAATAAAAATAACAAAATAATTATTAATAAGATTATTAAAGATATTTATATAGTATATAAACTATATAAAATAGATAATATCAAATAATTTCTAAATATATAAATTATTAGAAATCGGAATTAAAAGAAATTATAATTTGTTTATAATATTTATATTGAGAAGATTACTCGAAAATTCAACTTTATAAATAATAAAATAATAAATACTTTATTTCTAATTATAAAATTCAAAAAGAATAAAAAGATAATAACGAAGTTGAAAGTTAAAAAATATTAAGAAAAGATTAGATCGATTTTATATATAACTATTACTTTATATATAGATATTATATTTATAATTTTATAGTTTAATTATTTTCTAATCAATTCTTTAGAGAAATATATTATAATTATTAATTATTATATTTGATATCTATAAAAAATAAGATATTTTATTATAGAATATAATATAAATTTATCAACTTAACTATTTATCACTTTAAATATTTCCTTTATAGATAATAATAAAATAAAATAATTATCTTAGAAATATATAATATTACTTTATAGAGAATTAATTATTTGGAAAACTTCGAAATAAAATATAATTACTATTTTTATAATTAAAGTTGAATTACTTAATATAGAACAAATAACAAAAGAAATAATAATAATTAAAAAATTATTTAAAGAATTTAATTTAATTATCTTAGAATTTATAATAATCTTCTATAATAATATCTAAATAATTAGATTAATAATAAATAAAAATAAGTAAATATTAATCAAATTATAATATATCGATATATAAAATATATAGTTATAATAAGAATATATAAAAGAATTATTTGATATTATCTATTTTTCTATATAGAATATATTTATAGATAGTTTTATTAAGAATTTTATTTAGTAATAATTCAAATATTTTCATATTTATCTAAATCTATAAAATATAAAAAGTAGAATTGAAAATCTCTCTAAAATAATAAAAAAGTTATAAAATATCTTTTTATTTATATATTTTCTATTTGATTGATTGATTTATTATTTTAACGACCTTTTTGAATCTAAGATTATAGTAGGTTGGCTAGTAGCTAAAAGCCGCTAGCAACTAAATTATTTTCTATTTATTAAATTAATATAATTACTAATCCCGGTATAATATATAGAATATAAAAATTAATATATATTTTGAAAATAATAATCTAGTTATTTATAATTATCAAGATTAGAAAAATATAAAACTATAATTTATATATTAAATAAATAGCGAAATTCATTTATTTATATAATAAAATAAAGTTGGATAAATAGAAAAAAATTCAAATAAATTCAAATAAATTACTAAATATATCTAGATATATCAAAAACAATATTATTTATTAATTAATTATATTAATAATATCTTATTTATCAATTAATTTATCTATTTATTATTATTAGAATATCGATTATCTAAGAAATATATATTTATAATATCTTTCTATTTATATAATCGATAATAATTTAAAAGATAAATAAAGAAAATTAGAAAGATTATTTATTTATTTAAAAATATTTTTATCTAACTTTCTAGTATCTTAATATATAAACTATATAAACTATAATTAATTCGAAAAATTCTATATATTTAATAACTATTTCTCTAATTAGATAATCCTTTATTATATAACTTTTATCTAAATAAATCAAATTATTAATTTATTAATATAATTAATTAAGTAAATCCAACTAAGTTCTAGTTTTAATATATAAAGTAAAAATCTGATTTTGATTATTATTTTATATATTATTATCTAATATATTGATTATTCTCTTATTATATTATAGAATTTATTTAGTGAAATAATTTTAGTTTGAAATATTCTTTTTAATCTACCAAATATATAAATCTAAATTTCCTCTTTATTAAATTCTATAATTATAAAATTATATTTAAAGTAATTTAGAAATAAAAGTATTCTTTAATTAGAAGTTTTAATTTGATTTTTTAGTTAAAGAGAATTTATATTATTAAAATAATAATAAAGAAGAATATTAGATCTTTAATATATATTAGAAAGAAATTAATTAGAAGAATAAATAAAAGAATAAAGATATAAATTAAAGAAAGTTTTAATATTATTAAATTTAAACTTCTAAATAACTTTTTTATAAAGAATATTCTTATAAATATCTAAACTATAATTATAAAGAGAAATATCTTTGGATAAAATAGTGAAAATAGATATATAATAATTAAAATAAAGAATAAAAGATATTCAATATTGAGATTCTTAATTATAATTTCTATATTCAAAAATATTAAAAGAATAAAAACTAAAACCAATAATTCTAATAATAGAAGAAAATATATTATTACTATATATAATAATAAAATAAGTAGATTTTTAAAGTTGATAATAATTATAAAAATAAAATTGATTATTATAAGAAGAAAAAGAATAATCAGAATAATAATTATAATAAGATATATTAAAATGAAATCTTTTTATTAAATTAGAAAGATATTAATTATTCTCTACATTATTATTATTATTATTATTATTATTAACAATTGATTTTTTAGAATAAAGATAATAAAATAATTTCGATATAACTTTATTATTATTATTATTATTATTATTATTATTATTATTATTATTATCTAAATCTATTTAGTTATTATAATTCTAAATATCTTGAGAATTATTAAAAAGATCTTTTATTTTATCTTCAAAATTATATTTATTTATTATAATATAGAAAGTAATATATAATTATTTCATTTTTTAAATTAACTTAGTTAATATAATTTAAATAACAAATCCAATTAATTTATAGTTTTACTAATATTCTTTTTAGAAAGATTATATAATTTATTCTCAAGATATCTAAATAGTTAAAATATTTCCTTATATTTATATATATAATAATTCTAGTAATAAATAAAGTTCTCACTCTTCTAATTATAATATTATTCTTTTCTAATATTATAATAAATATTATTTATATAACTAATATATAGAATTTAATAATGAATATTATAATTATCAAAGTTATTATAATTCTAGAAATAAATATTAGAATTATAATAATAATAAGAAATATCGGAAATATTATTAGAAGTAGAAAAATTAAATTAAAGATTAATTAGAAATTTAATTTTAATAATAGAAGAATTTTATTATAAATCTTTTTATAATATAGAAATAGATAATTGAACTTAGTAAGAATTATAATAAAGAAATAATAAAGATAGAAAAAGAGAATTTATAGAAATCAGATTATTTATATAATTAAGAATCGAAATAAATCCAATATAAATATAAGAACTAAATATAATAATCGAAAGATTAATTTTATAATTCTAATCAAATTAAAATTATAGATATATAATAACTAGTTTATTCTATTTAGAATATATTAAATTATCTTTCCTTTATTTAATTAATAAATCTAAATAATAAAAAGGATTTTAGATTTATTAAATAAAATAAAGTTTGAATCTAAATATTGAAAACTTTCAATAATAAATAGAACTAAACTTTAATAATAATATAATCTAATATTGATAAGATTATAAAAAAGAATTTATAAAGAAATTAAAAGAAATTATATATTTATATTAATTGATTGATTAATTGATTGATTTATCATTTTAACGATCTTTTTGAATCTAAAACTATAATAGGTCGGCTAGCGGCTGAATACCGCTAGCAGCTAAATATAAATAATGTTTAAATATATTTTTAAATCAAATAGGATCAAGAGATGGTGAGGAACTAGTCCTAGTAAATGAAAATAACTAAAATAATAAAAGTACCAATTTGATAAAAATGAAAATAAAATCATTCCAATTTAAATATCCAAACTAATCATCAACTAGCTCTCGAGCTAGATGATATTTTCGGGTGCAAATTTTTGTCTCGCTTAAATAAGCGATGCTAGCTTCGATTCCGGGGGTAGTATTAAGAAGAAGTAGAAGTAATAAGTAATTTATAGCTAGTTTGTCTTTTAGCTTGCTCCGAGCTAGACTAAAAAGAGAACAACTTATAAATAAGTGTTCAGAAGTCTCTTTAGCTCCACAAATATATTTATTATTGCTAGTATGCTCTAATAAATATAAATATGATTTTAAATAACTATATCTGATTTTCAACTGATAGAAGGCGCTAGCAGTAGCTCTTTTAGTCGAAATTGGGATCTGGATTCGATTTCGAGAAGAGGGTTTAAAAATTCTTAAATAACTAGTTGAGCTAAGCGAATTAGCTTCCAGAGCTTTTAAGAGAGATTTAAACTATTCCTGATTTTTAATTCGCTTAATTTGAGCTCCCAAGTAATTGAGACTAGTTGTTTGGGTCACCAAGTCCATTTTAGTTCCTGATTTAGCTAGTAGATCCGCTTTTTCGTTGCCTAGTACCTCGAAATAATCTGGAATCCAAGTTAATTTGATTTTAGCTTCTTTTCTGACTATTTCTCGGCTAGCTTCGTATGCTAGTACTACTTGATTTTGCCCTGGTTTATCACTAAGTGATTTTAACCTTTGTAAAACAGTTTGGTTATCCGAGAAAATAGTGAATTCTTGATCTTTTTGAACTATTTCGCTTACTAGCTTGATTCCTTCGGCTATTCCGGCTAGTTCGCCGTTATAAACTAGCTGACTAGTCCCAATATTCCAGCTAGACCCCTGGATTAGCTCCTGGTTGGAGTTAAAAAGAGTTAGATTGATTCTAATCCCTTTTTGATTTACTAATTCTGATCTATCAGTATAGACTGAGTATTGGTTCGGGGCTAGTAAAATAACCGAGTTTTTGTGATTTTCAGCCTCTAGCTCTTTAGATAGTTTACTAATTTTAACCGAATAAGGGATAGTAGCCCAGGGTGGAAATTTGAATAAACTAATCGATTCCAAATACTGAAACTGAACTAAGGGGTGTATTGAGTGTCTAATTCGCTTAATTTGGGTTATTTTGGCTATTTCCTTTTGGGTAGGTGTTAAATAGTCTTGAAAATGATAATTAGCTTTCGATTTAGCCCAGATTTCTTTGAAAATTGGATGATTTTCTACTATTTTGAGAGCCCGGAGTGTGTATTGGCGACTAGCGGCGTTTAAGCGAGTTTGGGGGGGTGCTAAAGCAGCTTCTACCTCCATAGGGACTATTGGGCTAGTTCTGAATACCCCGAGGATCCTCCGAAGTACCAAATTTTATAAGTATTGGAATTAACTTTTAAATTTTGTTTATTCTTTCTATTATATAGAGGACCTGTAGTCTGAAACACTAGTGACGCAAGCGAGGTAAAGCTAGTATATAGTATAAAATGAAAGTCCATTTTCCGTATTAGCTAGCCGATTAGCTCTTAAAAAAGCTGATTTAGCTTAACTAATTCTAGTTAAAATATATTTATTGAAGTGTAGAGTTTCATCAAACCAGATCTCTAACTACTTTACTATCTTTAAAGGTTGTATTGACTTATTATTTGGTAGTTTAACCGAATTAGTCTTAATAGTAGCTTGTTTACCTCCGAAAAAGTGAATTAGCTCTATTTTTGCTAAATCGAATTCGATATTACTAGCTTCTTCCAAGGTATATAGCTTGCTAGCTTCTCTTTCTAGAATTTTGCAGTTCTTTTTAAGACTAGTTGAGCTAGTTGCTAGCGCGATATCATCTATATACAACCAGATTAAAATAGAAATTAATGGAAATAGCTCTTTAATATAAATTAAAAAGAGAATTGGTGAGATTAGACTATCCTAGGGAATACTAGTTGAAATAGGTTGAAAATCCTCTAATTGTCTATCAAAACTTAAGCGAAGTAGCCGGTGCTCTAGAAAGTGGTTAGTCCAAGTAATAAAACTAATTAGAAGTTTTAATCTTTTTAAAATAGCTAAAAGTTGATTTTTTGAGATATGATCGAAGGCTCCTTTAATATCCAAAAATAAAACCGATGTTTTATAATCTTTTAAATGATTTTCTTGGACTTTATTTGTTAGTAGTAATCTGGTATCAATAACTGATTTTTTAAATCTTTCACTAATTTGAGAATTGTATAGCAAGCTAGTAGTCTCGGCTAAATAGCCTAGTCTTTTTGCTAGTATTCTTTTGCTAATTTTGCTTAAATAGTTTAAAAGTGAAATCACTCTATAAGCTTTTAGAACTGAATAGTTAGATTTAGCTGGTTTTTTAAGAATAGTTCCAGTTATTTACCTCCAATACCGGGGGTGGTATTCAGAGTTGATTAGGTAAGCGAAAACCTTATAAAATATCTTAGGAATAGCTAAATAAGCTTTATTAATAATTTCTTAAATAATTCCATTAGATCCTGGAGTTTTCCCCTTAATTTTAACTAAACAAGCTAGTGCTAATTCGGTGCTAGCTAGCTTAGGTCAGTTCTAGTCTACTGCTTTATACCCTTCCCAATTAGGACTAGTCGAAATAGGAGGTTGGGGAAAGAGAGTAATTCTCAAAATAACTTCTTTCTCTTTAAAAGTAGTTTTATTTAAAATAGTTGGAAGAGATCGGTTAGAGTAGGATTTGGTATAGCTAAAAGCTTTAAATATTGATTTAGAATCATTATTTTCAAGAAAAGCATTCCAGTAATCCTTTTTAACTAGTTTTATCTTTAAAAAGTACTGATTCCGAGCTAATCGGTATTGTTCTTGATAAAAGCTTTGATTAGTTTAACTATTTTGGATTTTTAATTTCCTCTAAGTTAGTATCATCGATTTTCTTAGACTTTTTAACTTAGGGGTCCACTAAGGTTTAGCTTTTAGATTAGATTTAGTTTTGGGAATAGCTTTACTAGCTATTAGTTGAACTAGTAATGATAACTCCGAACTAATCGATTCTAGATAATTTTGTATTACCTCACCTAATTTCAGGCCTAGCCGAGTGAAATCAGAGGGGGGACTAACTAAAATAGTTGATTCTTTTGAAATTTTGACTAAATAGTTTGAAAATAACTCCTAATCTGCTAGTTTAGTATTAAAATTGGTACTAGCTAATTTTTGTTTATTTGGAGGTACTAGCTCTTTTTTCCCTTTTAAAGTAAATAAAATCGGTAAATAATCAGATCCCAAATCAGTTAGTATTTACCAATCTTCAATATACCCGGCTAACACTTATATAGCTAGTGTAAGATCTAAAACTGACTTACTAGTCCCTCTAAAAAATATAATAGTTCCAGGTTTATTAATTAGTTCTAGGTTCTACTTTTCAATCCATCGAACTAGCTTTATACTAGCTTGACTACTTCGACTATTCGGGTTCCACCAAGAATGATGAAGGTTGAAATCACCCAAAATAAGTGAATTAGCCGAAATAGTATTAGTTAATAAACTCCTTTCTACTGTTTTAATCGGATTCCCCTCGATTTAGTTTATTTCGTTATAAATATTAACTAGTTCGAGTATATTGCTTCCCTCGGCTATTAATAGGATTAATAGGTCAGGATCGATATTCGAAGGAACTAGTATAATATTAGGTATATAGATCTTCGAGATATAAGCAAATATTCGAAATCTAAATTCTAAAGTAATTGGAAGGATTTGATTAAAGTTAATATAAGAAATCGATCGACTATTTGAATAGTCTGGACTTTTATTTATAATCCAAAGTTCTTAAACTAAAATTAAATCGATTTTTAGCTTAATAGCTAGTTATAGTACTAATTCAGTTATAACCAAACTTCGATTGAAATTTACTTGGATAATCCAGATACTAGTACTAATTATAGATTAGTACCTTTAATAGCCTTATAAACTTCATATTCTTTAGAAGTGGAAATATAATTATTTTTGCAATTAGTATACTTTGAAGCTAAATAAGGGTATTTCTGACCATTTTACTTATAAATTGAATAGTAATACTATTATATAGTGTGAAGTTCGCTATAAAGGCTATATTTAATCTCTTTTCGGTAAAATTTTACCAAATATCCAAATTCTTGGTATTTGGTATATTGGGTAGATCTAAAAGTAGTTAGAAGCTTTTCAATTCTAATACTAATTCTAATTATCCAAATTTGGTTTCTAATATATCTTTCAACTTCTACTTTAGTAGCAAATAAGATTACTACTGATCTACCTCGTTTAATAGCTCGATTTTCTGCCGAGGATAATCAATAGAGGGTATTAATAAGTTTTAAATTTAGATTAAAATTAAAAATCTTTAGTTCATCCAAAACTAGCTCCATTCTATAAAGTATATTGAAATCCAAAGTGGGAATTCTATGAAGGACTACTTTATACCAAGTTTTATATTTAATCATTGATTTAAAAATAATTAAATACTCCTAAATAACTCTTTTTTCGATTAGGAAATCAGAAGTAAAAAGGCTAGTATTAGTAACTATTAGATTCTTCTTATTACTAGTATTAGTAATAGAAGAGATTACTAATCCCTTTATACTTTTATTCAAAAAGGCCTTATTAATAGTATTTCGAAGTACTAGCACCGAAAAGAGGGTTTCAAACTTTCAAATCAAAATTAATCGATTTTGAACTTTAGTCTTTTTCGGTGCTTTTTTAATTATAATCCAGTTTCCAGAGGTACTATTAGTATCTACTAGTACTATAGAAGCAAAAGTGGGTCCAGGAAATGAATTAGCCGCCGAATTAGCCGGGGTAGTACTAGTAATAGTCGAGTTAGTTATATTAATCTAATTAGAAAGATTTTTAAGAATCGAGATATTAGTACTATTAGCGATGCTAACTGCTTTAGTCTTAGCTTCGATTTTTCAGATAGTATATTCCAGGTTATTAACTTAAGAGGCTAGCTGATTAGTAACCTTTTATAACTTTCCTGATTCAGTATATTCTCTAAATATCTCGATTAAATCGAGGATTTGAAACTGCTTTTTATATGATTTTGTAGCCGAATATACTTCCACTAGCAAATCGCATACCTAGAGAATTTTGGCGTTAGCTAGATCCGGAGTAATTAGTTCAATAATAGAGAAACAAATAGTTTTACTTAATTTAGAAAGAGTAAAGGGATTAGCCTATTTAGGAAGGTGGTAGGTATTTTTGCCGGGTCCAGTAGTAGTATTTATAATAATATTAAATAGATCCGAACTGAAAATCTTATTTAAACCAGATATATCCAAATTTGGGTTGAAAATCGAGGTAATTAGTAGTTTAGAATTATTATCTATATCTATATCAGTATTAATAGAAGGGGAGGATCGAATAATATAGTTATTAGTAGGTTCAGAGGTATATTGATAGGTTGAAGTTGAAGGAAGTTCGATTTGAATAGGATTTTAAAAGGTTTGAACTCCCAAATCAGCTATTTTGGCCGCGACGACGATATCTCGACAACTAGCAGGCGTATTGCTAAGCGAGCTAGCAGGTTCGATCCGCAGAAGTGTATATAGTCGGATTTTATATTGATATTGATGTTTTTGAATTCGGAATCGTTTTTTCTAGCGTTTTTTTTCTTTTTTCGCCAAAAAATAAGTTTTTTGATATTTATATTAATTATTTATATACTAATTAGTATAAAATAAAGAGAATTCCTATTATTTAAAAAATCTATCTAAATTATATATAAAAAGTTAGTATATAAATAATATAAATAATAATCAAAATAAATAATAAAATTAAAGATGAAAATAATTAATCACCAAAATATATAAATCAAAGATTAAGATAATAGAATAAATATTACTTTATTTATATTATTAATAAAATTATCTTTTTTATTTTAAATAGTAAAAAGAAAGTTATTAATATTAATAAAGACTTTTCAAGATAATAAATTCGTATAATTTAGATAAAAATAAATAGAATATTGAATTAATATAATCTTATTATAAAGAGAATAAATATTAGTAATTATAATAATATTATAAGCGATAAAAATAGATATAAAATACTTTATAAAATCAAATTTATTAGATATATTAGATTCTAAAATATCTTATAAAGAAATATAATTATATTTTTAATTAGATATAATAAAGATTAAAAAATAAAGTAGAAGAAATGAAAAAGATTAAAAGAATTAAGAAAATATTGAAGATAATAATAGATATTGAAGATAATTATAATAATATAATAATAAAGAAATAATTATATTATATATAAAAAAGATAATCACTTTATATTTATTATATTTATAATAAAAAATTATATATTAAGTCGATCTATAGAGATAATAAAAGATAAATATTATAATTATTATAATTTTCGATTTATATTTATTTGATTAGATTATATATTATATATTGATATTATTAATAATTTATAACTTTATTTACTTTCTTTTTATTAAAAATCAAATATCAAGAATACTTTTATAAAATTAGATATATAAATTCACCTAATTATAAAATATATTACTATCTAATAATATATTATAAAGAAATCTTATTAATAAAGAGAAAAAAATTATTAGAAAAATTATTATTTCTATTAATTTTTGAAGTAAATATTAGAAAGAATATTAATCTTATAAATAAATATATATATATATTTAGATAATTAAATAAATACTATAATATATATTCTCGTTATTAATATATATATTATAAAATATAATAAAGATATAATTATTAATTATAAAGAAAATATTATAATAATATTAATATCGATTTTTATAATAACTATTAAATAATATTAAGATAATATTAATATTATTCAAAATTAAATAGTTAATTCAGAATAGATAGTTCGAATATTTTAAATTTACTAACTAATTATAATATAAATAATAAGATTGAGAAATAACTAAATAATATAGTTATAAAAAATAAAAGCAAAGTGAATATATAAAAGTGGGAAATATAAAATAGTGTGATTAGTAATTTTATCTAAAGAAGTTTTATTAATATAATTAATTAAATTGAATTTCTTTATAATCAATATTATATATATTAGTTAATAAATTAGAAATAAATAAAAAAATACTAATTAATAATATTAATATTATAATAAAGAATAGATTTATAAAAGTATTTATATTATATCTAATTAAAATAGATTATAAAGTTAATAATTAATATTTTATTATTTAAAAGTTTCTAAAAAAAATCTAATTTAATAAAATAAATTCGAATTTAGATATATTCGATATTATAAAGAAATATCTACTAATTAAAATATCTTCGAAGATAAATATTATTAATATCGAGAATAAAAATTTATTAATTAAAATATTATAAATTAGATATTAAATAAAGATTATTATTATAAAGTTATTTGAAATTATAAAGTTTGAGATATTACTAATTATAATAGAAATATTAAATAATAGGAAATATAGAAAATTAATATAAAATAAAAATATTAAAATAGATATATTAAATAACGAGATTAAATTATATATATTAATAATAGAAAGGATTATAATAATAAATATATTTAAATAAATATATAAAATTATAAAAATCGTTATTAATATTATTATTTTAATATCTTTATTATATATATAATATATAATAATATAAATATAAGTTCTCAATATAATAGAGATCTAATTATATATTATAATCTATATTATCTTCTTATAAAAAGTTCTCGAAAAGAATAAAATACTTTAACTAAATTAATTATTAATAATATATAATAATATTAATAGAATTCTAAAGAAAGATAAAAAATATATTATAGATAATATAATATAGAAAGAAATTGAGAATATAATAAAATTAAGAGAATTCTAGATAAATTCTAAATAAACTTTAATAATTAAATCTATTTTGAAATAAATAATAAAAAGATAATTAAATCAATTAATAAAAAGATATTAATAGAATAAATTAAAAGAATAATATTAATAAGAATATTACTTTTTATTAAAAGAAAGAAATAATTAAAATAATATATAATAATATAAATACTAATAATAATATAAATATAAACTAGTATTTAAAATAATATAGATAATTTAATAGAACTTTAATTTTTTTTATTTACTTTATAATATTATTTATATTAATTATTTATATTTATTCAAACTTTTTATTAATATAATTAATTAAATTCCTTATTAATATAAAGTTAATTAGTTTTTATAATAATAATTTTTGAAAAGTTAATAGAATATTATTTATTTTAATTTAAACTTTTTATTAATATAATATAAAGTTAGTTAATTTTTATAATAATAATTTTCGAAAAGTTAATAAAATATTATTTATTTTAATTTAAACTCTTTATTAATATAAATTTGAAATCTAATATAATTTAATAAGATTTATATATATAGAAAGTTTATTTAGCAAATTAGATATATAATAAAAAAATTATAATCTAAAAAATTATTTAAATTTTCTATTAATATAATTTTTTTTTTTTATAAAATCAATATTTTATATTATTTAAATATATAAATATTAAATATTTTTAATAGAGTTAATATTTCAATTTATTAATATATATAAATATTTAATTGAAATATATAATTACAAAATTCTATTTCATCAAACTTTTTATTAAAGTAAAAAGTAAATTATTTTTAAATAGATTTTATTTTTCTAATATTAATAAACTAATTCTAAATATCAAATTTATAAATATTAAAAGAAAAATCTTATTGTTAATTTATTAAATAAAATAAAGAAAAAATCTATTAAAAATTTATATTTAATAAAAATAAATATTAATTTATATAATAAGAATTTTAAAATTTATTATTAATATAAATAAATTATAATAAATATTTATTATTATAATTAAATATAAATAAAATATTAAATTAATCTTATTAATATAAGAACTTAAACTAGATAACAATATATTTTTTAAATAATTATAAAATTTTATCGATTTTCCCACCTTCTATCTTCAATAATATTTAATTAAATCATCCTTTAATATTTTATCTTAAAAATAATAATAGATCCTTATTCTAGATCGCCGAATTATAAATATAAATATAAAGAATTATAAAATAGCCCGAAGTATAATAAAGTTCTCTAAGTTAGAATAGATAGGAAATCTTAGAATAAGATTATTATTGAATTGGGATTATCTAAATCGATTTATAAAACTATATAGAAATTATAAAAAGAGAGAAAGAATAAATAGTAGAGAGAGAAAGTTCGGATAATAATATCGATATAAAAAGTTCACAGAATTATTAAAGAATTATTAAAAAGTTGATATAGATATAAAATAACTTTTAAATAGATAAAAGTAATATTAGAAGTTGAAATATCTATTTATATAATTTATCGAAAGCTTTATAAACTAGATTATTATTAATATATTATTTATTCTCAACTCTTTATTAATAAGATATAAATAAAGAAATAATTGTAATTTATATATCTTTATTAATAATAAAGTATAAATAATTATATTATCTCCAATTTAGAAAAAGATAATTAATAGAAAATTTATTAATTAGATAAAATTATCTTTAAGATAGATAAATAGAAAAGAATTTAAATAATTTATTAGTTTGATAAAAAGTAATATTTAAACTATATTTAATTAGTATACTATTTATAAAGGATATCAATTATAATTTGAAATATAATTAGTTGGAATTATAAATCTTCTTTAATATTCTTTAAGAAAAGATTTAATTATAAAAGTATTAATTTAATAATATATAAAGAGTAGATTTTTAAATTAATTATATTTCCACTATTTGAGAAAATTAACTCTAAATATATCTTTATAAAAGATAATATAAAGATATATAAAGAATATATCTAGTTAATTTATTTTGAATAAAATATTAAAATTCTTAATTAGTTATTAAACTTTTCTAATTTGAACTTAATTAAAAAGGTTTAATACTAGATAAAATATAAAATTAATTAGTTATTCTTTATATCTACTTCTTTTAAAAAGTTAAAATAAGAGATCTAAAGATTATAAAATTAGATAAATTCAAAAATATTTTATTTAGAGATCGAAAAGTTAATATATAAATTAGAAGATATAATTAAAGTTAAAAGAAGAGTTATTATAAACTAATAATATTCTTTAATTTCAAATAAAAATATTATATAGTTGATTTTTAATTTAATATTGAAGTAAAGAGATAAAAATATAAAGAAATATAATATAAGATAATTTAAATTCTTATATTTAAAAAAGAATTCTTTATTATCTAAATTATTTTTAAAAAAGGAAATCTTTTATAAATCTATTATTAATAATAAATTTGAAAATAATTATTATTATCTATATTAATATTTTTATAATTATTTTATAAAAAGAAATCTGAAAATAATTTTATTAAAGATATTATTAATTTTATAATTATATTCTATATTATATATAAATTCGAATATATTTATAAAGATATTAAAAATAAAGAATATATTTATATTTAATTAACTAATATAAAATTTAAAAATTATATATAAAAAGAACTAAATTGAAAAAATATTAATAATTATTATATAAAATTTAAATTATATAAATTTATATATAGAAATCAAAATAAATTTGAAAGTTAGAAACTAAATATATTAATTAATATTTAGAAAATAAAAAATAAAAATAAAAATAAAAATTCAATTATTTATTTTATAGAAATTATTAATAATTATATTAATATATTTTTAAATTATATTAACTTTCTTATTATTATTAGAATTTTATAATTAATTATTAAATAAAGAATTCTAATTAATAAATAATAGAATTTAATTAAAAGAATTTAATATATATAATTTATAAAAAGTTTTCTTATAAATAAAAATAAGATTAATTAGAAAAATTATATTAATTTATTTATTATAAAGAATATATTAAAACTGAAAGATTTTATTATATTTATAATATATTTCTAAAATAAATAAATTTATAGAACTTTTATAAAAATAATAATTTAATTGAATATTAAATATAATAATTAAAATAAAAAAAAGAATTAAAAGATATTCAAAATATAAATAAAAAAAGAATAATTAAATAAATCTTATTAATTATAATATAAAAATAAAAGTTAGATATATAATATAAAATTTAATTTATATTTAAAATATTATAACAAATTATTATATATTAATATATATATTTTCCTTCGAATTATTTTTTCTTTATTTAAATTATATTCACTTTTTCGATTATATAATTATAATTGAAAATTATAATTATTATAATATTTTTTATATATATTTTCTTTATAAAAATCAGATATTAAATATTAATATATATAAATATATTATTATTTTTACTTCGATTCAAAATATAATTTTATTTATATAATATATATTTAGAATATTTTATTAATAAAGTATAAAAAATTTATAAAAAGTAAATAATATCTATTTAATTCTGAAATAATAATTAGAGAAATTATTAATTTTATAAGAATTTCTATATATTAAAGATTAATAATATAAATATTATAATATATATATTTATTATATTTATATATATTTCTATAGATTGATATTTTAATTTATATTTTTATATTTAAATTAAAAATTATTTAAATAGAGAATATATTTATTTTATTTATTATTACCTTTAATATATTTTTATTATTTTATTTTCTTTATTTATTAATTTAAAACTTGAATTAGAAAATATATTATAGAAAATAATTATTTAATTTTCAAAATATTATTATTATATATAAAATAATATAAATCATTTTTATTTACTAAATATTAATTATAAAAACTTTAAATTTAATATTATTTCTTTTAAAAAAATCACTTTTAATTATTTTTAACTTTTTTAAATCTTTTATCAAATTTATTTATTTATAAATAAAAGATTTAAAATTAGATATAAAAAGAATAATTAATTATTATTTTATTATATAATTTCTAAAATTGATTTTTTAATATTAATAAAATTGATTTTATTTATCTAATTATTATTATTTCTATCTAGTTATTATATAATATAATAATTTGGAAAATAAAAATAAATATTATAAAATTATAATAAAAATATTATAAAAACTTAAAACTTTTAAATTTTCTATTAATTTTAAGAAATATAAATTTTAATATATAAAAATTAACTTTTTAAAATATATTATTAATATAGAAAATATATAAATAAAAGAAAAATATATTATTATAATTTAAAAATAATCGTTATTGAAAATCTATTAAAAAATATAGATTTTCTTTAATTTTGTTAACTTTTATAAATAATTTTCAATAAATTATTTAAAAGTTATTTAATTATTCTTTAACTTATTAAAAGATATAATAAAAATATTTTAAATAATAACTAAAATATAAATAATATTTGAATAATTAAAAGATATATTTACTTTTATTTTTATATTTAAATATTTCGATTTTTTAAAGAGAATTTATTTAGAAAAATTAATATATTTAGATTTATAATTATTAATATATTATCTCAACTTTATAATAAAGAATTAATAAGTTAATAATATTTTATTATCTTCTATTTATATAAATTATCAAGTTCTAAATTTGAATATAAAATTTATAATTTCGAATTAATAATAATATAGAAATTTAATATAATTATAATAAAATTTATTTAGAAATGAAGATAATCTTAAAAATTAAAGAAAAAAAAAGAAATTTAGAAATTAATATAGAAATTATTTCTAAAAATAAAGATAATAAAAATTATATAATTAAGAAATAAATTTAATTTTAGAAATTAAAAAATAAAAAGAAAGATTGAAAAGAAAAAAATTAATAATAATTAGTTTATCTTTAATTAGTATTTTATATTTATTCTTTAATAACTTTTTAATAATTAAATAATTTATTATAATTTCTTATTAATATAATCTAATATATTAAATATTTTATTTAATATTTAAATTATATTAATATAAATTCAAATAACTTTTATAATTTCCAATAATTCTCAAATAGATTTAAAATAAATAATTTGTTTAAATTAATTAGAAAAGAATACTTTTTATAAAAAAAGTATATTATAATGCTGACGATTAATCACTTTCTCTTTTTAGCTGCTCTCTTCTCGCCCCTTACATCCTTCTTTAATCTTGCATCTACAATCTTGTATTTGCCCTTAACACCCCTTGGTCGCCCGGATATTCCCCGGTTACCACCTCTGGCAACGACAACCTTGACACTCTGTTTTGGTTTCTTCTTGGCGGCCTTGCTCATAAGCTTCGCTATGCTATTCGCCTTCTCCTTCTCCGTCATCCCCTCCTCATCAGCTAGCAATGCACTCTTCTTCCTTAATTTCTCTAATCTCTGTGCGGCCTTGAACTTCTTTCTGTCTTTGGCTTCGCGAACCTTCTTGATGGGACGAGCATTTAGAGCCCGCAGTTTTTCTTTGATGGCCGCAGCTGCGGCTGCGGAGATCGGGCGATGAGGCTTGTCGTGCTTCTTTTCATCGTCGAGGAACCAGTCCGGCAGGCCGTCTCGATCTTTGAAAGCGTATTTGTTGAAGCCCTCGTCCGCGAGATCATACATTGATTTTTGACCAGTTGCAATTTGCTGAGCAAGAGTCATGGCCTCAGCTGTGATGATGTCGATATCTATTGATCGTTAGTAAGACAAAGATACCAGGTGCATAGTAGATATTAATACCTAATCTCCCGTCTTTCCTTGGCTCCTCATCCTCCCACTGTGTTTCACCGTTTCTATGCTTTACAATCTCAAATCCATCCTCATCATCGCTACTATCTTCTTGTGCTAGAGTCTCGTCTGCACCTTCTATCGATGCGTCGTCAGCTATGGTTTCGGCGTCTCTGTCTTTCATGATTTGGTCAAGCTCATCTAGATTTGCTTGAATATCTTTGTCATCTTCTTCTGCTTCCTCCTCAGACTCGTCTTCCGGTATACCCCCAATGTCTCTGAAGATGTCCTGATCAAAGAACTGTGACGCTCTTTTCGATAACCCACCAGCTTTCTTGCCCGCTCGATCCAAATCCGTGAGGAGAGATAGTTTTGAGCCATCCTCATCCTGGGCGGCCTCATCTTCGTCACTGCTGTCTTCCTCCAAATCCTCATCATCACTTTGATTTTCCCCGGCCGAAAATCCTTCCCAGTCGCCGTCTTCATGTTCCTTTCTAGCCTTCTTGGCACGGAATTTTGCGTCGGCATCGGACTTTCGTTCCTGATACTGCTCGTACATGGAATCCAATTCTCTATCAAGGCGATCCTGCTCATCATCACTCTCATCAGTTTCTTCGGAGCCAACCCCGCTGTCATGATCCTTTCTATCTGACTCTTTCAAGATAGCCATCTTTCCTCTCGCAATCTTGTCTGCGGCACCTGACTTGTCGATCGATTTGAGCCCAAACATAGCTCCTTCGCCATTCGGACCAGCTTGTTCCAATCCAATATCTGTTGGCGCTGTCATGTGTAATTGCAATCGTACAATCTCTCTCTGCTTCTTTTCGTTTTCCTTCCTCTTTTCACGCTTCTTGCGGGCACTCTCCTTCTCACTGAGAGCTTGCAGCTCCTCTTGAATCTTTAATTCTTCATCCATATCTTCCACCTCAGCGACTTCCTCTGGTTCCTGCTTTGTTGTTTTCTTAGAGGCAAACCCAAACTTTTCTCGCACCTTTAATCGCCATCGAAGGAGATTTCGAAATTCTTTCCGTCCAAGTACTCTCAAGTCGGCACAACAATCCCGGATTTCCTTGGTGGTCTCTGGAAGTTTATCTAGAGCTGCGAGGGCTACATCGCCGTTTGGAGGTTGCTCGAAACTCAGCCTATTCATGCTACCAAGTATCGCGATAGGGTCTGTTGTCTGAATGAACTCGCTCGCAGGAATTTCCTTGAATTGTGTCATGTTCCCATCCTCATAACCATCTCTCTTTCTCTTCTTGACCTCAGGATTGAAGACTTTAGCTTCGTTATTTGGCGTAGGATCAGAAAGCTCAGCAAAGACTGATCTAGGGTCAAGGAACTTCGGATCGATGCGCTTTGGTGCTTTGAATCCTTGACATACAACGAAAATTTCCGCCGAGACATTCCTGGACGAAGGAGGCTTGGTTGCTTCGACCTTGGTAAATAGTTGGTTGAAAACCCAGAGCAGACTGTTATAGTCTTTGGATCTAAAGACCTTCGTCACGAAAGTACCACCCTCTGCAAGAAATTCTGTAGCAAGTTTCATCGATTGGAGAGCTAGTTCAGCCTGGTTAAAGGAGTCCTGAACCCAAGCAGTACCGACATTTGGTGCACCATCATGCAAAACTGTATCTGCCTTCCACGTCTTGAGATGTGACCGAATCGTAGCGCGGCATTTTTCCGTAGTAATATCGCTCTGGAAAGTAATAACTCGAGGGATTGCCTTGATGGGAGACAGATCTACACCAACAATAAGACTACTTGTTGGCATAGTCTCTGCTGCGACCTGACACCATGACTGCAAATATATTAGAGATATGTCCAGAGCATCGAGAACAAATTAAAACTTACACCAGGTGCGGCGCAAAGATCCAACAAAACCTTGCTCTTCTCCAAAAATCCATACTTTTTGTTCAGCTGAATCAATTTGAAGGCGGCTCTGGCGCGGTAACCCTTTTCTTTGGCCAACTTATACCACTTGTCTAGCCGACCTTTTCCATGTTTCTTCTGAATACCCATTGTGCAAGGTCAATTGAATGACACGGTATCGATGGTATGTACTGTCCGCAGACCTTGAAGAATATTTTATCGCCCTCAGCACGGAGATTTTTTACTACGAGTATTTTGCAAAAAGAAAAAGTTATCTCCACGTGAGAGCCGATAAGCTCTGTAAAATTATCCGTGCACGCCATGCTTCCTGCGAGAACGCCACGAACGCCTCGAACGCGAGCACGGATCAAATTTAAAGTGGCACGCGAGACTTATGAAAGTTCGCGTTTTTTGGTGCTCGAAAGTCTTTGGCTTCGCCATCAACTTGATTGTACGCCTTTGACGTCTCCAGCTCTTCAGAATACAAGGCTACAATCTGTCGTCACTCACACGTCTTGGCTTTTGTCTCTAAATGAGATATCGGATGCTACCCCCCCCGATCCACATGATGATGTCTTCACCAGCGCCGTCTGAGCAAATAGATGCTCCATCATCCCAAGATGAGGTTTTATCTCCGCAGCTCCCTACCCATACTTCGCCGAGATCCCGAGCTTCTAGGAAAGAGCGTCGCCAACCCTCAATTACCCCGAGAAGATTCAGCCGATTTTTCGATGCTCAACGAGGGGCATCCATGTCTTCACCCTCTGGTCGAGCACTAAAGGCCATCGTCAACAACCGCCAGTCTACACAATCGAGCCCCCTGAAGTGTTCTAAGATATTGGAAGTGGACAATGAAGAGAATGAAAGTCCTTCCACACCAAGAGAATTCAAGAGAAGGAAACGAGCCACAGGCGATTCGGAACTGGATGAAGCATGCTTAGGAAATCTAGCCAAACGTCGTACTGGACAAATGCTTGATGACTTCTCCATCTCACCATTTCCTGATGTAAAAGTGCAAGTTGTCGAGGATTTTGGGATAGGCAAGCGTACTACCCAGATCGAAACCCCGACCAAGCGTATAACTCCTTTTGAGAACCGTGGTTTTGGTGCCAGATTACTACAGTCGAGTCTGGGTATCCATAGGTCTAGACAGCCAAATCTTGCATATCCTGTCAATGGTATATAATCTCTGCTGCCATTTACCACTTACCTTTGCTAATAGAACTCCAGATTGGCGCGATGAGACTGCTTCATTTTATAGTAGACCGGAAGATGTGCATCATTCAAGGAGCTTAAGGGGTGACAGAGATAGTATTCCATTTTGCAATGCTGGACTTCATAGTAAGCCCCTCAGGATGCCTGCTCCTAGCTTGTGCGTACGCTGACTTCTCAAAGCAAATTCACTTGTAGCTATCGGTGATGATGAAGGACGTATTCGTCTTGTAGAATCCGAAAAGGAAGGAAAGCCTTCGTTTAGCACACCGTATCTTGGGTGGCGAATTCACAAAAATGCGATTATCGACCTCGATCTTTCTGAAGACGACTCCTTACTCGCCACGGGATCTGGAGACCAATCGGCAAAGGTTACCGATATGACTACCCAGACAACATTGTCTATTCTTTCTGGCCATACGGCCACACTGAAGCAAGTGAGGTTCCAGCCAGGAGCCAACAACAAAAACATCCTAGCTACTTCTGGTAGAGATGGTTGTGTTCAGTTATGGGATCTCAGGTGTAAAGGTGATGACGGTGCTGTTCTCGACATGCAGAGGTTAACCGATCAAGTCTGCAATCCGACTGCCTGTGGCAACATCAACAGTATAGTCAATGCACACCATCCTTTACGCAACAAGCAGTCCTCACGTTTCAACGAGGATGGCCCAGGAAGAAGCGGAATATCCGTTACTGCCATTCACTTCTTACCACCTGGTCGAGAGCACCTCTTACTCACGGCTTCAGAGACTGACTCTGTCGTCAAGCTATGGGATATTCGCAATCCATCTATTAAGCGCAGGAATATTCAACCAGTCGCCTGCACAGCGCCACCTCCCACCCACATCGGGAATCGGCCTTTTGGGGTCACTTCTCTTAGTATAGGCCATGATGGGAGCAGGTTCTACAGTGTTTGTAAAGATAGCACCGTCTATGCTTATTCTACATCTCATTTGATTCTGGGTCGTGCTCCTGAATTGGAGCCTACAGGCGGTAGGAAGAGGTGCGCGCAACGTCCCACCTTGGAGGGCTCAGGGCCACTTTATGGGTTTCGAAACCCTTCTTTGCATGTGTCTACCTTCTATATAAAGTCGGCTATTCGCAGGCCTGTCAATGGTCACACGGAGCTATTGGCTATTGGCAGCAATGATGGCACCCCTATCTTATTCCCGACCGATGAACGCTATCTCAGTACCAAAGCAAACTCAGGCATACGTTCGGGTAACTTTCCGGACCAATCTACTTCTCGAGCACTCGGGTGCAACCAGTCAGCGGGATCTGGGGGATTTCAACCAGAAACTTGGGAAAGTAAGAGGGGTAATCTCGGAGGAGATGCAATTCCAATCTACACCTGTGGTACCGCATTGGTGAGGGGCCATGGAAAGGAGGTCAGTGCATTGAGCTGGACTAGTAATGGGGAATTAATCTGTGCGGATGACGAATGGGATGTCAGGTGTTGGAGAGAGGGCGAAGATGCCAAAGATCTAAGATTGGGCGGTGAAAGTGAAGGCAGAAGATGGCGTTGTGGATGGGCAGATGTTGGGGAGGATTATGATCTTGATGAGTAGGATATTGGAATTGTGCGGTCTCGGTTGCACCAAATGTCTTTTTGTGTTAAGAGATGACTGGTTTGCGAAGATTATGATTGTTAGAGAGGATGGAAAGGTGAACATTTACCGGTAATTGCATCGTTCCTTTGGAGTCAAGGGTATACCCAGGGTTTGTGTTCCATAGTCACTGGAGTTATAGGATGATCGTTTTAACATAAGATATACTTGGTATAGAAGGGTTAGAGCAACAGGGAGGTTCTCTAAGGTATGGCAAGATGACGAAGGAAATGTATATAGCAAGATGAAGTCGAAATCACAGCGCTATCAATTAATCGTAAGGCTGTACAACTTGTACTCACTTGTTTCTGCATCGTCCTCTCTACTTGGCCTATTAAGGCGGGTAACACATCGCTAGATAGTATGCTTTAAGTAAATGTGTTCTGAGTGTCACCCCTTTGGCGTGTCAAGTTGTGCTGAGGTTAGGGCGAGATTTGGTTCTCCACGCCGAAAAGGCCCGCTTTACGCACCTCAAGAACTCCGTGAAGACTTTTCTTTCCAAAGCCATAAAATTATGATCATTATTCGAAATGACCGAAAGCAGCCAAGTGGACCCAATAAGAGAGTTGTTGATGACTTATAATGAACTAAATTCCTCAACCATAACAGTCTTGGACGAACCACCATCGGCTCTTGAGTTCATGCGATTCGTTGCCTTGAATCGACCCTTCGTCGTACGAGACTTTGCTTCAGATGTGAGTCCAACCACCAAAGAAGGTTGATTTGTACATTGAACATATGATCCTAGTCTCAAGTGTATCGCAATCGGCTAACTGCGCTGTAGTGGCAAGCAACGTCTACATGGTCGCTTTCTCACCTAAAGTCCACACTTTCGTCACATCCCGTAAATGTAGCAGTGACCCCTCGCGGCAATGCGGATGCACCCACAACCAACGATGATGGGGGTATGATTTTCATCAAGCCCTGGGAAGAAATGCAACCATTTTCGGAGTTTGTTGACTATGTCGCTCATCAGGAGCGCGACGGGCGAACAACGGATGAGGAAGTCCGATATGCCCAAACACGTGTGTATTATCCAGAGCCTTTTTTAGCTTTGACGTCGTCTCTATCTTGTATACAATCTCATAGCATCAAATAGAGAACGATAACCTCCGCAACGAGTACTCCTCGCTATTTTGCGACGTCGAGAAGGACATCTCTTTCGCAAGGATCGCTCTTGAACAAGAGCCGGATGCCATCAACCTAGTGAGCTCCATCCTCAATATAACCCAGCCTGCAATTCTTACACATGAACCAGTGGATAGGCAATTCACACTCTGTCACTTCCTTACATAAGGACCCCTACCAGAACATTTATGTTCAGATCTTAGGACGCAAGAACTTCACACTTCTTCCGCCTCTCTTTCACTCCTGCATAAACGAGGTTCCATTACCATCAGCTACCTATGTTCGCTCTTCTTCCAATCCGTCCAAACTCGGTATACAGCTCGATACGCCTCTCTCGCAAGTTCCCGTGGCGACATGGGATCCGGATGAACCCGGGCAAAGAACGACGGAATATTCGCACCTAGCGCAACCTGTGCGGGTTACCCTGGAGAAAGGGGATATGCTTTATTTGCCAGCATTGTGGTATCACAAAGTAGGGCAAAGTTGCGGTGACGACGGAGTTTGTGTTGCCGTAAACTACTGGTAAGAGTGCTTCAATTTCGCATGCTTTTTCTCAATGCGTTGGCAGAGTGATGCGCAGCGAGGCAATGAAGAGAGGAGTAGAGCCAAGTTATCACCATTGATATAGTCGAGCCTTTTCAAATGCTAATTGCAGGTTGCAGGTATGACATGGATTTTGGAGGAAGCTTCTGGCCATTATGTAATTTTGCTAGGAATGTCGCTTTGCACAATGATGGCAGACAGAAAGGTCAACCCAAGGCAGCAGATGAAATACGAAGTCAAACTGGCTTGGTATAAGTTGCTTGATCCGCACGATATACATCTGATGTGGGTATCATGCCTCGCATTGCCTATAAATAAAGTAAAACACCAGCCCGAGGCTCTCCACGCCCACGCTTCCATCCAATACCATGTTAAGCCGTCCCAATTCGCCATGTGTGATCTATGTTACAAAGATTCGCTGCTCCTAACCATGATTGTAAATCCCATACTATTGTACAGCCCATATCTCTGAACTCCTCCCAGATATCGTCTCAAATAACGCCATGTTCATCCTATAATTTCGACCTTACGGCCTCTAACCTGTATTTGACATCTTGTAGAACTTTGGTACTTGGTTTCCAGTCATCGAATTGTTTTAGAAGTTCTACCGCTTCAGTGTGTAACTCTGTCTTGACGAACTCTTCTTCGAGGACGCCCCGCATGATCCAAGGTAAAACGTAAGGGTTTGCGTTTGTTGGTGGTGAGTATTGGGACATGTAAAGTGGGACATCCGGGACAGAAGTGGTGGCAAGGGAATGTTCGATTGCCATGCTAAATAACGTTAACAATGACTTGGGTGGAGATAAAGGAGGTTCTTACTCATAGACATTGTCGTCGTCATATAGACGAGAATGACCCCCACCAGTGTAGAGGCTGCCTGCAAGAGGTGCGGAGAGCTCACGGATAAGGCCATGGTCGGAGACGCCCAAATTACGAAGTTTCAAAGCAAAGCCAACTAAGTGAGCTATAAAGTCTGGAGCATGAATGCGACCATCCACAAAGACGGCTCTGTATATATAAGGGTGCTCGGCGGGTGAGAAAATGGCGGACTATGATGATAACGTCAGCAAGTTAACGGATGGCGAGGGGTAAGAAGCTATATACCTCAATTGACACGAGCTGGTCGTCGATACTGGCACAATAGGTAACTCTCACACCATACTTCAGTGCTCTCCGTAGAGCCTGTTCATATCTTTTCGCTACAGCACTCTCATAATTTGCAAACTCGAATAACTCCGTAATCGTCTCATTGAACAGGGCAGCTTGATATCCGGTCTGATGACTTGCAAATGGGCCCAAGGAAACTCCAGCTATCGACCCATGTAAGTGAGGCAACCAAAGAAAGAGCAGGAGAATGACTTACCCATGGCGCACACGCCAATTCTAGCGGATGTGACTATACCTTCCTCTATCAATTTCGCAACCAACATCAAGGCGACCGGAACACCTTGGGAATGCGCAGCAACCATAATATAATCAGCTTGCCGTAATCGATCAGTCCAGTTCGTCAACAATTTCCAAAGTTTATCCACTCTCTCAAAGATTTTGCCTTCGCCGTCGAGAGCTACCTTTTCAATTTCACAATTAGGAGATCCATGATCATCAGCCCACCGTCTGATAGCAGCTGCTGCATGGTTCGCAAATCGTATGGAAGTACCACTAGGCTGGCCGATCAGCTTGCGTAAGAGAGGCGCAGGAAAGAGACCATGAACCCCTATGGCAACCGCATTTTTGATAGTTGGGATTTCCTTGGACAGCGACACGTGCTTCAGAGGCTTTTCACGACCACGTATGATCAATCTTGTTAATTGCCGCAGAATCGACGGATTCTCCATCAAATGATACGTGCCTTGTACAGATGGCAGGAGCAGGTTAGGTGGTGGCGGAGAAAGAGATGTTATGGATTTCTTCGAAGGGCTGTCTGGTCGTGCCACCAAGGTCTTCTGCGAAACGTCCTCGAACTCTAGAGGCTTTGGTTTGCCCTTTTTGACGGATTTCGCTTTCTTGTCAGTTTGCATGGGACTGTTATCGGGGGTCGACACAGTCTCGGCCGGGGTAGGTTGAGTTTGGGATTGCTGTCCAAAGACTGCCAACTCCCCAGTTTCGACTTTATTTTCATTCTCTGGAGGGCTGGTATCTTTTTTGGAAGTATCCGAATACCAGAATGCCGATGCCCAGCTTGACCCACCAGATTGCCTCGTAGATTTACTCGGTGCAGCAGTTCCTGCAGGTTTAGGTGCATCGCCAGTAGGTTTGGGTGCATCACCTGCAGATTTAGATGCGTCTGCCGCGTCCTTCAATGCAGGGTCTTCAGTGTCATTAGCCACTTGTGGCAGTGGTTGATCTTTCGGTGCTTCTCCATGCTCAATAGGTTGTGATGCGTGCCACAAATTAAACCACGGCCTGGTTGCTGATAACGGCTGCTTTGGTATTTGCGTCGATTCGTCTGTTTGTGCAGTGCCTGAATTGCTGGAAGGTGCAGAGGGAAGTGCGGTAGCTTGTACTGGTTCGGCTGTTTGTACAGAATTCATCGGTTCCTGCGTGGAAAGTGGATCTTTGGATGATTGTGTTGGCATACTTAGCCAACCAAGCCAGCCTTGTGAGGTACTCGGTCGCTCAGAAATTTCCGCGTTGGGAGAGGTTATAGTTGGTTCCTTGGGCGTATCTGATTCCTTCAACGATCGCGCCTTTGGAGAAGCTTCTATTCTATTTGTATTCTGCGGTTCATCCTGGTCCTTCTTGTTGTTTATAGAACGATCTTCCGCCCCTTCTAGCGTTCCACCTAATGTTATTTCCGACGCCGGCTTGCTCTTCCCAAGGTACATAGACGGTGGCCGTGATGCACCTTGCTGTGGGGATTTCCTCTGATCGAATCGACTTAGATCTGCGGTGAGATCACCGTTCGAAGGTTTATCGGCTAATATTGTCTCTTTCGCAACCTGTGTAGAGGCGGTGGACTTCCTTGGCCATGATCGATACCAGCTGGCTTTAAGTTGTAGCTACACCGCAGATTTAGTTGCGGCCTCTCAGGGGTTCTCAAGTATAACAATACGAAGAGTAAGGGATCTTAAGACAAACAACTTATCTTACCTTGTTGCTCGAGTCGTCATTCTGTTGCGCGCTGGTCTTCGATGCGGTATGCCGCAGCTCCGGTGTACTCTTCGCAGGCTGCAAAGATGCCTGTGAAGGTGCCTGTGGTTGGGTTGTACATTGCTGTTCCACCTTTGGGTCTGGTTTCGATCGTTTGCGTGAGGGAAGCATTCCAAGATGGTGTTGGGGGAGTTGAGGGAGGTGGTGACACTGGTGAGTCGCTTTGCGAAGTAGAAGCGTGTGTTGGGTTATTTGTGAAGGACGCGCTCCCTCCCCTTAAATGAAATTACCGCGGCGTATAAGTATAAGTATAAGTATCATACCTTACACCTAATACCTACCTAAGAACCTAGGAACCTAAGAACCTAATACCCTAATAACCCGTACCGCAAGGTCAACACATCCACAGCGATTTAGTTGCCCCGCGAAACCAGGTTTTGTGTTTGCCTGTGATCCTGAGCCTGAGCCTGAGCGAGAGTCAGAGCCGAAGTCACAACCAGAGCCTCCCATACAAAGTACAAGGATTTTATTGAGTTTTGGTCATTCCCGTAGCTTGCCGTACCTTAGGGGGATTCTTTGTGTGGTGCGTGTGCTTGGAGACTTGGAGTTAGCTAGACTAAGGACTGAAATACCTCATACCTCATACCTCGCATTGCTCACGAGAACAAAAGCAACGGAATCAGCAGAGATGTGTGTTTACGTGATTGGTAAAGTATTTCACAATTCCGTCCACTGAAGCGCTACATCATCGTGAAAATAGAGATACGTGAGATACGGAATACCTAAGTGAGGGCACTTATCAGCAGCTTGGCTACCTGGCTACGTAGGTGGGTGGGTGACCGATGGGGAGCTCGAGACTGGAGCGCTTTCTACAGGTGCATCTGCGATTCTGCATGTTGACCTTAGCAGCTTAGCAGCTTAGATAATCCTTCTTGTTGATTTGCTGCTTGTCCTTTGGCTTATCCTGCCACGCCTGCCATTCCAAAGCTCTGGAAGAAAGACGGAATTTCCGTTTGAGTTCTTCCGATGCCGCCCCTACGGTAGCGCATACTGATCCCTGCAATTTTTTCTAATTTTCGCGATTGCTTTGATAGGCAGAAAAAAAGTTCTGAAGCTTTTCGAGGTCGTTTTGGCGCGTCTGCAAAGTGCTTCAACGTCGACAATTTCTGCACCAATTCACAATGGCGTCAATCGAGAAGAAACGGAAGACCGGTCCAACGAATGATTCTTTTATGCGATCGAAGAAGACTACAGACTCCAATGATCGACCTTCGAAACGGCCCAGAGGAGAAGAGAAAGAGGGGCAGCCCTCCTCCAGCGGAAAGATTAATGCACCAACAGCGATATCAAGGGTTCGAGAAGAAGAGGTGGCTTTCCCGAGAGGCGGAGCCAGTGTTCTTACGCCTTTAGAACACAAGCAAATTCAAATCGATGCCACCCGGGATGTACTGTTTGAGCAACACGGTGCGAAATCCTCTAAACCGGACGGAATAGACCAAGATGGCGAAGAAGGATCAAAAGCCAAGAGCAAAGGCAAGAGCAAAGCTAAAAATAAGAGCAAGAAAGCTTCTGGAAATGCAGAAACAGAAGAAGATGCGGTAAAGATAGAAGGACTGAGTTATAAGGTACGCGCTTCTGCCTGACTCCAAGACATTTTTGTTGCTAATATCATGCAGAGATTAGTGCCAGGTTCTTTAGTCCTTGGTCAAGTTTCCCAGATCAATGTTACAGATATTGCCCTATCACTACCGAATAACCTCACGGGGTATGTGCCAATTACTTCCATTTCCGACAAAATCACGGAGAGGATCGAAGCCATTGCCGCAGCCGAAGAAAACGAAGATGTGAAGGACAATGGCAAGGAGGAAGTGGAAGATGTGGATCTTAACAAGATTTTCCACATTGGCCAATACTTGAGAGCATATGTTGTTTCGACTAGTGACGAACCGTCGTCTACCAATGGCGCAAAATCCAAACGAAGGATAGAACTGTCACTTCGACCTCAGCAGTCCAACAACTCTCTTACTACGCAAAACCTAGTAGCCAATGCTTTCCTGATGGCATCTGTTACTAGCGTTGAAGATCACGGTCTCATCATGAACATTGGTCTCGAAAATGCTGGCATTCGAGGCTTCATGTCATCCAAAGAGATAGGCCATGGTGTGTCATTGGCCGACATACAAGAAGGCGCCGTCTTCCTATGCATGACTACTGGTCTCAGTGCGAATGGCAAGACTGTCAAGTTATGTGCAGATACGCAAAAGCTAGGGAATTTAAAGAAGTCGAATTACCTCACTGACGCTCCTACGGTCGATGCTTTCCTTCCTGGTACTGCAATTGAAATCTTGGTAGTTGAGACGACTCCCAAAGGCCTGTCTGGGAAGGTCATGGGTATGGTCGATGTTACTGCGGATTTGGTGCATTCTGGAGCCGGGACGAGCGAGAAGGACTTAGAGAAGAAGTACAAAATTGGTAGCAAAGTGAAAGGCCGTGTTATTTGCACATTCCCAAACACTAACCCTCCGAAACTTGGCATCTCACTCCTCGATCATATCACATCATTACAGTCTCAACAAGCTACGGTATCGACTGCGAAGTTGAATCCTCTCGAAGCTATGGCTTTGTCTTCTATTATTGAGGAGGTCACTGTCACGAAGGTCGAGTCAGGAGTTGGTCTTTTCGTCGATCTAGGTGTCAAGAACATCCCTGGGTTTGTTCATATCTCCAGAGTCAAAGATGGCAAGATAGAAACCTTGGACGAAGCATCGGGCCCGTATAAGGCAGGCTCCGTTCACCGTGGTCGTGTTGTCGGATACAACTCTATTGACGGTGTATATCTACTCTCATTTGAAAAGAGTGTCTTGGAACAGGCATATCTACGCATTGAAGATCTTAAAGTTGGAGAAATCGTCAAAGGAAAAGTGGAAAAGATCGTTGTTAATGGAACTGGCGTTGGAGGACTGTTGGTCAATCTGGCTGAGAACATAACTGGATTTGTTCCAGAAATGCATATGGCAGATGTGCAGTTGTTGCACCCCGAGAAGAAATTCAAGGAGGGTATGACGGTTACAGCCCGTGTTCTATCTACCGACCCGAGTAAACGACAAATCCGGTTGACCCTCAAGCGAAGTCTTGTTAACTCCGAGTCGACGCCTTTCGTCTCTTATGATGATATCAGCGTTACCATGCAAAGTCCAGGGACTATCGTTAATATTCTTCCCAAGGGAGCGGTTGTCCAATTCTATGGCACCATTCGGGGGTTCTTGCCTGTTTCCGAGATGAGCGAGGCTTATATTCAAGATCCCAGCCAGCATTTTAAGGTTGGCCAGGTTGTTAATGTTCACGTTTTGAAGGTCGATCCCGAATCCAAAAAGTTAACAGTCTCTTGCAAAGACCCATCTGTTTTTGGCCTAGCTCAACAAAATGCATTAAAGGAGCTCAAAGTTGGTCAGGTGGTATCTGCGCTAGTCACGGAAAAATCTAATGATGACATCTCAGTGGAAATCCAAGAGCTTGGATTGAGAGCTGTTTTACCAGTTGGTCACCTTACGGACAGCTCAGAAAACAAGAACCGCTCAACATGGAAGAAGATCAGGGTCGGCCAAGTGCTGAAAGAACTTGTTGTACTTGAAAAATCAGAACCTAAGCGTCTAGTGGTTTTGACCAATAAGCCAAGCTTGCTCAAGGATGCCCAGAATAAAAAGTTACTCAAAGTGTTTGATGATGTGAAGGAGAACGAGATGGTTCATGGGTTCGTCAAAAACATCACTTTGACAGCAGTGTTCGTTCAGTTTGGAGGAAGTCTCACTGGCCTTTTACCCAAAAGCAGATTGCCCGAAGAAGCTCTTCGTCTCCCTGACTTTGGTCTGAAGAAACACCAGTCTATCGAGGCTAGAGTACTCTCTGTTGATCATGGCCAAAGGAGATTTCTTCTATCCATGGTTGATAGTGAAACCAACAAAGTACCGCAAGAGCCACTGGCGTCTGGTACAAACCATGAAGCCATCAATCCTATTGATAAAGCCATCAAGAGCCTTGATGATATCACCCTCGGAAGGCTTACCAAGGCAAAGATCTCGTCAGTAAAGGAAACGCAGATCAACGTCCAACTTGCGGACAATATTCAAGGCCGGATTGACGTATCACAAGTTTTTGACTCCTGGTCAGATATTAAATTCCGAAAGCGACCTCTGAAACCATTCTCGCCCAAACAAATCATTGACGTCCGTGTTCTTGGAATCCACGATGCACGCAACCACCGTTTCTTACCCATTAGCCACAGGTCAGGAAAGACCTTGGTCTTCGAACTATCCGCTAAGCCAAGCGACCAGACAGAAAGCCACCAGGAGCCGCTTACTATGGAAAGCATCAAAGCGGGCTCCTCTTGGGTTGCCTTCGTCAACAACATTGGCGATGATTGCCTTTGGGTAAACCTCTCTCCCAACGTGCGTGGTCGCATCAGCGCTCTCGATGTATCTGACGATGTATCCCTGCTGAAAGACATGGAGTCCAATTTCCCTGTCGGATCTGCTATCCGTGTGCAGGTTAAAAGCGTAGACCCCGACACAAACCGCCTTGACCTGACTGCACGATTTAGCCAAACTTCTGAAGCCCTCACTTTTGAGAAGCTCAGTAAAGGTATGGTTCTTCCCGGAAAGGTGACCAGGGTCAATGAAAGACAGGTTATGGTCCAACTTAGCGACTCGATTTCCGCCCCCATTAATCTTACAGACCTCAGCGATGACTACGCGGAAGCCGACTCGTCTAAGTACTCTAAGAATGACATTGTACGTGTCTGTATCACTGATCTTGATCTATCGAACAAGCGAATCAGATTGTCCGCTCGCGCATCAAGAGTGCTCAATTCTTCAGCTCCGGTCAAGGACCCGGAGGTTTCGTCTATTTCGCAGTTGAAGGTAAATGACACTGTGCGCGGTTTTGTCAAGCATGTCGCCGACAAAGGACTATTTGTGAATCTAGGCGGTAATGTTACTGCCTACGTGCGGATTTCTGATCTGTCTGATTCTTACATCAAGGATTGGAAATCGGAGTTTCAAGTTGATCAGCTGGTCAAGGGCAAAGTCGTTGCCATTGACGAGAACCTCAGCCACATCCAGCTGAGCCTCAAACTCTCCGTCATCGACAACGATTATGTTGCTCCATTGACCTTCAACGATATCAAAATTGGACAAGTTATTACTGGTAAAATTCGCAAGGTCGAGGACTTCGGCGTCTTCATTGTCATTGATAGATCAGCGAACGTTAGTGGCCTCTGCCATCAAAGTGAGATGGCTGAAAAGCGTGTGCACGATGTTAAGAAGCTATATTCGGAAGGCGATGAGGTCAAGGCCATCGTTCTTAGAATGGATCCAGATAAGAAGCGCATCAGTTTCGGCATGAAAGCTTCATACTTTGGCGAAGCGGCGGAATCCGATGATGATAGTAAGGACGATGGTATGGAAGGTGTGAAAGTTGATGAGATGGACATTGATGATGAGTCAGACGATGATAGTGATGGTGGGATTGACCTTGGAAGTGTGCAAGGCGTCGAAGGTGTTGCTGAGACCGATGATGTCTCGGATGCTGACGCGGAAATGCACGATGTTGCAGACGATGTACCGACTCTCGACACTGGCGGATTTAATTGGTCTGCCGACATACTCGATCAAACAGAAGACCGCTCTGACGATGATTCTGTGGGCGAAGGTGCGGATGACAAGCCCAAAAAGAAGAAGAAGAGAAAGGCGGAGATCAAGATTGATCGGACAGGCGACCTTGATGCCAACGGACCTCAATCTATCAGCGATTTCGAACGGCTCCTTCTAGGTCAGCCGGACTCCTCCGAGCTGTGGATTCAGTACATGGCCTTCCAAATGCAACTGAGCGAGCTGAGCAAAGCAAGAGAGATTGCAGAGCGTGCCCTCCGGACAATCAACATGCGTGAAGATACCGAGAAGCTCAACATCTGGATAGCTCTTCTCAACCTTGAAGTCGCATATGGTAGTGCTGATACAGTAGAGGAAGTCTTCAAGCGAGCATGCCAGTACAATGACGCCCAGGAAGTCCATGAAAGACTTGCTAGCATCTACATTCAGTCCGGCAAGAATGAGGTACGTAAAATCACCATTGGACTCATGAACTTTGATACTAACAATGTCAACAGAAAGCAGATGAGCTGTTCCAGTCTTTGACCAAGAAATTCTCTCAGTCTCCGACTGTGTGGTATAACTACGCGCACTTCTTGTTTAACATACTGGCAGCACCGGACCGTGGCCGTGCTCTTCTTATGCGTGCCACCCAAGCTCTTCCTCCCCATACACACCTGCCTTTAACACTCAAATTTGCAGCGTTGGAGTTTCACTCTGAAAACGGCTCACCTGAGCGTGGACGGACGATCTTTGAAGGCGTATTGGCGAAGTGGAGTAAGAGGCTAGATATATGGAGTCAGTTGTTAGATTTGGAGATCAAGGGCGGAGACAAGAGCATCATTAGAGGAGTTTTCGAGAGAGTGGCGAGGATCAAAGGACTGAAACCAAAGGGGGCGAAAGGTTGGTTCAGAAGGTGGAGCGAATGGGAGGAAGTCAATGGCGACAAGAAATCACAGGAGAGGGTAAGGGCGTTGGCCGAGGAATGGGTCAAAAATAGGGCCGAGAAGAAGGATGAAGCCGAATAATGAACAAATGCTAAGCTAGATGGACGGCGGATGGTAGGTGGTTCAATGGCTGGCAATCAAGGAGTAAGGATTGTGTAACAACATATCAAAAAGGATTTATTGTTGGCGTCACTAAAACTAGCGCAATGGGAACCAGATGATAATTTATATTCCCGTGCTGTATTTCGTGAAATACATATATCTTTACATCAGGGTCTATATAATGTTCCCAACTGGTAATAATGCATTTTTGCTTTTGAATATTGGATCCCTGTCAGGCCTTCCTCTCACTTGTTCCATATCCAGAAGGAACGCTCTTCTGCTGGTTCTTGAGCCTTTCCAAGCTCTCATCCAGTAGTGCTATTTCAGCATCGATTCTCAACAGCTTTTCCCTCAAAATTGCCTCATATTCCTCATCAGTAAGAGCCTTCCACGGTACCCACTTAGATCGCATCCAATTTTTCTTCTCATTTTCAGCTCCTATCTTCCCCCTGTCCATCGCTTCGTACATCCACTGGCCCAAGTAGCCAATTGCACCGAATGCAAGGAATCCAGGCAAGACTTTCTTTCGACCTAGCAGGGAACCACCAGTAGCTCCAGCGAGAGATGCTGCAATAGTAGTCGATAGAGATTTATTTTGGTTGGTGGGAGTAGGATATCGTGAAAGCAGAGCAACACGGGTCCCCCAAAATGTGGTGCCGAGCACCCCCCATTGAATGCTTGTCGCTGTGGCAAAAAGGACAGGAGTCCGGGACAAGAGAATGCCAGAGAAGCCACCCACTACACCTCCGCTAAGGGCTGATAGATATATGTTAGTAATGAGCCTCCAGAATTCGAACATCACCGAGTTGTGATGGTGTGTCCGTTCACATCCTACCACGGAAAGCCTCTAAACACCATATCAATCCCTTTCCAGGTTATTCCATGACACACTTATCATGTGCCACCATGCTAGACCTTGCCGCTCATGACTATCAAAACAGGAAGAGAGAATCTTTTGATGATGTATACAAAGCAAGCAGCGTTAACATACCAGAAAGACCACCGAATCTCAAAGCTCGTGTCATGACATCTGTTAACTCGAGGGGCAGCCTGTTTTGCTCTGAAGTCGATGGTTGATCGGGGGCAGAGGGATCTATGGGAGGAGAATATCCCTTTTCCCTGGACGGCACCATGTCGTTCTTGACTTTCTGGACAGCACAAGAGTTTGGTTGCATGATATAAAGATAGAACACTGTCAATACCGTGACACTGTGTCCGAATTGGCCAGTCTTGTGATTCTTTCAAAACAAGGTCTCTTTTGGACAGTTTCTCTTTTCTCTCTTCCCCCCAGAGCACACGCTGATAGAATTGCGAAAATCTGTACTTGGAAGAACTGAATGGACCGTCTGCAGGTCTCCAAGTCAAACCACGGCGCTAGTACCATGCTTACCCCACTTATTTTGTACGCTACCCTTGCAAAATCCAAAGAGGTCGCACTTTTAGAAACTTCGTAATAAATCTTCCACCTTGGAAGTCCCTCATCCCACCACGACCAACGAAACGTTCGAGAAGAAAAAATTTATTGTCGGCACCAGCTGGAAAGGGTATATTCGGGTCCGCTCGAGTATCGAACACACAACGAGAGAAGGGAAAGAGATTCCATATTTAATTGAAGGGCTTCTTAGTTCCTTCACATATTTTCAGGAATAGGACAACGCGCAAGGTCTTTTTGAAAAGATTCTCGCGCAGTTATCCTGACAACCCACCGCAATCATGGGTAAGCGCTCCATCACCCGAAGAAGAATGCGATCGCAGACTCTCCGCAATGACTTTGCCGGCTTTCGAAGATACCTTGACTGACTTGTGAATGTATTAGCTCCTAAGAAGAAAGACCAGCAGAAGATGTCCCTCGGGGCCTTCTTGACTGATGAGAGTACGGATGCCTATTAGCCTTACATAAATCGATTTGCACTGACCATCTTTAGAAATGGGTTCATGGGCCGATGAAATGGAGGATATGCCAGTTTGTGAGTTCTTCCGACTTTCGTCTGGTTGTGATTTTTGCTGACCTGTATGTTCTCATTCAGCCGGTATGTTGCAGATGGACAAATCTACTGAATCAATCGTGCCAGGATACAGAAAAAAACTAACTAGACTAGACTCTCGTCCTTCTGGATACGGTTCCGGCAGCAATGACAGACGCAATTACGGTTCTAACACCGGTACTTATGGCGGCAATGCTGGAGGTTCGTCGCTTCCATGACCCGATCAAACCCCTCACCCGCCCCCGCATTGACAAGAAAGGCTTTGATCAAACTAACTGGAAGTCAGGGTATTCTGTTCGTGAAGAGTTGCCACTTCCCGACAAGCCTCCGTATACCGTCCATCTCGGCAATCTTTCCTTCGATGCCACTGTTGGCGACGTCACCGATTTCTTTGTCGGCTGCGAATGCATCAATGTTCGAATTATTGAAGACAAAATGGAGATGAAGCCAAAAGGTTTTGGATATGCAGAATTCGCTTCGTTGGAAGGCCTCAAGTCAGCCTTGACCCTTAATGGGAGTCAGTTTCAAGGTCGCAATATCAGAATCAGTGTTGCGGATCCTCGTAAGTCGGAAACCTCACTGCTTACACCTTCTGCTAACTTCCTCTTTAGCAAAGGATCGTGGCGATCGCCCAGATGTAAGAGAACTTGGAGACTGGAGCAGGAAGGGTCCATTGCCAGACCTGCCAAACCGTGGAGGAGATCGTCGCACTTCGGACCGTGGATATCAAGCCAGCCGGTTCGGCGAGGAAGGAGGTGACCGTAGAGGTCCACGTGAGCCTGAGAGTGACGGCAAGGTTCGAGATTTCGGAAACTGGGAGCGAAAAGGTCCCCTTTCACCTCTTGCTCAGCAAGAGCGCGCACCACGCGAAGGCGGTCGACCCCGTACAAACGACGGACCTAAAGGCGAGGGTTTCAGAGATCGCAGAGCATCACCAGCCGCTTGGGGTGAGGGCAGACCTCAAGGTCAAGGCTCTCAGGATGGATCTAGGCCACCGAGACGCGAATTCCAGGAACGACCCGCTGTCGAGCGGGCCCCTACCGCGGCTGACCAAGACAATCAATGGCGCGCTAAAATGAGACCTGACCCACCAGCAACGAAGTCCCCTGTTCCGTCCCGCGAGGGCAGTGAAGCCCCGGCCTCTCCAGCTCTTGCTTCCGCTCCGGGTGGCAGACCTAAGCTGAACCTTGCTAAGCGTACCGTCTCGGAAGCCCCGTCTGAGTTGACATCACCATCTGCGTCTGGCGATGCAAAGGCTAGTCCGTTCGGAGCTGCCCGCCCGATTGACACTGCCGCTAAGGAGAGAGAAATTGAGGAGAAGCGACTTCAAGCAATCAAAGAGAAGAAGGAAGCTGAAGAAAAGGCCAAGCAAGAGAAAGAGGCTGCCAAGGCCAAAGAGGCAGAGGAGAGCGCAAAGAAAGTCGAGACCCTACAACGCGAGGGTGAAGAAGCACCAAAAGAAGCAGAAACTATTGAGACCGAGAATGCAAATGGTGAGATCGTGGATGACAAAGCTGTCAAGCCGAAGGAGATTGTGCGAGATGCTCGACCAAAGCCATCCGATACTGGCGCATGGAGACGCCCGTCTTCGGGTCCCAAACCTCCAAGAGATGACGTCCCTCGGGGCCCACGTGGCAGAGGTGATGGTCACCATGCACCGAGAGGTCCAAGACACCATGACGGTGGAAGGCAGTACAGACAGAACACAAATGGTGGTCCCCAACCCGCTGCCCCTGCACAAAATCCTGCTCCAACTGCCGAGACCCCAGCGCTTGAGGAGGATGGCTGGAGCACAGTGTCAAAGGCGAGGAAAAACAACCGTGGTGGGAGCAACGCAGGGCAACGTGCTATTGCTTCTTAGATCCTAGCGATAACAAGAAGAGTCGAACCAAGTACCGGACATCGACATTCCGAGAAGGCGCATCTCGGTGCACTGAGCACATAGTCTCATGCGTTTTTCATGACTTTGATGCCCCTAAAATCCAGAATCAAATTTTCTTATCTTTTACCCATGTCTCGGCTTCCAAAACGATTTCCTCGGCGTTGGATCTTTATAAAGCATATGTCTAGATCTGCGTGATGCCTTCACACATTCTGGCCTCCCTGGCTTGGATGTTCACACCAAGCGCACATCATTCACAGCAAATCCATGGACCTATTTTCCTTGTACCTCTATGTACTGGCAACATCTAGATTGCATATGGGTGGCCTTTGCACGAAGTCATTTTTCTTGGCTTGGCGGCACAAGTCTTGTGTACTGACATGTCTTACTATGTTTGTCGCCATCTTGACATGCCTATGTCACTTCACTTTTTTGCGGGCTTGTTTGTCTACTCACTTTCCTCTTTCCGCGGCTTGGGAATAGTGGGAATCAAAAGTTATTTCTGCCGAAGAACAGTAACAGACTCCGACGCATCTATATCCATTTGATATTTTCTTGCTACTGCCACCCTGTCCCTTTGTTTCCATCGACATTATGGTTCTAGGTTTTTCTCTTGGCTTCATAGACACGAAGAGAGGATTCAGGACAGGATCATGGCATGTTATGGTGGTATGAAAATGCGACGGTACAGATGAATCACTATGTTTGCACGAAGTCTACGGTGTTTCACTGCATTAAATTTGATGTTTTGCCATTTCCGTATTTCGGTTGGTCGACTCTGCGCATGGAAAGGGGATTGTGGTGCTCTGTAATGCAGAACAAAGAACAAAAATAGAAATGAATGAAATAAATACTTATGGCTAGAGGTGTGCATTCTTGATGACTGTGTATGTGAATGTAGTTGGTAATCCGTATTACGATGAGATGAAATAAATACAGCAGCCCTCGCCAACGTCTTGTCCTGCACCTCGTTCGCCCTCTCTTTTCCCTTAGCCTTAGCTGCATGGCTTGTGGCACGTGATCACAGCCTGATGCAAAGATCGACGCTAGTGCTAGTCCTGCACCTGCATTCGAAAGTCCCGTACCCTTGGAACCTTGAGTTTCCCTAGAGTTCTACTCCAGTAAAGTTACCCGCTTGTCAGACCTGCTTTTACCTTTTCTGCCCTTTATCCGTCTACCTAATAATCTTTATCATAAACAATCCCTTCGTATTTGCAATCAACCACCTATTCTCATTCACTACTATTCATTCATTTTCATAAATGACCTTCTCTTATACTGGCCTATATTATATCTCCATCTAATAATTATTTTAGTCATACTGAGGACAGCCATTCCTTTGAGGGGAATGATTGAGGGGCGAACATGTTTTTTGGGCAGAAGAAAGGCTTCGGCGTTCAGCCTGCACAGCAGAAATTCAAAACAGAAAAGATAAAACTGGACAAGAAACCGCCACCTCTCAAAAGCAAACTTTCGAGCAATGACGTGCGAGAAGGGACACGCATCAATACGATCCCCCAAAGGTCCAAAGATAACACAAGCAGGTTGTTGAGCGTGCCCAATACCGCAAGCGGCGCAGGAAAGAAACGGAAGGCTGAGGCCAGCGCAAATTCTAGTCCGAGGAGAAGTCCGAATCCTTCTATCCGACGAAGTCCAAGTCAACTCCGCCTAGAAAGCGATAGCGAGTCCGAAGATGAAGACGAGAGCCCTGTCGGAAGCAAAAGAGTCAAGGTGGAAAATGGGGACGCTGATCCGAATCGGAAGTTGCGCGATCTCAGGGCATTCCTGGTCAGGGAAGAGGGCGGAAAGAAGATTAAGATGATAAATGCAGCCGACACCATGCTGAGCATGCGGAAGGCTAAGAAAGGGGAAGGCAACGGGGGTGATTGCGATACTGTATTCCTGAGATATCCGAGTGTGGGGCGCGGGGAAAGGTATGTTTATTTGTGATTCATGCGCCTAAGAAGCCTCAACGGCAGAACTAACGATTTCATGCGATTGCAGATATCAGCTAGTTTCAGAAGGGGACATTATAAATCCTTACGACGAAGAAATGATTAACGCTTTTGAGGAGATCATGAAAATTGTCGACATCGTTAAGGACGTTTATTTGACCGAGGAGCAAAGCATAAAGTTTAGGGATCCAGAAAATGGCATCTACCGTCAGGTACAAAAAGCTGGGAACATTATCAAAAACATGCTCGACAGAAAACCATGCGACAAAGCTCTAGTGAAAGAATTATTACCTCAGTTCAAGGATGCCGTGAGCGTCTACAACGGCGCTCTTGGAGCTCTTGTAAAGGATGGTTCTATTGCCAGGAATTTGGACAACATGCATTCTTTACCCTCCAACCTCGTTAAGATCATTTTACAGCAGGTCTACGATCGAGTTGTCTCGCCCGAAGTGGAGTTACTTCAAAAATATCAGAATGGCACAAACTACGTTTATGGCGAACTGCTCTTTCCATTCATATCGCGAATTCTTAAAGAGGATACACGCATGAAGTCCGACCAGGTTTTCGTAGACCTTGGCTCTGGTGTTGGTAATGTTGTATTACAGGCTGCCCTACAGATAGGCTGCGAGAGTTGGGGTTGTGAGTACATGCCTAATGCCTCTCGTCTTGCAGCTGCACAGAAGAAGGAGTTCTCTGCACGCTGTCATGCATGGGGTATTAGCACCGGTTCTGTGCACCTCGAGGCTGGAGACTTCCTTGAGAATTCAAAGATTCATGAGGCTATGCGGAGGGCCGATGTTATCGTGGTCAACAATCAAGTATTCCAGCCCGAGCTGAACCAGAGCCTTTTGAACTTGTTTTTGGACCTCAAGGATGGGTGTAAAATCGTGAGTCTGCAGAGCTTCGTGCCAGATGGTCATGAGATCACGGCGCGGAATCGCAATAATCCTGTGAATGTCTTGGCGGTGGAAAGAAGGATATTTGGGGATGGCGATGTTAGCTGGCAGCCGGGTGGAGGGGACTACTATATTGCGACGAAAGATAGCAGCAGGCTGGCGAAGTTCTCAAACTGGAAGGATTAAATATTAGTTCTTGAAGTTCGAGAAGAGAGGAGTGATTCCGTTGGAAATTGAGCGCTTTTGGATGGCATATACACTGGAGTAAAGAGAACGCCGGGACTTTGGACAGGATTATTGTATTAGGATACCATTTGGCGGGTGATCGGTTTGGTGATTGCATATACCAATATAGCGAACGAACATAGGGTAGAAGGGCGCTTGTAACAATAGAGTCGTGTATTGTATACGAGTTCTGATGGTCCATTGATCAGTCCTTCACTCAAATGCGAGTCCCATGCTGATGCACACTGACATATTGGATATGCATGAAGCGCGCTGGCAAATGGGCGAGGTTGTCCTAACTTCCAAATGTTCTATTCATCTCATCAGCTTCCCGCCCTTTTTGGGCCATCCATCTATCGATCAACTCTTTATTCTCCGCCTTTAACTTCTTAACATTCTGCTCAGCCATGTTTAGCTGCAAATTTAATGATATCATCTCATCCTGCACATCATGATATCCTTTTGTCTTTGCCCTTAATTCATCATCTCGATCTCGAATCTTTCTTTCCAAAATATTGCGCTCCCTTGTCAAAGATTCCACCTGTTTCGATTGAGATGCGCTCTTCGTGCGCAAAGTTTGGAGCGAACTTTCGGCGGTTTTAGCCCGAGATTGGAAGGCAGAGGAGGAGCGGAGGGCTTCCGAAAGAGCGGCGCGAAGCCGCAGTGTCTCTTGCGAAGGGTTGGGATCTTGAGCAACGGTCTGAGAGGAAGATGGTGATGCAATTTTCACAGACGGGTTTGAGGTGTATGTTGTGTTTTCGTGAAGGGCAGCTGTGGCCGTGAGCGCTGACACACGGTCGAGGAGTTGAGTATCTTTGTGGGGTCATGGTTAGTCTGAGTAGGATCGCAACGAAGATAGAGATAGCAAGGCGGAGTTACAGGCTTCTATGAACTGTGGATCGAATCGCTGATAGCTTGCCTGTTCCCTTTCATCGCGCTCCTGAAGAGCTTTGATGTATTCATCGCGCCAGGAAGTCATTTTTTGGTATTGCCGCTTGCTGATGTGTGGGTTGAGGCTGCATTGCTCATGTAATTCTTGTGAAAACGAGTTGCTGGAAGAATATATGATAACCTCTTAATATTCCATAATTGCGCGAGACCGGAGAAGGAGAAAGAAGAAGTTCTTCGTGCAGCCTAACATTCTGTGCGTCAAGTCACAAGTTCCTTGAATAAACGGGCCTAAAACCATGCAAGACAGATCCCGATAAGTAATGCTGATAGGATAAAGCGCGGCCGAACGCTAGTGGGTTACAACTATGGAGTAAGAAGCACCAAAGCTTATTATGCCTGGTAGGCCCCGATGTAATGTTGATGTTCTACTACTCTTCAACCAACGAAGCGACACCACGAACGACGTCAACAAATCCGTAATTGATACCTACGCCGCGCGAAACAGCGACGATCTTCTGCGACTCACACAACTATATCACAACGCCAGAGCACGCTCTTTCATCTGAGCGAAATCCAAGAAGATCTTGGAAACAGGGCAGGGTCAAGCTTAGCGCTAAGTGAGGAGAAGAGAAGAAACTACATCCACGACGAGGAAAGATGTCTTCGAGAAAGAAGGTTCTACTGAAGGTTGGATGGACCACAAACTCTCGGAGGAGCTTCAGTACTGACGGACGACTTCTAGGTCATCATCTTGGGCGATAGCGGTGTGGGGAAAACGAGTTTAATGAACCAATATGTACGTTGAAGACCGAGTCTATCGACCCTTTGACCATGAAGGTACCTTCGAGGGATGACTCTAATGCTTCGCAGGTCAACAAGAAGTTCAGCGCCAGCTATAAGGCTACTATCGGAGCAGATTTCTTGACCAAGGAGGTATTGGTGGACGATCGACTAGTCACTATGCAGGTACGCTTTCCATTTTATACAAACAAGGGAGATGAGGATCGCTGACATGATCGCGTATAGCTTTGGGATACTGCTGGCCAAGAGCGATTTCAATCATTAGGTGTCGCATTCTACAGAGGTGCGGATTGCTGCGTCCTTGTCTACGACGTCAACAACTCGAAGAGTTTCGATACACTGGATAGCTGGAGAGACGAGTTCTTGATCCAGGCCTCACCAAGAGATCCAGAAAGCTTCCCATTCGTAGGTTCAGTACTTGAATACTCCGAATACAGTATTGACTTGGAGTTAGGTGGTTTTGGGTAACAAGATTGATGTCGAAGAGAACAAGAGAGTGGTAAGTTAGATACCACGTGCCACAGCAGGAGCTTTACTGACGGCAGCTACAGATTTCCTCAAAACGTGCTTTGACTTTCTGTACCTCAAAGGGTAACATTCCATACTTCGAAACGAGTGCAAAGGAGGCTATCAATGTTGAGCAAGCATTCGAAGGTGCGTAATGTTCCTATCAGATATGATGGCTTTACTGACTGCTTCATAGTTATCGCAAGAAATGCTTTGGCCCAAGAGGAATCAGACGAATATAATGGAGATTACTCGGATCCTATCAATGTTCACATTGAAAACGATAGGGACGGCTGCGCCTGTTAGATCGAGTTTGCGTTAGCATGGACAGTTTTGGCCTCTACCTTTTCTCACCTAACAGCTCGTTCGCAACTGGGGATCATACACAAACCTTTCAATTTGGACTTCCTTAAGTGTACATAAGAATCATCCTGGCGTTACTGTTTGTTACTGTTACTGGGTGTTTTACCTTCATTTCTTACCTTTGTTTTCATGTCTATACAGAATGCATAATGAGAAAGACGTACTGCTGCAATTGAGAGCACCGTATCTGGCTGCTTAAACAATAAGTTCTAAAAGAATATAAAAAGGACGTGACGATGATTGCGCAATGATGCATAATGAATAGGAGTCGAAAGCCCTTAACCATAAAGCTGGAAACGACAACAGTACCCGGCAAAGTGGTTTCCCGGATCTCCCTAACCTATCAAGCCAGCCTCGGGCCGTCGTTTCAACGAAGCTTTTATACTTGGGTTTTGCAGGATCGCTATCAAAACGTCTATCACCACCAGTCACAAATGAGCATGTCTCAATCTCGATAAATGTAAGCCTCAGCCTTCCTGGTAACTTTTGGCTTGGCTGTCATTTTATTTAGATTTGCCCTTGACTCCTTACTGTGGTATCTCAGGACCACACTACTTCCGTACCTAACCTAAATAAAGATCTCATAGGGTTCACACGCCTCCTCTTCAGTAACTCTAGCATCTGCTTCATAAGCTCTGCGAACAAAAGCTTCACAACATATCACAAATCGGTGTCGACATATCGCGCAATATTTAAATGTATCACGCATACCTGTGTCTATGTCTACAACCTCCATGACAGGGCTCATCATTCCTTTTGAGCGAGTTTCAATTTCCTCAACATCACTATACTACTAAAGATATTATTTTGAACACGACTTCGCGGAGCTCAGGATCCAGTTGTGTTGGTGGCCGAGCGAAAGTGGGATTTCCGGTGATAGGATAGGATCCACGGATTCAAAGATAACGTCAAGTTTGAAGACGCTCGTTTCCAACAACGAGAATCATTTCCATTACACTGGAAGACTTAAGGGAGTGTTTGGCCGACGGACAGACGGGTTAACATACACTGCTGCGATGAGTGTAGTGATGGATCCAGCTTCCGCGGAGACGCCCGCGCATAGACCTTCCTTAACGTTGGAGCGCACCATCTCGAGCGAGAGCAAGGGGAACAACATGGGGTTCAGAGCGGGGATGGGGTTGGAGAATGTTGCGAGGAGGACTCTGGGGATGTTCCTTTTGGGAGTCACGGTGATGTTATGGACAAGTAGTAATTTCCTTGCCAGTGTAAGTTCCCAATTCTGAAGTCCCATCTTGCGGCTAGGAAGGGTACATAAAGCTGATATATTGCGATACTACAGTACATTTTCGCAGACGATACCTATTCGAAACCGTATTTTGTTACATATATCAACACATCTTTCTTTGCGGTCTCGCTGGTCCCAATCTTTCTGCGGATTCTGCATCAACATGGCTGGGGGCATGTGCGGAAATCTATGGTAGAATATTACCATGAGCAGGTTTTGGAGTATAAGAACTATATAAAGGGAGCTCAGAAGGTATGGAGGAGGAAGCACAACACCCACAGATCCGAACAAGACGACGACCAGGAAGATCCTCTAAGCAGTTCCGAAGCGCGTCTACTCCCCTCCGGGGACGAAGAAGCCGGGGACATCTCGCTCTCAGGAATTGAAGAAAAAGAGGACAAACTCAGCGTCGGCGAGACCGCTAAACTATCCTTCGAATTTTCGCTCCTCTGGTTCATCGCTAACTACCTTGTCGCCGGCTGTCTCGAATACACATCCGTCGCATCCTCTACAATCCTCACCTCCACCTCCTCCATCTTCACCCTCTTATTCGGCGCCCTCATCCGCGTCGAATCCTTCACCTACCGCAAACTCATCGGCGTCCTCGCCTCCTTCATCGGCATCATCCTCATCTCCTCCGTCGACCTCTCCTCCACCGACAACGACTCCAACCGCGGAAACTTCCCCCACAAATCGCAGGCCCAGATCGCCATCGGCGATATCATGGCATTTGGCAGCGCTGTCATGTACGGGCTCTACGCGGTTGTTATGAAGAAGCGCTGCGGCAACGAAGACCGCGTTGACATGCCGCTATTCTTCGGTCTGGTCGGCCTCTTCAACGTGCTTTTCCTCTGGCCTGGATTCGTGATCCTGCATCTGACGGGTGTGGAGAAGTTTGAGCTGCCGCCTACGGGCAAGATCTGGTTAATCGTGCTGCTCAATTCGGCGAGTAGCTTCATAAGCGATTACTGCTGGGCATATGCGATGTTATTGACGACGCCGCTGGTGGTGACGGTAGGGCTGAGCATGACGATTCCGTTGAGTTTGATTGGGCAGATGTGGTTGAATGAGCAGTATAGCAATGGGATATATTGGGTAGGGGCGCTGGTTGTGGTGGGCAGTTTTGTGTTTGTGAATCATGAGAGTAAAGATGAGGATGAGAAAGGTGCAACAGTAGTGGTGGTAGGTGAGAGTTCGGCAGGTATGCAGACGCCGAGGATTGTAGTTATCGCTGCCGAGGGAGATGTGGAGGGGGAAGAATTGGTTTGAATTATTGTTTCTAGATATTTGGGGGTTTACATTGGAGTGGGATGGAGTTGGGTGTTCGGTTGAAATAGACCCCTCCTGTTGGAGTATGGAATTATAGAAATACCGCGCTTTGGATATTTACCAGATTCTACCATTTATATCCAGGCAAATGATCTTGCGAGTGATTAGTGCAATGCAAAATATTCTTTGCTTGAATTTTACCGTGCAGAGCAAAAATGTAAATATAGGTCCATATCAGCTGAGACACTGCGGGAATATCAAGTAGTAGATAGGGGTATCATGTTTCAATTATCCTAATAGTGTATGCTGGAGTAACCTCCGTCAGTCTAACCAGACCAGCCAACAAACGCCTTCGTCCTAACCCAGCATTCCCACAGCATCATAGCAAAGTTCATCCATTCCAGTGTAATCTACCCAATCCATTCATCCATATTATCCAACAAAATACCACGCTGCAAACATAGCAGTCAATGCCATAAGTGGTCCCCCGACCGTGACAAGACCCAATAAGCTGCCATCCGACGGCTCCATATCTACAAGATTATCGTACATTTGCTCGGAGGAAGAAGAACTACTATCCTTCAAGTGTTTCCTTCCGATAGGCATGATCGCACCACCGGGGAGTCCGTCTTTGAAGCGGACTAATTTGGCCATGGGACTTGCAATCATCGAGGAAAGGAAGTTTGGTAAACTTTCGACGAGTTTTCCCTCGTCGGAAGAACTTCCATCATTCTCTCTTGTTCTCGATAATCGTTCCTGGGCGAGTGTAATGCTGCTTCGGCTTTTGTTGAGGGGCTTGTGCTCCTTGTGTAACTTCATAGGCTGTATAGTTTTCACGGTCTCGAGGTCTTCGTCCGTTGTACCGCAGACAGAATCTAGTTCGGTTACAACCATGACCATGAACGAAAAGATTTCTTGGGCCTCCTGAATAATGTCGGATTTCTCTCCTTCAGTCAAAAGGACTTCGGCTTCGGCTATACGTTTCTTGAATTCGCGTTTGATATCCTCTCCATCTTCATCACCAACAAAGTCGAAAAAGGAAAGTCCTTGCTTCTTCATTATCTGATGGCACTCTGGGCGAGTCTTCTGGCGAGCAGAGGGTCTCAATTTTTCATCGACAGCTGTTTTAGATGATGGGACGAGGTTTTGCGCTTCTCTAGTGACTGAGTAGGGTCGTACAGGTGAAGGGTCCCTATTCCAGAAATCCTCGAATCCACCCGCCATCTTCAATGCAGCTCGCAGATAACGACCACCGGAAAATAGAGCCATATATAATACCCAAGCGTACGCAAGCAAGACGTGCGGATTATTTTCCACAGATTCTTTGGTGTGGGTAATAAATTCCGCCAACCGTCCCCCCTCGGACACCAACTTGAGTTGTTCCTCAATCTCATGTTCGGGCGTATCACTCAATGTGCAAATATCTGCTCGGAGGCGATCAGACCGTAGTAGACCTGGCAGCTGCAAATGCGCAAGTAGAGACTGCGTCCTTGAGCATACTTTCGGAGTATCAATCGAGGTCTCGTCGTTGGTAGAATGAGGTTTATGAGAGTTGAGGAGCAGGTATTCTGAGTCGGATCCTTCAGCGCTCTCCCCACTAGGCGATATCCTTGTCTCCTCGAGACATATTGGAAGATTTGGCGCATCAATTATCGATTGCCATAACGACTCGAAAGTTATATAGATAGGCGCAATATATAGGAGGCCGGATACATAAATCGAGGGGTTCGTACTAAACGGGGGCAAGGCGAGTGGCAAGCGGGCGAGGATAAGTCTGTTTAGTTGAGTATGTGTAGCTCTGGTAGCAATATTAACTGTGAGAGTGTCAGCGGCAGAATAGCAGAGGTTATTTCTTGGTATATTCTCACTGTGATCGGATAAGGAATTTTGCCCATCTGGTGGGGTTGGTTGGGTAGTGTTAGGATCAGCCATAGGAGCGAGATAGCATTCTGTGTCTGCGCAAGTAAAAGGTAAAGATGCAGGACTACGAGGTCGTTTGTGAGGTAAAGATATTATAAGAATATTGGATTTTGCAGGGGGAGAGAAAATATGAACGTGAATGTAGATGTGAATGAGGATTCGCAATCTGACCTTGTCACTTGAGATGTTGGGTCATTATTCACCATTCTCGAGGCGGCCTGCTAGGTTGATATGGTTGGAGGACCTTTTAGGAAAGTACGCCCCGGGTGGCCCTTGGTCCTCGTGAGAACAAACTGAATAATAAATGGGGAGAGAGACAAACGGGAGGAGAGTATGACAAGAAGAAAAAGAAGTGATCTGGACGCCGACAATGAGCTGATTTTGTATGTCGTTTGTGACCGTACTGTAAGTTGCCTTTTTCCCATGGCCAAAATCAATAGTTATGACATGCTGTGCGGAATTGAACAACGGCACTGGCCCCGAGATCCTAGGCCTGTCGGTCTGTCCCTCTGATCGGAAACAAGAAGAAGCAAAAGGTAACAATTAACCGCATGTCCGTCCGTGTCCATACTTCCGCATCCAGATTCCATACCATGCTTTACTGTATCTACCTCCGTACAGAGGCGAAAGGGGAGTTATCGAGCTCGGGCACGAGCAGGCGAAAAACTGGCGAAAAGCAAATCTGAAGAATCTGGAACTCTCCACAAGAGGATCATAGCGTTCGGGGAACTGCAGTTCCCAGCCAGGCTAAACTTGGTTGGATGGTTTGAACGGACGGACTGCTTTTTGGCTCGGTGGCTCGTGGTAGCCGATGCGATTCGCAAAAGCTAAGAACGGTCGATCGCCATTGTACCATGAGTAAGTTAGGCGTAAGGGCAGTTGAGTGTATGTTCGAGGAAGGACGATGGGAGGGGAGAGCGGAAGAGCGGAGTAATATACAGTATCGCATTGGTCGAATTCGCTTTGCCCACAACAAATCGTGTGGCGCCACAATACTCGTATGCAAATTCCAAAAAGCACGATAAATAATCAATATGTTATATTACTGTCCACAAACACTAAGGTCCTACCCAGACCAGACCCAAAGACAACCCCTTAGCTAACAAAGTATGGCGAGTCTGAGCAGAAGTCTAACCTTACCATCCATGAGTTACGATGCTCGGGAAACGTTCCATTCGTGATGGCCGGTCGTGCCAGTTTCTCTGCTTCCGCTCTCGTGTATTTCCATCAAGGATTCCCCTTGCAACTATTTCCGCTTTCAAGAAGCCTCTGTTCGGGCATTTCTGTGTCACTGTCTTTGAGCAGGCCGTGTTACCTACACGAATAGAGCATGTATCACAGTCTCACTGTCACTCGTATCACCGGGCTTCATTCCACAACATGAACAAAGAGCATGACCACCACACACAGTTGTGCAACCTAGTTCGCGGGAGCAGCTGCAGCAACACCAGGGATCAAGGACTTCCACAATTAACGCGTATGGCCGGCAAATTTTCCCACACCCTAGGGCTGGCTCTAGGGAGGACTCTGTAGAGCAAAGACTCTAGGAAGCCCGAACAATGATTAAGATGAAGTGGTCGACGCTTTTCACCGACTTATGTTTTACTCACGGCTATCATCTATTGCTCTCCCAAATATCAACATGTCAGTCATTATCGATTACGCAAGGAGCCGTTGCGCAGTACAATAACATCAGTTTCGCCACTAGTTTTCGCAGCAAACAGGTGCACAGTGGCAGCTTGCATAGAGATAGACTTCACTCCCGGCCAAGTAGCATGCGCAGTAATGCTATCCTACAAATTCTAATACATCGCTTAGATCTGAGAAGACCACAGCGGCACTGTCGAATTTCGATGCATAGCCATCATCGTATCGGGATCCGAGATCGAAACCCTTACTTACCCCTTTTTACTGAGGACAAAGCATTCTTAGAGATACGCAACATGCGACATGCCGAATTCCTGCTGATATCCGTCATTGAGCATAAGACTAACGGCTAGGGTCTGTTCATGTTAGACCTCGACCAATGGCATAGGGCACTGATGTCCAAGGCCTGAGTCGTATGGGGTGGGATGTTCATTTCATCTGACTCTTTAATATTTATCAATATCCAAAGCATTCTAGGCGAACGACAACTCATGTTTTCCTTCTCTGGTGTTGAACCCATTTCTCATCCCCATAAGCATTTTTCATATAGGAGACAAGTGATGACCAGTCTCTGATTTATGGTTGACAACTTTCCATCTAGTTGAAATGAACTGTCAAACAAATCTTCCAAGATGGAGACCTGCTGTGGATGGAGTTATGAAATTCCTGCCAATAAGCTCTAGTGAGGGAGTCCTCGTCATGACTTACCACCATATTTACTATTGCAGGCGCCAGCTTCGTCTCGAAGCATCAGGATATACGCAGTATTTGTTCGTAAATCTCAATAGGTCTAATGGAGCAAGTAAAACACGTATTGATCTATATGAATGGCGGATATCCGTCTGGTCAGGGCAGTCCTACTCTACGATCATTATTGTTCCTCTTCCACAAGGCTTGCCGTATGTAACTGTAAATATAAGTAACATACTACCCTCGAACGTGACGAGTTCTATGGAGATCGGGGAACCTGCTCGACTTGCAACGGCGCCTACGAAAACTCGAAATTCCGCAAATGCAAATATTCAATCCGAAACTACCAGTCCCTCTCACAGTCAACACAATGACCGAATTTCTAACAAAACGATGCTTGTCGGATGAACACCTCGGGTGAATTAGATGCACGCCGTTGCTAGCAAGCGATGATAGGGTGGGAAATGCGAGTGCTTAGATATCTTCTCTTCAAACTCCTCTTTTTTGCCTCCACGTATTCCTTCTTGCTTGTTGGTTCTTGAAAAGATACTGGTCCTCGTTCCTAGTGAATGTGAGGTAGGGCAGAACAATACTCGATATTGGAATGGTCTTGGGGCGAATTGTAACATCTGCACGGAGCTCTCGGATCTTCAATACAAACAAAGAAAACGTATCCAATCGAGGGACCATTTCAGCACAAAATCTTATGTGTATTTAGTAGGCACATCCTCTGCCTCAAATTTGTGCTTTGATTTTCAGGATATGGTGGGATGCCGTCCTTTCAGCTCTTCTGTAGCGGTCGCAAAGTGAATTAAGTATTGACAGACCCATCAGTCACGGCCCGTGTTTGTCTACACCGAAGCCTTTGTGTCCGAGGAAATCCTCTGATTCGCTCTATATAACAATCTCTTCTGTAATGACTATATGTAACATGCCGGTTGCTGTCCACCGACTCAAGTACTTCCTCCGTATATACATTAGCATAAGATGGCTATCCAACCATAAGGTATTCTTCTTCCTTGTGTTGATGAGGGAGGGACAATGACTGTTGGATCTTTTCAATTATCGATCACGTTTGGAACAAGCGTGAGACTGGATTCAATCTTATCTTCTGTACCTGTTCGAATGTCTATGGTTGCTTGAAGAACTGAACAGTTTATCCCGCAGGATTGAGATCCCCATCAACCTGCCGTCAAATCCTGAGCACATCTAAAAGACTCTACCATGATGCAATCTTTATTATCTAGGCAATATCTACTCTCATACCGCCATAACCTTTATAAGATGTTGTCCGAACTTAACCCCGAACTTGACCTGGCCCAAATATTCACCTTTTCGTATTACCGGAACAGAGCACCAAACAGCCAGACCCTACATGATCTGAAATTCACCAGAACTAATTTTAATTGTCCAAACAAATCTAAATCTTCTTTCCTCATTAGTACCTCATTCTCAACTCCTACAACATAAATATTTCCTCCCACCCACCCACTCGTCCCCTCAATCTCTCCACATACCATTCAGTACCGCAAGCACGTACTCGACAACCAACCCATCTAAATCATCAGAATGCCACCCAGAGAATATCCCAGGTTCGCGAACGGAGACGTTCTGATTGTCTCGCCCACCGGTCGACAATGGAAACTCAATTCTTGGGTTCTGCTGAATCATTCTGCGGTTTTGGCTAAGACACTCAACGACATGGAACCACGCCATATAACGAAGAGCATGGCGCAGGAGGGGAAATGCATTAAGTGGAAGCTTGAGATGAAGCCGTTTCGTGAGCTTAATGATGCTAGGTTTCGGAGTTTCGAGGCTGTGGTAAGTACTGCGTTTTCATATTCTTTTTTCTTTGACGATGCAGTTACTGCTAGATATGAAGTGCTACGTGCTATCTTGATGGGTGTGGGATGGTCATAGGAAGACTTCTGTCTATAAATATGTAACAAATACTCACTTCTTACCAGCCAATCAAGAAGAAGAACCAATTCCAAATCCCCGACAACTTCAACGGCACCGGAGACATCGACTTCGAAACAACATACGACAACTTCTTCCGCATGCTCTACAACCTTGACCCCATCATAACCGACGACCTGCACCTTTCCGGGAAGCAATACATAACCGACTGCATCTCCGTCCTCCAAGCCGCCGACTACCTGGACTCCCTCCCTGCCGTGCGCGCCCAGGTAGAGAAACACCTCCTCCGCATGATGCAAATCTTCTGGGTGCACGTGGCCAAGAACCCCGAAGCATGGGCCGACATCGCCGTGCGTCTGCAATCCGACGTCATCTTCCAAGAAGCCATGTGCCATATCATCGGCGCGTACGAGCTCTCGCAAGCGGTCAAGAAAGCCACTCTCGCACGCATGCAATTCGGCTCTATCATTCTCGAGCTCGCGGAGCTCAAGGCGCGGGAGCTGAAAGATATGAAAATCATGACTGAGCGCCGTCTCATGCAGTTCTTTCCCCAGCGTCTCATTCGTCACGAGACGGATAGTAAAATACCTGGCCGTGCCGACTACAGTGCGGATATTTACCTCTGGCAGGCGTTGACAATGGTGCGACAGTTTTTTGCGTCGTGTATGCTGGCGAATCGGCACCATCGCGCGGAGGATGGGGGAATGGAATTTTATCGTATGGTGGAGAGGGGCGATTATATTGATAAGAAAGCGATGGGGGACTTTCATGCGTGTTTCGGGATGAGCACTAAGGGGAGACAGTGCTTGTTAGATGCGGTGGAGACGATTAAGGAGGACTTGAGGGTGGTGGTCGGGGGACTGCTGAGGGAGGAGTTGCAATTGAGGACCGGGGATGGAAGGGCTAGACCGAGGAGATATCTGACTTGTATGAAGATTAGACGGGACGAGTTGCCGTGGGTGAGGGATCCGGACTTGATTGCGGAGATGGGCAGGGGATGGGCAGGGGAGATTATTGGAGAGCGAGAGGGGGAGGATGTGGAGGTGGGAGCAGATGTTGAAGGTGCAAGGAATAATGAAGGCGAGGAAAATGGGAATGGGAACGATGACGATGGTGACCCAATGGTAGAGGATGGCGAGCAGGAAATTAATAGTGAGGATGACAAGGAAGGAGACGACGAGGAACAGGAAAACGGCCAAGACGACGATGGCGACGAGGAGCTTCGCGATTAGCCTTGGTCACCATATCTTTCCCTTACTTTTTTGGTCTTTGTCTCTATCTATCAAGCGAGTTGATTGGCGCGGGTTTTGTCTTTCTACGCAGTCGATGTTTTAGCGAGGTTCCTCCTTCGCAGTTAAGGGGAACAAATATTGATGAAAGAAAAATAGTACTAGTTTAAATTTAGGCCAATCAAGCCTGCTTAGTTGCACAGGAAAACAGTTGTAAGAGATCTTGGGAGATAAGATGATTGGTAGACGTAACATACATATACCAGTATCCTCTTCGATTGTTGAAGTACTCTTGCACATTCGTGACAACTAAAGAAAAGATGCAACTTATCCACTTGGATCATAAGCGCACAGCCTGTTACCTTTCTCTACACCTGAGGGGGATTAACTTGTAGACGAAAAGCGCAAATAGCATCTCCTCACCTCACCTCACCTCACCTCACCTCACCTCCCACACCTAGCACCAACAGCTATCCTTCCCATCCCAAAGGCAGACACTCACCAGTCAAGTCACAAGAAAACAGTAAAAATCATCGTGTTTTTCGCTCAAAGAATAAAATTATTATTCGGTCATGAATCCCCACCCTAAAACGCCCAATCCTGTTCCATGCCATGCCATTGCCATTGCCATATTTCTATCCGATCGACTGTTTCTTTTGATATTATCATTCCCCAACTAAACAAGGGGAAGTACTTCAAACCAAAGCATTATTAAAACGATCCTGGGGTATAATAACATCATCCATCCATGCACGCATTATCTTTCCATCCATGTATACAAAATTCCCGTTTTCCTCACGTCGTCCTGTCATGAGTTTTGTATTCGGCAACGCTGTGGGTGTTATCCCACATCAGAATCTCGAACCCGTAGGAGTAGGAGCGGTTGAGTGAGAAGGAAAACAATATAAGGATTGAATGTCTCCACCCAATCAAACATTACGTTGACTCATCTCTGGTGCCGGTTCCACGGGATGGCCAGTAGTGGTTTGAGCTGGAGCATGGGTGTGAACTGGTTCTGGAGCTGCGGGCAATACATCGTTCGGTGATGTTCTGCTCTCAACAGAGGCTTCTTCGCCCTTGTTTCTGTAGGCGGCGGCCATTGGGCCATGCGCGTCGTTATGGGCGAGAGATTTCCACATGATATAGGTACTGCGATGTGTGTTAGAGAATTGCATTGTAAGTAAAGGAGTACAAGGGAACTAACCTGGCATATGTTCCGACCATTCCAATCCAACATAAGACAGTGGATGCCACGCAATATGCATTTTTGCGGTACACGGGGGCTGGGATACCGTTGAGGTTGAAGTAACGTTGCGCTTCCGAGTTCGATAGACCGTCAATGGTTGCTCGTCCAGTTGCTACGATGACCTGTATAAAAGTAATTAGAATCGAGGTTTAACGGAACGAGTACGGGGTTGAACATACAGTAAGACCAATGGCATCTGCTAGAGTCAACAAACACATGATCACCGAGCAGATCTTCCATGCGAGTTTGACTTGATGACTCTCATGACGTTCCGGCCAGAATAGATCGAAGAAGAAACCCGAGCCGAAGATTGTGGCTACCGCAATACCAACGAAGATGTTGTATGCGAAGATTCCAACGATGTCGTTGTTTTCTGTGTGCAGACCGTAGCGAGTTTGAATGCCGTCTTGTTGATCGACGTAATCTATAATAAGTCGAGTGTTAATAGTCTGTAAATATTTCTTGCGATTCTGGGGGCGAAGGAAAAAGAAGATGTATCTTACCACTCAGTGCAGCGGTTCCCACAGATTCTGAGCAGACCATAAAGATCATGGCGATTTGGTAGACTATCATCTTCGTTTTGCGGAGATGGTAGACTTGGTTGAACATGTAAGATCCCTTGAACTTGCCCCATTGCATATCCTTCAGATCCAGGCCCCAGATTACAGCCATTGTGGATGTTGTGTGGGTGATATGAGAGATATGGTGATGGTGTTCGTCTTTGGGGGGCGATGGGAGTACTATTAATGGATGATCTAATAGGTGATAGAATGTAAAGTAACGATACTATCGCCTCACCCAAAAATGCCGGTTGTTGGACAGGATTCGAAGATGAATGGAGAAGAAAGGCAAATATATAAAAAGAATTCTCCAGCAGCTTTTTTTTAAAGAGATTGATTTCTAAGAAGCCACGGGAAGGAGAATTATCGGAAACTTGAATATAAAAGTTTAAAAAAGGGTTGCGGGTGTTGGTGCAGATGGGATCATCGCTACGTCACTTTGAGAGGTTATCGGAGTTAGGGACCAGTGGACCTTTTTCCTTAGGGTCGGTTGGTGCCAGAAGGAGGCCATTGTTGAACATCAAACTTTCCGTATTTAGCAACTTCGGCCTGTAGACAGTACAATACGGTACTAGTAGATCCTTAGTTCGCTGTTACGGTAGGTTTGAGTAGTTTGAGTAGTTTGAGTAGTTTGAGTAGTTCAGATAAAAAGACAAGCAAAAGAAAAGGAAGGCTGTGAGCTGAGCTTTCGTCGTCTCGTCGTTTCAGTGTTGTCGGGATGGGACTGGTAAAAGTCTGCTTTGACGAGCATGCGACCGTCCCCCAGCCTTGGTGCCACCAGGTGCTGATATAATAGTCCGTATCTCCGAAAAGGTGGATTACTATGTTTGTAGATAGCTAGGTCTCTACTCTCGTGTATACTTTGAAAGGACCCTTCATGAGGGGCCTCGATTGTGAGCGGGTCGTAAAGACGTAGGTGGTAGCACACATCGGGAAATCGAATCTCTGGCCATTGACCACTGACCACTGACCACTGACCAGGTGCTTCGTGCTTTGCAGATCCTAAAATGACGGATCGCTGATCATGAAAGACTATCGGCTCTGTATCCGGACTCTCGGTTACACACCAGTTCCCCTCTCGGGCTGCCAGATGAAAAAAGTCTAGGCAATGACATGTTGTCGTCTTGACCCACCTGGGCAATGGGCAATGGGCAATGGGCATTCATCAATCCAAAAAAACTTGAAACGGGACTTTGCCAGGTGTTGCCAGGAAGAAATCGATGTCGCATAAGTCTTGGGTGCTCCGAAGGATGTGGTTGTCTGTATAACTAGTACGAGTAGTTTCTAACTCCCTAATGCGGGCGCTTACACGTCTCGCTACATCGCTTCTTCACAACTACCGTATGCCTGCCGAAGCTGATGCTATTTCGCTCCCGTCTTCTTCCTACAGAGTACAAGAGGCAAACATGTGCTTTTCTGGTGAGGGTTCGATATCTTCTGGCGGATCAGACGGATGTTTGTTGTGATAAGCTTTTACTAGGAAAAATAAGATCATCAAGTCAGGAGCATTGAAAGTCAATTCGAAGAACAAAAACACCAGCACCTTCCAAGGGTCCAAGTCGACTTGGCTGATCTAATAACAGAGTTCTACGAGTGGAATGTGGAAGCCACAAATATCTGGTAGAAAAAATGCTGCCTTATATTCTTGGGACAAGTGTCACCTGACCACACTCCCCTCCAGCCTAAATCTCAGGCACCAGGAACCGAAAGCCTTACACTACATTCACGTTCAGCCCCACTATCCTTGAAGCGCGCTTCTCAAAAACTTTCCAGATCATTCTACTGCTTTTGCTATTTCTTCTTCTTTTCTTACTTGGGCCTCACTAAGCTCCCCTTCTTACATTCTTACTGTTTATTTTCGCATCTCACTCTGTCTGCTATTCAAATTTGAGGTGAGGCTCCTGCATCATAATTCTCAGTCAATTCATTCTCTATAAAAAGGTATGTTGCAACGCACGCTCTTCACGAGCCTTCTTCCCTCACTCCCGTTTCCCTTTCCCCCCCAATCTGTTATGATGATACACAAGCTGGCACCAGTCTGAGTCGATTTGTACTCATATCTTTGAAGACACTGCTATGCGCCTTCGGGCCTCCTTCTGATCAAGATTCTCTACACTGTTACGTTTAGTCAAAGATCGTTGTATGCACACCGCTGACAACAACTTCTGCATAGGACTTTTTTTACTTGACTTTTGCAAACCTCAACCAATATGGTTCTTCACAACCCAAACAATTGGCACTGGGTCAATAAGGATGCCTCAGTCTGGACAAAGCAATGGATTGAAGACAACGTCAAGGAGCTGAAGGCTGAGGAGGATGGTGTCACCGCCCAGTTAGATAAAGTGATTAGCATGGATGGAGATGTTGATGTCAATCAACGGAAGGGAAAGGTCATTACCATATTTGATGTCAAACTCGTCATTGAGTATTCAGGTATGTCCTGTAGATATTCTCAATATAATCAATTTATGTCTAATGATACTCAGGCAAGACCAAGGATGATGAATCTGTGAGCGGAACCATCACCGTTCCTGAAGTTGCCCATGATACCGAAGAGAATGAGTATGTTGTATGTCTTAATCGTCCCCAATGGGCGCCTGTATGGCTTTTCTAACCGTGACTGTAGTTTGACATAGACATTTACTCAGACGCCAGCTCAAAAGCTCCTGTGAAAGACCTCGTTCGCGCAAAGATTGTCCCCCAACTTCGCCAGCAATTCGCAAAGCTTGGACCGGCTTTGATCGCTGAGCACGGAAAGGACATCCAGCATGCACCAGATGCAAACCCCGCGACCAAATTCCCTGCCGCAAAAACATACCCTCACAACGCTCCCACTTCATCATCCGCAAACACAACCGAGAACAAGGGTTCTTCTTTAGTTAACACTACAACTGTCACCGACACTGAAGAATTCCGTGCACCTGCTTCCGAGCTTTACCAGACATTCACCGACCCTCAACGTATTGCTGCGTTTACTCGCGCCGCCCCCAAGCTTTTCGAGGGTGCCAAGAAGGGAGGCAAGTTCGAGCTCTTTGGTGGTAATGTTTCGGGAGAATATCTCGAACTTGAAGAGCCAACCAAGATTGTACAAAGCTGGAGACTCGACCAATGGCCAAAAGGACACTACTCTAAGCTGGAGATCAGCTTTGATCAAAACGATGTTGACAACGTTACTGTGATGAGAGTTACCTGGAGCGGTGTTCCTGTTGGACAAGAAGATGTTACCAAGAGAAACTGGGGCGAGTACTACGTTAGGAGCATTAAGCAGACTTTCGGGTAAGTGTTTGAAATTTTAATGACATTGGATCAAATGGCTAACCATGAAAACAGCTTCGGCACGATTCTGTAGATAATAATTAGGACGGCTGGAGGATGCTGATGAACTAGGAGTGGAGAATTATGAACACTACGATGACGATGACGGAAGGGACTACGAATAGATGAGCAATCAGATCTGATAAGTGAGCGGATGAATGAATCTGTGGATAGGCTTTTTTTTAATAGATTACCCAGTCTAGATGAATATCAAGAGGCACTACATAATCGATCCTACGTTCTTATAGAACATACACTCATTCCTTCCTTATATCATTCGTGATTGTGTATACTTCATTTTCATAGCTCCTGAATCTTAGCATGAAACCCACGAGCGAGTAGTGTTTTGACATTATCAAGTAAAATACAGTACAATCCACATTAAAAATACAGTACAACGCCCATCCGTCCACCACCGTTGGTATAATAATATGCAGCCTTAATCCCCTCTTCATTTTACCAGCTTCCATTTCAGTTTTTCATTCCCGCCATCCATGCATGTATTCGTGTTCATTCGTTCATCTTTCACTTAACCTTACTGCCATGACAAAAAGAAAGAAGGAAGGAAGGAAAGAAAACTATCTATCCAAGTCTGAAGCAAAGCCAGCCAGCCCACCGAAACTACTGTATAACCATAACCAGTGATGCATAAACCCAACCAGTCCCCAACCATAACCGTAACCCTATTACCTATAACGGCACCGATTTTTCATGTTCATGTACCTCCCTACCGTCGTCTAACTCATTAATCATACTCATATATACACATCCCTCATCCCTATCCCACGCATCAAGACATTGATCTCCGTCCCCACCCCACCCCATGCCCATCAATCGAATGTCTCTCCCTCGCATCCCTCCTCCCACCACTCTTAAAGCTCGCCTGTCTCCACGGCGCCTGACTCTGCACCTCCACCGGACTAACCAGCACACTCCCCAGCCCATCATCGTCATGCGCCAGCGGGACCGCAACCGGCGTGCCATCGCCCTCCGACACCACACTTCCCTTTCGATTCCGCAGATGCGTTTTCGAGATATTCACATCCTGTTCATGTCCATCCGGATGCATGACCCTCGGTTTATCTAACAGTTCCAAGATTTCCCTTTCCCTATCCGCATCCCAGCTTATCTCGCCACTGTTTTTCGCCTTCCCGTCTTGCATGCCCATATCCGCATCTCCCTCTCCCTCAACCGCCATCTTCAACCTCTTCCTCACCCCCGCATCCTTCTGCAACTCCTGCCAGACCTCGATATCCGTGCCCCAAAACGTCTTCCGCACCGAGCTGACGCCCAGCTCGAACAGGAACACTGCTGCCAGAATAATAAGCAGCGTGCACCACCACAGGGCATTCTGGCCGAAATGGTGGATGAAGCCATCGCGCACGTTGTAGGTGAGCGATTTGGTCGAGTAGAGCGCGGAGAGGAGGAGATTCCACATGAACCAGCCGCCGACGGAGAGGAAGTAGCCGATTGCTGTTATGTATGTTTTGCTGTGCATTTCAAGGACCCTGGAAATGGGAGTTAGTGATTGGAATGGAGCAGGAGTGTAATAGGAGTGCTTACATGATTTTTGTGACAATGATGACCACGGCAGCGGTGAAGCAGAGAGTACCGAGGGAGTAGAGTGTGTTGTCTTCTGTAAACAGGGATTCACCAAAGAGACCAAACGAAAGGAAGTAAATCATGACCATCTCCGACGCTGCCATGAATGTCCAGCCAAAGTATTTCTTGATGTTGAACCCCTGATCACGTTGGCCATAGGAGTAGAGTTCCGGTACTGCCAGTAGGGTGGTGGCCTCTAGATCTTGATCGAAGATACCCAGTAGAATAACACAAAGAGAAGTGAAGAGCGTATTAAAGACAGTGAGAGACGCCGACTCGAAAAGCGAAGTACCACTGTAGCCGTTCCACTTCTGATACATAGCCTGAATCATGAAGAAGAGAAATTCTTTCCAGAAGGTTCCTAGAATGTATTTGCCCGTACGAACATAATTCCAGTGACCATGGACGAAGAGCAGCCTTTGTAAGAATCTGAATTGCGCAATGGAATAGTCAGAGATACGAGCTGCCTGAAGGCCCTCCTTTCCGCTGATGCCTATTCCGACGTGCGCTTCCTGAATCATGGCAATGTCGTTTGCACCGTCTCCAATAGCCAGAGTGATAGATTTGTTGACCTTGGTTCGGATCTTCTTCACCAAAGATGCTTTTTGACTGGGACTTGCCCTACAACAAATGACTGAGTCTGCTTGGACAACTAAATCGAAGAATAAGAGGGAAAGCGTTTGGTTTGCGTCAATATCGGCAAGTGTCTGTCCATCAACAACGATGACAGAATGTGCAATGCTCCCGTTACCAATATCAAGAAGAGTAGTAGCCATGCGTTGCTCGACCTGTCCCGTTGTTCGGTCCAGAATGACAACCTCCGAGTAGTTCTTGCAAATTCGTGCAGAATGTGCAATATTGATAGCTGTCTCTCGCTTGTCGCCCGTGAGCATCCAAATCTTGATGTTAGCTCTTCTCAACTTATCAACAGTCTCAGGCACTCCCTTCTGGAGTTTATCTTCGATTGCTGTGGCGCCTGCAAGATCAAAGTCTTGTTCGATCATCTCTCCTGCATTTTCGATCAACTGCTGGCGGTCCACTAGGCTTGTCGTTGCATCCAGGTAAATTTTCTTCCAGCCGGTGTACTCTTGCTCGCCGAGGAATCTATACCCAAAAAGCAGCGTCCTAAGACCCTCACCAGCAAAGTCATCTATGTGCTGGAAGCATCGCTCAAAAACAGCAGCGTCATTCAGAACCAGTGCATCGTCAACAAATTCATCAAAACGTTCAGCTTGCATCGAGGAACGCATCTCCGAATTAGCGAACGAAAATCCTCCCATGGAAGCTCGGGGCGATCTATAGGCAGCAGCTCCATCAAGACTGGACACTTCGACATCACTTTCGCGATCCCTCAACCAAGAATCCAACTCATCTCTAATGGGCTGCAATCTTGTACTGGTCATACTGGGTCTCCCAGCATTTATACTTCTACGATTGCGACTCATGCTTGGTCGAGAAAGAGTGGCACTTGGTCGACTGAAGCTAGCCCGCGGACTACTGTCGCTCATCCTCCGCATGTACTCCTCAGCCTCAAGGCTTTTCCTTATACTTGATCGCCGCTGAACTTCGGATACTTTCTGCATGGCCAACGGAGCAAGCTTCAACCGCGGGAGAATGGATGAATCTGCACCTTTGCATAAGATACAGATTTTACCATTCGGGAATCGAACAATAATTGACATTCGTTTTCGCTTGCTGGAAAATTCGATGACATCAAGAACCTCGTATATCTCAGTGACATCCCCGCCTTCGGTTGGTACTTTGAGGGTGATGGAACGGGCAGGTCTGTCAATAACGAGATAGCCAAGTTCTTGAGCAGCTCGTACCAGAGCAAGCTCATCCGGAGATGCCGCCTGGAATTCAATGTCCCCACTCTCCTTCACCTCCGGGAGACATGTATGGCAGAGTGCGATAGAAAGGAGGAAGAACTTGGCCTTTTTGGTGAAGATACTGTGGGGTTTCGATTGCATGTAACGAATCATCTCTTCCGTGCGTAATTCAGGCTGGATACGATTCGGCTGCGCTGAAGATCTCCAGAGAGAGCCAGACCGTCTTGGTGGTGTTTCGGTGGTTGGACTAGTTAACGCAGACCAAGCTCCGTCGCCTGGTTGAGTTGCGGATGTCTTTTTCTTCGAGGAGAAGCGTCTCGCTACTCCTTTGCCTTTATTCTTCGATTTATTTTTCTCCTTGACCGGATGCTGCTCAATTTGGTCGGCAGCCTCCTTTATTAAGTCAAAGTCATGTAGCCATGCATACCCCGCAACACTGAGCTTTCTAAAGCGCATAACATTATCTGTTAGGGTGCCAGTCTTGTCAGAGAAGACGTACCCAATCTGTCCTAAATTCTCAAGGATAGTCGATGTGTTAGATGTCATCGGAGTGTTCGAGACTGGGTCATACATTTCGACGTCGTGCATGAGAAGTAACTGTCCAACCTTGATGATTTCCAAGCTAACATAAAGTGAAAGGGGGATCAGCGTATTAAAAAGAATGATGAAGCCAACGATAGAGTAGCTGAATTTGAAATGCGAGCCGGCCACAAGATACCAAGAATGGCTCTCCACGTTGTCCGACCATACCTGGTAGGCGATAGTGCAGAATAGAGCAAGGAGAACGACGAAGATCACAAGTATAATGACGATCTTGTTGACAATCTTTTGCATCTCGGGAGACTTGGCTCGTGGATTCTTGTTGGCGTTCATCCTAATCTTACACTCCTCGCCGGTATTGATCACCATACCGATAGCGCTAGAAGTGTTTCTCAAAATGCTTCCTCGGAAGACGACCTCATTAGTTGTAAGCGGCAGAGTCTCCCCATCAACAGTGACCCTTCCATCGAAATTGTATAAATCAAGATTCGGATCTTCCACCACAACGTGAGCACGGCAACCCACCAAAGTGTCTGTAGTAGAGCATTGCTTTGCTAAAGGAACAGGCGGTTGTTTGGTTTTCAAATTGGTCTCGCCGTCCAGTGCCATCGTTTCAATAAAAGCGGTATTATTTGGACCATCAGCATGAAGAAGAACAATATCTGCAGGTACTGCATCATCTCGTCGGAGTTTGATGATGTCCCCTACTTTGATATCTTTCCACTTCAATGTAGCCCAATGCTTCAGTCCTGCGGAAGTCACTTCGATGTCCACTTCTTCAACAGTTTCGGGAGAATCAATGCCTCGACCTTTCTTGAACTTCTTTGATAAACCCTTAGAGCCATCAAGTATTTCCTCGGCACCAGCAGGTTTGTATGCGTGTAACACGAGCGTATCATTATTGTTCTCAACTTGGTCCAACTTGTAACGTCTGAAATCATCATAACCTTCCTTCGACATACTGATGGTCACAAATACTAGTAGTGGAGCGATTGTGGTGTACGATCCTGTAGGAGAAAGGCCTGGTACCATTTGTAAAACGGAGACGAGTAGGAAATAGGCATTGGCCAACTTGGAGAACTGGAAAAGAAGCTGCCGCGGTATGAAGTTCCAGAGAGTATAACGACTAGACCGAATGGTGTTAGGGACATATTCCGTACCAGTCCTCTCGTCAATCAAGGCATCTTTGCGACCAGCATCAAGATCGATATGACGACCGTCCTTGGAAGGTGGTATTGGGTATTGGCGGAGAAGATCTTTCAGGATCTTCTCACTGTAGAACCATTGGGCTTTCGTCTTAACATTCTTGACAATTCCTTCCTCTCCTTTGACTCTTCTCGCCCAAACATCATAATTCGGCAGGTCCCTCGTCACAAATGGTTTCTTGTCTTTATACATGGATGCCTTGCCTGGCGCATCTGCTGGAGGAACCTGTTCGATCGTATTTCTCCCATAGTCGTCCACTACTGGCGATACAACAACAGAACTCGTTGACTTCTTCCCCGTCCCCTGTTCCACAGCATTCAATCCTGCAGCGGCACCACCTTCCCGCGACGGACCCGCTTCCGTAAGTTCGATTGGAGATTGTGTCGATTCATTGTTGAGGCCTCGTGCAAACAACGTCCTCCTCAATGAATAACCTCTGTCTCTTGTTCTAGGCGATGCGGCAGTCTTGGGAGAAATGCCGGTGTATTTTTTCTGCCCATGCGCAGATGTAGCGGGCCTGCTTTGTTCAACTGATGGTTCCCTCGGGGCTATCCTGGTATCGACACTCAAACTCGGGGTCCCGGGTCTTTGTCCTGGGAACGAAGGAGCATTTTCGCGATCAATATCTACAGAAAAGCGGACTTTGGGACCTGGCATGGTTGTGGGGCCATCCATCGCTATCGCAGATTGCGGGGGACTCGTCAACGGTGAGATTGCTTCGTCGCTTGTCGACATTCCTCTTCCTTCCTCGCTCATGTCGCCCGCCATCTTGCAGTGAATTGATTAGTCGACTCCTCTCATCAGATAGAAGAGAATTTCCCAGCTAAACAGTGCTCGGTCGGGGCTATACCTAGCCCAGCCACCGGTGACCTTCCGCCAGTTTGGAACGCCTTTGGGAAAAGTTAAATATGTAACGATAGTGATGTTTTAGAACAATTAGAAGATGTTGAAGAGTCCGACATAAGTGAGTGAGCAGGATAGAAGTGGCTTGGATATTAGAAAGTGATTATTATCGATACTGTTATCGATACCAATGAGTTGAACGTCGTGTTCCCCAGTGGTCGAGGTAGTTTTACCGTTAGTTCATTGTTCTTCTCGTATCGAAGGTCGAAGTGGTCAGTGGGTCCGGAGGCCCTTTCGTCATTTTACCAGGCTTAAGACCCAAAATGTATGTAAACCCTGCAGGCTGTGGAGGCTCAGACCAGCCCTAGAAGCACCGTTATTGGGGTTACTTGCAGCAGCAGCTCATCTATGACCAAAGAGTGAGACGTATAATGTACAGTACAAAAAGCCAGGAGGTCAGCAGGTAAATGAGGAAAGGGGCCTTTTTTAGATCCTTTGTTCCTTCAATCGCGTGAAGGCCCATACAGCAACATCTGTGCGACTCTCCAAAATCTGCCTTGTCTGCCTTGACATCCTTTTCAGTCAAAAGACCCTACACTGGAGCAGAGAAACAGCGAAATACCGTCTTCTTGTTTTGGCGTTAGACTTTATATACTATGCTGCTGGTCATATCACACCTACTGGCATGAAGAGGAAGAGTTTTTGAATGAATTATTTTCTGCATGTATACAAACACACGTTGAGGCTTCAAACCCGAACAATTTTACAAAATAGATTCCACTATTAAGCCCACCATGATTCATCAATCCATTGCTTGCTCGTGCGCCAGCCAGCAAAACCAAGCAAAATTTGACCCTCAAACCCCCCTACCAAGTATTTCCACACACACATATGCTTTACTTCCAACTGTCCACCACCCATTTATATCTTCAATCCAACTAACAAGATCTCTTTGGAGACAATAACAACAGGAAGAAGATGAAGCTGCATAGGCAGACATCCAGATTTGAGATAGAACGCGCAAGAGCAAAGATAGGAATGAGAAAACGATCGCTGTACCAGACAAGCATGATAGAATTTGGTAAGTCGTCATGCAAGGTCGTGGCATAAAAAAGAAAAGTGGCAACCAGTAAAGAAACAAGACAACACCACAGAGCAATCAAGCCAGGTAAAGCTCATGAGAGGAATTGAGATGAACAATCAAACCAAGAATGGACCATTTACACCTCCCCTTTCCCAAGCAACGAAAATCAACCAACGCCGCCCATATTTCCCCTCCAAAGAATCTCCAAGCAAAAGAGGATTCCCACACATTTGTAGTTAACTTTGACAAATGCGTTAGCAAAATCGCTCGAGCCCCCAACGCCCAGCAAATATTTAAGATTCACAACTTCGTACAAGATCTAGCCTTCATTGCGGAACGTGTTCTGGTGAAAGGCTATCGTGGTCGACAGGGAATTGAACGAGATTATTCATATCCATATCCGCCGCAGATTGCTCGCCGAAAGCTGGAGAGTGAGGGTGCATGGGAATGTTGAGGGTGTGCTTCGAGTACATCTCATTGAGTCCGGTGCCATCATCAGACATGTTGGAGTGGTGATCATGCGACATGCTGTAAACATCGGCAGAGGCGCTTCGATGCATCATTGAAAGAGGCGGAGATTGATCAACGATTGCTGGATCACCGTGGCTCATAAATGACAAAGGTGAGACGGATGGAGGAATCATAGAAGAAGGATCAGGAGACAAGAATGGCATCGAATACGAGGTGTAGTTCGAAGCTGGCATTGATCCCGAAGTGGGCATTGGTCCGGTCATAGGTCCGTTCTCAGATGCATGGGGGAAGAAACCCGGGCTTGCATAATCCGACGGTGAGGTGGTCGTAGCAGCGGACATAGGATATTGTCTGAAATCCATTCCGTAGCCTGACGACGTATCAATTCTCAGATTCGGACCCAGAGGACCAAGGCTGTTTGGTTGTTGTGGAATGGGAGCGAATATATTCGGGTTTGAATGTTGCTGGTGTTGAGATTCACCGGGATGTTGAATGAGGAACGATGGCATGGGGTTGTTGAACATTGAGAAGTCCACAGCCATTGGAACAGATCGACTTCTTTGACGCTTGTGACCCGGTCCGCGCGCACCTGGGTGAACACCAATGCCCCATTGAGATTCTTGGAACATGCCGACGTGCGCCTGCGCATTGTAGTTTGGTTGAGAGGCAGGACGGTGGCCAGTAGGCGAGACAGGTGCCGATACAGACAATGGCTGTTGATGCGTGAATGGATTGTCACGAGTGATGAACGACTCCAGCGACACCAACTTAGCCAATTGACCACTGAGAACCTTGGGATGACCGCCAAGATGATGGACCATGACTTGAGATGCCTGCTGATCTTCTGTGAAGTCACCACATTGATAGAAACCTCCTGAGCCAGAAGAATCCATGAAGAAGTTGGGCGCACGGATGAGCTCAACAACCAATCCACCAGGTCTTGATTCGTTATCTCCATTTTCCAGGTAGATATTCTTGATAGAAGAGAATGAGTATTCAATCTTGTAGCCTGCTTGGTCGTTGTTGATGTAGTAGGTCATGGTAGACTTATCAGGTGAGTAGAAGATGATCAAATCCATTGCATTTTGACCGATTCGTCTCCAGGAACCAATGCTCAACGAACGACAAGAGAGATGATGGATGACTACCTCACGTTAATACTTTATCGAACAAGAACTCAAGGTGCAGAACAATGACTTACCAACTTTTCCTTGAGGACCGTGGTCTCCGCCCATAAGCATGTTCCCGCTACCATATGGCATGAGTCCTCCTCGTCCGAGGAAGTTACCACCCAAAGACTTTCCTGATTCCATTTCTTGAATCGCAAGATATTGTCGCATGGCCTCTGGAATCTCACAGCTTTCTCCGGTCTCGATGCTCTTCTTTGCCATAAGCTTTATCTTCGCACGTCTGCATGCATTGTTAGAATGTGCCATTCGTCAGCGTCTGGAAATGGAACTGACCTGTTTTGGAACCAGATTTGCACCGAACGTTCTGTCATGTTGATATCCTCTGCGATTCTCTCTCTGACTGTAGCTGTAGGAGTTGGGTTCTTGTTGAATTCCATTTCCAAAGTAACCAATTGATCTTGAGTCGCCCTCTGTCTCTTTTGGTTCTTTTGCTGCTGGGTCAAGGTGCTCTTGCGCGGGGGTCTTCGAGAAGCGGAGTTGCTGCTGGCCGAGTTTGACGCGGTAGGTGAGGGAGTCGACATCATCTTGATCGCCGCATCTTCTTGAGACATATCCGACATGTTGAAGGTCTGGTCGACCGTAGCCAATTATTCTTATTTGTTTTTGGTAATGTTGCTAGTTTTTGTGATAATATGACAAGCGATTGTATTTTGTTGCACAGCACGTCTTAAATGATTGTCGGATGGTGGTGATATGGTTCGTATTCACCACGGTCTGGTGTCGGGTATGTCAAAAAGTTGAGGAGGCTTGGAGTGAATCAAAAATGGAGCGACGACGATTATTCGTTCAAAAATGAGGTAAATGCTTCGCTGAATCTTGCAGGAAAATAGAAGGGTATAGATCTGTGTATGAGGATCTCGAAAGAATCCGTAATGCAATGTTGAGGTGGGTTGGCAACAAGGAGCGTGAAGTCAAGATGACCTTTGGATGGGATTGTAAGGACTGAATTGATTGATGTTGATCCGAAGGAGTGTGTAAAGTTGTAGTCGTTGATTGACTTTGTGAATTGTGAATGCTTGAGCCGAAGGAGTGTACTGGACCCGAAGAATCCGATTAAAAAGAAAGAAGAGAGCGAAGAGGAGGAGAAAAAGGTGGCAAGGGGATGGAGAAACAACGTTGTCGAAGTTCAGAAGAAGTTCCACGATGTGGAAGGGGGAAAGCGAAAAAAAGGCGAAAGGCGACGGAAGAGAGTTAAGGTACCTTTTGGTAGTACGGGCTACGCTACGCTACGGGTTACAGTACGGTAGAGCGAGTGGTGTGAGTGGTGTGAGTGGGAGGAGTGGGTGTGGGCGAGCGAAAGACAACGGGGGTGTGGCGCGAATAATGGGATTTAGTGCGTTTCTATTAGTGGCCAGCTGCTGCTGCTGCTGGAGACTGGTGCGAGCGACGAACCAACCAGGGGACGAGCACGCGTGTAGGGGAGAGAGGGGGAGAAGAAAACCTTGACTTGTTGCTCATACCATCCCAGCGAATTCATCCACAATCGACATATTCGCAGCATCTTTCTTGCTGTGCTGCACGCCGACCTATGCGGGCTGCATATCAGATCGCTAGGTCGGTGAGTTTGGGGCTGGTTTTATGAAATACGCGTTTGCACATATACAGTACATATATATCCACTGCACCAGCACTTCGCGCAGTATCTCCGTTCTCCGTGTGGAATGGGCATTATGGGAAGCCCCGGAGAAGCAAAATGCTTCACAAAAATAGCATCATATTGATTACAATTCACTCCTTCGTACTTTTCCTGCCCTATGGATATTTCGCCGGCGGGTAAGGTACTAAGATAAGGGTAAATGGGAGGTTTGGAATTCTCTCTGCGGCGCGGATTCTCTTAAACGAGCACCATGACATTCACTCACCGATTTCTACCTACAATTCCACATCTACTCCTCCACCACCATCACCACCATCGCTCATCATCGCACCCATCTCCTACGGTGCACTGTGCAGTAGGTGCTAGTGCTAGACGTGATAGAAAGTGGTAGGTACAGCGTGGAAGCTCCTACGCGAATTTCAAGCCCCCAAGATGCAACTCCGCCTGTGCATACGCCCCGGCTAGTCCCTCAAACAGTTAGTGAATCCAACAACCCACAACCCATGGGTGATCTCGAAGGGCAAAGACCCAAAAAGGGGGAGAAGATCCATGATGGTGGGTTTTTTCTTCCAGGGCTTCAAAATAGTCCAGCATCCCATATCAACAAGCTGTTCAACGCACCACGACGCCCACGCACCCGTTCAAAAACCAATCGTTTGCTGGCTCTCACCACCCCGGTCTGTTCCGCTTCCTTCCCAAGCATGGGTGCACCCCTGAAATGCGTTGCAGATTCCGGACCTTTCAGGATAAAAGACAATCCCGGTTGGCGGCAGGCAGTCAGTTCAACCGCCGCGTTTTCGAGTCTTGGGCAGATACGGTACGGAAAGACGCGTGAGTGCCTCAGTAATGCTGCTGCTGCTGCTGCTGCTGCTGCTGCTGCTGCTGCTGTTGCTTCTGCTTCTGTGTATGAACTGTTATGGTCAAGTCGCACGACGCCCTTACCACCCCTTCTCTTCGAGGGTTTATCGTCTGCCTCCATCCGGACACAATATTATACCGGTCCGCGACCTTTTCGTTCTAATAATGATATATGCTTTCTTTAATGCACGTTAACGTGCTTGATTACTTGCAAAGTATAACAGTGAATGCAATCGGCCGAGCGAGTCATGGCATGATATGCAGCTACACAGTATGCGAGTATGACGCCGTGCTCTGTATGTAATCATTCTTTTTTCTTGCGCGATGTGACGATGTTGAGGGTATACAAAAGTTTGCTAAGAAAAGAAAGCGATGCTAATGTTCGAACCACTTCTTGCTCACGAGATAGTGTAATCTTTACAGTTCGCAGTCATCTCGTACTCTAGTCCAAGACATTATTGCCGATTCTTCCTACAATTGAAACTCCTCCGTCCACCAGAACTGCATCATGAGTCTCCACCACAAAATCCTGCCTGGGTATGGATGTTCTGTATCGAGCGACCATTTACCGCTCAGTAAAGCCAATGACAAGCGCGAATGCCGAACGGCCAAGGAAGATGGGACGAAATTCTGATTCGATGCCATCACACGCCATAATAAAGTATCAAACAAGAATAAATCTTTCCGCTTATAACTTCCAACGAACAAAACACACACCAACCATCGAGCAGTAAATAGCTGTTCTAACTTCTTAACTTGCAACTCACGAGCCGTCCCTAGCTAGCATCACTTACACTTTGTACCGGTTAACGTTATCAAAAGGGTAAAGCATAATACTGCAAGTTGCGACTACGTACCTGCATCAGCTGGCTCGGGGAGCTTTGTGTGGTTCGTCAGTTTATGCAGGATGTACAGCTACCTAACGGGGTTAGTCCTATGATGTCTAGTCAGGAACAGCCGAGTTAAGGGAAGAAGGAGGGAGTGGCTTTAGAAAAGTTTTATAACAGTACACGGCCATAGGAATCTCACCGTTTTCCCCCATCATCCTATCTATCATCAATCAGTCTAGCCTTTCGCTTTCGCCTTTCTTACGCTTTTTATTTGTAGCTTTCGTGCGAGTGTGTCGACAAACTCGTATTGTTGTACATGTTAGGGTTACATTCACTGTATCTCATCGATCCAAAGACTCGGAATATTATCATTTTGTGCCCCTGATGCTGAGGTAATATACAGACTATTGCGAGAAGGAATCGCTCACGGAGAGTAAGAATCATCCGCAGCGACCCTTTCGCCGCTGTCGTATGAAACAGTCGCGATGCCTCGGGTGGTGGATGCTCCACGAAAGTTTCTGAGAGCCAGCCGGACTGACGCTAACCCTGATTACAAAATGCGTACTACACCTTCACCCCCACCAAAAGAGGCTGCATAAAGGGGTAGGCAGACCTTAGCCTATTCTACGCTCGGAACAATAGCCAAATACGTCAAGACACATTAGCAGAAGGAATGGAAATAACGGCTCACGTGGTCTATTCCATCCAAGGGTTTACTCGAGTATCCATCAAGATTGAGACTCAAGAGTACACCCGGGCAGATCTTCGTTACAATTGTCCCTAAGCCCAATGCGACTGTCACGTTTGACAAGAAGTCGCGAGTTGTCGCAACGGACGAAGATCAGGAAGATCGCTGTCCAGAAGAACCCTACAGAAGACAGGAGATAAAAATGCCGCTGGGAGGATCCTGGTACGCACGGCTACTTTGATGGCTCGGCTTTCAACCTCAGATTTTCTTATGCAAGACAGGCCGGTGGCTTGCTTGCTATGCCAGGTTTAGGGCATTCAAACTTCCCAAGAAGGTCAAATATGCTTCCGACAATCAAAATCAGCACTTACTGTAGCACAAATTCTATTTCGTCGTCCGTCCCATTCTCACTGCTTAACGGTGGAATCAGAAAGTCACCAAGATCTGTGCCGTGTGTTAGGTGGTATTTGGATGGACCCCACGGAACTGCTCGCTGACTTGCCATCTATAAATAACTGCACAAGTCACTTATCACTAACCTAGTATATTAGTTATGTCATACCTGACATTCCTGTCCCTGACTGGTGCATAACGCCGCTACTGGCACGAATCTGGGATACCCTTTCGAGTGAAAGCAAGTTCAGACGATTTGCCATGACATGCTTGTCCCTGTCAGTAGCACCGCTTGTATTTCCCAATGGAGATTTTGAGACTGTCCCTCCCCACAAGATCGACTGCCTCAAACTGGAGTCGCATGAAGAAACCGATGTATATTGAGGCTCAGCGGTCAGAACAATAACGTCGCAATGCAGAAACCTCGCTTTGACTGGCTTCAATATAGTCGACAAAGCAAGACGAACTTGTCGTTTTGGATATATACTTTGGCTGCGAAACACTTAAGCCAGATAGTGCCAAGTGTTCTGGACCGCGGAAGAAGCTTCTCCATAGAAGAAGTTTGTTATTCATCTTGTGATATCACGGCCGTGCTGCTACACGTGCTGCGGATTCATGTGCACGTCGGAAGAGGGCAGTTGTTTGTCACTTAGGGACGATTGCAAGATTGCAAGATTGCTTCTAGCTTTAGACTTTAGAAAGCGGTGATGAAATGGACCACCAGGGGGTGCACTAACTACCCGACCAACATCCTATTGTTCAAGTCATATTTGAATATTATAAACTTATAAGTACTTAAATATAATTATATTTATCTGATTGTTTAAACGAAAGCTAAAGAATCAGTATAATTATATCTAATTGTCTAAATGGAATTTGGACATTGAGAATATCGAAGTTTGAAGTTGGTCGGATAGTGAGTACACCCCCTGGTGGATCAGAGAACAAGAATGGATATCGACAAATACTAGCCCACATTCGCATTCATGGCTCAAGTAGGATTTACGCCTGGGGAAAATGGCGGCATGATAACGCCTAGCTCAACTCATTGCAATTAATTCTCTTTGATACTGGCATTAAGATGTGGGTGGGATACGATATAGGGTTGAATGCCAGTTGTTACCCTCACTGTCTCGGACCTTACATTGTTCCTCTGTTGTCTCTTGTCTCCGTTGTGTCCGTTGTCATTGCTAAACATTCTTGCTATGCTCGTCTTGTGGGCATCTCCGAAGTAGCAGTGGAAAGATATTTATGCGAATGTCTCAGACTTGCTCGACTAACAGTTACTCAGACGATGCTGGTGATCCACACCGACAACCTTCGATACCGCCTTCTCAAAGCCTACAACACTCGGTATCACCGTAGAAAACGAGAAGGTCTCGCAAATCTAGGGACACTTGAGACACCCCACGGTCGAAGTGCAGCGGGACCATCGAGATGCGATGAAGTCGCCCAGCTAAGTAATAGCCTCGATCACATCCCTACTTCTCGAATGGACTCGCTGGATCTGGTGCCTGATACCCGCGCCGAATTAGGAACTGGGCAAACTTCTGTTCCAGCCTTGCAAACTAGATACCGCTTATCAACCTCAATTCCGGGTTAACTGTGGAAGCTACTCACCACGCTTGTTTCTTCAACGGGTACAACTCCATCTTTGACCCAGATAGCATAACTGCCCATTAAATTCGCCATCATGACATCAGTGGTTAACCTATCACCAACCACTGCTATCTGGTCCGGTCTCGTAACTCCAGTCTCAGGGTACTTCAGGAAGTACTCCATAATCTCGGGGCCGCAACCAGGCTTCTTCGTACTATGTGGGAGTACGGTCACACCGGTGGACTTCATAACTTCGTCGGCTAGCTTGCCGGAACGGTCTAAGGACAGTGCTCCTGACGTGTTTGAGACAATCAGAAGCCGCCGACCTGGGTATGCTTCTCGAAGGCGTTTGAAACTTTCCTGTATCCTATGTTTAACATCTGTACTACAGTATCGATCTTTGTGCAAGACCAACATGAACGGAAACGATTATTGATTGAGATAAGCTAAATGACCACACATAGAAATAATGACGAGCTCATGCAAGATAGACAGCTTTAAACGTACCTTGTAATCATCATAGACATCATTCGATTTGGGATACGCAAAGCAATTGTCCTTATCCAGTACTACAGCCCTGATATCAACATTCTTGTATTTCCCGAATGCCTGATTGAGAGGTATGGGTAGGTGTTGAAACGTAGAGACAGTAGCTTGAGGTAAACACAGTGTTGGCCTTGCGAGCAAACGAAAGATGTTCACTGTCGCGGATATGTTGAGGGTGTTCATATCCATGCCCCGATGCTTGTTGAATCACGGTTGAAGAGGAGCAAGTATTGAGAGGTACGAGGAGGAAGCCATTTGATTGGACAAGGCAGCCAGCGGAACTAACCGAGAACTTTCACCGTCACTAGCGCCAAATTATTCTGATAGCAACGAAAAGCTTCAATCACGAATCGATACGCGACGCCATTCGATAGCTGTGTCGCAAACGCCCATATCGCTCCAGAACACAAAAAGAATTATCAGCAATTGTACAGCAATCATGACGAGCACAATCGGAATACCAATTAAGCTTTTGAACGAGGCTCAAGTCAGTACCATCTCTGTTTTCGTCCATGCTCTCCATTACACCTGCCTCATTCGTGCCTGCGACTATAGCTGAGTGCTGACTGACTGTTGCGATATTCTAGGGCCATGTCGTTACTCTCGAAATTACCTCCGGGCAGGTCTATCGTGGAAAGCTTCTCGAAGGTGCGAACTGGATAACCCCTCCTCTGACGAGATGCGAAATATGCTGATTCAAGGATACTACAGCGGAAGACAATATGAATGTTCAGCTTAAGGATATTACTGTTACAGCGCGCGATGGTCGTGTCAGTCATTTGGACCAAGTCTATATTCGAGGGTCGCACGTGAGGTTTTTCATTGTGCCGGACATGTTAAGGTCAGTTGGGAACATCGCCTAGAAGGAGGCATCTCTCTCGGCCAACATTGGCAGAGATGGGGCTGTTATGGTATCATGGGCAATGACTAACTTTAGATGGTCCAGGAATGCGCCTATGTTCAGAAGCAGAACGACAAAGGGTAGAGGTGTGGGTCTGGCCAGAGGAAGGGCCACGGTCAGTAGAGCGAGGGCAAGCGGTCGCGGCGGGGCACCACGAGGCTGAGGAGATCTGGTATGAGAAGAGGGAAAATAAGAAGATTGATCAGATTAGATACCGGCGTTTGAGGGGTCACATCATTGTCAGCTACTGATGGGTAGTAAAGAGCTTTTTAGCTTTACCCTTAATTCTGGATCTTCACATATGAGGCACCATAACTCCTGAGACTGAAGGAGTCTATCAGTAGCCTAGAAGGAAAGACCGGACACAAAATGCAGATTCAGGGCCTCCATATCAAATCAATTTCATCGTGATGACCAGTGTAAACCAACGAAGTGACATCTTCGCGCAGATTTGCTCGGTCTATGCTGTAGTTAGAATACATCTATCCAACAACAAACATCCCGCAAAGGTCCTGAAAATTGCATTGAAAACTTGTCGTTCTCTTTACATAGGAAAGCCAGCTTGTGTGTTGCCCCAATTTGCTGCCTTTCAGCGCTGTCATTGAGCAGGCCGGCTCGGAATAAAGAGTGTCCGGGGGGAACTCCAACCCCTACGTTCTCATCAGGTTGTCATAATATTTTGCCATATCATCAACACAACAATGGAAATCTCACATCCACGGCGTATTTTAGCTCTTAGTAGCCCAGACTCAGGTCTTGTGGATTTTCTCAAAGGTTTGCCTACTGTGCACCTCATACATCAATGTAGGGATTGACTTTCTCCCCAGGTCTCACGGGATCTGCGCCTTCTGTAACAGCAGACTCGATTGCAGGCAGTACTCATGATTACCCAATCAAGACAAACTACTACACAGCAACCATCCCCATATGGCTTGACGAAGTCTCCGAACCTCAGACTTGGTCAAAGGAGTTCCTAGCACCCGAAGCCCGAGAAGTTCTCACGGTCCTTGGTGGGTTCATCGTCTGCTTCCGGAAACCCGTCGACGAAGCCGGACTGCAAGAAACTAAGGTTCTCTTGGGGAATGTGGCGGAGGTTGTGAAGGAGGGATGTGGGTATATGTGGGATGGTGTATGTCTGGCTGTCGCAATGCCACAATCTACGACACCGTGTTTGGAGAAGAGCTTCGATGAGTGGGAGGATCTTTGTCAGGAGCATGGGTTTGAATATATTGATTTTGAGAGTAAAGGACGCAATGAGTTTTCAGGTTAGTAAGTGTCGCTGGAGAGAAAATGGAGGCTAACAGATGTAGAACCTATGGGTATTGAGAGGTTGAAGGAAGCTTTGGAAGCTAACGATTGGGATGGTGGTAATGACCTTGGTGATGATCTTGGGTTAGATGACATTGACGGAGATGATGACGACGAGAAGAGTGTAGGGTTTGGTCTTGAAGCTGCCGAAATGGAAATGGAGATGTTCGGTATGAAACAAGCAATTGCCGGGGAGCCATCAGGAAGTGGAGATGTCGATGAAGACGCCGACCAAGCAGATGAGGTCGACCAGTTGGAGGCTCTGATGTTAAGGATGCAGGCAGTCAGAGGTAAGTGCAAGAGCAATTAGAGTGATTTGTATTACTGACACTTATGCAGATATGGGAGCTGACCTACCAGAAGCTGAGAGGAAAAAGTTTGCCGCCAAAGCAGTTAGTGACTTAATGAAAACTTTGTAAAATCAGCCCATGAGAAGACTATGGATTACCAGTATGGCAGTAGTTAAAGAGGTCAATAAAGTAGGTAAAGCATGGGAGTTAGGTGTAAGTTGTTCTCAGCCAAGGGCTTCTCCATCTTCCAACCTTTTGTGTTCTTATTCAAACCGAGATTCATCGTCATTCTTGACGCCGCGCCTACTATGAAGGTTGTGTATCCGATTCACCTTGCGGAACTCTTTTGTTGCATATCTCAAAAAATGAGTTATCGTGAATTGTTTTAATTCAATTGAATTGATTGAGTGATTCTTAATACGTATCGCATTCCTTATATCATTCTTTAATTCTTCAAGACTCAAAATGTGAGCTTGCTCGAGCCATCGGAGGAGTTTTCCTATCTTGACCTGACTCCTATTCGTAATCTGTATCGAGGTCTTTCTGCTCATACAGCATAATCTCATTTTTATGTCCTTGTGCGTTGTTCTTGCTCTTTAGTTGAGCTTCCTTCGTCAGATCTCTGCCCAGAAATACCATAGCAGATATCAACCTATTCGCAGAGCTGCTCAAGGACTTCGAAAGCTCTGTGCCAGAAATGAGCTACATTCTGGTATTTTTAACCCTCCTTCATGCCTCTGATATGTCATTCATTCCATCTTCTCAGGTGCTAAAAGTATGTACAGCTTTCTTAGAGCATCAGATACCCCCAAGATCCGCTTTCTCTACAACATGCTGTTTTCCCGAGAAAGTCGAAGCTTTCAATACAACATTCCACTTTTCAAGCACCATCGAAACCTCTCCGTCAGCCCCAGTCTGACCTTTTCGTAATATTTCCTTTAAATGTCATATTTTAAACTTGTACCACGACTCCTTCCACATTCCGGTCCCGAGCCCGAAAAGGACTACCTCATGCGAGTCATCATGCCGCTGTCAGAGGCTCAGAGAACAACCCCTGGGATGGTTGATTTAGTTCTAACAGCCCGGTCAAGAATCAGACGAAGTGACATTCCAAATGCAGAGAAGCATGGATGCAAAGAAGTATATAAGCGCTAGCACCCCTAGAGGATGATGTACGAACGCTCCTATCAAAAGATCCGGGTGTGATGGGATGGTTCGTATGTTCGATGGACGGTCCGCACCTACCATGCTGCCTATGCGGCAGCGCATCCCTTTGAGGCTCATTGGAGTAAAAGAAGGGATGATGGGTATTTTGTGTTACTTACCAGCCCTGCAAGCACTTTTATGACCGGTTTGTTACGTAACCTTCGTGTAGATGGTAGGCTCACAATCAGTTAGTTACCCACCCCTTTTCTGTTCTACTGTGAATCTAGGAGCATATAGGCTCACCTCCTAATGATTTGAACCACGAGAACGTAGATACTGGTGTATGAACATTGAATAACTCCTTGTTTTCCACTGTAACTTCTGTATTTGTCCTCATATTTCACCGGGCTGGTCTACGTGAAGGCAACCAATTCAAGAAACGTATGTTGCAGCTCTTTTGGTTATGCAGCTTCAATAACCAATTAGAACTAGTTTCTGGGTGTGAAGACATGAGGATATAAAGGCTGAAGTGAAGTCCAAGAACGTCCACCAGGGGGTGTCTTAATTCATTGGACGCGGATTTTAAGCGAATATCATCAAAAAGGTCTACAAAATCATGATTTTTTTATTATAACTACTACAAATCACTTCTAATAGGCTTCCTTTTCTGGTTGAATATTCTTTATATAAAACCTAACTAGGAGGTGTAGTATCGTGTCTTATATATCTGGTGTTGACTATTTTTAATATGGTTGATTAAGAGGTGTTATTTCTTAAGGAATTATGCTTATATGAGGTTTTCGCTAAAATGTGTCCAATGAATTAAGACACCCCCTGGTGGTCTGAGTGATCACTGAAGGGTGGACCGGCGCCTACTGTAGTGTTCGAGGCTTCAAACAACACGAAAAGCCAACGGCAAGAGTTATCCGGCGAGGGCATTAGGCTACTATATGACCCTTCAAACATTTCAAGCAGGAATATAAAGGAGATATGAGCCACCAGTTAATGATTGATTTGTTAAGGGTAACTCTAGGTAGAGTTCGAAAATTGTACAATGAGCCACACAGTTTCTATATAATGCTCCACAATGGTCCTGTCCATGCTTAATCACTTTTAGGGGCACGTTGCGCTCTCAAAACCTTCCTTCTCTGAGCCATCATATGGGTGAAAAGAACATATGAACCTGTTTCGAATCAGTATGGTGCCTCCATGTAGACTAATGATACATACCAGGAATGTATATCAGCAGAATCAGCTGCAGAGCCCAGGCATAAACGGGGTTCACGTTCCTCGCTGGCTCGATGGCCTTGTAGATCAAGTAGCACTCACTGCTGATTCCCAATGGATACAGAATAAAGAATGTGTTGTATCTGAACCAAGTGACAATCGCAGGCTTGAAACCGCTCAAGGTAACCACAAAGTATGAGTATCGAATGACTTCCGTTACACTCCACGCAATGAGCATACTAGAGTATGCCGCAGATTTGGCCACGAAGGGGAAGCTATTGACGACTGGCCAGACAAGGAGCAGTCGACTTGCGACTTGCATAAGAGTGGTTGCAATGGGGGCGCGGACGAGTCCTAATTTCCTCAACATTAGCCTTGGTCATAAACCATACACTATGTTCACTTGGCAGAAAGAAGACGAACCAGTAGCTGAATGTACCACCTCCAACAGTGCCATAGTCTGCGTCCATTTTGTGAAATGCCCAACTGCTGGGTATACTCTGCCAAAGCCCACAAGGGGAACAAGTAGCAGTACCCGACCGAGCACAATTGTCCAGGCGAGAGCGGAGAAGAAGTTGTATAGAATCAGGTACTGCTTTTTCGGATTTGACGACCGCAGGGGTTTGGGCCCAGGCTTCTTGACATAGTTCGACGACACATCTTGAGCGTCCATGACTGACTGCTATGTAAGAATTGCAGGGTCAATGGTAAGGAATGCTTCTAGGAGGAGCAGTGCGGTGTGGACAAGATTGAGTGTTGAGTTGTTGAGGTTTGGCCAGAATATTATAATCTTGGAGCTTGGGCCACCTTCACTGTCACAGTACTGAGGGAACCTCCTCATCAACATCAAACTCTTGAATTCTTTCATCTCCCTGTTATGCCATTTTTTCGCCCGTTAACCGTCCGATACTGAAATGGCGGCATGACTCTTAAGTTGTGGCCTTTTAATATGCTAGACGATACCGAAAACCACATTGAACCCGCGTCTGTTGACACCATCGACCGTTAGCAACAAGTACACTTTCTGGCGGCGGGATCAATGTAAGTAGGAAAACTCGTTAGACTTCCACTGCTCTCCAACGGTATACATACGTTGACCAGTTACAGATCGAAAATCCCTTGGGTAGAATCACAGTTCAGAATGAGATGTCCTAAACCTCTACTCGCTCACCAGCCCGAAGTCGTGGGTAATGCCAAAAATAGCATGTTTTTGACTCGTTGTTGTTTTCATCAAGCTTTAGATAGCTCAAATTCCATTTCCGCAATGCCATTCAAAATGGCGGACATCGACAGTTCCTGTCGCTGATCGATAGTTTACAATTGAGTTTTACAAATCCTCGAGGCAGATTTTTCTTACAAGCATCACAGATCCAACTGTTGGTAAGTCTTACAACGCATGAACTTCAAGCGAAGTCGGGAAAGGGATGTTGCCAGAACCTCCTCAAACTCATACCAACTTTTCACAAGTATGACCCAGAAATCAACTTCACAGTTATTCACATATGTGGAGGCATCATTTCCTAGTATGTCAATGAGGAGGTGTCTATTTTCCAGCTGGGGCTGAATCACAACTTTCATTCAATGCGGAACCCGAATCCTAGTATCAAAACAGCATTTTCCCCCAACCATTCCTAAATTTCTTCCTTCTCATACACCCCAAATCCTAATGACGTCCTACACCACCACGTATTGAAACCAGACAAGTATACCTACAATCCTTCCTCTGCGAGGCTTTACACATACATACCTACCTCAGAAGATGTCACCGTCATATAAACTTTGACCATATCTCCGCACAGCAGTCTTCTGCGCTCTCTACTGTTATGAAAAAAGCACTCTAAATTCTGCATTCTATCACTTTCTCTTATAGACACCTCCAGACTACAGACCAAACTACATATCAAACCACCTTCCGAACCACCCTCCAACCCCCCACCAGACTACACACCCAACTCACCACCCCAATCCCCACCTCCCACCAACCCACCCTCTCTCACCCCCACAATGCCCCCCACCCAGCACCTCCTCCACGCACTCGAAATCCTCAGCGTCTTCCTCTGCGCGCACCACTTCTGGCCCAAAGGCATCACCTACAGCGAAAAAGAAGCGTGGGAGCGGCCCCGCTCCAAACCCAAATCTAGTCGTCGACGCCGAAGAACTAGAGATGCGAGCAGAAGCAGAGCAGGCAGCGAGGAGGTATTTGTTCCCAGAGGTATATACCGGGGGGATGGGAGTGAGTTTTTTCCGGAGGTGCAAGTGCAAGAGCAGGAGAGGCATGTGGGTAGGAGTGAAAGTCGGCGTGGAGGGGGAGAGAGTGATGCGGGCAGTGGGCAGGGGAGAAATTATAGGAAGGAGAGAGAAGAGTTGGGTCGGCGGTATCGGGATTATGAGGAGAGGGGGGAGGATGAGGGGTAAGGGTATAGGAATAAGGGGAGGGCTAGTCCGAGGTAGGTGGATGGATGGATGGGGTGTGGACTGGGGATTGAACGTATGAGGGGTCCTGTATGAACTCGTGGGTTTATTGATATAGTAGGGAAGCTGACGAACGCCGACGGGAGTATAAACTGTGTGGGCTTAGAGTACATTGGGATTGACCCTTTAGCTTTGTCGGATATAGAATGGAGTATAAAAGTAGTAGTGTGGGAAGGAAAAGTTCTGTAGAGATATATAACCCAGCGGCAATTCTACGCATATTTAATCTCTTCCTCCTGCTTCCAAATAACACCATCATTCAAATCTGAAAGCATTTCATCAAGTTCTTTTATTCATACACCTAATTCCTCGCTTTGCTAAACCGTCGTGTTCCGTATACCCGACCATACCTGCCGCTATATATTTATGAAATTCATCGCAGTCATTCTTTTCCCGAATGTATACATTTATCCCATCTCAACTCCATAATATCTTACAGCATCCCCCTTCTCCCTTCCCTGCCGGCTTTTCCCTACCATTACCCAAGCCTTTCCATCCATCTCTTTCCTGCTAACAGCAAGCAAGTAAATGTAAATTCTCAACCCAGTATATCGACCATATCGTACAAAATCGTGTAAACATTAACTATTGTATCTTTCTCTCATCTTCCCTTTGTGATCCACCCCAGTCTTAGCTTAAACCAAGCGCCCCAACCCAAAATGCTATTACAAGCACGAATGTAGACCCCAGGCCATGTATTCGAATTGCCGCACCATTTGCATCTATATCGAAAGGACTTCCACCACCCGTTTTCCCATCACCATTTCCATTATTGTTCGTTGATGTTGCTGTAGCGGATTTTGAAGTGGAAGATTTTGTAGTGGTAGACTTTGAATTGGAAGATTTTGTGGATGTCGTTGTTGATTGTGTTGGGCTGCTCGTAGCAGGAGTCGTCTGTTGCACTGACGAGGTAGATTGTGAGGTTGTTGAGACGACTAAAGTGGAACTGGATGATGTTTGTGAGGTCGCGGAGGTTGTAGATCCCACAACTTCTGATGACGTCGAAGAAGTAGATTCTGAAGTCGTTGACTGCACTACTGCAGATGAGCTCTGTGAAGTCTGCGCCGATCGTGTTGTTGGCAACGTAACCGAGGGCTGCACCAAAGTCGCTGTCGTCGAAACTGATACTCCAGGACTCGTTGTGGGAATTGTAACGCTAGCAACACTGACACTACTAGCCACACTTAGAGATATTTTAGTGGTAGATGTCTTGGTTGGCGTGGTAGTCGTTTTGATCGATGTTACCGTCGTAGTGAAGAACGACGGACACAAAGCCCCGATAATCCCACCATTTTCTATGATTCCCAGCAGAGAAGTCGCAGTCACAGTCGCCCCAGAACAAGCTTCAGAAACGCATGCGGCTTTCGAAGTTAATGCAGCTTGACAGGCTGCCGAGCAACCATTCTTGAAATCCGAAAGCGTACAGACATCTATCGAGCTATCGTATTCGACTAAGCATCGCAACGGCACCGAACCCAGCGAAACGCCTTGAAAGTTCGCAAGTGACAACGCATTTGCTTGCTGTAATAAATAGACCAGAGACACCACACTCGCAGGGTAACGCCGCCGCATCTTGACAATGTTGGTGTTGCTGAAATTTCCACAGACCAACAAGGTCTTGCAAAAGGAAGGAAAACTCGAAATGTATCTCTAACTTGGATCGCCTTGCTAGCTGGGCTATGCACAAAGGCGGGCAGTATGATGTAGCCTATAATAGAGACGGCCTAAGAAAAGGCCACGAACAGTCCGGAGCTGAGGGGTCAGCCGAAAGGTCGAAACCTGGCACGTTTGAGAATCTACGTCCGGGTCGAGAGCCACACCAATAACCTTTGGCTTTTGCGACGAAAATTGTATGACCAACAAAGCCGAGCACTGGAAAATCTGCGGCTCGCGGTTTCTTGGGGTGACAATTGCTTCGAGATGGGGTATTTTACCACTCTTTTGTAATGACGCAGTACTGAATAAGCAGGACTTCCGATGCTTCAGAGTCTGGGCCAAGCACTCTCAACGTGATAAAATGTTCATTCGATGTTGTGTTCCAGTGTCGCGGTGCATGATGGTTCCTCGCGCATCATGAGGGAAAGCAGAGAAGTGTTAAGAGAGTAAAGGGAGAGCAAAGCAGAAAACAGAAAACATTCAAAGAAACAAATGGTGCGAGAGGGGATAGTATATGAATATATAGCAGTGACTAGGTGAGACAAGAAACGGGAATCATAACGCCGTAGGAACGTTATCCAAACACCTTCAGAGACACATCGTGAACAGAAGTGCTACCTACATCTGGATCTGGAGACCCCAAAGTCAATCATTGAATATGCCGGGTGGTTCGAGGATAGGATCATTTTGGATAGTATTGGATGAGCGAGCGGCACGCTTGTCGCCCAGATGCAGTGGGCAGAAGTATGAGTAGCGAGGAGATGATTTGATCTGGGAGCTGCTCAGGGGAAAAGAATGATTTTGGTTGTTTCTAATGTGGCTGTTGAAACATGAGAAAGGGTTTCATGGTGACAGTTGTGTCCAAGTAGAGAAAGTGTACGACGATTGATTGGATAGGAAAAGCGCTGGGTCACGGTGTGCTGGTAACATCTTGCTAAATCCGCGTCGCTCGTCTGTTTGCGATTCTGATATCTTGGCAGAAGGAGCTGAATCACCGGTTGACAGTGTAACGGTTACGAGATACGGCTTTTATGACGAAATAGGAAGACCCCTCACCTCTCACTGTCTATTAAATCTCTAGGAGCTTATTAACATTATTGACATCACCACTATTAAGTCCCGGTACTCCAAAGGCTGACGAGCTACGAGCTACGAGCTACAAATGCTGGGGTGTGCTCTATAGTGAACCGTGCTATCCACACCCTGCTCGCTCAGACTATCTTCCCTCATTGGTTCACGCCGTCAACCAAAGTCGGGCCGCCTTTCCAATCTATAAAAATCCACAGCCTTCAATTCAGCCTTGTCGACGAGGTACAGCAAGACCAGCTTTAATTACTTGCCACTGAGCAGTCGGCGGCATTGAAGCTTTAATTCCACATATACATACAAGCTGTATCTTACTCATCTGCCGTCGCACTTATTAATTCGTTTCAATTCGTTCTTTTCAGCACACAATCTAGAGTCGGAAGTCTACCCGCGCTCACACTATAAAGAAACTACCTCCTACCCGCACACAAGGCGCAGACACAACAACTAACTCCCAGCTACTCTCGATTATTCCAATACACAATGGCGGCCGAGCCTACCACCCCAGTTAAAGTACCAAAGAGTGCTTCGTCCTATACGCCCGCCACACAAGACCCAGATCTCCGCTCACAGATCAATACCCTACTTCTAAAAGACGGGCATGTAGCCAAGTGAGTTCCCCCTCCTCCTCTTCACTTCACACACCCCCTTTCCTTCCTACCCCATATCCTCCTCTCCCCTATCGCAACCACTCCACATCCCCTCGTCCATCATCCCCAAGTCCTAACATCCACCCACCCACAGAATCCAAGACCACCTCCTCCACGCACTGCACTCCTCCCCCACCAACTGGCCCACGCTCATCCAAACACACGCCCTCTCTCTCCTGCGCAGCGGGAAATACACGACATTCCCCGAACTCATGTCGAAGGTGCTAGAAGACATACGGGCGGACACCGTAAGCGCGTCTGCGTCGACCAATGGGTCCGCGGCCACGAACGGAGCTGCGAGTAAGAACGGGCATGGGGAGCGCGGGGCTAGTCTTGCATTACCGAAGAATGTGGTGGAGGAGGGGATTAAGATTACGAGGGAGAGTTTGGAGGGGGTGTGTGAGGTGGTTGAATGAGTGAGTGGGTAGGGGGTTGAGAGAAGTTCGCTTTGGGGTGGAGGTGGGTGTGAAGGAATGGGATAAAGGGTAGACTGGGGATGTGGATGGAGGGGCATGTGTCAGTCAGTTCATGGAAAATTGAGGATTACGGAGTAGGATAGAAGGGAGTGGAGAGACCAGAGTCAAGACAAAAGTAGAGCTTGAACTGGGAGGAAGGGAGGACAAGCTGACAGAGAGGATGAGGCAGAGAAAAGAGATGGTAGATGAAGATAGTGGGCAGCAAGCGAGGATCATGTAAATCGCAGGAATGACAATAGAGATTGGGCTTGGGGGACATTAAGGGTCATTTGACAAGCAGAGGTTATGGAACTAGATATCTCTGCAACATTTCGAGACTGGAGACTCTTGCAAGTCATTGGCATTTCAAGATAGGGCTTCCTATGTGTTTTGGCATCTCATCGTGAATACAACAATTGAACAATTTTGAGAAAATAATTATCAGAATTTTTTATTGGACGTCTATGCTAAGGTACCACATCTCAAAGTGATATATTGCTTGACCAGGGAAGATATTCCTGCAATCTTTTGCAGACCTGAAGATGTTTCGCTGTTTGGGGAGTTAAAACATGCTTGCTGCTTAAGATATCCCGGACTCCCTTCAAATCTTACCAGGTCATATGCCCCTTGTCATGTTTATGTGACCAAAGACGAGAAAGAAATTAGGAGTACACATCTAGTCGTAAAGGCTGTCGTCGTTACCAGCGTCACCGAACCCTGCAGCACCTGCATCACCTCCAGCACCTTCTCCGCCAGCTTCAGGGAACTTGAAGAAAGCCCCAGGTCCAGCGCTCTTCATGCTCTGAGCGAAAGCCTCGTACCTGCGGATTTCGACATCGGAAACTGATCGTCTAGCTTGTGACATAGCCTCCTCAAAGTGAGCCTTTGTCAGCTTAGGTACTGGGTCTTCTGCGTCGTCATCCTCCATGTCAACGTCCTCACCCGCTGCCGCGCGAGCCTTGCGGCGTTCAATATCCAAGGAAATAGACTCCTTGATGGCCAACTTGACAGCACGTTGAGTGATGAATCCCAGATCGGCACCAGAGAAACCATGAGTGCGGGATGCGATGTAGTTGAGGTCAACATCATCGGCAACTGGTGTCTTTCGAAGTTGGGCTTTGAGGATACCAGCACGTGAGCTCTCGTTTGGCAGAGGAACGTAGACAAGTGTGTCAAGACGACCAGGTCTGCACAGAGCGTTGTCGAGTTGCTCAGGTCTGTTGGTAGCACCAATGACGAAGACGTTCTTCTTGGATGTCATACCATCCATTTCTGTAACAAGTTAGTTTCTGATTTAGGTAGAATAGTGTGAGAGAAAAACTTACCAGTCAAAAGTTGGTTCACAACACGATCTGAGGCTCCACCAGCGTCACCGTTTGAGCCACCACGCGATTTCGCGATGGAATCCAATTCATCCAAGAAGACAACACAGGGTGCAGCAGCACGAGCCTTGTCGAAGATATCTCTGATGTTGCTCTCAGACTCACCGAACCACATGCTCAACAATTCTGGGCCCTTCACTGAAATAAAGTTGGCAGAACACTCGTTGGCGACAGCCTTTGCAAGCAATGTCTTACCAGTACCAGGAGGACCGTAGAACAAGACACCGCGAGATGGAGAAAGACCGAACTTGAGGAACTTTTCGGGGTGATCGACTGGGTATTGGACGCTCTCGATAAGTTCGCGCTTGACTTCCTCCAATCCTCCAATATCGTCCCAGCGAACGTTTGGAACTTCGACAACTGCGACTTCGCGAAGAGCAGATGGGTTAGAAACACCGAGGGCAAATCGGAAGTTCTCCATCGTTACTCCTAAAGAGTCAAGAACCTCGGCATCGATAGTGTCCTCGTCAAGATCGATAAGATCCATCTTCTCACGGATTTGCTGCATGGCAGCTTCAGAACAAAGGGAAGCAACATCAGAACCAACGTAACCGTGAGTTTCGGATGCGATTTGCTCAAGGTCCACATCGTCAGCCAATTTCATGTTCTTGGTGTGGATTTGAAGAATCTCAAGACGACCAGTTGGGTCTGGGATACCAATATCGACCTCACGATCGAAACGACCGAAACGACGAAGGGCAGGGTCGATAGAGTTGGGTCTGTTAGTGGCGGCCATAACAACAACGTTAGATCTAGCCTTCATTCCGTCCATCAGAGTGAGCAGTTGAGAAACAACACGACGTTCGACTTCTCCGTTGGTCTTGTCTCGCTTAGGGGCAATAGAATCGATTTCATCGATGAAGATAATCGCGGGTGAGTTCTTCTCAGCCTCTTCGAAAGCCTTACGCAAATTCGATTCGGATTCACCGGCCATCTTTGACATGATCTCCGGACCGTTGATGAGGAAGAAAAAAGCACCGGTTTCGTTTGCCACAGCTCTTGCCATGAGGGTCTTACCGGTACCGGGCGGCCCGAACATAAGAACACCACGAGGAGGCTTAATACCGATAGATTTGAACAGTTGTGGATGTCTTAGAGGCAGCTCAACCATTTCTCTGATTTGTGCCATCTGTTTTCTGCAGCCTCCGATATCATCGTAACCGACTTCGTTTAGGTTTCCTTCTTCATCTTCACGCTGGATCGGTTCGCCCTCGCAGTGGATAACGGTATCTTGTGCAACGATACCATACTCCGGCGGATCGACTTCGACAACTTTGAATTCCACTTGTCTCATACCACCTCGCACTGTGAATAGATCTCCTTGTCGTACAGGTCGGTATGCTTCGCGGAAGTATGGTGCTAGGAAAACGTCGAATAAAGATCCGGTAAGACCTTCAACGGTGTCGGCGATTGGCAGGACTGCGATACGCTTGGCCTATTCATGAATTAGCAAAATGCATTTGAGCTAAGATAATAAAATACTGACATATTTGATATCTGGGCATGGGTGAACAGTAACAATGTCGCCGTGCTTGACTCGAAGATTATGCCTAACCACACGATTCATGCGTGCACTGCCATCATCGAGCTCATCATCAGCAAGGACGATGAGGACGGTGTCCTTCCGCTTCTTTCCCTTCACCAGGACTGTGTCGCCACGGAATAGTTGTAAGGTCTCCATGGTGTTATTGGAGAGGGCAATAACGGAGTTATCATCGTTGATGGCATCAGTAACCCTATTGCCACTTCGTCAGTACAAGAGCCGTCAAAGAAATCAAGGTGGGGTATGAATGGTACGCACATCAACGAGTTTGGCTTCTTCTTCTTCTTTAAGATTGCGGTCGCAATATCGTCGTTCTATCATGCTTGTTAGTATTAGATCCTTCGAAGCCGCGCTTGGTGTGGCGTTTGGATGAATGGTGGGTGGTAACTCACGCCTTTGTGCTCAGCACCAGAAGCATCACTGGCATCACTGTCAGTATAGATTCTTATGAATGGGAAGGTGAAGACGAAAGGGAAATATCTTACTTGAGGTTGACCTTCTTCTTGGGCTCGACATGATCAGGTTCAGCAGACATCTTGACAAATTGTTGACCTTCTCGATATGTAACAGCTCGGTGAGTTTTGATAAGTGCCTCGTCGAATCGCCCGGGTTTGGCGATGGGTTTGTGAGAAAAGAAGGGAATATCAAAAGGAATGGAAGACAAGGCTAGAGAATTGTCAATCCAAGAAGTGATGATGGGAGGTTTGTATGTTGGATGGAGGAAAGAAATAGTTGTGTTGGAGATCAAGACAGAGTAGACAGCTCAAGAAAGTAAGTAGTGGGTTAGTAGCGTTCCTGGATGACGGAACTGCGCTAATGATTCAGTATGGGCGGCGGTTCTAAGCCTTCTATTGGTTTCGATCCGCTTAAATAATTCATTGGGGTTGGCGAGGCGGAAGGTCAAATAGGCAGCGAGAGGGCCACGCAGCCAATGTTTACCTACAGACTCCGGACTACAGGATTTTGCCTTTCGCCTTTCGCCTCTTCGGTATACAAAAATCGGTGCATATATAATCAGCCTCGCATCGGAAAGAATGTCGTAGAATCAAAAGCAATATAACACGTTACCTCAACTTCTATCGCCATCAAAAGTCTCATTTTCTACTAAAGTAAGTTTCAATGCTATCCATCACTCCCGCCATCCCCACCTCCCACCTGCTTACTCCGTTAACCTTATCTAGCGATAAGGATGGATGAGACAATGTCTGAAATGATGAACGCTTCGATTGCCATTGTCCCTCCAAGAACGAGTTACGAGTAATTATATATCATCTAGCCAGTCATCTTTCCCACGCTCTGAATCTTCAGTCGCCATGCTTCTCAATCCGTTCCCGTCGTTCTTTTCATTCTACGCCGCTTCCTTACCGCCGGCTGGCGGCTTTGGGTACACTAAGAATAGGTTCACGGAACGCTTTCTCTGGCGTGGCGCTTGCATTGGTTTAATATTTACATACGTCTGGGTCCAAAAAGACCAAGGGCAAGCACGAGGCAAATGGACGAATACCGTCTTTCGCTCCGGGAGCTGTCCTTCTGGAAAGTGCCTTATTCACCGGTTTTACCCCTCAATAAGTGAAAGTTCACATTGAGCTGCCACCGGGAAGCAGATTCTTGAACAAGTCTGCAGAGGAAATTTACGAGAACTAGATGATGGGTCCAAACCTATCATGTCATTGAACCTTGTGGAAAATTCTATGTCGCCAAGATATTCAAGCAAGATGGTGTATTCCCGGAGTTATGCTACGCTCCCCAAACCGTCGAAGAAAATAAAGAAGAAGTTTATACCATACCATGGCCACGACTGACTCAGTACTTCTGCTCTTCCACCGCTCTCTAATGACTCTGTACCCATTCTTGGTCCCCTACCCTCCTTGTTCACAATACCACCCTGAGGACCTCCTTGGTCCCCTCGACTTTAAGTTTCTCTCCTCCCTTCCTATCCCCAGCCTACCAACTCCTCACCTTTCTCCTCGCCCCCAGAATCCTCCACATCACCCCTCCATTCTCATCCCCATCTTCCTCTGCCATATTCACCGCCCCTATCACAGGCACCACATCCCTCCAACCCCTCATCCCCGGTCGCGATTCCATCCAAGTCTCCATCATCTCATAACTCATGATCGATGTATCTTCAGTCGGGATACCCAGTGCGATCAGGTCGTGACGGTGAGATTCGGGAACATAGCTCAATAGTTGTTGTGTTGGATGCATTTGTGAGGAGGAGCTGTGGGTTAATGGGTCAGTGTTGAGTTTGGACGTGGGAGTGGGAGGTAGGTAACTGAGAGGAGCAGGTCAAGTGGGACGGGATCGGGGAGGGAATGGAGAGGGGTAAGAAGAAGGGATGGGTGGGGAGCGGGGGGCGACATACGAATAAAACGATGAACTAGAAGTGATAGAAGGAGAAATTGGAGTCCCGAGGAATGGCATGATCGGTGTAACAAACGTATTGTCGAAGGAGAAAATACGCTCTAATATTGGTCGTCAAAGAAGTACCAGGATGGTAAACTGCGCAAGTCTTTCGTCGAAGATGCCTTCAAAATCGCAATGTGTAACGATTCCGTCGAATAGCGACTTGAGCCTGTAACCAGAATCTCAATGCACAAAAAACAATCCATCCCCACTCCCAAGTCCACGATACTTATACTTATACTCCTACACAACCCCTCCTCAACCATCCCACCCCCAATCCATCCAACCTTCCTCTCAATGAAAAACCCCTCATTACACCGCAACTCCTGATTCAATCAATCCATCCATCAATCAATCAGCCATCACCATCATCATCATACCTCCCACCAAAACACCGCCAGCTGACAATGTGGCTAGGCATCTCTCCCCTATGATGTAGTTTTCCTCTCTCACCTTACGACTGCGCCACCCCAAGATTCAGCCTCACTTCCCACTCCGGAGCTGGACTCAAAATCTCAAACCATACAACATCGGACACGTCCGGGTAATTATTGTTTTCTAAGTAGATTCAGGAGTTCTAAATGCTGGTGAGCCTGGTGGGCCTTGTTTTTTGTCTCTCTTTTGCTTTTCTCTCATGGGTATTATGTCATTTTAAAGGTTTGTGTAGCGCGCGCATGCAATGAACGGGAAGCAGGAGGGGTCTAGAATTCGCTTCTCCGCTATTGGAGTGCCTGCTCATAGTAAACAAACAGCCATCATTCAACGAAAAAGTGCAATTAAAAGTCGAGGAGAAATTTATCATTCGTATTCGATTCGCATTAAAGCATTGCAACGCAGCGCAATACAAATAAAGCGCCCCCATCCTGGCATCAGACTCCTAGAACTCGCGATCATGCATCTCTTAAAACCACTTCCTCTCTCTATTCCTCCCTCTTTCCCGCGGCCTTCTTTCTGTATATAACCGGTGCATACAGTAAAACCCCTGCCAGCCAATTGTATCCCGAAAAGTTGTTACAAAGAAAAGAGGTTTCTGGTTGTTACACGTTCCGCTGTTTGTTTCCATTCCCGATTCCCCTTTTTTATACCCCGTCTATACCATTTTTTTGGGTTGTATCTATTTATTCTCTCGAGACATCACGTCCGAAAGTCTTGGATTTGAGCCAGTCGAGAACGACTAGGACACGGTTGCGCGCTATTTGTAATGTTAGATCTGTGATTGGATATGGAGAGGTGGGATAAACTTACTGCTAAAGCACATGCTCAAGTATGCACTTCTCCAGAACAAATATGTCAAACCACCACCAGTAGCAAAGTTACCATTCATCCAGCTAACATCAGCAACAGCTCTCTCACTACCAATGTAGGCTAATGAACCTTGATGAGTGTAGTGGAATGGCTTGATGTCCTTGATCCTTCTCAATTGCTTTTGATGCAACTCGAGCTCTCGCGCAGTGGATGCAGCGTCACCAGGGGCAAGGTTCAAAGATGTGCTAAGCTCTTGAATCTTTGATTCAATGGCATCAGTCTTTGCCATTGTGTTGAAAAGACGGGCCAAGAAAGCTCCCTCTTGGGATGCGACCTGGGCAGTTGGTGCATATCCAGCAACGGCACAATCACCAGTAGCCCAAATGTCCTTAGTGCCCTGAACAACAAGGTACTCGTTTACGGCCAGGCCTCGTCTGGAATCCTTTTGTGCAGGGATTTGTGCCATAAGATCCTTGACGACGGGACGAACCGCATTTCCAGTTGCCCACACGAGAAGACCGTACGGCATGACCTCAGTGTATTTCTTTCCATCTGGCCCGGTGGCTTCGGCCTCAACAGTCGTATCGGTGACTTTCTTAACCGCAGTCTTAGTCTTGATGGTGATTTTCTCCTCCTTGAAGGTTGACTCGGTATATTCAATCAATTGCTTAGAGAACATAGGAAGAACGTTAGGGAGAGCTTCGATGAGAGTAACCTTGAACTTGTCGCTGATTTCTGGAACCCACTTCTTGATATCTTGGTCGAAGAAATCTTGAAGTTCACCAGCAAACTCAACACCAGTCGGTCCACCTCCAACAACGACCATATGTAAGAGACGCTCAACTTCCTCAGGGGTTTGGTCCTTGAAGGTCGCGGTCTCAACACAGTCCATGATTCTCTTTCGGATTTGCTGGGCATCACCAATCTCCTTCAAGAAGCAGGAGTGCTCTCTCACACCAGGAATTCCGAAAGTTGCATTTTCAGCACCAACACTTACAACCAACATATCATATGGGACCTCGGTCTTGCTGGTGGCACCTTTGATGTCAGAATTGTCGTCAATGAATACAGTTTTTCTTTCCGGATCAATCTTAGTAGCCTCTGCTTCGTAGAACTTGACAGCAGCCTTCTTGTGTCTAGTTATACTGCGGATAGGCTCCATAATGGATCTGTGTTCGACGGTACCGGTTGTACATGATGGTAGGAGAGGTGTGAATAGGAAGTAGTTTCGAGGAGAGATGACGATGACGTTATAGTTCTCGGTGTCGAGCTTTTTCAGAAGAGACACAGCACCCCAACCAGTACCTAACCAATTGAAGTCAGCTTGTGGTAAAGACAATCAGGCCAAATTTTGTATATACCAAGAATAACCAAATTCTTCTTCGTTGGATCTGGTTCAAATTGCTCTTCTGGATGGCGCAACTCCCAAACCTCATATCCAAGATAAGCAGTCCCCGCAAGCAAGGACAGATATGTGAGACGCCATGTCCATCTCAAAAGGCGGAATCGACGGGGCTTTTTCACGGGAGCAACATCGGCGTAGGTTCGACGAGCAATTTGCTGAATCTTGCTCTTATCGATGTTGAGTCGGGAGCTCGGGCGCGCATGTGAGAAGAGGGCTCTATTTGAGGTTGCGAAGGATCGTTGCGCAACTGTGCGAATACCAATAGATGAGGTTGGTAACCTCATCATTGCTCTTGTCATTGACGCCATACTCCAAGAGAAGGAGATGAGGAGGGGTTGTAGGAATCTCTCGCACTGCGGTAGCGGAATAGAAATATTTTGAAGAGGGAAATTTTTATTATGATGAATTGCTCAGCTAGATCAGAGCTAAAATTACAGGGTTGTGATACTTATCCAATATAAATTAGAGATAAGCTCCGGCTGTCTTGTGCCTTCTTTTGGAGGAAAAAGAGAGGGAAAAAACGCCCACGCCCACGCCCCGAGAAAAAGCAAAGAAAAGCCATAATTCAACGATTTTTGTTGCAATTGTTTCGATTATTCTATGATGAGTGCCTATGTCATTCTTGCTCAGCACTCAACATAAACCGCTTACCGGGTCAGCAAATATGCCTACATCTACAACTAACTGCTCATCTTCTGGGAGCTCGAGCTGCCCTTAATTGGACGTGGGGCAAGCCAGGAGCAACTTCGGTCTGACTGTGCTTTCTTCATTTTGCTTCTCATCAGTTGTTCCTGAACTCAACCATATCATTCACAATATTACCCCTTAACTACCATGCTGTCTATCCGAGCAAGACGGCTATGAAATGGTGTTGCCAAGGTGGGTAGCATGGTATCGCATCTTCTCTGCAAAAGAAGCACTCTTTTACAAGAATCTCGGTCATTCGGAGAACTTGAAATCTCACCAGTTCCCGAATCCCGAGATCCATCAATGACGAAGAGCAAGTGCTAAGGTTGTCAAGGGCATCTGAAGTACTCAGACTCGAGCTTAGAATGAGCTCTAGAATGTGAATGTACCAAGTCTTTCATGAGAGCCGCCTCTCTGCTGCTGATGCTGGAAGTTCTTGGTAGGTGCACCCGCGTACCCCAATCTACAACTACGTCCCACCACAGCTGTTACTTACAGTCATATCTATCATTACACTTCCATGCTTGCCGGACAAGCTACAAGTACATCTTGATCATTTAATCATCTCCACTCACAGTACATAATATGGATCATCCACCAATACACCTAGGGTGCGAGAAAGCCCCTGAATCTCCTCCATATCATGATACCATGGCTCGCACTACCACATCTGCAGTACCAGCCTACCGACTGGTATTGAACTAACTCGCCAATGCTACGTCGTTCATACCGAGGGTCTTCTTTCCGCAGAACGCACATGTTGCGAAGCTTGCGGCTGTTTTTCTTGCAGCCGTGTTACATCTCGTGCAAGTCCCTATAACCCTCGAGGCCAAATTATTTCACGACACATTTGATAAGTTTGCCCGATTGAAACTACCGTGCTAATCGCTGTTTTCGAAGAGGACGGCTGAGGTTTTGAGTTAGCTCAGCAGAACTAGGTGAGTGGAAGAGCGAAGTCGTACGTGTAAGGTATGAATCTTATATTCAATGCGGATGCCTACCACACCTCATTATCTGGCTACCATTCTAGATGCTCAGGCAGCGCAGTTGATGAGTATTATGTTTGCCTTGTCTACATGTGCCTGTCAATGATCTCGCAGCTGACTCCTAACAGAAACTGAGGTTGCTAGTTGTGGTTAGCGAATCATGTTGGAGCAACTTTACTAGTAAGGCTGGAATGCAGTACTTCTACACCTGCGCTTTGTATGAGGCTCACAGCTATGAGTAGATGAATGACAGGGGCTGGCAATTGGGAACTGGATGGAGATAGTTGAGGAGTTCAGGTGCAAAGTTAGACAAACAAGCCGGCACGAAGATGAAGTAGGATCGACCAACGAAGGAGCGTGTGAATCAAGCCCCTCCGCAGAGGCTTTCGTTCCCATGCGATTGATTGACCTATTTGGCAACCTTACAGGGTGCATATGGTATGTACAACTTTGTTCATCAGTCATTCACAGAGCCTGTGAATATCGTTCCGTTCAGCTTATCTCACCTAGAAATTGATTAATGATTATATAAACAGAAAGTATTCCCATATCATGAAGAAATTTAGATACTTAATTATCCTCATCTATCCACGACAGCGTTACATTTTACACGTGATCAAGCCTTAGACTCCCTCTACATGTCTTGTGACACATTGGTCTACCATGCCAACAACTCACCATTGTCAGTGTTGCAAAAAAATGGATTCTGCAGAAAACACCAGATCAAGTGAGTGCAACCTCCACCCAAATGTCTACTACTACAAAAGTGACAGCACTGGATACCCTCAAAAATGTAAGCAATGCACTCGGGGAGAAGCCTGCCCAACACGTCAACAAGTAGTACGAGCGGGGCATTAGTGGACGTGCAAAATGTCGATGGTGTCAAGGATGTGAGGTTGCTGGCTGAGGGGGGTACAACTCGATTTGGCTTGTGGAGTTGTGTGCATCGCTCGAGGTAAATTCACCTACCACCTTTGTGAATCTTGTCACCACCAACCCATATACGTCGCGAACAAAAGCTCACTATCCTCAATTGACTTTCTTTTGACTTTCTTTGGAAGGTTCGGACCTCATAGTTGAGGATTTCTGTACCTAAAGAATTCCTTTGAAACACAATTCCTGTCACTTCTGCGTCGTAAGGAGACTAACTAAACCTACATAGATAGCACAGGCTCCAACCGAGACATCATCAGCATGGTGTGGCTCCATCGATAAGTTCGTTCTTCGTCTCCCTTGCGACAACGCTCTTCTCCCAAATCAAATTACAAATGAAGTCGCCTTCAAAAGATATATCGGTTCAAAACTTCCTCATATTCCCGTCCCTCGAGTCTACCACTACATCGCAACAGATGAACCCGGAACTTCGTTCATTGTCGAAGAATTCATAGACGGCAATCCCCTAAGCTCCATTTGGATGAGCTTCACAGATTCTCAAAAGGACCGCATAGCCCATGAACTTGCAGCTATCTTGGTCGACCTTGTACAAGTCCGATTCGACATGATCGGAGGTTTGGATCCCGAAGGTTTCACCGCGGCTCCAACAGTTGAAGGTTCTAAACTTTTCAAAGGGCGTGGCAAGTTTCACAAGAATGAGTGCTATCCTATCGGCCCATACAAAACCACCAAAGAGTATATACTTGATTGTTATGACAGGGAGATATACTATTACACCCATGCATCTGAAGACGACATTGACGCAGATCTTTTCGAAAACACCACGGTAGAAGAATTTTTCGATGAGTTGAAACAGAAACGAGCAGCACTGGCATCAACAGAAATACCCGACCAGGCATTCGTACTAATCCATGGTGACTTCCACGGCCGAAACATCATGATGATCGGCGACCGGATCGCAGCAGTGATCGATTGGGAATTTGCAGGATCATTGCCTTTGGGCGAAGCCTTGTCGCACGGAGGTATTACCGTGGTGGAGGCGCAGAGTGAGGAACTGGATGATGAGAACACGATTTGGGATGGGAAGATACGACGTTTCATACTGGAATTGACGAGCGAGAGGAAGTGGGAACAGAGTGATATTGATGTGCTTATGGGAGATGGGGATTTTGAACTGGGAAATGCAAGGGGTGAGATGTTTCCTTGAAGGGCTCGGCCAGTGACCTTCCCGTGCTATTGGGAGTACTAGCTACTTGACCACGTCGCCTACTCTTTAGTGGTGAGATTTGTATGTTTAATTCAACACTTGAGATTCTTTCCAAATATAATTATTAGAATTTCTCGATCTCCAGATGATGCCTGAACAATAAAAGGTTCGAACTAGACAAATACTGAAATTCTGCATCTGGTAGATAGTCTCTCCCGGGTCGGGTAGTGAGTCCGTCCTGTGATAGAGGTCTCCCGTCCACCATGTTGAGACCTGCCTAGCTTGCTTTCGGGTCTCTAACCATGCAGTAGAGATCACAGGTTTCTCCCTCATCGTCACACACCATCTTCTTGACGAAGTGGAACCCCATGGCTTCGTATATCTTCATGTTTGGAACGTCTCGACTTGATTCAAGGTAGCACTTTTTACCTTCCTTATCCGCGATAGCTGTTACCTCCTTCGCCAATAATTTCCCTATACCTTTACCTTGAGCGTCTGGGTGTACAACCATTATGTTGAGAAAGTAGTAGCCAAGAGGGTCAGTCCATATTTCTGATTGGGCTTCTGCTTGCCTGTCTTTCCATATGTAATAGCGCTACAAGGACGTCAGTAAGACTCCCGTAGCTACCATCTCATTTTTGCTTGAAAGAAACAAGTTGCACGCAACGGTAGGGCTGCCTTGGCTCAATGCTTGAGCTACTTGGCAACCTTGTGCCACGAAGCTTCACGCTGAAGATAGACTAATTCGTCTCAAAACGAGAGAACAGCTATTCTGAAAGTAACAAGTAAAGCCGTTCAACGGGTAGATGCCACAGACATGATCGACGGATCTGGGGACCAATTTTGAACATAAATGACATCCTTGAGCTTACCTTCACATTCAAACCGCCGCGCCCATACCATAGATTCATGCCAACTTGTTGACACCACATTGTCCATGAATCAAACCACTCGGCCCAGGTTTCCTTCGACCCGATAGGTCGTGGCGGTAACCACATTGCCACACCTAGAACTCGGTCATTCTTGCTGTCTTTGGCGACATAGAACAGAGCGTTTCGGATTCCCCAACGACACCTAATGCCAAGAGAAACCGAGTTTCTGACAAGATTGAGCTAGCAACGAGTAACAAGATCAGCTTTTGTAGCGAACAAGTTTAGGAGAGTTTTGTGGATCTCGGCCATTACAAAACAAGTCCTCGCGGCAATTTCGCAACACAAGTAATGCCGCGCAAGACCGTTTTCTTGGGAGCTTGTCGGAACGAAACAGAGGCAGGAGAGCAACAAATGTAGGAAAAGTTTGTTGTAAATTACCTTAGACCGATCGTTGAAAACCCAGAGATTGTAAGGATCTTCTTGGAATGCTTCTTGGATGACATTGATTGCACCAGGGATATCGGTCTCGGCGAGAGGAGATATTCTAATGTCCATTGTGCGGATTTCACAGAACAACCAAAGAAGCAAGTTCGAGAGTGAGACTGAGACGTAGGGGGCTACTGGATCCGAGAAGTGAAGTGGTGTGCTCGAGGCTCAAGCTCGTCAGTTTTGAAGCTGCAGGAACTCTTTATCGATACGGGTGCAGGGCAGGGCAGAGGAGCATTAGCATTTGCCAACTGCAAGAACAGCCGCTTGCTTGCTGCTTTAGGGAGGGGTAGCTTCAAGCCGAACCACCCAACGGCCCCCCTTGGTTGAAGATGGGAAAATCTTCAGCTGCAGATGCTACGAGCATGCGTCTTTCCAAGTTGCATAGCTTCGCATTGATATCTAGATTGGCCAATATCATAACAAGCTTTCGAGATCTTCCTAAACTTACCAGCCCTTCGTATTCCGATAATGGAACAAGCAACCACCAGAACCTCTTTTCGTAAATGTAAATATTTGGTAAATGATGTGACGGGTGAATCTTGCTTACGCCTACAGTACAGGTCGCACAACATGAACACCTCAGGGGTCTTGCGAGGTGACATGTCTCGAGCATGTCAACAGAGTGGTGTCGGCATATGAGGGGAAAGGTCCAGGGGGTATTGGGGGTATTGGGGGCAGGTGTGGTGTCATCTTGGGGTTACGCGAGGCTCAATCAGCCCTTGGGAGCTCTTGATCTCTGCCCTTCGCAAGCTTCCTTAACTCCATCAATTTCATGACATGCGCGATGATTTCTTTTGCCAGCTGTCGCCAATCTACACTCCTTCCTCAGCAGAATCAAAGTTTATTCTCTCAGTTTAAACAAAACCGCCCAAAGGGCTCTGGAAACTCGACCCTCAGACGTTGCCATTTTATCGCATACACGGTAAGCGGGTCCACGATGAAACCAGGGGACTGTGCGCGAAACTCGCTCTCCGTGCCAGATATTCGTCAATTTTCCCCAATGTAACTCCAGAGCGTCTTCTCGAAAGCGTCAATACCAGGTCAATACTACCCAGTGCTGGTTTGATGATCTGCAGCAATTCGGGCAGGGGCCCAGTTAACCCAGTTAACCCAGTTAACCTTGAGTCTCAGATCAACCGCATTGATAATTTGATGCTCGAGAGACCGAACTCTAAGCTCGTTCTGGCTTGGTGGACAGTGGCAGAGCACGACAACCTGAGCGCAATGCTGCGCAATGCTGCGGAACGCTGCGCAAGTGTAGCCTGACGGTCCCTTCCCACTTTGAGGGCGTCGCAGATGCCAATCCTTTTGCACTCGTCTTTGACGTCCGGTTAACCTATACCGAGAGTAGCATAGGTGGTCTACGGAAGTGGACGTTTTGCCAGACCAGCATAATCAACATGTCGCAGCCTCTCTTCCAATCGTTTACCTAGTTTTCACTTTTCTGCTTCTCTGGGGATCCAAGATCTTTCTGACTCGGCTGCTTCTTCTTGTTAACCATTTACACTTGCTCTTGCACTTCCATTCTTCTCACGGCTGGATCGTGACATTCTTTTCAACATTCTTTTCTAATCTGGTCCGGATCTGGCATCTCATTTCCTTACGTTCACTATCGTGCCATTACTTGAACAGAGTGGGAGGAGTCAACAGTGCATGCTACATTTCAACTAGGCACTGTCGGTCGGAGCACAGGGGAAGCAACGACTTGGCAGAGGATGAATAAGACGATGGCACCAATGCAAATGCAATCACGACCATATGTGCACCGGTTGGCCCCAAAGAACATCATGGTGGACGATCTTCCAATACTCAAGAGGAATGGTGGTGGGATATTCGATGGACCCAAAACCCCAAAGGGTGAACGAGATGGCAAACACGACAACCGAGGGTCAGGGTCAGATGATGATGACGATTCATTCCATTCACCACCGACGCCGCTGATTTCGACTACGACACGTTGGTTGACACAACCTCCCTCGACGGTGGTTGTGATGCAGACGTCAATGGTAGGTGTTTGCATTTGCGGAGAAAGAATGGGCTATAATTAACTCTGCGCAGGTATACATCACGCCCACTACTTCATCTACATCTACCTCTACTTCTACCACATCATCCAAGTCTACGTCCACTACGTCGTCCTTCATATCTACATCATCATCCATATCAGTAACGACTTCGACACCCTCGACAATTACGAGTGCTCCAGCCACCAGCATTACAGAAGGGTCTGGGCAAAGAAAGGGTATATGCTCAAACGACAACCCGACCTGTTCGGGGTCTAGTAGTATGGCTATCAGCACAACAACCGTTTCTATGTCTTCTACTCCTAGCGCACTATCAGACAGTGAACCATCTTCAAGTGGATTATCCCAGAACTACCATGGAAACAGCCATAACAACAATGATCATGACAGTGGCATCAATCCCATAACCGAAAAGGTTCTTATTAGCGCGGGATCAATAGGTTTGTTTTCCCGTAATTTTTCAATGGCCCAAGCTGACTTGGTGGCAGGAATTTTCGTCATTATTGCAGCTATTATCTACTTAGTAATCAGGATGAAGAAACTCAATAGACTAGCGAAAGGAGACTTCTCCAAAAATGACCGTGCTTGGTATGGGAGACGACGGAGTAGGGGAGGTTCGAACAGGCCACCGAGCTATTCTAGCGACAGGATGTCTCCCGATGGATATCCAGATGAGAAGTTTGGGGAGCGAGAAATTGGTGGCTACTATGCACCAGAGAGCAAGCGCCCATTTTCGCGTACAGGAACTGCTCCAATCCAAGTCCGCACAGATATCCAAAGACAGCCATCATCTAGTCGGAGCAACTATTCGGCGCAAGCGATGTCCAATAGTCCCATCGTTGGCCCCAGCCCTACAGCCGCTCTTCAGAATCATGCCGAATTCTACTATACTCAAGCAGGCACCCTTCGGTCACAGCAATCAGGCCAATCGTCAAATGCATATGACCCCACGCAAATGGAAGTCAATCGCGTGAGCTACCTATCTTCAATTTCATCCGGCTTTGGGGATCAACTCATCATGCCCGAAGGCGGCCCCCTGCCTGAAATTCCCGTATCACGCTTTTCCTGGACAACAGCATCTCAAACCCAGCACAACCGCGACACCATCTACACAACGACCTCGGAAGAAACAGCACCACGATTCCGCACGGTCAATTCATGGGTAGCGCAGCAAACAGGGCGCGTGGAACGGAAACAGCTGACCGATCAAGAAATCCCAATCATGCCAGAAATTCCCGCATCCTACAACATCCCCGAGGTTCCAGCGCCCTTGTTCTCGGCAGAGCGCCACCAGCGCAATCCGAGCGAGAATCCGGCGTTTAAGCACCATCCGGGCGATCAGGTTGAGTTACAGACCGGCTCAAGGGTTCCGAGTGCGATTTTAGATAGGAAGATTGGGATTTAATTTGGGTTTGGTTTGGAATGAAGACGAAGAAGAGGAGCGAGAAGCTTGAGTTTGAGCTTGCTGTCTACGTCCTTTTATGTATATATATCTCACACACACGTACACTCACTCCTACACGGTCGTTCCAGCCTGGTGCTTGACTCGATTAGATTTTGCATAGCGTGGAGCATTGGCATTGGTGGTTGGTTCTTTTTTTTGTTTGCTTTTTTGAACTTTGAAAGTGGTGGATGGGATGGGGACGGCATGGGGATGACATGATTTTAACATATTGTAATGCCATGATGTGGCTGAGATGCAAGTGAGGAGGGGAAAGGGGCATAGCCACAGACTTTTGGGCCCGCTCAACAGAGTTGTTTATTGCTGCTTTCAGACAGAATTGGGGTTGGTGGGTGGGGCTACTGTATGATAGATAGGCAGTGCGTGAGTAGAGCGCGAGAAGCAGTGAAGAATCAAACCCGGGTTCGGGAAATAAATATATGAGGATGGAGGAACTTCATCTTGAAATGTTACAGCGATTACCATAGCATGTATGGTGAAGAGAAGTCTTGCGGGGTAGTTAGAATACTGCAATTTCGTTTGGATATTAAGGGAGATACATATCTGAAGTAGAACTTATTCGGAATATACAGTATATACATATCTATTATGATCGTACAAACTGCTAGGCATCATTTGTGCTTGTACTAGAATAGTTCCACAATACAATATTTCAGTACAGTCAAGACTACCGGTAATCAAAACCCGAGGTATCAAGAGCTCACAGACACGGCTCTATTTAGCTCGCACTGGCACCACCAAACTACCACTTCCACCTCCGATGAACTCAGTTGTAATCAGACCTCTACTCACAACTGCAACCTCGTCGTCTTTGACGAACAACACATCTCCTTTCTTCGTCACCTTAATGCTCAGAGCAAAGTCCTTTCTAGTATCCAGCCAATCAGCCGGGAAAAAAAAATGCTGTGTAAATTTGTTCACTCTTGCAGAGCCAGCATCCGCAGCGCAGACCCATTGACTCCCATGTAAGAAAACGAGTCGTTCTGAGGGTGCAGTGAATCCTGCGTGAGTATTCCCGATGAATATTTCGATATTCTCGCACAGTGCACGGTAGGAGGGAGTTGGGACTGCGACGTGCGAATCCGGAGTGAAGTCGGACGTGCTCCAGAGGACTAGCTTCGATTTAGAATTCGGCTGGTTTTGCTCGCTGAAGATGGTAGCGAGAGCGGTGCCGTCGAAACAGGGAATGATGGACTGGATGGATAGTTGGGGGATGACTCGGTCATCTAGCTTGATTCCTTCCGGACGCGTAAGGCTTTGCAGGGTCTGCCAATCGTGTATATGCGCCTTGTGTTGAGTAATGAGAATCAGTTGGTTGGGGTTATCTGGATGATTCGTCCAGCGATAAGGCTCTCGATCTTTGTAGTATATGGTAGTCAAGCACTTGTTGTTATCATGTGATATAGACCAGAGCATGTCGGACTTGGCGGAACATATGAGAATATGTTGTAGTCCTGGTTGGCAGATCAGTTGACCCACAGCGACATCTGCTCGATAGTCAAATAGACTTTCGCTCGCTACTAGAAGATGGTCTTCGCGAATGATCCCATGTATCATGACTCTGCTAGATGAATCTACACTTGTGAGTGTGTAGCTCCGGGTTTCAAAATAGAGGTAGACGATCGAAACTCCATGAGCGTGGCTAAAAAGCTCACCGGTAGACTGGCCTGAATAGATTGAGTAAACATGAACTGAGCCGTCTTCCTTACCTACGAAAAATGTTTCGCCACTATCATCGCAGGCTAGTGATGTAATCGGGATAGGGTTTTCCAAAGGATCAGAATTAGACGATTGTGGTATCTCGGGATCAATCGCAGTGATGCCACATTCTTCGTGCAAGTCCTCCGTCACCATATCGCTTAAATCCCAAACACGACATCGCGACCCTCGAGTATCGAGTAGTCGCAAGCCATCTTTGCTGAAACAGAGACTCTGAATCCCCGGCTCAACTGAATTAATCCTATAGATCAATTGTAATGTCTCTAAGTTGAATAGCTGAATGGTCCCAGCTGGATCAGCTGTGGCTAGCATATGGCCATCCGTCGAACAGGCAAGGATATGAGAAAATGCCACAATACGTTTCTTTATCTCGCCTCTGGAGGTGTCAAAAAGAACCAATTCACCATCTGTGTATGCACAAGCAAGGAGGTGGGCGTTGCTACCATTGCCGAAAACTAAACACCGTACACCAGATGAGCCGTACGGTCTTCCTAGGCTTTCGGCGCTCACACCGGCCTCTCTGGTATAAAGAGCAACGAGCTCATCATTGGTCAGACTCCATAACATGATATCCTGTCCTTTGTATATAATTGCTAGAAGTCCCGAGTCGATACCAAACGCAGCAGTAACTGGGCGGCGATAAAGTCGAATCGTCATAGCCTCCATACCCTCCGTCCAGTCAATGACTTCAGGTGGTTCTTCAGTTTCGAGATCCCAGATATTCAAATGGTGGTTCTTTAGAGTTGCCAAAAGACAACGGTCTTCGTCTTCTAAAGCTATCGCCATACATTGTTGTGGGGTATCAAACAAGTGAGTTTGTGTTTTGGTTTTGAGATCCCAAATACGAATACATTTTGAGCCTGCAGAGACAAGTATATTCTTTAGTTCGCCAAATATCAAGTGTCTCACAGGCTCACCATGTTGCAACTGGGTGATTCGCTGGCATGTCATTTGCTTGAAAAGGCTTATCTTACCACTGAAACACCCAACAGCAAATTGTGTCTTGGTACATGCCAGACTAGAGTATTGCTCAAGTGAATCGACAACAGTCGCCAAGCAATCGTCCCAAGTCTCAGCTCGTAAGCCTCGAACGTGGATACCGCGGATTGAGGAGCCAAATTGCTTGCGGAGGGCAGATTCGGACGGGCAGAATGGAGGAATAAGATGGTAAATAGAACTAGGGTATGCTTCGAGTGGTTTCCCAAACTGCATGACAAGCCGTACAAGATCTGTTGCCCAAGAGCTTAACAACGCTATATCATCCAACTTCATTGATGTTTGATCTGCCGAGCCCTCCTGGATAAAAGTTCCAAGCGCCTTGCCTGCTTCCACTAGACGCTGTTGATCAGAGTGCTTTGCGATATACTCAATCCAATTTAGTACATTCGGTGATCCAAAGAATTTCGCAAGACAGCCTAAAACATCTCGATCCATAGATGCTGCGCGTGCTATATGCTCGCCCAATGAGTCAGAAGCATAAGCAATGAAGGTTGCGTCTTCTTTGGATTTAGTTTGGTTGCTAGGTCTACGTCGCCGAGGGACTTTCCCTGATTCCTTGTTGAGAAATCGTAAGACAGTCAACAACAAACGACGATGACCTGCTCTCTCGTTGACTGCAAACTCCGAACGTGTGTCTTTGTGAAGAAGAAATTGTCGAGCTGTAAGATGCGTTATCTGCACGTGGCCGTTCGCGTCTATGTAAACAAGTTGTCCACAATATGATCGAATTGACTTCTCAAGACTATCGATTGTTGTTTTGAGATCCAACTGAAGGGCTTCGTGCAGCTCGGTGATTCTCATGGGGCGAGTTGAGCATACGGTCCATGTAATAATCGCTTTTGCAAGCACTTTGCCATAAGAAGCTTTTGACATGTTATCCAAGATCCGGCCGTACAACTCATTCATATCCGTAGGAACTTCATCCAAGATTCTTTGTTGATCTGCAAACGTGTATACATTTCTAAGCTCCTGGACCACTATACTTACCCATAAGAAACATCCTCTTGACTTCTCAACGACCTGACGGGCAATAGGTTGCTGGCCATCGCCATCAACAGAAGGGAGATCATTTACGTTTGCCTGAACATACATTGTGATATCAGAGTTACTGTCCTCCTCTAGGATGCTTTCTGAAAGCACGCGTGTACTAGAATCACCTAAGCGTTCGCGAGACTCAAACCGGTTTCGAGAAGTCGTTAGGATATGTATCGATGACACCTCTGCCGCCTTCATGAGTAGACCAATAATCTCACCTTCGTCTTGGCATTCATCCAGGGCGTCGATGACCCAGTAGTGAACCTTCTCAGAAAGAACCTTGAAGATACCTTCCAAGAACAATTTACGCCATATTGTACGATAAGCGGCCTTGGAGTAGTCGTCCCTTTCAAGGAGTTGAAGGCAAATACCCATGATCTTTTCATCCGAACTTGCCATTTGCCATGCCATCGAAAGTAGAAACGAGTTGATATTTGACTTTTCTTTTGTATCGTATCGAAAGTAGTAGAAACTACATGGTTTCCGTAGTAGTCTAAGGTGCGCAACAACTTTCCCAGTCAGAATTGTCTTACCTGTAGCTGGTTTCGCGGTGATTGCATAAATTGGTGGGTCGGCATAGTGAATCCATTCTTGAAAGTTTTCTTTCCTTATAAGCCATTCAAGAGAGCCATCCATACGATGACTATCCGCGATCATCAAATCATCTTCTGGAGCTTCTGATATACCAAGCAGAGTGTCCGCTAATTGCCGCCTTTCTTTACTAATCTCCTGCTTCGATGATGTGAACCGATCCCGCAAAATCGTCAAGACAGAAGCGAGCGCATTCCTCACTGTAAGATAATTTGGATCTTCTCGAGACTCATACTTGCAGACATTGCGATGATCAGCATTGAGGTATGCTCGGCGTTCATTTGCATATCCCATTGTGGCGAGGTCTCTTTCCACGATTAAGCTCTTTCTGATGCCGAAGCTTGTTGGAAGTGTTTCGTAAAATGAATACAGCAGGAGATCCTGGCACAGGCCGGGAAACTCATCGTTAATGGAACGAAGCGCTTCCGAATCACGATTGAGGTCAGTTACATACGGTCTGTTTCCACCCATCAAATTGAGAAGTTTGGATAATGCTTGAGCCAAGTCTGCGCCGCGGTGGGGTGTTGCCAGGAATAGTGCGGCCTGGATTCTGAAAGCTAGAGTTGCATATTCCGTTTTCGTCTTCGTGGAGATGATCGCTTTCTTTATGACGAGGCCACCCATACTATGGCCGACTAGTACGATTGGAGACTGTGTCAGAATAAGTATTAGTTTTGAAGTCCAGGGGCAGATTTTCAGTTCCGGACTTGTTAAATTGATACCTGATCATTCAAGTGCAATTTTGACATTGAGAACATACCTTCGTGCCTTTTGGGATGCAAGGACAGTCGAGTATGCTGTTGAGCAGTGCATTCGCAAAGTCGTGGATGCTAAGAATGCTCTTCTTGCCCCAATTTGAGTCATAACCAAAGCTATGAATCCTAACATCCTTCAAGGCTTCCTCGTCTGGTAGCCACTCTTGTGGCCAGTAAAGAGACGGTTTACCTGGTTTCGTCCATGTTTTTCGTGAGCCTCCTCCAAGACCATGAACGAAAATAAGATCTGCGTTCACGGAACATGACGGGATGAAAAGAGTATTTAATCCAACTGGACCAATTTTGTCCTCCGATTCGTCGCTCTCAGTAATTCCAGAGAGCAGCCTTCGAGTTGACGACAAGAAAGTACTCGGGGCGGTTGAGGTTGAGGTTGAAGTTGAAGTTGAGGTCGAGGTTGAGGTAGAGGTTGAGGTAGAGGTCGACGTCGAGATTGAATTTGAAGACGAGTTTGTTAGACGCGTCTTGAGATCCATCTTGTAAGTAGGGTGAGCACGGCACGTGCACGGACTTGGTAGGGTTAGTACGAAGTAGGGCTGGGCTTGTGGAGGGGTTTGTGGGGTACTGTATGGGGGGTATGGGGGATCCACTTCACACTTCACACTTCATTCGCACTCGAGCACTTGAGCACTTCAGCACTCCACTTTCTCACCCACGAACAAACCTCGACCTCTTATCTATGCAGTGGGCGGCTGCAGAAGCAACAAGTTGAGAGCCGTGCTTATCTAGCAACCAGGGCAACCAATCAAGTTCCTCATTTATTTCAGCCGCATAAAATGCATCTTGCCGCCAAATTACCGCGCTCTTTCTTCCTTCAACTGGGTGCGCGCGGTGAGCTAAGATGGGCCTGCCCAATGTTGCTGTTGTGTATCGGCCAAGAAGTTATCGTGCGGGGGTCCGCCTCGATGGCTTCTTGGGGGCCGTCGAAGTATTGACTGCACTTCCAATCAAAGAAGGGCACCCAAGCCCTCGAGCCCGTACGAATGCTGCTTACATATTTACCTTGCCAATTAAGCCATCAGTAGCTGCTTGATGGTAAGACATAAGAGCGGGCTTGTGATACAGCGGGACTGAGCTTCAGAAACTGGGATATCACAGTAATAAAGTGACTTACGATAGTGACCCATCTGTGAAATCGCACACCTGCACCACTATACCAGCTATACCAGGGCACAATAGTACCTAAAGGTTTAGGCACATCATCACATGCATAGGTTCGCTTCTCGTATTCACCGGCGACGAATGCACCCCCAATCGCAATCTATCGAGGTGCAGGGCTTTCTGTTGCCCCGCATCAAGCATGAAAAACCCGCATCAACATCAACATCATCCTTATCATTACTCTAGCAAGCGCGACCGAGTACTTTCTAAAAGCTTACATCGATCATGCTCGATACTATTTCATCTCACACCTTCTTCAACCTAACACTTCGCTCTTCAACTAGCTGTTGTCAAATAGCTTCAACAACCTAGACCTTCTTATCCTTACTGGAAACATGGCGACGCCAATGGAGGTCCTGCATGTGATGACACCGGCAGAATGGGGTAAGCCAATCGATGTGGACGAAAAATGGATTGATTTTGTAGACGATAATGTTAGGGCAAGTAAGTTTGAAAAATCTCAAAACTCGCTCTTCCTAACGTGGCAGAATTCCCGCCGGGCACTGAGGTCGAGAGCATTAGTCCTCATGGTGCCAGTTACTGGACTAGGACTGCCGAAATCTCGACTCTATTGGCTGATGGCACACCACGATCTTACTTCCTCAAAGTGAGTTGGTGCTAGTTGAAAATGACTCAGAGCTCACACTACCACAGGTTTCTCAAGGCGAAAATGGAAAAGGCATGGTTCTGGGAGAGTTCGCTTCCATGACAGCTATATATCAGATCATGCCAAAATTCGTGCCCGAGCCCATCGGTGCTGGCACGTATGCCTCTGCACCAGACATTCATTTCTTCTGCTGTGAACTAATAAACATGACCGATGAAATTCCTGAAATACAAGCTTTTACCTCAACTCTTGCAGAACTCCATTCGAAGGGAATCTCTCCAAATGGAAAATATGGATTCCATGTGCCTACTTATAAAGGTACGATACCGCAGTATACAGACTGGCATGACACATGGGAGGAATCGTACTATCATTCTATGAAATGGTTCATGCATGCCGAGGAAAAGTCCCAGGGCGTTGATAAGGAAATGCAAGAACTCTGTCAAGGAGTGCTCGACAAGGTCATTCCGCGACTTCTGCGGCCACTTGAGACTGGCGGTCGTCAGATACAGCCTCGCCTCATTCATGGTGATTTATGGGCCGGTAACACTTCGTGGAACATAGATACCAATATGCCGGTTATTTATGATTCGGCCGCGCTTTACGCGCACAACGAACGTAAGTACGAGCTTTTAAATGAAGTTGAGTAGCACAATGGAGATGCTAATCAGGTACAGTGGAAATGGCTGCCTGGAGACCGATACGCCATTTGATTGGAAGACAATATATGAAAGCGTATTTTAACTACTTCCCCATCTCTGCACCAGAAGAAGACCAAGATGATCGTAACATGCTTTACTACCTGTAAGACTCTCAGTCATCTTACGGAAGTATTAAGTGCTGATAATGAACAAGTCGATGGGATCTCAAAAGCTCTGCTCTCTTCTCTGGAAATCTCAGATACCGAAATATGTAAGCATCTGTCTGTTGTTTCCGGATAAATAAATGACCGTGTGATAGGGCAAAAGATACAATGAAGACTCTGATTGCTAAGTTCCCAGGCGGCTATGAGGAATGGGCAAGAGAGAGGGGAGAAGAACCCGTCCAACGAGTTATGCCGCCGACAACCATATATCTAGGTTTGCGAGACAGTTTACTGTGATAGAACATCACTCCGTACTTCTGTAATCGTGATGAGAAACCGTGAGATGAAGATGGCCATAGAAAAGGCAGGAATGATAGTCAAGAAAATGATATAAAAACGGGATCTAGATTATACAGTAAAGGTTGGCTTCCCAATCTCAGTCCCAGAAGAACGGGTGAAAACGGATACTTGCCTTTCATCAAGATCGCTGCATGAATTGCCTGTTTCACTAAGTTAATGCTGTGTCTTCCTGAATAAGTCACCGATCTCCAATATTGCTAACCTGCAAGGATTTCATAGTTTAACTCTCATCCAAGGATTATGATATTCGCGGTGTATACGAGGCTGCAGAAGGTGGTCTCACTTTACGCCTCAGAGTCGCAGCAGAAGACGGGATAATCTGAGGCTTATTCTCAATTCAAAACCGCTCGTATCAGCTGAATTTTGTACAATGCACTCTTTTACCCCGCTGCAACAAACTGCCGATACCTTAACTTCTTAAGTGCAACTCAACTCGAACCAGTCCGGCAATCTAGATTTCGATTGCCTTTCAAGTCATTTCACATAACACTCCAATTTTCCGCAGCCAAAAAAATGTCAGACGCAAACGCAACCACGCCACGAGTCTTCATCGCTCGACACGGTAAATGCCTATCTCTCCCCTCCCTTGTCTAACCTTGATCACCCCTTCCTTTTCATTCACCCAGCTAAATCTCGAACTGTACCCACCCATCTAACCATCATTCCACCCCAGGCGAAACCGAATGGACCATCAACGGGCGCTGCACAGGCAAAGCCGAGATCCCGTTAACCGCCAACGGCATTGCCCAAGTCCAAGGCACGGGCAAAGTCCTCGTCGGCCCAGGCAAACTGATCGACCCATCCAAACTCACTCACGTGTTCACCTCCCCCCGCAAGCGCGCCGTGGACACGCTATCCATGCTTCTTGGGCCCGAGCAGACGGGTCGCTTGAGGAAAGAGGGGAAAGTCACTGTTACGGAGGAGATCGCTGAGTGGGATTACGGCGACTATGAGGGCTTGAAACCGCATGAGATTAAGGAAAGTAGAGCCCAGAGGGGTCTTCCTAAGTGGGATATTTGGACGGAGGGGTGTGAGGGGGGAGAGTAAGTCTTGTCTGCATCATACCTACGCTACACACAAACTCAAACTAACAAACTCCCCTTTCCCCACCTATCCAGATCCGCCGAAGCAGTAGAAACCCGCCTCGAGTCCCTAATCCAGCAGATCTACAAACTGCAGACTCCACACATGGACGGCAAGAGTGGCCAGCCAGCCGATATCCTAATCGTAAGTAACCAAACCATGCCCCTTCTCACCTATCTAATGCTTATCCAGGTCGCCCACGGACATATCCTGCGCGCCTTCACGAAGCGATGGCTTCGCTATGCTATGGATTTTCCGTTCTTGATGATGATGGAACCGGGTGCTATTGGGATCATGAGTTATGCGCATCATAGTGTGGAGGAACCGGCGATTTTGGTGGGGATGGGGTTTCCGCTGTCGCAGTAGATGGATGGGGGTACGTATTTAGCAGAGGACGAGTGAGTGTTTTTGGGGTGGCTTGAAACCCGGTCTTGGGATGGGATGTGGAACGACAGGGCCGTTGTTCTCGACCTTAGACGATGAGTATGAGCGCTGGAAGATATTCCGCAACGTCGGTTCAAAGCTGGGATGCTGAGAGTGATGGTTTGCATCTCTACTAGCTAGTGACGCATATTTCCGGTTTCTTTTTGATCTTTAACATGTTCCCTGGAAAAACAAAATCTCACAGACTAGACCTGGATCGATTGGCGTACAAGCACCATTGAAGGTGTCCCTGATATGCCACTGACAGATCTCAATCCAACCTCATTTAGCCTCATTAATCAACTTAAAGAAGTCGTTAAGCGGAACATAGCTCCCTTTCATAGCCTTGTTTGCGCTCCTGTTTTGCTCCACACACAGCATATCCTCTACCCAACTCCCATCGTCCAGCCCCACCCACTGCACTCCACGCACTCGATACCACTCACTCACTCACGATTCCTTCCCTTCACCCCCAACCTCCAATCCCACCTCTCTCATCCACCCCACACCCCCCTCTCCCCTCTCATTCCCAAGCCATACCCACTAATCGCATCCCCTTCCACCTCCAGTACCCACCCGACGACCTCAGCAAACTCACCTACCATGCTACCACCTAAACCTACTTGGAAAGCTGTGCTATAAGATAAGATAAATCCACTTGATTATATATACACCTCTAACTATACGAACGACTCATCCCCTTTTATATACACATCTCCGTTCATGGCTTTATATCTATCTATCTATCCGTGTTTTCTTCCCTCTTTCCTTCTTTCCTTCCCTTTCTACGCTTCTGCTCCCTTCACATACACCACTAATGATAAATAAGAATCTCATATTCCCGAACTATATAAATATCTACCTACCTACCCCAGGCTAGCTTATCCGAAGCCAAACCCTCCCTCCCCTTCTCAGAAACCATTAGATCCCGTATATACATATACATATTTTGAATGCATTCCCCAATCTCTTTATTACTCGCACCTCTCTCTCCCTCTCATCTTTTCCCCTCCACCTTCCGCATATCCCTCTCCTTCCCTCCTCATATCCCTCCCCCCTCTATTCCTTCCCCTTCCCCACTCAAATCCAAGAATCGAACCAGGCACCACTCCTCCACTTAGCTTAAGTAACAATCCACCACGACCAAAACCAAGACACCCACACAACCTACAAATACAGCTACTGTACACCCAGCTTTGCAAAGGGATATAACATAACATAATATAATGTAATAGAATAAATAAAAATACCATTTTGTACAAAAGTCTCTGTGTTCCCCTCTTTTCTTCCCCAACCACCAACCCCAGCCCCTCGCCTCTTCTCCCTCATCCCGCTCTCTTACCTCCCCCTTCTCCCTCTTCACTGGCCCTCACTCCCTGCGTCCTTCCTCCAACCTTTTCATGAAATAAAACCTTTATACATAAATACATGCATCATACTCATACTCATACTCATACTCATACTCATACTCATTCGCTCATCCCAATCCCAATCCCAATCCCAATCCCCATCCCTATCCATATCCATATCAATAATCCGATATTCACATTGAAAACAATATTCTGTACTTTATCCACCCCACATATATCCTATCCAGGAACCCTACTCCCATATCCCTCTTTTGAATCATAATCCCCATGCAGGATGTTCCTCATACAACTCGCATATCCACCACCAGACCGACATATACTCATTCCCCAGACCATCATAGTCTTCTCTTCATCCAATACCACGTGCCCCTCAAACTCAAGCCCTTATAATGTTCTCCTTCCTATTCGTAACCCCATCCGTACTAACCTTTACTCCCACCCCCGTCGCCATTCCATTAGCCACCACCTGCGGCGCCGCCGCCTTCCTATCCACGCCCTCCCTCGCCAGCGCCTCCAATCTCAATTCCTCCGCGAGTTCATTCTCGTCATTATCCGAACGATCATCCTCCGCCACATTCAAAAAGACGAATCTGTGCGCAATACGCAAGATATAGAAGAGCCAGAAGAGGTTCAACGCTTGCAGACTGGCTAGCAGGGCTGTGGAGATGTAGTGCGAGATCCAGCACTTGTATTGTTCGGTTTCCCAGTTGAGTTCGTAGGGGCCGACGGTTTTGAATTCGTTGAATTCGGACCAGAGGATCTTGAGGTTGAGGTAGTGGCGCAGGTAGATCCATGCGAAGATGAAGAAGGCGAAGTAGGGACCGATGAGGGGGTGGTCGAGGTAGTTAAGGGTTTTGGAGGTCTGGATTGGTTAGATTGAAGGATAGCAAACTAGAGGGACATGACGTACTGCTAGGAAGAAATCACTGATATCATGAGTGATGTAAACCGCCAAACCCATGTATGTGAAATGGAAACGATAACTGAGCCCAATAAGAGCCAAAGAAACAATGTGATGTCCAACAAGTTCTTTATAGTCTTTTCTCGGCTTCTCCATTCCCAAGCAAAGCACAATCGCCTGTTGCGCCCAGTATGCCGCCTGGAACAAGTAGTAGAACTTGAAGGAAGCCTCGTGGGTCTTGTGCGGGAAATTCTCATACATTCCCCTGGTATTGAAATACCAGACCGGCGTTCGACTCATGATCCACAAACCGCAGGGCCCAAGTATGCCGAAGTAGATCGCGGTATACATCTGTTCCATGAACCTCGATTGTTTGGCTCTGCTCTTCAAACCGCTCTGACGTGCCATAGGTCGCAGATATCTCTGCATGATAAATTCTCGAGTAAAGGACAGGACGATGACGTAGAAAGTCACCAAGGCAAAATCCCACCATCCTTTGCCATATTGAGGCGGCGTTCCCGGCGGGGCACCTTCTTCCGGAGGTAGCTTGTATGAAAGGAAGATGAAATGATGTATGGGGTTCGATTCCGTCGGGTTGATAGCATATAACGAGAGGAAGATTCCAATAAGGACGAGGGGTGTCACCCACGTGTGCTTCAACGCATATCTCTTATATTGTTGAAACAGCGTCTTCGCTTTCCGTCTTTTCGAGAAGGGTTTCTTCCGGTCCCTTTCATTCTGTGCCTGCAAGCCACCAGCTCCATCAGTATCTGCAGAACCAATTGGCGGGGTGGATGAAGTGAAGTGTACAAACCTTGACAGTCCCCGGAGAAGGCGGTCTAACGTCCACAGTAGCAAACGCGGGAGCACCAGTATCACCGGCTCTAATCTCACCCCCCAATCCACTGGAGCGTCTGCGGGCTCGCGGCTTGTCGATGCTAATAGGTCCTGCAAGAGGTGCTAGCACATCCTTAGTCGACAGCGGCGGGAAGGCTTCGGTCGCGGCGGGCATATTGGGAGACAAGCAGGAACGAGAGAAAAGGAAAAGAAATGTACGAGTGCTGGCAATGAATACCAGATGTTGGCTTTAGATTTGAGTAGAGGTGAGCGTGATGGATGCAATGCGAATGTTAAGTTGAGTATGTGTCCAGAGCATAAGTTATAATGATGCGGACGACGAATGTTTAATATTAAGGGTATTAAAGACTTGACCTTATTTTTTCCATCAGCCTTAGATTGCGGTTTGGTATTGGTGTACGTACCAGTAGTGGCCCAGTAGTGGCCCAGTACCTTTTCCTAGTGCGGAATGGGCCCCTGTTTAATCTCCGCCGAATCTCCATGTCCATCACCTTGGCCATCTCCATTCTATCTCCATTCTCTATCGTCCATCATACAAAAACGGATTTGGTGACGGATTCGTTCAATAAAACAGTAATTTCACCTCAAATATGATTCCAAAATCCCGTATTTTGAAGAATTAAATACATATACACACGTTCAGTTGTGAAAAGCAGTCTGTTCCCCATATCAGGGTTTTGTTAAGGCAGGACAGAGCCAACCATCCAGCTGGGATCCTCGGGTACCATGGACCAACTCTGAAGCATCCCCTCCCCGTGCAGATCCACATCTCGCAGGAATCATGCATGTTCCTCGGATTCGCATTCAATCACTCATTTCCATCGACGCTCTCTCCTGTCTTTCCCCATACATACGATGATGGCATAATGAACTTTCACACCGGCATTCGCTTGGAAGCTGGACTAGTGAGACATTGTGAAGAAGGGTATTTTGAATTTTAATGTCTACGAAGCTGGCTAATACGCTATGCTTGATATAAATATCGTGGAAAGTCGTGGTCTCGTGCCTAGGTTAACTACTGTATATACAACGCGTGTGGTAGTCGATAACCATATATATCCCATTTTTTACATTCCTTTTCCTGTCCCATGCCATTTCCCGTCCAGCCCTGTGGTATTTTGATAATCCTGTTCCAGTCCCAAAAGTCGCTATATGCAAGTACACAAATGCTGAAGCCCCAGCGCCGCGCTCAAATCAGATCAATCACTATCGAGTCATGTGTCCTCCACTCTTGGTCGCCGCGGAGGTGCCGGTATTACTATTACCGGCAAACTGCTCTGCACTGGCGGCACAGAGCTCTGGGCTTGACTGGGGCTGCTCCGCGAACTCGACGAGGCGGGTGTAGCACGACTCACAACAAGCGTTGGCGAGATAGCACTGCTTTCTACTCGCTGATCAATTTCTGGTTGAACAGCTGTTGCAAAAGATATGCTACCTCTATGGGTAATCGAGTGACCCTGGAGACTGTTCGGGGTATATGGGTCACTTGCTCTTGTGTGCTGATCCTGACCCGAAGTATCGATCGCGATGTTGAATGGGCCTTCCGGAAGTGGGCTACGAGTTGGACTACTCCTGGCCTCTGGAGCCTCAGGTTCAGGTTCCACAACTGCTCTTCTGCGCGTCGGTGCGGGGATGACAGTCAGAGGAAGAGGTTCTGCGCTAACCGCTGGCCGTGTTCTTTCACGAAAGCGATCTGCTTGTGTGGCTGCGAAATCCTCCAATCGTGCTCGCAGATCCCACCGAGACGATCCATGGCTGCTGAATGTCGTCGCTGGTTTCACCGCATGTAGTGATATTTCTTGCGGTGGGCGGTGGACTCGGTGCCTGAATGGATTGATCTTGGCCAAAGTGTTCCAATCCCAATTACTACCATCAGTCTGGGCGACGGAAGCGTCATGCGTTTGCTCAATGACGACAGATTTGTCAGTTTCAAGTTCATCATTATTGACTGACCTTGTGATGGACCTAGCAGTACTGTTGCTCCTCGATGGGGGTAAATTCCGCCCATCTACTGGCGGTGTCGCATCACTGATAGGGTGGTACCGCACGGCATAAACGGTACTCTCTGCACTTGCGGTGTCGGATCTGTTAACAGGTGCAGCGGCAGGAGGAGGCCTACTAGGCCACAGGGGAGGGCGGGATACTAATATATGCCTCCTAGATGGGCGATTTGTACCGCTCGCATGATTCTGACCAGCCTCTTCGTCTTGTGTGGCCCGTGGCCTGTAACGGCTAGCAAGGCCAGCCATCGCAGGCCAGGAAATCCCATTGGAGCCTGTGGCGGTCCCGGCTCCTTTATCATCGTTGTCCTTTCGAAAGCGCTTTGTCCAACCAAACTCCGAAGATGGAGTAACTTCTAACATTTCATCTCCATCAAACACTTCTCTGCCAAGCACTCCATCTTTTTTGTCATTCCTTTCGAGAGCTTCTATTCTTTCCACCCATTCCCAAACCACTACACTAGCTGCTGCTGCACCTACCCAGCGAACGTAGTCCCCCCATCTCGCGAATGTGGGCTTCGAAATATCAAGAACGAAGAAGACCACGGGGACCAGAACAGAAACCAGCGATAACAATGCTACAAGACATATATTTCGCATCTGTGGATGATAAAAGGCGTACCGTCTTTTGGAGATTCCATAATAAATGACCCAGGCACAATATAACAAACTGAGAGCGAGTTGGAAGAGGTAGGTTAAGGCGGGAACTGCATCAACAAAAGTGCGGGGTCGGGAATTTCCATGATAAAGGAAGTTGTTGAGGATACTGAACAGCACATCTAACGTAATCAAAGCGAATCCAGTCCACTTGATAATAATTTTTTCTCGTTGTCGCGGAAATAGTCTGATGAGCGTTTGTGCTTGCGCAAGCCATAAAAAGGTATCGGACACGACGCGAATGACCTTCAGTTCCGTTCCACGGTCGACTTGCTCTTGTAATGCCTGCGCATTCATAATCCCCGATTCATATTGCTTTTCGGCGACCCGAAACGTATCAGCTGTCGCAATTGTAAGAGAGACGGCCACTGTCAATGCTGCAACTTTCTGGAGCCATGGTCGTCCACCTATGCCAATTCCCGCGTCGCTGCCCGATGGCCCATTCGTAAACCCGCGTCGACCCAGAACCACCGCGCCTTGATGAAGAAATGTCCTGGGCGTAATTAATAGCATTATAACGAGCATGTATGCAATTACGGTCGTCGCAGCGAGTGCGTAGCATGCTGGTATCGTCGAAGCATAGAATGGATCACGAAAATCTGACGTAGAGGTTGGATTCCCTGCGGTCGTGATTATAATATTCGCAGCATCGGTACATTCGGGAGTGAAGACAGCATTAGAAGTAAGAGTGAGGATATCGGAAGGACCAAGTTCGAGGACGCCATTGGAAGGTAGTGTGAAGGGGGTACAGTATGGCCCAGTGGTGGATGATGGGGTTGAGAAGGACGTTGACGAGGGCTTCAAATTGTTGATAAGTTGTCTTCGATTCATTTTTGCTTGTTTTTGGCGGCCCTGCCGCTGATCGGTCGTGACGTCTCAATGGGAAGATATCGACATGTTATTGTGGCCTGATCATCCTTTAATTTTCGAGTTTGTGGTAGATTTGAGGGTAATTCGTTCTGGGTCGTGAATAGCGAAGGGTTAAGATGTATTGTGGTGGGTGGTTGGAGCGCTTTCGAAAGGGGAGAGCGAGAGTGAGAGTGAGAGTGAGTAAATAGCAGAGCACCTAACGATTAACCTTAAGCAAGAAGGAAAATCCACGATAAATCCAGAGGTCAGGGTAGGATAGCGTGTTCCCTCGACGGATTAATTTAATACTGGGTGAGCAAGATTGAAAATGCGGGAGGCCAAATCTAATTGTAGAAGAGGAGAAAAGCCGAGTTGTGTATGGACGAAGTGTTTTGTAGCTTTGTTGACTGTATGAAGTGAGTTTCAAGATATTGGGCGCAGAAAGGTTAGATAGATGCGTTCTGGTGGCGAGTCGGGATGGAGTCTCGACTATTTCACTACTTGTATCGAAATGCATCCGCCATTCGCCATTCGCCATTCTCCATTCTCCCTTCTCCAGCAGAGGCGCAGAGGATGCTGTCAGCGGTACGGGTTGTCGGATTGCGGGTTATCGGAATACGGGATCGCGCACGTCTATCTCATTCTACTCAGTCAGAAGATTATTTTCGGTCGATCTTGGGTCATTATGCACAGCAGCACAGCAGCACAGCAGCACAGCCAACAGGGTGCTTTGAAGTACCAGTATTTCGTACGGAAGTACGTACAACTTACAAGCAATTAGAGAACCCTGGAAAACCTTCTTTTCGCTCTTCCAATCTCTTACACTCTCCCGAGTCTCCCATGTCACTCTCACCACGCTCACTCACATATTAGTCTCTTTCATGTATTAATCTCTCATGTTACCCTCTCACACATATCCTCACCTTTTACCGGCTTCTCAGCTTCTTGATCTTCTCTAATGGTTCGCTTCTAAGGGAAACGATAGGCTGGCGCAACCTGCATCGTATCGCCAAGTCGGTTTGACGGGGCTTGGAAAGCTTAGTGGTCATTAAGCTATGGGCGGCAGTTGTGCTACCGGAAAACTTGGGGATCTGGAAATCTTGGTTGTCAAACGTCTTTCATCATTGAACTTACTCCTCAAGTGCGCCGCAACCTGCGCATGTCACAATGATACACATGCTAGTTGCGACGGAAACTGGCAAGATCACGATGAAATAGACTTTATCGAGAGGAAAGGATTGCTTTCAACGAGAGTTTAGGTCACTTGAATCATTTCGTGCTCTCGGATACTTTCGTACACGATGCGCTACTCTATTTCGTCCCTGCACGCTCTTTATTCCGGCCAATCGTCTTGCATCGGATAATGACGGACAATCTGTCCGCAGTCTGAAGAAGGCAGGCGAAGACGGGATAAATACTAGACCTTCGAAGAACCTCGCACTGATGATAACTTGGATGGTGATACCGCACTAATCACGACACGCGTGGTATTCTTGAGTTTCACTGCGTTTCGTGCAACCTGCTTCGGTGTACAGATTGCGAGAATACTAGGGGCCTAGGGCCACACGACCTGAGATTTGTCTGCTGAAATATCTTCTGCTTGCACATGCGAACATTTCCTACTAGGAGCGCCCTGCGTTTGCTGTCGCATCGTCCCGTTTTTGGTGCGGTAGCTGAATGACGGGCTGACAGCGATCGGGATCTGGGGAAAGTGCTGATCGCTGGACATTCGTGTGATAAAGGCCTAGAATATCTTTTGCATATACTACCCTTTCAATGCTCGAGCGTGCGCTCTGCTCTCACACCACTGCTAGCAGCACGTCTCACATCTCTCATTTCTCTAGTCGACAAATCAGAAGATTGTTCTTCGCAAATTTGTTGGTGAAGCTCCGATGGATTTTGTAACCTTTGAGCAAGTGATTCATCTCTGCAAGTTGCCCGGCGACAACGACGATAATCTCTCAGAACTGGGCTTTTCACTTGTTGATATTAAGTTAAGTCGAGCATCTGGTAGTACTCGCAAACCGGGCTTCTTTGAGTTAGAACTGGAAAGTGAGCAAAACCAACTCCCGCGTATCTCTATATTCGCCGAATGGAAAGACATCTCCACTAGGAGCTCTGCTGACATACTCAGTGGCTCATAGTAAGTAGCTCATTGAATGTTAGTGAGCACTGTCATCCTGACTAGGGACGGGCCCTCGTTGATCTAAGTTGGATCGACGAATGTTCCATGTTAGAACCGAAAATCGGCGTAACAAACGTCATGAAGATCTATGCAAGTGAGTTCAGGTGAGACCGGCAGAGATGCATGCTGCAGAATTAATTCATCAATGGATGTTGCGGATGGTTGTCTCGTATCGGACTCTGGAATGTGTTGCACCGAGTTACATGCGGGGACAAACGGAGTTTGTCTTTCGCGAGAGGGAGGTCAAAGTGGCAAGCTCCAAAGGCTGGGGATTCTGGTGACAGAAAGCTAATTCCCTGGAGGAATTCTGCAGACAGAATATAGTCGCAGTAGGTGAGCGGACAATATCCTTCGCACGCAGCTGTAAACACAATGTCATTGCTGTAATGTCTCGTGGGCTTTCCTTCACAGCGCTCGTGAAGATCCAAAGACGAGCGAGGAAGGCTCTTCTCCGCCATGGAGACTGACTAGAAGAGCGAAGAATGGGTACACGGTTGCCTCTCTGCGGAGATGGCGTTGTGTGTCCTGGGTGTGTCCTTGAAGAGGCGTGGGAAACATAGAAGGACAAGGTCGGAGGAGAAAGGACTGGTGAACCCGATATCGTGGTACCGAGACTATCTTTTTGGTATTTAGCATACATAAAAGTATCCATCCTGCTGAGGCTTTGCGAAGACAATAATAATATAGTGACCATAGCTCACGGCCGTAGATATATCTGTGAATAATGACTTAGAGCTACAAAGTAGGAGTATAATGCGAAGATATAGGCGGCTCCTGTGGCTCCTCGCAATGGTGTGGCTTGTGTTTTAGTGCGCTCGGGTTTAGCTTTTTTTGTAAGGTTACTTCCGGAGGATCCTCCTTGCGGTATTCACATTCATTCTACCTCTGTACGAAAGTATTCCACGGCTATTTCGGTTCCTCTCAGAAATTTTAGCTAAGGAGCCTATCGTTTTCTAGAAGCCGGAGTGCTTTCAGCCATTAGCTATGAGTGAGTAAGCTCGACAGGCTGTTCCCCAGCTGCGAAGTATTTCCGAGCGCGTGCTCTCAAATGATACAGTATGATACGAAATATGATACTCCGTACACGATGCCTCAGCAAATTACCCCCAACAGCCCCCTGACAGAAAGCCAGCCGTCAATCATAGCCTTTGAAACGGCTTTTTCTTCACATGATGTGGGGATAAACTCATTTGGAGATGCGCCGATCCATATTAACTTGCTATGCTTGCTCCGTACCGTGTTCATGCGAGATGCGAGATGCGATAAACCCATCTTGCATTCCATGCCATCATACATCCGTCCTCTGCGCTCTCGTGCGACCCTTTGCGAAGACGTGCCCTGTCCCACCCCTCTAGTATATCCTATTCTGGTGCAGATGTGCAGATGTGCAGACGTGCAGAAAATACCATTCTCGAAAATCCTATTTCTGGGGATGGAGAGAGAGAGAGAGCTTAGGACTCAGGAGTTGGGCAGAGGGTCTTGGCGCTGCTCGGGTAATGCTGTAATTAGGTGAGCGGCGTGAGCCTGCTGAGGAAAGAGGCCCTGCGAAAAGGTAATCAATCAAAATGAAACTTTGAAACAAATCTCCTCATATTTCAACGTCAACCGCTTCTTTACCTTCTCAGAAAGATATTCAAATGTCATTGTCGTTCTAGATCTGCTACTTTATCGTCAGGACTAACCTTCAATTCACTTGCTTCAAACTTTCAAAGCCTCATACGCTTTCCGCTCCACGCTCTTTTTGTCTATTTTCATTTAAACCTTTTCCCTGACTTGCTGGACATAGTCGATCTCCCTCTCCGCCTCCTGCCACCCCGTGCTTAAGATTTCATAATAATTCCTTAGGTTCCTTGAGAAAATTCGCCCCTAGACAAATCTTGGTTTCTATACTTTGGAACTTTACATCACAATCGTTCGCGCTCTCAGCTCGCCCAATTCTTTCCTTTTCCGTCGCAACTACACGCTACAAATGTTGCAGACCAATCTCGCAGATTTTCATTGGATGTTATAATTGGTACCCTTGTGGCTGTCAGATTCTCTTCAAATAGTGAGATCTAGATAAATTACTGCGAAACTTCGAAAATACTTGTCTCTCAGGGTCTGGGACTCACGACTCCCTCCCCAAAAATGACGCGACCCGAAATCATTCGCGCTGGTGGGTTTCAATTGTACCATTATGCCCTCCCGGACAAGACTGATAATTTTAGATTCAATTGATCTTCAGGACCCGAATGCCCCATCGGCGCAGGATCACTCCAAGAAGCACGCCAATGCAGCACCTTTAGGTACCGGGCCGCCTGCTCCACACCAAGCCGAAGCACTGCGGGAAGTCGCAGCAGAGGCTGCCGACGAACAGCATCGAAGTCCACGGGTATCGAGAGAATGGAGTAACGGAGAGGCACAAATGATACACAATTACACGAATAACGATCTGACCGCAGGGGTTGCGTCAAGTCTGGCGGGAAATAATTCTCAACAGCACGATGATCTGGCGATTGCGCAGAATGGGGGTCTGACAGGTGCTGGAGCGGAGGATTCAGATATGGCAGATGCAGAAGGAGATGACAGTATGGACGATGATATGATGGACAAGATCTCCAGCTCTCCGTCAATCGACGATGGTGGGTATTCTCTTCCAAATGTTTGGCCTTCGAGGTCCGATTCCCTATCTCGCGCAAGCTCCTCGTCGTTTTCACAAGCGTGCGGCGAAAGTTCATCCCCATTCGTGGAGGCGCCTGATCATTTTCCATTACAATCCATGAGCGAACAGCTGGACGTGGACCTGAGCCAGGTGGCTCACGAGATCCAATATCATCATCATCATCTGGGTGAGTATCTGGACCGGACAATCAAGAATACGCCCGATTACACCAAGGAAGAAGACCCCGATATCGATGGACCTCAAGCCATTTCACCACAAACCTCCAGGACTCATCTAGAGCAAACGCGCCAGGATTTCAACTTAGATATCTTCCAGGACGACTTTTTTGGCGTACCAAACGAGGATGCAGTGCATAACACGATAGACTACGACGAATATGGACCCTTGACCATACCATACGAAAGCTCCGACGAAGAATGGCAAGCTGAAGATGATCAAGATGAAGATGATGATGATGATGACATTCCATACGCTGCTGACTCTAGATTTGTTGATTCCGGTTGGGGTGGAGAATGCTTACAAGAATCAGAGGACATTGACTTCGAATTCGTTTACGCGCTGCACACGTTCGTCGCCACGGTTGAAGGCCAAGCAAATGCGACAAAGGGGGATACGATGGTACTTCTAGACGATAGTAATAGTTATTGGTGGCTCGTAAGAGTAGTCAAAGACAGCAGTATAGGTTGGTTTCTTACATTCGTACATAAATTACGCCGTGCTGATGCCTTACTCTTCACAGGTTACTTACCAGCAGAACACATTGAAACACCTACTGAGAGGCTAGCGCGACTTAATAAACATAGGAATATTGACGTACGTCTGCTTCACGTTGAAAGCGATGGGATGCTAACCTGAGTAGCTTACCTCGGCAATGTTGGGAGACCAAGCAGAAAAGACCATGAATCCTCTCAAAAAGGCTATCCGACGAAGGAACGCCAAGAATGTGTCATTCGCTCCTCCGACATATGTGGAAGCTTCAGACGTAGATTACTCGACTGATGAAGAAGACGGCGATGATAGCTTCTACGGGCAACAGGAACAGCAAAGCGAACAGCAGGAACAGCACCATGATGACGAGGAGACAGTGTCTATTGAACCGTTGAAGCCTCGTGTAGAACTCCGAGAAGTAAAATCGGAGAGTCCGGATCGCGACAGCTCCACCATCAAATCCAGCTCTGACACAGCGAGAACCAGCGATGAGTTTTTCGACGGGAAGTTGGAAGCTAGCAGAACTAGAAATGGCACCCTACGGAACACGGATTCGTTCTTTAAGGATGACACGGTAGAAACAAGAAAGATTACACTCACGCCGAACTTGCTTCGGGATGATTCAAGTACATCAACTAGGACCTCAAATGACTCAGAAAAGTTGAAGCAACGACCTAGTCTTGATAGACTTGAGAAAGATCTTGTATCTGACAAAACCAAGGACAAGAAGGATAAGAAAGACAAGAAAGACAAGGATAAGAAACCGGGAATGCTTAGTGGGTTATTCAAACGAAAAGACAAGAAATCAAAGCAACAAGAAGACGATTTCGAGGAACCGGTCGCGAGCAAGCAGTCAAGCGAGAACCCAAGATCTTCACCTTCTCCAAGCAAAGAATCCGAGGAAGTGGCATCGATCGAAGAACCAACCCAAGAAGCCCAGAAATCTCTCGGTAAGTTGCAGAAGCAACAGCAGCAACAGAGGACAGACATGTCGCCTATCCGCAAACAAAGTATCACTTCGAAGGATCCACGTTCCATGGAATCGCAACCATCGGTTAATCTTGAGCGCGCGATTGCAGCTGATGCAGCAGCACCAGGCGCATCTTTACGCTTGGTACAGCCTGAAGCACAAGTAGTGGCCCCAGCACCCGTTCAAGCGAACAATGGATCACCTGTGGTTTCGAGCCCGAAGGAGAAGGCTGCTGGAGCAATAAACAAGATTCTACGATCGGCAGGGTCTGGCACTTCAGATCCGAAACCCGTCAAAGCCAAGAAAGCGAAATCTCGTGTGGAGCTGGATGACTTCGATTCGACCTCGGAGGACTCGCAGGACTCGCAGGACGAAGAAGAGGTCCGTTTCTCGAACGATCAGCCACAACGGCCCATTCCGGGTAGTTTCCCTGATAGCTACATTACGACTCCTGCTACGGAGAATCGCAGCATGGATGAACGATTGTCAGAGTCTCCCGTTCAAGTTTCGCCGATCAGCCCAACACATTCTCATCCACCTGCACTTATGGTAGATACATCCAGCCAGGAAGACCCACCATCGCCTGTTTCATCGCCTTCGCCCGACCTGGTCGACGTGGATGAAGTCAAGAAAGGAACGGAAAGTTCTACACACTCGACTTCAACTACTCCTACCTGGAGTGATACGCATCTCCGAACATTCTTTGATGATGATACAGATATTAGAGATCTTTTGGTAGTGGTATATGATAAATCGGGAGTTGTACCAGCAGGCGCGAATCACCCAGTTGTAGGCAATCTTTTCAAGGAGGAGAACGCTAAATTAGCGGACATAACAAACGTAAGTTGTCTATCGCGGTTGTTCGGGGAAGTCCAAAATGCTAATCACCTGCAGCGCCTGGACGGAATGCTCGGCGATTGGCTGGCTCGTAAGATGAGAACACAATCTTCAAGATAAGCATTCAATACAGATCAAAATTTGTATACATGAATGAATCAACGATTTTATGATGAAGCTGGAGTGGGTTTGGGGCTTACATTTCGGCGCAAATGAGGAAAAGGAGGGGCGGTCATGGGCATGGGGATACCTTATACCACACAATCTTGGATTTTTCGAATTTTGTTCATTCGATACACGGCAGGTACGCTTGTAGATATTTAGTCTCCACTTGCATCTCTGGTGCATATGCATTCTCTTTCCTCTTTTATATTTTATTTATTTTGGGTGGAAGAGTCTGTTTGTCTATATATACAGAGTGTCAATGTTTCTGTAGAATCGGAATTAGTACTTTTTCAGTCAATCAGGAGAAGAGGGCGGGCATAATTGATTTGATGTCTCTTGCATATGTGTATACACAGTATCTGCTGCCGCTGTTGAGTGAGACATGGAAAGGACTAAATGGGCATATAAACACGTAACAAAATGCACTATTTGGAGAGTAGATAGTACACCAACTGTTGTCGTCTGCTAAGTTGCTATTTGGAGCCGAAATCAATAACTGAGGCTTGGTCTTACGCTTTCGATTCCGTTTGAGGAAATGCTTATTCTTTCTTTGGCATCCTATTTGTTCTTGAGAACGGATCCTTGCGCGAGGTTATAAGCGGCTAGTATGCATGATTTCATTAGTCTTTCTTTTTGCGGCTGCTTTGATTGATGATTTTGGACGGTTTTTCTCCATTGTGGGCGTTTGTCCTGCGTGCAAAATTTGCAGCTCCTTGTGATATCTGCTTGTATCTGCGGGATTGTGGTATTGTGGTGTTGCGGCACATGACACACGACACAATACTTGTGAGTGCCCTTCTCCGTGATCTCCTCTGATACAAGTTTGGATGCTAGTTGTTACTCCATCACATTTCTGCCTCTGTATTGGGGAAAAAGAGACTTGCAGACACACACAGATATCCACTCCGGCATCCACCTCGCCATCCACTCATCATCCACTGTTCGTAAAAAGGTACCTACCACCAGCACGCACGCACGCACGCACGCAAGCACACAAGCAAAGCAAGCACCACCCGCCCATCCGCCCATCCGCCCACACACCCACCCTACAGTACACATTATTACGGATCCTTCCAAGTACAGCGCGCTCTACCTTACTTGTACCACACAAGCGTGACAAGCACCAAGCTCGCTGCTCGACAAGTTCCGCAATCCACCCGCTCCACACTTGCACATTTAAGCGCAGAGCTTTGACCTCTCAATCTGAGGAGATTAAGCGAAACAACCTTCATCTTCAATTCTGTAAGGACTTGGTTGAACTTTACTGCGACAAGCCTCTTTGCTCTCATTATTGCGCATCTTTGCCTTGGCCTCTGAATATAATTATGGCTTTCGAATCAGGCACAGCATACCCAGAATCCGATGCGGACGACGAGTACGAGAGAAGCGTGCACAACAGCTCCCCGGTCCTAGCCAACGACTCAGATGCCGATTCCGACGGCCTTTCCTCGAGCGAACATACCCCCACGACCTATGGCAATCACGGCTTCGGCGATACTCTACCAGAAGCCAACATCACAGAATGGACGGCCGACGACTGTGCGGACTTCGTTGGAAGTCTGGGGCTGCGGCAGTATGGTGATCAGTTCTTAGGTATGGCTCTGTTTAGGATGGTTTGACCCCTCAGCCACTCATCTAACTGTGTGCCGGATAGAAAATGAGATTGTGGGCGAGGCCTTGGTAGCATTACAACATGACGACCTGAAACAGATGGGAGTTACCAGTGTGGGACATCGACTCACTATCCTGAAGAACGTCTATGATATAAAAATCAAACAGGATGTGCCTATAGAAAGCGATCATTACGTGCCATTGTGTAAGTAGAGCGGCCGCCTATTGTTGGTCCAATTGCGGGGCTGACCTCCTTCTAGCAGCAGATGCCGAAGCACAATATGCCACTGCGACCCTGAAGGATATCAAGAACCTGGTGGAACAACTAAGGTTACGGGACGAACGAATGAGCGTTGCGGAGATGGAGCTTCGACGATTGACTGCCGAATACACTAGATTGCGGGAAGACCTTCTACCGGTATTTCGAATGGCGAAGGAGGGACAACCTTTACCGTATCACCCCTCTGGCAACAACAACAATAACAACTCCAATAACAATACCAATAGCAGCTCTTACTCTTACGACACATCAAACACGATCTCACCTCCTGCGCCTACACCATCTTCGAGTCAATCGGGTGGTGGACTATCGCGGAAATTCTCAACGAAAAAGCTGTTCCTGGAATCAACGCCGAAGAATGCGTCCCCCACATTCATGCAATCAAGCCAAGAACGGTCTCTTATGGAACAGGCTCTCGATCCTACGAACGCTGCCGAAAGAGCGGTGTTATCTTCTTCACATCTGAATGCCATGAATGGTGGCGCTCAATCACTATCTCCTGGTCCTTCACCCAATCAACCGTCACCAACTTCTCCTCCTTCGATGGGGTCTATGAGTGGGTCCACGTTGGCATCACGGTCGTATCGATCCGATCAACAGACCCCCGCCCGCAGTACCTTTCCCCAAAATGACGCCGACCAATATCCTCAATCTACATATTCCCGCGATAGCACGAAACCAATGCCTCAACGCCGAGCTCAAACGCCTGCCCTCGACACACCATCAACGGGCGGATCTGGAGGTGGCGCTTCGGTGGAGATATTCAAATCGTTCCGTGTCAGTATGGAAGATCCATGCTACAAAGTGTTACCTGCCGCTCTTAAGAAATACAACATCAATGCGCCTTGGGAACAGTACGCTTTGTATATTGTTTATGGGGATAAGGAGAGGTGCTTAGGCATGGAGGAGAAGCCATTAATATTATTCAAACAGCTCGATAAGGAAGGGAAAAAGCCTATGTTTATGTTGAGGAAAATAAGTCCAAATGCGGATCCAGGGGCGGATGGCCCTGGAAGTGCAGGCTTAGATGGCAGAAATGGAGGCCGCGGACCGAATTCGTCCGTGTACGACCCTCCAGGTGGCATCATCTGATTTTGATTGTCACTTTCTGTTTTGGTCATTGTTTATTGGAGTTGATGCGGTGGTTGATATTGCATAGCGAAACCTGGCGATACCGCAATCTGTTGTGATAGTATTCTACCTGTATTGGAAAGGAAATCTTGGGAAGTTCAGATATTGGACCATATTTTTCTCATTTGTTTTAAGCCATTTACTGTTTTTCTTTGTCAATTGGGGGCGCAATGTGCACGACATGAATGGTTGGATATTTCTTTTGTGGGCAGCGTGGAAGGGAGTTCTTGGATAGAATTACTCGCACTCTTGGGTTGGATCTCCCCTGGCAGCTTATGGAAGCTGCTACGGCAAGGTAGAAACTAAGGACGGGTTTTCTCAGCTTGGTATGGATATGTCTTGCGTGGAGAGTTTGAGATGATGGGCAGCAGCGAAGAAGTAGGAGCGAGGTCGAGCGAATGAAGCAGATTTATTGTTCGATTGAACCAATGTATCTGTGTAAATAACTATATGGTGTTGCATTCGGTCAGATGGCCGGCAGCGAGCTTACGTGGAAAGCCAAATTTTATGCTTTTGGTGACGAGATGTCCTCAACTGATGAGCCTTTGTATGGGGTTCCGTTCCATTTCTCCGACGAGGAAGCCTACAAGCCTTGTGCGAAGCCTCATACCAAGGGGATGCGATGTTGCGAACCGACGAATCAATGGTCAGAGACGCGCGACGGCTTATATAATGTGGAAAAGGAATAGCCATAAATAGAAATAATATATTTTTGACCAATCGTGCGACGCAGATCCGACTCGTTTGCTCTAGCTTGGAATATTTTCCACCAGATCCGTAGTTTATTTTATGCATGTGCGCGGGAAGCCTCAGCCTCATCGCATTCGTCCCCGCTCAGATCTCATATGTAATCGGTATCCACTCTGCGTATTCTCCGTATTTCGTATATACATTTATTAAGGTTTCTCGTTCGCTGTTACTGCTACCGTTTCTACGACTTGTAGAAAGTCTTCTTTGTTTGCTTGTTTCTGCTTGAAGGTTCTTTGAGGAAAGGGTCTGTTCGATAATTCTACACTACACTCTTGCACCCCGCCCCCACCCTCGAACCGATTTAGACTATCGAAAGGAACCAACCTTATCCAGCACCTTGCCTTGCCCTGCTCTACTACTGGGCCTGTAGCTACAGCTACATCTAAAGGCAAATATGCTCGACGAAAATCTGCCGACGTTCTTCTTCAAAGCATCGGCTGAATCTCCTCTCTCAACCCCTATCTATTTACGACAAGATGGCTCCGACCTCCAACCAGAATACTCCTTTCGACGACCCGATCCCAACCTCCCCGCTTCGAAGAACTGCTATGCTGTAGCACTATGTGATTCTTACAACGCAGACGTCGTATATGGTGAGGTTCTAGTGCAGCCCGAATGGACGCAACCCACTCTCTCGCAAGCCGAAATCCGCGCGCAAAACGGCATTCCGCAGCCACCTGTCCCTATCGTACCGAACGGCTTCACCATCCAGCTATATAATCCGGATCAGCAGGTTCTGGTCAAGCAAGTCAGCGGGTCATGGACGAATTCTAATCACTGGGAATTCGAGATGCCTCAAACTAGTTTCCGGGTCCCGTCCGCTTCGGCGCTCGACAGGAGTCAGAACGATCCCGCTGCGTCGGATTTCACGCTTAAGGTCTCGTTTAAATGGAAGAAGGATGGAAAGTTCTCGAAGGACTTATCGTGTTTTCTGGTGGGCAAGACGGTCGATGGCAAGAAGAGTAAAGAACCAGATATACCGATCGCGATGTTCAAGGGGGGAAAGGATCTCACAGTTTACCAACCAAATATGCATCGTGTCGACGTCGAGGATTTCAAGGGTCTAGAAGTAGTCCTACTATTATCAGCCGCAGTCATCAAAGACATCTTCTTCAACGCCAGCCGCGAAATGTTCAACATCTCCTCCCCCAACACCACCCCCTCCGGCTCCAACCGCAAACGCAACAACAGCGGCCCCGTCATCCGCGAATCCCGCTCCAACAGCTCCCCCACGATGTCCGGCGGCATGACCCCCAGCCTCCCCGCACGCACACAAACAAACCCCAACGGCCCCTCCCCCGTCAATCCCCGCACCCAATGGGAAATCGACGCCGAAACCGCGCGTCTGAAAGCCCTCGTCGAAGCCGAAGAGCGTGAGCGCCAACGCGCTGAAGCCCTCGAGGAACAGCGCATCAAGCAAATGCTCGAGAACGAGGAAAAAGAACGCCGCAGACGCGAGGCGGAAATCGCGAAAGAGACGGAACGCCTCAGGAAACAGTACGGCGTCAAGCCGATTGCTTCGCCCCCCGCGCACACTCAACATCATCGCGTCTCGTTCGCGGCCCCGCAGATGCCGCCGAGGAACTCGCATCCCCAGCCGCCGCAGCTTATCACACCGTATCATAGCGCGCCGCACTCGAGACCGGTGCCCGTGCAGAGGCCGCTGAGCACGCCGGTTGTGGCGCCACCTGGGGGGGCGGGCGCGGGGTCTAGTCATAGCTGGTTTGGACGCAGGGCGAGTGGAGGGACGGGCGCGGGCGCGCCGAGTAGTCCGTATTTGCAGGCGCCGGGGAGTGGGACCGCTAGCTCGAGTGGGTTTTTTGGAGGGAGCGGGAAGAAGATGCAGAAGAAGAGGAGTGTTTTCTTCTAGAGGGAGCGAGGTTGAGGGGCCTGGCTGGTTATGTGATGTGATACCATTTTCTTTTTGGCTGGTATGAAGCGGCATTTATTCACACTTGGGCGTGGAATGGGCATTGATTGTGAAGGGGTGTGTTTTCTATATGCTTATTTGCATGCATGCATGCATGGATTTTTCTACTGGTGTTGGGTTTGTTGTGGAGGGGATAGATCGTATTGTGAGCATATAGATATCATGATTAGGAGTTGGATTGGTTGGGATCGTTTGAAGGAATGGATATGGTTATAGTGAAGGGAAGGAAGGCATTTTATGAATATGATGACTTTATGACTAGCATTATTACTACTACATCTACATCATCTACTTATCTATCCGTTCGTTTTCGTTTTCGTTCATCTTCCGAATTCTTGGTATCGAGCGGGCAGTCTATCTAACCTATCCCCATCCCACACCTCCACTCGACTCGACTCGACTCCAAATGAAACAAGCTAATAGTGGGTGGCCCCATCAAAGGGTCCTGTATATCAGTGCATATGCGTGCGAATATACATACGAAACCGATCACTCTTCTGCATCATGATCCCGGACTAGTTCCAGGCGTGTCAGTACGCACTTGATCAAAGACCATGAAGACCACAGCAGCAACAAAATCATCGTCTTCTCTGACAGCATCTACGCCAGCTACATCCTGCGGGCTAAGCGCCGGTTTCAATGCCGTCTTCTACTCACTCGTGGCGAAAGATAACAAGCGAAATGATGTATGTTCTCAGGCTTTTCTGGGTGATTTTAAGGTTACGCTACGATTACGAAGTGTGGCAGAATAGCGAAACGAGCCCTGCCCGATCTCGAAGACACGACGCGAACGGGTATTCTGGAGGTCGAGAATGGATCGTGGTGGCGGGAGGAGGAGGAGAAGGAAAGTGCGGCGCTTGGGGATGGGATGGCAAGCCGTTGCGGAAGAAATCGAGGGGACGGCGATTTACTGCGGTGGGGAGGACGGCGGGTAAGTGAGCGGATGTGGGTGCTGGGTAGGTGGAGGTGGAGGTGGAATAGGGGTTATACTTGCTTGCAGGGTAAAAAGGGGTACTGGGAGGTAGGCTGGGACAAACGAGGGAAGAGGAGAGTGGAAGTTCATATTTTTGGAGGTGTATGTAATAAAGAATTCTTATATAGATATGAAGAGGCACAGTTGAGAATAAGGGAGAGGGAGACATGAAAAGGGAGAAAGGGATGGTGTGCTTGATGAAGATGGCGTGTGGAGCGGAAGGAAGAAATGAAGCGGGTAAGTAGTCACCTTCACGAAGGAAATGGGCCAAAGATATCTTATACATCAAGTCCCTCTTCCGGCAGCAAGCGAAGAATACGGAAATGGAAAGGGCCATTATTATTGGTATATTTACAGTGAGTTCGGTAGTGGTGGAGAAGTTGTAAGAAGGGAGTATATATGGATTCTAAAGAACTCTACCTATGAATTGGCTGCTCTATCCTTCCTAGAGAAGCAAGACCAAGTCTGTACATAACTTTAAAGAGAATAGGTATTGGCTGAAAAGAAAAGAGGAGAGTAACTTGTGATGGGCTAGAGCAAGTTGCTCTAGCAAATACTATTTCATTGCTAGAATAGCAATAATTGGCAATAGAGAGACGAAGAAGAGATAGATTGAAAGAGGCATTTAACATATAACGAAAACAAATACAATATAGCACTGCTCTGTTCATACCCGCCAAATATAGGTCATCCTGGCTGAGCCGGGCTGGACTGGAGATACCGGAATGTTCTTCCTTGATATCAGGGAATTATATATTACATTCTCTATTCCCGGACGGTCTGCTGCTTCCTGGAAGTGTATATTCGTTTGAAATGTAGCGTACCGCAGACAATGCGGCGAGAACAATGAGCAGAGACAAGATAATTGGGACACACGGCTCACTGGAGTGGCAGGTGCGAAATGGTTGTAGGAGGGGGTAGGGAGAGGTAGGCTGGAGTTTTTTGTTTACGAAAGGAGCACAGTAGAAATGTTCGGGGCGAAAGTCTGAATATGGTGATATGTGTATTCTGCTACTAGCCTTGAGGAAGTGTTCTATGAGGCATATCATGTGTGTAAAATCTCTCTCGTGGAGGTAAACTACAACGGAAACGCATCTCCCGGGTAGTGAGGGAGGGTGATGATGAGATTTAGGGTTGCTATCTACATTTGTAAAGTGAAGGAGATTGAAATTCAATCAGGAGAGATTGCAGGATTGCTCTGAGCTTTTCGTCAGGCAGATCCTCCTATGTTCCAATATAATGAGGGAATTCGTCGAAATGCGCTATGTTATGTGAGGGCTAATGACTAGGCAAGCGTAGAAAGAAAACAGAATCTGAGTCTTGTGGCTGTGGAAGCTTTGCCTACGGGCACAAAAGTAAAGAACTTTCATCTTCAAAGCAAAAGCTGCACTCGCCGAAAGCACTTTGAAGTTTGGCTCGTGACTGTCAGTGTCTACGGAAATGCTAGATTCGAGTTCGTGGGTTACTAACCCAGTGTCCTCATGTTTATCCATATCCTGTTCTCTGCAGAAATGACGCGAGCATGAAACAAATAGAGTTTAGCCGTTGCAATATATGAATCTAGACCACACGCTCGTGTGTCCCAGACATCCATAGATAGGGAAATATTCACAGCCAAGGAAGAGCAATGTACATTATCTAAGGCAGTGGTAGTCAAAAAGCATCCGCCAATCCCAGGAAACCAAAATGTCACTCGATACGTGCAGGTTTCAAATGAAGTAATCGTAACCAGTCACGCAGCAGCAGCCGCATATCGTGCAAGTGGACGGTGGCCAACATGGGTCAATCGGGTATGCAAAGCTATCTCGATCCTATGACAATACGCTGTTCGAGATCCCAAAAATGATCGATCCTATGCTTACGATGCGGCTGATGCAGTTTTCTCCGCAATGAATTAAGCGGTGGGAGGTATCAAATTGATTAGTGACACCGTGGAGCTCGGCTGCGTTCACATGGCCAACGTGAGTGAATGCACCATGAAGAAATTGCTGGCAGCGGGGGTGGTCTGACTTTTTCCTTCCCAGTCATCAGTTCATTAGCGACAGATAGCGTTGGGAATGGGATGGTTGCACAAGGAAATTTGGATGCAACGCTTGGGCTCGACTTCGGCAAGCCGTGCATTGCGTGTGGTTACACATGTGTGTAGGACAAGTACAGGTGTGACTGCAGGCGGCGGTGACTCAAGAATTTGCCATATGCAAAGCCGGGTAGCTGGAATGGATTTTTTGGCCCCGGGAACGGCATGGCGGGTGTGAGGCAGCATTTCGGGCGAAAATCTGTCAATATTGCGTGGCATATGTCACCGCAACCACCACACTCATCGGAAATGGCTTGCGTGAGGGCGCCGTGAGCACGGCTTGTTACTCGCGCGCTTAGGCGATGCGCGTGCTGCAGACTTGCCCGTCGACATGCTTATGTTGGCCCACATGTCTACTCTTGCGCCGGTTGTGATCATTGACAACAGTAAACTTGCTGTCCTCCGTGAAACTCGCGATCATGCCATGCACTTGAAAGCAATAGTTCCTCGATACATTTAGCGAATATATCGATGATCGACATCTAAGATTAAATGGATTTATACATGCAGGGACGCAACAATTGGTTCGCGGGGAAGCGACGGGTCTACATTCAGAGTGCAAGTACAAGGATAGGCTGATGTCAGCCGGAGGATTGAAGATAGATTGCGGAGGTGGCAATTTGAGGCTAAATGCAACATATCTTCCACCAGGGGTAACCGCAAAAGTAGTGCTCCGACTTCACCCAGTTATGATATGCTCGCATTTCGAGAGAATTGGATTCCAACTTGCACTGCTTCCGGTTTCGGTACGGATATGATAAAGAGCATCTTGAGGTGGAAGGTTGGTTCTGAAATTGGTGGTGTTTCTTGACCTGTCAACCCTCAAAGTCATGGTTGGGGTCAACGGTCATGGGCGTGCCGGCGCAAGCCACCAATTACGACTGATGTTAAAGGCTGTTCACTAGAACCAGGTTTTCGTCAATTCAAGTGTCCAATTAAATGTAATTGATTGGCCGCGGGTCAGAACTTAGAAGTTTATGAAAATGCGATAGAAATGGAGGTTTTGAAAAATGAAAGCTACGGGAAAGCCGAACGGCGGGGTGGAATAATGAACGACGCCAATATAACCCGACCGGGCCCTCCGACTGAGCATCAATGAGAAAGCTCACCGTCCATGCCCCATACTTTTGGTCAGATATCCTCTCGGCAGATGCATTGCTGTCGATGCCATATGACATCAAGTCCTTTATTCTTCACTTGTGAGATAGGACAAAGCATTGGGATTCGTGAACAGCATTCTGGGCGGATATACCACATGTGGCACGTATCGCTCGAGAGAAAATGTCTCTGTACCCCACAGAGCTTCTGGAAGGAAAAACGTAATAAATTTGGTGCTGAAGTGATAAGAAACACAAATACATGAGTCGCTAGATGGAGATCACGTACGAAGTACATACACTACAGACCGGACCAAGGCGTAGAAGCAAGTTCATAGTTCTAGCTGCTCGCAAAAAGCTTCACCGCCAATGCCGATCGATATCAAGCGAAAGTGGCATGCCGTCCGGTCCTCCCTTATGGAAGCATAAGACAATCCACAGCTATTGGCAGCTGGTGGCAGGTCGCAGGTAGGGAATATTTGGACGGCTTGGAAGCTGGAGGCTGGAGCACATCAGTAGTAAGGTCGGCCCGAGTACACGGCCTTTTGCTTGAAATGGGCCATGGGCCATGGGCCTCTGCGCGCGAAGGTAATGCAAATAGCGACTTGTCTCTCAACAGTGCAATGTGCATGGATGCACCCGACGGCAACGAGATGCATCGATGCATGCTATTGATTGCGGTCCCGGTTGGGAAGAGTGGTAAAGTCAATGTTTGGCTGTTTCTCGCCTGTTCACGACAACGGCGGGAGGGGTAATGGTTGCCAAGGTCGGAGTTGATGTACCGTCTCTAGATTCGTGAAAGACTGGAAGTACTCTAGCGATGTTCGCTACCAGAAGAATCGAGCACTTTTCATGTTGGTAATACCTGCCTATAGCATACAGGATGTATGTATCATGTACGAAGTACTACAGTATGCTATGTAGTATGTACGAGTCCTATGTAATGTGCGATATGATATGTACATGGTCCTAAGCAGCAAGTTTATAGCGGGCCATGCAGAAGCACCAGAGGTAATAGGTATCAAGCATCGCGCTCCACACAGAGGAGGTTCGGCGACGGTGACGGAAATGACTCGGACGTGAGATACTCTGTTTGGCTGTAAGCTCCTTTGGATAACGGACGGCGGAAGTGATTTCTGTCCTTCCCCGGCAGAGGACTTTCTGGCCCGATTAAGCTTTGGTGGAGACTAGGGATGAGAATATATGATGCTCAAAAGGAAACATCGGAGCTGCACACAGCTGCAATACTGCATAAAGCTGCAGGTGAGAAATCGTACCCCAGGCCGTAAGGTAGAAACTAGACGGGTGGAATCTTGAGCACATCCATCATCATCTGGCATCCGTGGCCCACAGAAAAGAACACTCAGTGTTACTTCCCGGGAGAAGCTGTGTGTAAGAAGGACTAGGTCGTCATGGCGGGATGTGAGATGGCTTTAGAAGAGCAAGAGATTTTCTAGGTCGTCGTCTTACCACGTGTCAGGAAAGAAACTGACATGCAGGCGATCCTGAATCATGCCCAGGGAGCCCAGGAGTCCAGGGAGCCCAGAAAGTCTGGCTTGAGCACAATCGTGCTCCCGCAGACTATGTGCTATGTGCTATGTGCTATGTTATGTGCTTTGTGCTTTGTGCGTATGGACCGTGAGAATTGTAGCGAAACCCCTTCCTTACCTAGCAGAACCAACCTTGGGAGGGAACGGATAAATTCACGGAGTACCAAAACGTCGAGTCCTATGTGTGGTGCGGTGCTACCTTTCCTTGTGCCTTGTGCTACCCACTCCACTGTCACCCTGTCGCGCGTTCAGACCGTTTGAGGTTTCGAGGACCGACGACCGACGACCTTTGGGGATATCGGTCGCCTTTTCTCGAGATACAGAAGGATAGGCGGCAGAGAAGAAGGTCTAGAGCGCAGCCGTGACTGGGGTTGCAGAATTCTAAAGTTCTAGGTGCACCAGAAGTGTGTGATAGTCTGTATAAATATGCCGCATCGGATGTTCGACCTTCAAGGGTACTCGGTCGGGTAATATGTACCTATGTAGTCTTACAGTACTCGCACAAAGGGGCATGTTTGTGTGAGTGTAGTCGTTGGTCTGGTTATATACCTCATCGTCGTCCCCAGCGTCGGGTACCTTTTCATGGTAGGCGCGAAGCATTTTCCGTCCCTGGTGGGCACTCCCACTTCCCGTGTCTTGCTGTACTTTTTATCGTCATATACGAAATACCGTGCCGTCTGTGAGTGTCGTGTCGCGAGAGCCCGTTAGAAAGTACCGAGAAAGTTTCACTCTGCGGGAGGGACCATTACTACTCGTCGGCCTCTGTGGCACCATCCCAAGATCCTACATATGTGTCGGCAGCCATCCCTGAAAATCCAGATGTACAAGTAGCAAGGATGCAATGTAGGTGTACCGCCTTATTGACACACACGCACACGCACACGCACACCACCAAACACCACCAAACACCACACCTTGAACTCCATGGGGAGAGGCAGCCTTGAATCTTACTCTCGGTCCAAGTCCCAGTCCCAGTCCATGTCCTGCCTGCTTGCTTACCAAGTCTCCCGAGCTTTTCCCAAACCTGCGTCCTAACCGCAAGGCTTATGGACCATAAAAATCTTCGCCGTGATGGAAATATCATATCAAATCATATCATATCAAAGCCCAGTTATGCAAGGTATTTCGCTCCATCGCCGCTAATTGGGCGGACATTCACCGGTACCGACCAAATACACTATGAACCACTATGCCTTCTTCCCTGACCTACCTTTCAAAGTTCCCATGCCAATGTTCCGCGGCGGTCAGAGGGAAGAGGCTCATTCTCATTCATCAACCTGAAGAGTAGCTCGAAACAGGTAAGCTAGGAAAGAAATACTCTGCGGAGTAGACGAATGGAGACGCAGACCCAATATTATTTTCTCCCAAGTCTCACTTTGCTGCCCTGCCTTTGACTCCCAACCCAAACATTGGAACACTGGAGCACTGGGACATTGGAACAATACAGATAGACGGAGCAGGAGTTAGTCCGCCAGTCAGCCAGCCAGACGACGGCAAGACGTCCAACCCGGGGTTTTTTACCACTTTACCATTTACCATACCATGCCATATCATATCATATCATACCCTTCCCTACCGTACCATCTCATCATACATTCGAGTTGAAACGGGTTCACATGGATTCACGGATTCATACATAAAAGTAAGAGAAAGCTGCATCCCGTCCAATCAACGAAGCAGCAACGAACGCATTGCGATCCCAGACCCGATCCATTTCAATAAGACTGGGTCATTTTCGTTCGAAAATCGATCTTCCCGTATCTGTTTTTGTTGTTTCGCTCTTGACCATCAGCCTCAGCCTCTTGTTTTCTTGCTTTATCTGCCACTTGCTCCGAAGTTTTATGCCGCATGAGCTTGTTGTGCTCGCCCGCCCAAAAAGTCCATGCACCTTGCACTGGCGCACCTACTTGTATATTCGGCCGGCACCAAAAGCGCCCTTGCCCTTGCTTGCACTGGGACTGATCCTGGGATCCATCAGAAAGTGAAATAGAGTAATTGAAGCCAGCAACAAGAAGCCAGCACCAGCATCAGCCAGCATCAGCATCAGCAGCAAGCACGAGCAACCACGCACAAGCAACCACGCTTTCGCCCAAGCACTCGCACTCAAAGAAGTGGACTGAGTTGGAGGCATAGGGCGTAGTGAATATATTGAAGAAAGAGAAAGAGACGTATCAAGGAGTGGGAGTGAAAGGATTGGAAAGCACAGTTGAAAGGAAAAAAGGTAAGACAGCAGCGCTGTTTGTTTATATTCTCTTTGACCACGTTCATCAATCTATATCATCTTCGAATTCATATCCAGTTTTTCGACAATCAACATCAACATCAACATTGACATCGGCATCGACGTATTCGGGTTCGGATTCGAATTCACCATCATCTACAAAAGCTGCCATACCACACCCACACCCATCCCATCCACACCACCCATACTCATGTTCTGTACCTGTTCCTGCTCTTGCTCCTGCTGCTCTACTTGAATCGTACACCTTTTTTCCCTGACTTACCTGCCGAACTACTCTACTTTCGTTCCTTCTTACTCGCACTTCTTCGGGCTTGTAGGGTTTTTGGAGCTGCAAGAAAGATTCCCCACCAACTCCCTCCGCCACCACCTCCACATTCGTTGACCATCTCTCTTTTTTTAAACCTGGATAAACGCGTTTGCTGCATTCACCGCAAATCGTCGCAGCAGATCTCCAAGTGAAAAAAAATAAAAAAATATCAATTGGTTCTCTTGTACTGATCAGACAATCTTTTGTTCTCCTTTCAGGTACCCCTACAGTACGAGTGCAGATCGTTTATACCGAGGCATCACCATCCATCGTCTTCGTTTCCATCTTTTCGCCTCCTCAGTCTCGCGTCTGCTCCGAAAAAAGAAGTCCCCTCCGAAAGTAGCTCGTCCCAGTCGAAAGGGTCATGAGCCGTCAACGATCGCCCTTCGCACCGGAATACTGATGAGGGCAGGACGGCAAGGGACCCTATTAATCAATAACTTGTAATGGCTGGTGACGGTCGAGGCATGAGCTTGAGCTCTGGTATACATACGAATGGCACTGGTACCGATACCAGCACGAGGATCTTGGATCTCGTACACTTCAATTACCCATGGGTTCTCCTAGTCGTCTTCTTGCTGGCCTTCACTGCGCACAGCATCTTGACTGCGGAGTCAACAGATGATTCTGCTGAACCTATCTTAACAGGTCCTGGTGGAAAACCTCTCCCACGATCTGCGCGAAAGACGGAGGAGGAAAAACGAAAGAGAAAGTCGCAGGATTTTAGTCCGGTTCGGAAATTACTCTTCCTCTGGCTATCTGCTGGTATCCTAGCTACATTTCTCGGCAATGCTATCAACATCGTCGTACATGCGTTGGATAAACGCGAGAACGGTTGGTGGTGCGGCGAGGCAACGGCTGTGAGTTCTATACATAGACTTCGGATGAGTGCTATGCTAACTATTTTGGTCACAGATATACATATGCGCTTCTCTGTTCTTCTACAGCGTTTTCCTTATTTCCTTAGTCGACACTACGCCTTCTCCTTCGATTGTTCATCAGGTTACATGGCTGGTTGCATTGATTGCTGAGGTTGTGCTCCTGGGTGCTTCAGTCTCTTTGTATACTTCAGCTCACAGAGAGCCTAATTCACTAAACTTATACGACCCGAACTTACATAAAAACGCAACTCAATGGGAAATCGTCGAACTTGTACTTGATGCGTTTCGAGTGGTTTTACTTTTCTTCTGCTCAGCTTTTTATACTGTCTTCTCTCTTGAACGCTCTTACAAAAATAGGAGTAGGGGTCGACAGAATGAGCTCGATGAAAACGCCCCTCTTCTCTTCAATGGTCGAGCGAATGGAAACGGGCATGTATCTGGACATGGCTCAATAACAAATGCGTCTGCCGCGGATTCTCTGTCCTTGAATGGACACGCGACCGCGAACGGCACTGCCCAGGGAGGCCAGAACGGTCACGAGCGCGCGAACGAAGTGCCTGCGTTCTACAAGCCCACAACTGCTACAACGAAGACCTGGTGGGAGTATCTGAGAGGCTACTCTCTCTTCTTTCCGTACTTATGGCCCGCTAGATCTCTCCGTTTGCAACTAGTGGTTGTCTTTTGCTTCCTCCTTGTTGTTATGCAGAGACTTGTCAATATCCTGGTTCCTATCCAAATCGGAGTCGTCACGGACAAGCTTTCAGGCGACGATGGCAAAGACGTCACAATGCCGTGGCTATCCATTTCTCTGCTCATTGCTTTCAAGTTCCTTCAAGGCTCCTCTGGAATCTTGGGGGCCGCCAGATCTGTTCTCTGGATCCCAATCTCACAATACTCGTACAAAGCCTTGACTACGGCCTCATTTGAGCATGTCCATAGTCTCAGCTTGGACTTTCACCTAGGAAAGCGTACCGGAGAAGTGCTTTCGGCGCTGAGCAAGGGCAACGCAATCAACAATTTCCTTGAACAAGTTACCTTTCAGGTTCTTCCAATGATCTTTGATCTCGGTGTAGCCATTGGCTATTTCGCATTCTTCTATGACGCATATTACGCTCTCGTGGTTGGCATCATCACTTTCGCGTACCTATATCTCACGATCCGAATGGCAAGGTGGCGATCTGAACAACGTCGTCAAATGCAAAACCTTAGCCGTGAGGAAGACGCCGTCAAAAACGACTCCCTAACATCATACGAAACCGTCAAGTATTTCAATGCCGAAGCATATGAGTTCGATCGCTATCGCCAGGCCGTCTCAGCTTTCCAGAAGATGGAATATAAGGTGACCATCTCATTGAACATCTTGAACATCAGTCAAAATTTGGTCTTTATCGCTGGACTTCTGATAACATCATTTATTGCTGCTTACCAAGTCACGACTGGCAAGCGTCGAGTGGGGGACTTCGTGAAACTCATCATATATATGGGCCAACTCCAACAACCTCTCAACTTCTTTGGTACCTTTTATAGAGGAATGCAAAGTGCCATGATTAGTGGCGAACGTCTTCTCGAACTATTTAAGGAGAAACCAACGGTCGTAGATGAGCCTACAGCCCAACCTATGCCAACCTGTGAGGGTCAAATCAGGTTCCAGAATGTGAAGTTTTCCTATGATCAGCGCAAACCCGCTTTGGAGAATTTGACTTTTACTTGTCCCCCTGGAACTACCACTGCGTTTGTGGGAGAATCTGGCGGAGGGAAATCGACCGTCTTCAGGTTGCTCTTCCGCTTCTACAATACTCAGAATGGAAGTATTCAGGTAGATGGCAACGATATCAAGGATATCACAATTGATTCTCTTCGACACCACATTGGAGTTGTGCCACAAGATACCATACTCTTCAATGAAACCCTCATGTACAACCTTCGCTATGCCAACCAGGATGCCACAGATGAAGACATTTACAATGCTTGTCGAGCCGCCTCAATCCACGACAAGATTATGGCCTTCCCTGATGGATACGAAACCAAGGTTGGTGAGCGTGGTCTTCGTCTCAGTGGTGGCGAGAAGCAGCGAGTGGCAATCGCTCGAACGATCATCAAAAACCCCCGCATCATCATGCTGGACGAAGCTACAGCTGCCTTGGATTCTGATACAGAACAGCATATTCAGGAAGCATTGAAAAGGTTGTCCGAAGGCCGCACTATGCTTGTGATTGCGTAAGTTATATCATTTTTATATTTTGTGTTTTTACTGACTTCCGTGTTACAGCCACAGATTATCAACTATTACCAACGCAGACCAGATTTTGGTTTTACATGCTGGACAAGTCGTTGAGGCTGGGTCCCATACGGAGCTGCTAGCTCTCAAAGGTCGCTATGCCCAAATGTGGAAGAAGCAGATTAGAGCCGAGCGAGCAGCCGAAGCAGCATCACAGATGGTGGCTAAGGCCAATAAACTTAGAGAGGCCGCAATGGAGACGCCGAATAGTGGAAACGATATCAGTGCGGAAGCTAGCGACAACGAAGCAGATACTCGAAGTACCCAGACCCTCGTCACATCAAGTCTCGCCTCCAGGGCTCTTGTCCGTGCTGCGGAGAGTTACCGCGATAGCAACTCGTCAAGCGGCGGCGTTAATGACGACAGTTCGGAAGATCGCAGGTCAGATGAAGACAAGCGAGAAGATGAATCAGCCATGGACATCAATACTCATGACAATCCTCATGACGACAATGTTACAAGCAGTAGCTCGCAAACCATTCGACCTTGAGGCTCTTTTACGGATGTGTTCCCAACCCGCCTCTACTAATATGGAACCATTCTACTTTTACCGTATTTATACGTTGGTGACAACCACCACTTCCACTCCCACTTCATTCTGGAAATGGATCGAAGTGTGCCTACATCCTAACGGTTGGAGCCTTAATCCAACTTGCGAGATGTTTTTTGTCCTAAGCTGTTTATAATGCAAAACTACACTTTTAACTTGCACATTGCGATGACGATCCACGACCTGGAGCATAAAGGGAGCATATTTGGAGGTTAGCGCTTGAATTTGACTATTTCTTTTATTGAGTTTCTTCGTGCAGGCTTTTCACTCAGTAGATGAAGGGGACGAAGGGAAATGGGAAGGGCTTTCAGGTCAAGCTGGAAAGGAAACGTTTTGAAGAATTTGAGGATTGTGGAGGACCAAATTTCGGGGGGAAGATGGGATAAAAGTTTCGCAAATCCGGTGTGCTTCTATAGATCATTGATGCAAGTCAAAAACAACCCCAATTGAACTAGGAAATAAAAAAATTTACTCAAATAATATGACGTCCTTGTTTTGTGATTTACCTTGAATATAATGTATACAACAACCAAAATCATGAGCACAGCAACACGAAACACATTTAATTCTCCAACTACCACCATGCTATACTACAGTTTCCCAACCCCACCTCCCCGCTTTCATTCCTTGCATCTTCGTTGTCTATCTATCCTTAATATCAATACTTCATATTTACCGGTATTCGGGCTTAACGAAATCAGCGAAGGTCTTAGGCTCCTCATAGTTGTGGTGTCCATCAGGGTGGGCTTCGTGGTGGTGGTCGTGCACATCTTCTGTTGGTCCTACATATTCCATCTTGAGGACATTTCCGCACTCTGGGCAGCGCTCGACGGGGCGGTCGCGGGACATCTGGGACATGGTTAATGCGGTTATAGGCGATAGACACAGCCATCTTAGCTGGGGAGAGAGAAGACACATACAGCGAGCCAGATGGTAATGTGGGAGTCAACGGGGTAGCCAGTGCAACCGGCATATTGCTCGTCACCGTACGATTTGACGATAATTGGGTTGTCCAAGGTACCTGTAGAAAACGAGTATTAACGACCTGATTCGTTTCTTCCCCATGACATCCCCTTCTCCCAAGCTGATAGACACCCCATCCGTACCTTTGCGCGAAGAGTCCAAAGGCTTCATGTCGAAAACATCCACACCCTGCATCTTTCCGAGGATTTCGAGACGCTCCAAACCAGTTGCTTGCTCGATATCGGTGGGGATAGTCCCAGGTGCGGCACCAGGTCCGACAAGATCGGCTTCGTTCTTGATTTCTAAGGTTCGTCTTATCAGTCCCATCGAGTTGCGCTTGAGTTTGCTGATATTGATATCATGTACCTTCGAACTTCTTAATCTGGGTCTTGGTAGCTCCGCCCGGTAGTCCTACATCTCCTGTGCGCGGTACACATTAGCTTGTAACTCGTATGCAGCTTCACTAGCTCTTCCAATGATCCCAGGGTTCCGTATCAACACCACCATTTTCAAGATCGGGTTCGGGTTGTGGAGGAGGGACGTACGGCGCACCATGGAGGTAGCAAAGCTCCTCCTCACGGCGGGAGTAACTGCGACGCGGCGAGCAGCAGCAATGGCGGATCGTTGGAGAAACATCGTGGGTGGAGGGGTCAATTGGTCGTCGGTGGAGGGGAGATGCGGTCGTACGATTTCGTCTTGCGTATTTTTGAGGTTAACAGCCGTGATGCCGCTAGTGAGGTGGGTGAGTGGTGGTTTCGTAGGTGATGAGTCAGCAGAATTTGATTCAGAGATGATCACGTGTTGTGGCTGGTGATACAATTCATCTTTTCTGTCAACTCAACTTCAACTTGAAGATGCGCGAACATCGTTAACATTTCCGTGGAGTATGGCAAAAACCAAAGTTGGTTGGCTTTCCTGAGTTACTTGGGCGCTTCTTCAATCCGACTACCTTTGCCCCAATCTTCTCATCCAGCGTTGTGGAAGTACATTCGAGTAGGTAGTGTTACATTTCTTTCACGACTACCTAAAATACAAAACAGGACAAATGCTCTTCAATAATGCGACCAAATTCGGCGGATATTCATATCCGACGGAACACTCCTATCTTTATCCGAAAATTCTTCTTAAACGAGCAGTTCTTCAATCCCAATGAAGCCGTTCAAGATGAGGTTTCCTGTGACTATGCAGTCAGCGCTGCACCCTGGTGTATACCTCTATCGCTATAACCCCATATGCAAGGGCGAGCTTTAACCTCACTGGTGGCCGTTTTCCCAACATTCCTGGTAACAGTACGTGAAGTCATCACCGCCACTTGTACCGGTACGTTCGCATAACACCACCGGCATTGGTGGGACGAGGGGTTGCGGAGAATTTCTGTTAAGGCTTTAAAGTCAAGGTTCCTGACTCTTTCTTTCACTATTGCCCAGCATTAGATTATTCGTTCCAAGTTTGATGGACAACATAGTATGGGGCAAGCGCTCACTTTGGATTGCATTGCGTCTACTCAATTTTGCGCCCTGCGAATAGGACCCGTCGGTTGCAACATGCGGTGAAGAGGGGGCAAAGTGCTGCTTCTCGGGGCGTCGGGTTGATACGCTGGAGCCTTTCTGCAGGAACTGACTGCATGCTCATGCCATATGGTTGAACTTTGTTGATCAAGTGATGAAAGACTCCTGCGGTGGATTCACCAATGCACAGCCGCGGAAGGGGGGACGATCCGGCCGACTTGAGAATATGACGTGAGGGTTGTGGATGCCATTCTGGTAGGCTATAGGAACATGTACTCCGCATAATGGGTGGCACGCGAGTTCGTTCGTGGAATGGGCGAATGGCCTGATATCAAGCATGGAGTTAGCCGGGCAAAGCGAATCTTGACCAGTTGAAGCAAGACGAAGGAGTCCGGCTAACGCCTTCCCTGGCATTATCATGCATACGTGGAAAATATGATTGTTAAGCAACAATATGTGATTTCCTCAGACTTATCTTCTATCTTGGCAACGCCAACGCCCTCCGGATCGGCAGCCTTGACGCGAGATTAATGCAGATGCAGAAACTTGCTTGCTCGTCTACGTCCACTTTGCCACTCCTACTCCTGACTGACATACACACAATCAGGCCAAACCGTTCCATCCTTCACTCCACTCCATCAGCTCCATCAGTTCGCTTATTCCATCAAGTCCATATGTGACACAACCTAAATCTGACATCCCGTCCCCGACTGTGCCTCAGTTCGCGTCACCATGACTTGCCCTCTATCTGGCCAATCATTCCATCCATCATTTCTTCTTTCCCGTCCCGGCAAGTACAGTCGGACACCTCTCCGTTCAAGTCTTCTTGCCACCAAGTAATATACACATGGTACATTCAGTTCTCCCAAAAAGGCAAGAACTACGGCACGGTGGTCTCGGCGGTTGCCGCATGAACTCCTTTCCTGCATCGCGTGAGAGCCTGAGGGGGCGTCAAGCTCAGAAGTCGGCCAACCAAGTGTAGCATTGGTTTTGACATACTTTCATAAGCAGGCGCATTGCAAATCGCGCATATCACGGCCTACGTCCTCATGGCGACCTGACACCTTGCATCTATCTGCTTTGTCAAATTCCAGCATTCCTTCCTTCAAGTCGCGAAAGCCAATCATCCCCAGGCATATATCAAGTTCTGAAAAGCAAACAGAACTAGATCACCGAATCCATGCCAATCCCGTCCACTCCCTCTCCACAACCTCCCTCCCTCTCCACAGCTCCCTCCCTCCCTCCCTCCTTCGTGGCCGAAATACGCGAAGTCCCCAAATCATCTCCGTCTCCTGGTAACCAATAACCAGTAACAAATCCCCTCCCCCTTTCGCTCCTCTCATCCAATCACAGGCCTGCATGCATGCCACAAAATTCCTCCCAAAATCCTCGCTCCGAATTACCAAGCACACATCTGCCGGTACATCTAGCCGAAAATTCCAAAAAGTCGAGTCAACTGAACCCAACGTCTCGTCTCGGATTCTCGTCTATCCGAAACTGAAACCGCGGGCCCCCTTGTGCTTAGTTCAGATGCGGTTTTGGGGTCTAGAACTAGTGGCTTGGTGTAGCGTGGGCGGTCGGTTAGGCGGTAGGGTGTAGGCGGTGAGAGAAAAATTTTGGTGGGCGGGCGAGTGGGGTTGCTGGGCGGATGGGTGGGTGAGTGAGTGAGTGAGTGAGTGAGATGAGATGTGTGAAAGTCGTGGAGGAGCAGGGAGTTGGTGTTTTGGAATTGTTGTATGCAGCGAGTCGAGATGGATGCCGAATATCATCATGTGTAGAAGTATATGCAGACCTGGGCTCTAGTTCCTTAACGGCGCTCACACTCTGGCGTTGTCTTCTCACGAATGAATTGTATGACAAGTTGCGTTGACATCACTTCTAGATACAGTATCCTATTTCTACAGTGGTGATGACGATAGTTGTGCCAGCACAGTAGTGTATATCTTCATGTTCCCATTTCTCACCCTCTCCGTCACTGCCTCTCCCATTCTTCCACATCTCTCCCACCCTCCCAGTCCTCCCCCTCCAAAGGTGAAATCATACACAGCAAACCAAATTAATCCCTCCCAACATCTCCCTCTCTTTCACGATCTTCCAATGCACCAAGTCTTTCTTCTCGTTCGATCCATTGTACATAAAAATTGCAGTCTGCAGAAACCAAGTATAAGAATTGAATCGTGTGAAGTGGGTATATCTTAATAGTACGTACGAAGTTTCATCCAGAGAAACCCGTTCAGAAAAGGTAAACAAACAGACAAAGAAAAGAAACACAAAAGAGAAAACAGGAGCATTAAACCACATCTTCATCTTCCTTCGTCAAGAACATATATAGTGACTTCTCTCTCTCTCCTCTCTCCCTGGTATTTCCTTGCCCCCTCTGCCTTCCCAATCTACAAAGAAAAAGAAAAAAAGACGCCTCATATTTTCCCGCTTTGCCCTCCGGTTTTTTCAAATCAACAATCAAACAGTGTTTCGTCACAATATTTATCCTCCCAAAGAACCCCCCATCCCACCTGCCCGCCTACCCACCTACCCAACCATCCAATCCGGCGTGTGTCGTGAAAAAATAATATAATAATATGAAAAAAAGGTCAAGTTGCTTGCTCACCCCATCTACCTAGCGCTAAAAAAAATAACACCAGCTCGCTTCTTCTTCTTCTTCTTCGTGCTGTGCAATTAACGGGGTTGTATATGAGTAATGTGAAAGCGAAGCCAAGGAAAAGGGGAAACGCAACAAGCAAAGCGCGAGCCAGTCGCGCTTTGTTTTTTCGTGTATGTGTGTATGATGTAATGGAGATGGTGATGGTGTTGGTGTTGGAATTAGCGGGTTCGTTGTACAGTATATGGCGTACTATGTATTGTATGTATGTTGTATGTATGTAAGTCGCACTAGACAAAGGAAAAGTCGAGTTGAGTCGAGATGAGTCTGGAGTGGAGTATTACGAGAAGAATGATGACCAATTCGGAAGACGTGCCGTACGTAGTGCATGCGGCTGGAAAGCTCGAGCGGGAGGTAAAGGCATTAAAGGGACGCCGTCTGTGCGAGATGGAGACGAGACGAGACGAGACATTCATTGATGGAGTGGAGGAGCGCGAAGTTGAGCGAGGGGGTTCCATGTTTGAGCGATTATAGTTTTTTTTTGCGCATGCCGCCCGCCGGAATGACAACAACAAAAAGTTCAGCGCTAATTAATACTCGGCATCTGGAGGGAGAGTTTCTTCTGGATCTGGAGATTCTGAGCCGCCAATCTATGGTTTAGAATGCATTAGCTTTTGTGTGAGACAAGATGATGAAGAAATTTGACTTGACAAATGACGGAGGGGAGCTAGTTCAGGCCAAATGCATTGAAGAGGAAAGTGCGCATTGATCATTATGCGCTTCAAGTCCAAAATTGGTAGATATTGCGAGAAATGAGGATATAGAATGAAGAGGAAGAATAGACTCACCAATTCGGTCCACTTGTCTTTGCAAGCGGCAGATGTGAATCCAGTTCCCACCTTCTGTGCTACAATCCGCCACTTTTCTTGTTCGTAATCGTGGACTGCAGTCCGCAGTTTTTGTACCTGTAACATAGTATTAGCCATCGATGCGGTGATCTTCTCAGTATTGCAAGGGCTCTCACTGTCTCGTCTGTCCACTGTGTTGTCTTAGCCTTCAACTTGGTACAGTAACGAACTTGTAGAGTGCCCGACGAGCGCCCCGGGAAGAACTCGGCAATCTGCTTCCAAGTCAAAGACTTATTCTCCTTCAAATCCACAAGCAACTGATCATCTTCAGGCGTAAACTTCAACTTCGGTCCGCGCGGTCGAGGAGCAGGTGGTGGCATCCCGGCTGTTCCGACCACACTGGGCGCACCTTGGGACATCATACTTGAATCTGAAAGTTCGCCAAGACGAGGCATCTTAGATCCTCGAGGTCCTTGGTTTGGCAATGCGTGACTGTGAAAAGCTTGCGGTGGACCGCCATAACCACCCAGACTCTGTTGAGGCATCTGTGAAGGCATGCCTGCCATCTCCCCATGCATCTGTCCCTCCTGCACCCCACCAATATCCATCCCCAGATCATCATGCGGTCTTGGTCTCTTGCTAACAGAGGATTGCTGTTGTATCGGCGCGCCCATGTAGCCCCTCATTTGCTGCCCACCACCATACTGCGGGGGCTGATGGTGGGCCATGCCGTGTGGATCTAATAAAACTTGGTGATGGTGCTGTTGCTGCTGCGGCTGTCTTTGCTGCTGCTGCTGCTGCTGTTGATGATGCGCTCCCAGCTGAAGAGATTCGAGATTGGGTGCACCAACTTGTTGCAGCTCTGGGTGATGCGACCCGTAAACGCGCTCCTCGGGGTGTTCTCCGGACTGAGCTGCATAGTCGATATAAGGATCGTGTCCTGGATCGTGGCGTGAATATCCAGACATGCATGGATCCCGCCACAGCGAACTGCTTTCGCAGGTCGCTGGGGGTAAAATTTGAGCGTGTTGAAGTATTGCTGGATCGCGTTGTGTTTCTAGAACGCTTGCGGTGGTTTTGTTTTGCTTGTTGTTTACTGTGTAAAAGTGACTGTGCGCGTTTCGCAATTCTCTCTATATGACGCCGTGATATAGGTGAGAGCCGAAATAAAGCATTCCCGGGCAATATGCGAATTAGACTCAAAACAAAATATTCGTCCAACCCTTCACCGGTAACTTCTTTGCGAGGACCCGTTATGCGGTAGAACAGCGGGATGATGATATATGATATAGCAAAAGAGAGGGGAATAAGAAGGGGGGAGTCATTAGCATTTAACTGTCGTCTGATCTTTTTCAATTAGGTTTGCATAGACATCAATGGCGTAGGGTAGTGTTAAATGACCCAAAGCGCTCCGCTGATTTGCAACGGCATCTGTGTTGCGCAATGCATGTTGGCAGAACTTTTAGCAACGTCCTTGTGCTATGCCGGGGAGGGAGGATCCAGTTCGGATTATGCTTAGTTTCCCAATTGGGGTCCCAAGAGGAGAAGATCCGAGCCGATGCTTGCTACGTGCCCAGCGTGGATATCCAAAGCAGCTTGACAAGACAAGGGATACCAGATCTACTAGGTGGGATTGCTGTTCAAAGTAGGCAGAGTGGGTTAGATCCTCAGGGCATTAAGCTCTCGAAGAAGTATAGAAGCTTTTGAAACAAGGAAAGGGTTGTGGCGAGACTAGAAACCGGCAAGCAGGGGTGAGTCCCCACCTCTATTCCAACCATCTCAACTCCTGGATGAACTTCATCACTGCAGACTGCAAAACCCCTTCTCCCTCGAACTGTGGAGAACCAACCACCAGGACGGTCATGGGCCATGGTGCTGCGGCCTCTTTCCGGGTGTAAAGCATGAATAATAGCGGAAGCGGTTTATGCACCAGGATATGGGGTATAAAAATAGTAGAGCTGCAAAGGAGACGGTGATAGGGCGAGCCATTGATTGGCGAACGGAGATGAAGAGCAGATGGCAAAATAATGCTTCGCCATTGCACCTAAGCACACTTTCGTATGCCCAGAGAGCATTTTGCTAAAAAGAGAGAAGGAAGGCGATAAATGACTTCAATTACCCTGTCACAAGCCGGTTGGGCCTCTGGGGTGGTTCGTTCCTGAGCCTGGGTGTCCCTGGTGCACCATGTAGTGTGCATGTTGTTTCTGTGTGTGCGACACTGTATGTATGGGTTATGGGGTGGGTGGGTGTATGGTAAGCGTGTTGGTGGTGGGAGAGAGTGAGTGAGTTGGTGTGGGCGTGTGAGCGCGTGTGGTGTCACTGGTGTCCCCGCCGGTCCAAGTGAACAATTATCCTTGCGATAAAAAAAAAGAAATCTCCGAGAAGAACGAAGGCTATTCCGTAGGAAACATGGAAATGTTTTCCTCCCTTGTTTCCTCGCTGCTAGCTCTGGCCTCATTCGTTTCCCTGCTAAAATCGTATAGGAGATTTCTAGTCGATCCGCTGGATCTGATTGATCCACGATCAATAGTGGGCAAGAGCTAAAATGACGCTCTACCGCAAATAACTGAGGTAGCACGGTAAGGTACACGGTAAGGTACAGACAGGTACAGACCGGTACAGCACCTACCCAGGTACAGGCAACATGTGCCTCACTGCCTGACTGCCTCTCAGAAGTCAGAACTAAGTGCACGGTATGGCGGAGGAAGTGCAAAGTATGAAGCACACAGCGACATTGTCCCTGTGCAGTCTAGTCTTGTCTTGCCTTGGTACGTCTATACTCCGTACATGTCTGGAGCGGTGGCCCTGGCCCTACCGTACGGCGTACTGTACTGTAACCATGTCAAAATTTAGTCAAATAAGCCGAGGGTGGTAGGACAAGCTGGCCGGTTAGTGGTTAACCCACAGCGGCAGAAGGGCTGAAGAAGGTCGATAGAAGGCCTAATGATCGCTCTCATGATCCACGCTGCAGATAATTCTAATCTGGAATAATCAATTGCTGCGTGTGCTTACCTCCGTACTCATCCTGCGCCTAATGTGCCTGTGCCTGTGCCTGTGCCTATACTGGACGTAAGTTGGGTTGGTTGATATTAGAAAAATGCACGAATGACACCATGAAAGCCCCCAATCGACTCCAAAGGGCTAGAGTCCCCAGTATTTTCTGGAGAACGCGCCGAAAGAGTCCATACACCATGCCCTGTTGCTCTCCAGTTAGAGACTGGTTAAGATTGATGAAATTGGTTCAGGACATTACCGATTCATGCTGATGAACTTTGTTCTTTAAGGCATTGACGAACATTCCAAGGGTCTGTAACCCTTCGAGAAAAGTAATATGTCATGGATATGGATACGGCTGGATGATAAGGGAAAAAAAGAAAACGGTAAAGGGTAAAAGCAAACCCCAACAGCAACAACAGCCTTACACCTCCTTACCTAATTAGCCGTAAGAGCGAGAAAAGGGGAGCGAACCAGGCAGGTCCAGGCATGGTTGAGCATGAGAAGCATGAGAAGCATGAGAATCGTGAAATTGTCCAACTGCAAACCAGGGGAAGAGGATCGCGGAGCTGAATACCCCAAGTATCGAATTGCTCAGACTGGAAGTGAGTACCTCTGCACAATGAATGTAGTCTTACCTTCGTACATCTCCATTCGCATCTCACCAGAGCGAGTGGTCTGTCCATGCCTGGTACGGTGTAGAGATGCGAATCCACGTACAATGCAATACTACTGTCGAGCTGCCTGGTATGAATCGTAGGCACGCGCGATTAGGCGATTGACGATGCTGTACGTACTGTGGTTCTGCAGTTCAATGCAGTGTTTGATTTAGATGTAGATTTTGATCTGGATGTAGATTCGCATGTCGCATCTCGAGTGTCGAGTGTATTGAACAGCGGAGGAAATGGACGAAAGGAATGGAACCAGACCAATGAGATCGAAGGGGTGGAGGAGGAGAGTGACTTGAGCGGGTAGGAAAAGAAAGACACGGAATACTGTACGAAGTAGCTCAGAGGAAGGGCCACCGCGAGGACTGGGACGGGGCCTGGGACTGGTTACTAGGAATAGTTTTCGTTCTAGAAACATTTGATAGTTTCCATGGATCCGTACGAAATCCTTCTGCTAGAATACTTCCGACGCTCGGAGGGAAGCGAGAGCGATTGATGAGGGGGACCACAATAATATGGGTGAAGATCCTCCTGCCTTATCTTCTTTATTGATTGCTGAGATCTCTGCTAACTTACTAAGTTGGGTGGGATAGATGCTAACGCAGACAGATGGATTGAGACAGCAGAAGCGTCTTCGTCCTCTTTACGATCAATGTCTACGAGATATACGAAGTACATACACATACATGATGATGTTCACATTCGGTACTCGACTATGGCAGTAGCGATGTGAACAAATCACACAACTTGGTAAGACTTACAAAAAGTACCCATAAAGCATTTTATCTGAGGTAAGGTTACGCATGAAAACGGTGGTGGGGCCCGCATACAGCCCTTCATTTACAGCAAATCGATTGGAAGCCACCAGGGACTGTCGCTGCAGGTCTCGCAACGAGTGAAGGAGCAGAACAAAGTAGAAATGATTTGGGGCGTGGAAAGCCTCGCGAACGCCTCATCGTAACTATGCAATATCATTGAACGAGTCGGCCCCCAAATAGCCAATATGCGTTTGGCTGCTGCAACATTGATTGATAAGATCTGACATACCCGTATGATGATGTATGGTGGCAGCATCCGACGTAGGATCTTCAGATCCTTTTCATGCCGGTATGCAATCCATTCTTTGCATGCAGGCATACCATCCCATTCTACATCATCATATCCGAATTCCATTTCACGTTGCACAGACCTGGTGGGCCTTACAGTACTGTACCATGGTCCATGACGGAAATCGTGCGGCCGCCGATCAGACACTTCGCACGTTCCAAATGCGACAACAAAAGGGGCGAGGGTATCGTTGTGTAACAGTGGGTTAGATGGCTTAGATAAAACTTTTACGGTGAGAGTGAGATCAAGTCTAACAGAAAAAGCGGTAAGTGAAGAAGCTTTCCGCATAGTGCATTAACCACGTCTTCGTAACTATTCTCATGATCATTTCATTCATAGCTAGGTATTTCTTGTTTTTTTTTTACAAATGATTACATTGTTACAGTGCGCGCCCGCCTCAAACGCCCCACGATCAGAAATTCAAATTTGATACAATCCAACGCTGAACTCTCATCCGCCCAATTCCTAACCCTCCCAGATCACCAGTTTGAACATAATTATCCTCCTTCCGTACACTGTAGAAACTCTATGCGAAGGTGTCTTCACGGTCAACCCAGATGTCCTCCAGCTCTGCGAAATTCTGGAAATGTAAAGGACGATGTTGCTCGTTATAGAATGGCAAAGGCGTATCGATCTTCACGTGTATGGGCTTCTTCTCCAAATTACCAAAGGCGCTTCCCATGAAACTGTAATTCCATGTGTTCATCTCAGGTACCAAGAAATAACCACGAATCTTGTCACTGAGAAGAAGTTGGCACTTTTCACCCATGCTTGTGCTGAAGCCTTGTGGCTGGTCACTGCCAAGGTCTTTGTTCTCCGCACCCCATTTGTATCCTTGGGGTGTTAGGGCCCAGGAGGCCAATGAAACACTTCCCGGAGTGAATGAGACGGTCATGGTGACTGTCTTCTTGTCCCAAGTCTTGTGCGCGTTCATCAAACGAGCGTGTTGTGTCACATCCATAGCGGTCATGTATGGTGGTTCGTTCCCAGAGACGGTGTGAATGATTCCTAGCGGCTCCATTTGGTCGAGGTATTCGTGTTGTGGCAATTGTTGGGGCAGCTGCACATCACGAGTACTACCAATTTGAGGAATCATGACAATACAGCGGATTTCCTTCACCTGGTCATTATCAGGAGGTGATGATCCGTAGAGATAACCAGCTACCTGGACACGAAGATCGGCGATCGTAACGAATCTCTTTAGGATGTTCTTTGGCATGATGTAGGTGTAGTGATCATCCTCCTTGATGTCGTCCGAAGAAATGTAGATATTGTTTGAACGAGTCCTCAAGTTTGATGTAGCAATAGCCCTTGTTCTCCACTCGGTCTTAGAGGCAAAGGTTTGCTGCTCGAACTGCGACGTGGTTGTGACAATAATATCCTCACCATGAACATTCTGTGTCTTCGTCGTGACTGCCGTGAGCTGTTGCTGCTCTTGTTGTTGCTTCTCGATCTCGGCAGCCTGTTGACGTTGCATGGATGGAGCACTAATTTCCATACCCAAAATGATGTCTCGAACTTCGCTGCTCGTGAGACTGGATGTATTGACGTTGTTCTTTTTGCCATAATCATTGAGGATGAGATCACGTAACTGCGTCTCCACCTTAATCCAGTCCTCATCTGACAATGTAGGCCAAATGTGATGCTCTTGTGTAATCACGGTCTTATCAGGTCGTAACAGTAGTTTCGTCTTATCCTGGTTGACGTGAAGGGCACGGAGAATAAGAATCAGACGAGAGAATGCAGTGTAAGACGAGATCGACTTCAGCCATTCATCATAAAGATTGAACAAAACCATCTGGGGCTCCGTAGCACGCAAGATCATATCTCCAAGCTTTTCGACCTTCATGGCGGCCTGGAAAGGTAATTGTAGCTCTGATGCACGGATAGAGATGTTTGGGAAATCAAGCAGATGCACCTCAAGAGGATCAAGAAGACCCTTTCTGGTAACAATAAGCTGCTTCGGCTGCTCTTCAATGGGCAGTGAACGGATGAGTGCTGCAACTTCTTCAGCTGTCTTCCATTTGGCCAACTGTCCGAGACGTTTTTGTCCAGCCCAGACGCTCGTATGAATGATCTTCAAGAAGAGTTGTCCTGTACGAGGATTGAAGATGAAAATTGCTCCGTTGATTGGCTTGGTGGTCAAGTTACCCTCGAAGGTTTTGTGGATGGTAACACGGTAAACGTTGGTGTCGTCAATGAAAAGTTGGATCTGGTTGCTGAAGAGTTCGGAGTAGTTCTGTGAATTCAAGAACTCCTGGTTGCTTTCAGAAGCGTAGAGTTGTAGACCCTTTCTGATACGTTCGCGGAGCACATAAAGAGCAGGGTTGGCCTTCATGATCTTCGCCATAGCCTGTTGTACTAATTGCTTCAGACCTGGGAAATACTGACCGTAGGCGGAGTAAAGATTATACGCCAAATCAATACCAATCATAAGACCAGTCGCGGAAGGATAGATACTCATGCTGTCGGTGGTGTAATCGAGATATTTGGCACGAACATAACGTTCAATGTCGTGCGAATCATAATCACCATAACGAAGTTGGACATCAACCCAGAATTTGTTGGTGGTCGTGGCTTCAATAACATCCTTTGTATCAAACAAAATGGATGGGCGAGTAACGTTCCACTTGTGACTGGCGAACAGAAGGATGTCGGCGCAAGAACTGTTCATCTTGTACGACTTTCTGGGATGGATAGTCTCCTTTTGCACAGTTTCAATGCCGAGCTGCTCGAGCTCCTGGTCGAACACTTGACAGAGATCCATAACCACTGACTCGTGAATCTTCTGCCACAAATGTGCCCTGAAGATCTGGATGAGGGAGATTTTGAGAGTTGGGATTTTTCCGTGCAAGAAGATACCAGTGAGATCCAGTTGGACTTGGAAACCAACGTAAACGTTTGCCCTGTTGATAGTGGGCGACCTGGGAATTGTACGTCAGTAGGGGTTTATGAAAAAGACGATGTTTGAGACATAAAAGGACATTAAAATGCAGAACAACCGGGTAGATAACAAATGTTCAAGCCTGGGCAAAAACTGGTACGGGCAAAAAGAATACTAGTTCCTTCACTTCTGCCTTCTGAAATTCATTGAATTGGAGTTGGATTCTCTTGGACATTCAGAGGTTTGCATCTGAAAGCGCGAGATTCAAGAATTGAATGTATGACAAGAATCCAAACATTAAACCCTTCGAATTTAGAAGGGCAGGGAATCAAGAAGTCAATGTGTCATAAAAGCTTAAACAATCAGAACAAACATAGAAGATGCACTTACCACCACAGAGTGAACCGACGATTCGGGATTTGGTTAAGACCGGATCTTTGGGCGTTTGTAAGCTTCTTGAACTTCATGGACTCCTCGAATCCACTGTTGTGAAGGACAATGTAGTCATGGCGAAGGTATAGTTGATCTTTGTCGACACGGAAGCCTGCCCACTCGACAGCGTCCTTTTCAAGCGAAATATCTTTGATCATGAAGCTGTGGCTTTGAGGAATCATACGCTCAGCTCCTTTCTTGCGCATGAGAAGGCAGGGAATCTCTGCCACGTTACCGAAGATTTGAGCGAAGAGGGCAGGGAATCGCTCGGTGCGATTTGGGTTCCACATCATGCGTCGTTTGGTCCAGACGCTGAAACCTAGTGATCTTGCCAGTGAGACCACATCCCAAAAGAGAGCCGAATGCCAGCGCTCGCTCTGTGCAAAGCCGACCATGTTCTCGGGATACACGTACCATCCATCAGTGTCAATCAAACCTGCAAGCACGGCGAGGCGTACAGACCGCGAGTTCTTCATGTAGATGGATGGGATGTGTTTCTTATCGGTCTCTGCACCCTGCGCGGTCGACAGCAGGTTCAAGTCACGGAAAGCATGGAGGAGAGTGTTGACATCTGAACCACCATCATGACCCTCGTTGATCTGAGTGAGTAGACCTTCTTCTTCTTCTTCGTTCAAGTCACCGTATGCTCTGCAACCGCTTTGAAGCCGATGAACTCTGCGACTGTGACCATCGTTTTCGGCCTCAACTTCGCTCGAGGTGTCGCCTTTCTCAGAATCGATAGAGTCGATTTCGTCGGCATCGATGTCCCAGTCTTCTTCGTCTTCATCCTCGCTGATTGTGTCCAAGAAGTCCTCGTAGACGTCCTCATCTTCCTCATCCGTTAGCTCTTCGGAGATTTCAGGTTGGCCAACTATGTTCATGAAATCGGCATCAGACCTGAGCTGTGGGAGGGCCTCTTCAGGTATCGATTGCGCGGCAATCGACGGTGACGATGAAGGGACAGGCGATGAAGTCAACTCATCCATTCCATCAACGAGAGAAGCGACGTCGTCGTCCGTGACCGTGAATGGACGCACTCGACGTTGGGGAGAATTTGCAGCACTCTCACTGAGTCCATGCTTGGGAGCTCGTTCAGAAATCGCTACTGGCGATTTCCACACTCTAGCCTGGCCAGGCTTGCGATCTGACTGGAATGTCCAACCAGCGGCGAGGCGTTGCTTGATGATGGTCTGCCGTGAGTATCTTCTTGATGGTCGTTCAGTGCTATCTTCGACAGCAGATGGAAGAGGGCGATTGGCGAGGGACGTCTTGCCTATAGTCGAGTAGCCCAGCTGGCCATGCCAGACAAGATGGAGATCAAGCTCTGCAGCGTGAGAGACAAGGAATTCACGTACGGCGGCTTCGTGATTGGAGTAGATAGTTGTAGATTTGCGATTACCATCTCCTAACCAAAGACCGAGAAAGTAGGGATTGATCGGCACAGGTTCGTGAGGTAGTTCGAAGCCGGGAGATCGGAAGAGTCGATACTTGCTTCTCTCCTTGAAGTCAAGAGCAGCAAACTGAGCTGCTGTCATCTGAACCGTTTCGTAGCGCTCAGTCGCAGACACGGCTTGAGTGGCACGACCTGTGAGCTCAACTTCATCTTCACTTTCGGTATCATCGCCAGTCTCATCGTTCTCATTCTGTGCTTGACTGGAGTTCAAGCTCGGCAACGTTGGGAATGAATAGCTGCGTCCATATTTCTTGTAATCGCGAGAGCAATACACGCGGATTTTGAGTCCAGAACCATTTCTGTTCCAGAGAAGAAAGATGTTAGGAAGACCACTGTCGATTCTGAGCTCCCCGCCCAGTCCATTGGCAGACTTGGCAAGGAAACGATCACGGAGATTCGACAGCGTTGTCTGGTCTTGATCGTGAATCTCGCGACTCTTGGCAACGGCAGCAGCGAAAGCTTCATCTTTTGTCGCGAAGAAGACCGGTGTATGATTGGCGTGGCCCTTGATGTTTGTGCGATCGCGATTACCCCAGGCAAAAGTGGCATATTCCGCTCTGCTTCTTTTGCCAATCGGAATGTTGACGATGTAAGATTCGGGTCGAGAGATGATACCGGTGGTGCCATTCAGTGTGTTTCGGATAGTCACAGCTCCCTGCCTACCACGTTCAGCATGCAGCGTCCACGCAATGGCACTCTTCAACGCCGACAGAAAATCTGGACGAGACTTGACAAGATTGTTTGGTCGAGTCGCATCTGCAGGGTTGGAGCTTGGAACAGGCAAGTCACCGAGTGTATCTTCAAAGCGCTGCTGATGCCCTTGAACAGATGGCCCATCGTAATTGTTCCCAAATCGCTTGCTCCGATTTAGGACCAGAATGTGATTTGATGTAACAACGAGGTCCTCCTTGCGACCACCCATCTTGATGCGATAAAGCTGCTCCTTGCCTTGAACAAGATTGAAAGCCCGTCGAGGTCCACCGTCTGGGCCAAGGAGAAGATCACCTTCTTCGACATCTTCGACTGCCACTTTGGTGCCATCGTAACGCAGTAGTTGCGTGCCCTTAGCAAGACACGCTTTCTCCCAGAAAAGACCTTCCCAAGAGGGGAAAGCTGTCGCTTTGAACAAGGTATGCTCGAGAATTGTTTCGACACCACCAAGCGCTTGGATAACATCGGTACGATAGGCGTTGAGATTCCACAACTTTCCATCATGACGTTGACTAGTCCACCAGAAGGGATTACTCTTCATCAATTGATATGTCTTGAATTCAGTGCGGGCACGGAAACCTTTGTCGAAACTTAGAGTGCTTCTGTCTTTTTGGAATAACGTGTTGATACGGGGTAAACCGCGATCCCAACTGTCTTCGAGATCCTCGAGGGTAAGTCTTCGATTTTGCTGATTGGCCTCTAGACGCTTCTGCGAGTATTCAGTCCACACACGTTGAGAATCAATGAATTCAGCCTCCCAAGGGATGATGTATCTGAAAATGTTGGGAATAAGAGTATCCTCATCGTGGGTCATTCCTGCACGATAATGTGTGACACCAGTATCAGTCTGTTTGGACCATCTCTTGTCGCTGGTAGGAATGAGGATGTGCGATCCGGAAATCATACCCAGACCACCAAGTTCCTTGGGTGTGTAGAAAACAGCTGGCGGGAATCGAGACGGCATCTTGGAGTTGAGGCCAATTTTGACTCGAGTCTGAATCTTTGTCTCGCACTTGACAATAGTGTCTAACAAGTTGACGGTCGAAACAGCAGCTTCACGATAGTATGTGAACAGCGCAATCAACGTGGTGTTCCACTTGTTAGCGATCTTAGTAAAAGTAGTTGAACCAGAGGACATCAAAATCTGTCGGATGCGGTTGTTGAACTTTGCAATATCCTCTTCGGTGACCTGCAAAAATGCATGTGCAGTTCTCTCTTTGCTTGTGTTGTCCACCAATGACCATACACTGTCCTTGACAGGGAACTCGTCATTCTGGTTTCGAATCTTGGGAAGGATTCTGACTTCGAAGCCGCACATCGAGAACAGAAGGTTAGGATTGTCCCTACTGTACACACTTGAAAAGGTATCATCCCATTCAATGGTAGTAACGGATCTTGGCAAGCGATTCTTCAAGTCCCAGAAGACGGCGCGACCAAGGTTAACGTCGTGTCTCATAAGACGCATACGCGAGTCTCTTGGCCAGCACTTCTTGTTCTTGTAACCAATGACATTCTCGAAGTTGGGGTCAGGTTGCTCGGTAAGGAATCGCTGAATGAGATCGCGAGATTCATCAGCTGTGAAACGGAAGAATACCCATATGCGATCAATATATCTTGTGTACAAACGGATAGGATGTCTCGTCTCAGTTTCACGGTCCCTGAACTGAAGGAAGTCATTGGGACTTGCTGGAGGACCTGCGATTTCACTCGCACGCTGAAGACCTAGAAGCAAGAGATCAAGAACAAGTCCGTAGTATTGGAAGACAAAGGCTGAGAACTGGAGACCCCTAATCATTCCATAGCTGTTGACGTGGTTCATGTCCTTGTAGGTCAACTGAACGTTATTTTTGGACGAAATGTAATCAGCAAGATTGTGATCCATGATCAGACGGAGCAGACGATTGAGGAGAGTCAAATCGATCTTCTCATACACCTTCGATAGCTGAGTCTCAATCATGACATTGCACTCTCCGTCTGCCGTTTCCCACACTTTATCAAGGTTGTTGATACCCTGAGCCCATTTATAAGTGAGCAAAGGTGGAACCTCCGAATCCGAAGGCTTGATCCAAGCTGGGAAAAGATGGCGTTGATCTGCTTGATACCATAAATACTGGTCGAGATATGCATCACTGATTTTCTCCACGGGCTCAATGTCATATACCGGATTAATAGTGCTGTAGTTGTCATTCATGTCTATGCCAACTTCTTTGAAAGCACGCTGTGTCAGAAGGAAACGTTTGATTCTCTCCAGTGTGGTTCCGGGGCTGTCGTAGGCTTGCTCTATCAAAGCAAGCTCTTCACGCTGGCTTTGATTCAATCGACCTTTGACCGAGTAGGCTTCTCGAAGTCGCTCAAGCGCAAGGATCAATATCTTGGTGTCATGCTTGTAAGAAACGCTGGGGAATGGAATGGGAGAGAATTTTCGAGATTCGAGCCAGTGCACCGTAGTAGTATAGATTGCTACAGCCTCTTCTGATGACACGTACGGGCCGTCCTTCATGTAATTGTGTTGTCTTTCTTGTTCGGCCTTGAGCCAAAGTCGAGTGAGACGACCAAGATTCTTCTTCGCAACAGTCTTATCAACAGTGGCTCCACGACGGATACGCTCTCGGTTGTAATGAGCCACAGAGATCCACCAATCCGCCTTGCTCTTGACGTAACGGAGGATGATATTTTCAATGGGCGCTGGTAGACCTGGAACCTTCCAAGGGATGTTACTCTTCCAACATCTCCATGCCTCTGACAGATGTTGAAGAACGGTGTTAACCTTATTCTGTTTGATACCCTCCGGCATCATGTCCATAAGATCGGCCATCACCGACGCTCGAAGCTCCAAATCAAAGTGCGATTCGACACGCTGTTTTGTGACTGTCTTAGCAACGCCCTTGCTGTGACGCCCCTCAAACTGTCTAGAAAGAAGGTTACCCAACCATCGCTCCAGAAGTGGAATAATACCACGCATAAAGAAGAGCCAGACTCTCCATGCAGGCGCCCAGAAACCACATCCAGGTCCCTTGCCTACAGGTCCAGAATTGAATCGATAATAAATCAAATGCTTCAAATCCTTACAAGAACGAATCTGGTGCATTAGCTTGTATTTGTATCGATACATTCCAGTCAACTGACCAACATGATTGAAAGCATAGAGAATACCATCTGCGAGCTGGAAAGCATCGATATTGCCCAGACGATATTGGACCTGAGCATCGACGATTAACTTTGTCAATTTCAGGATCTCACGCATGAGATGGAACGCGTTTCCGAAACGTGATTTTTTGCGCTCCTTCGTGGTCAGCGTCTTGACAGGCTTTAGGTTGAAATTGTAGTCGAGATGTAGATATGTAAGGTTTTTGCGGTGGATGAGGAGGTTAAGCATATTAAAACCTTGTCGACAGACTTGAAGACCAGCTTCAACCCAATCGATTGTGGTTTGTTGGAAGAACTTCGTTTGCTTCAATGACTTCATCAAGCTCTGTTTGCTCTGTGCCTTTGGCTTTCTCTTGTGGAGCTCATTTAGGACGTAGGTTTTGAGCAACTTCTGATATGACACTCGGACCTTTACAGGTTGACCTTGCGGGCAATGCTCTAGATACCACTGCTTAATGAGGGGCACGTCCTGAGCTCGCACCATTCGACCAGATCTTCGATCGAAAGGGAATGGGGCCCACCACAGAGAAATGGCCGAAGCCGTTTCGCTGGTGTATAGCTCCTCGTCGGCAAGGAATGGTTCAGCATCGCCGGGAAGGCGGAAAGCATCTTCTTCCGGCTCCTCATTGTTCCCTGGCCCGAAAATTTCATCTTCGTGACTGATTGTGATATTTTTCGGTGCAACCGACCTGGAAGAGATCGGATTGATTACAGGATCGAAGTAAAATGCGGGCAGGCTCGGATCCTCGGCGCGCACATAAACTACCTGTGGATGTGAATACCATGACAGTTTGACACTGCGAGGGAGAGAATTGTATAAGAACGGAAAGGCGACACGGTATTCGGTTCTGATAGGAGCTCGGAAAATAATACGATCAATGGCGTTGAACTCTCCAAAATCCTCTTCGTTTGGATCGACGTCCTTGTACAAAGGCTCAAACCGAGGGCCTCCTGGTATGGCAACATTCAGAGCCTTGGCCGTCTGGAAACTCTTCAGTTCAAACATGTGAAAATAGTTCTTATCGACAATATCGCTAAGTAGTGGTCGACTTAATCGATATAATGTTGCCATCTGCGGTAATGTGAGGTTCCATTCTTTGTAACTTGGGCCATTAACATGCGGCGTATCGAGAAGAGGTCGGTTTTCGTAGAACCATTCCAGAACAGCGCTATCTTCATCCTCATGAAGCTCCAACTGGATAGGTTCCAGCGGCTCAACGTCCTCAATGTTCTCTGACCATGAAAGTGGCGGCTCCTCATCATCAAACGGCGGAAATCGCATTCTTTTGAAATGCCTTCTGTCACTCTTCTCTCGTCTCATACAAATCCACATAGTTGCCCATTGCGCATGAAAGACGGGCTCTATAACTCTTGGAATCTCATTAACCAAAGTTAGGCAACCGTTAACGTGGTACAGGACCTTTACCTCCCTCGCAGACTCCCATGGCATCGGCATATTCTCCAGCAACTTCATTACTGCGTGTGGCATAAATTTCAGCGCACCAAGATAACTTCGCTTGTCGCTGCTGAATTTCTTCTGCGATACATCTCCGATATCTTTCACAATCTTGCGCAGATGCTCCGGGGGCATATCAGCCTTCTGAGTTTCGACAAATCCTCCTTTTCGTTTTTCACCAAATCGATTTCGTTGTGTTCGTAACCAGTCTTTCTTCTTCTGTGCAAACTTCGCGACTTGAGGATCCGATGGTGGTCGATAACCTGGTGGAGGAGGAGCACCAGGTGGCGCGCCCAGAGGCATAGATGGAACTGCTGAAGAACTCCATCCAGGCGGAGGCGGGGGTGGGATTGATGCCATTTTCAATGTTCCGGTAGCAGATCCCGGTTCCCGTCACAAATCACCCTAGATGTGAAGCCTCTCCTAGCTTCGATCTGTTGTTGATAAAAGGCAAATTGATGGAAATGATGACTATCGCGAGGCGCGTGGAGATAATTTTTATGTTCTTACTCGGGAGCTGTCACTAGCGTATTCGAAGGATAACTTTTAGTGCCTGAAAATATTTGAGGCATGAAGGCACAAACCATAGCAGAAATAAGTCTAACCATATTTGATGTAGACCCTAGCCGATTAGCTCGCCCACAATTGAATTTCGCGAAATATCTTTTTAGAAAGAAATCCAGACAACGACAACGACATCGACATCAATTCGACCAACGAAGTCAAAATCCGCCAAGATGCCGTCCACCAGATTAACCTACAGACGCCGCAACCCGTGAGTTTCTCGAAATATCGGCTGAAGAAGTTTATGTTGATGGTAATTAGATACAACACTCGATCAAACAAGGTCAGAGTCGTTAAGACCCCAGGCGGCGAGCTTCGATACCTTCACATCAAGAAGGCCGGTACTGCACCCAAATGCGGTGACTGTGGTATCAAATTGCCAGGTGTAAGTACAATTATTTAGTGATACGCATGGGATCAAGAAGAGCTTGGATTCGCTCGCATCAACGAAATTTATTCATCGTGGGACAAACATCGAGGCGGCCTGTCTTTTTTTGGAGAACTGTTCTTGCAATAGGTCGTCTGACGGGCAGAACGCACTCGGGATATCAATTTCATTGGAAATATTGGAAAGCAGGCATCGAGGCATGTGCTAATGTTTTCTGCTACAGATCCCAGCTCTCCGACCTCGCGAATATGCCACTATCTCCCGACCAAAGAAGACCGTTCAACGCGCATACGGAGGATCGAGATGCGCCAACTGTGTCAAGGACCGTATCGTTAGGGCTTTCTTGATTGAGGAGCAGAAGATCGTCAAGAAGGTTCTTAAGGAATCTCAACAAAAGAAGCGCTAGGTGTGATTGGTCTTGGGTTTGTTGGTGTTTGACTGGAAAGGCTGGATGTAGCGCAGCGAAAAAACTAGCTGTATCTATCAGGGCTTTTCACGAATTTCATGAGCTCCGGCTTTCTTGACAAATACCGAATTCTCTACCTTGAAAGAGTGGCTGTCCAATGTCGGATCTGTGAGAGAATCGATTTGGCTTTGATTGCACTTCGAGGAGTGACTGAGGATTTTGCAAGGTCTCTGGATCCGAAGTGAGAAGCCACTCAGATTATGCCCGGTGTGCAAACACGACCATCAGATAATGCTTTGTTCTATTACTCGAAGTGTATCTGCAAGAGTAATACAAGGAAGTGTGGCCATACTATTCATGCGAACTTCACAAGGCACTGTGACGATGGATCTTAAGTTTTATTGATCTTGTGCACTTCCTTCATATAGCGAGCGTCACTGCAACAAGCTGGCAAGGTAATAGCTCGAATTCTTTAAAGTGTGACTATTGAGCTACGAACAGTGGAGGAACGCTGCTCGTGATTTAAGTAAACCTCATGCACCCCAGTAATCCTTGCCGCGGCACTGTCACCAAGCAGGAAGGCGCGGCTTTCTAAGAACGGCTACCGTCGCAAGGCTACCTTCTAAAAGAAGATGCAACTTTGTGACTACCAAATGAAATCCGACAATTATAAGTAGTAAAATTACATTCATTCTTCGTAACTTCTCTACTATCATGATACATTGTGCTTTTGCAAATGTGATTGGTAGATTTAATTTCGTGTGTCAAAGATTACATCACCGCTTTATCTGCACACCGACGTCTTGGTTGCCCAGACGAAAGCGCCTTGACTTAAGCCTCGTGAGCAACTCTAATGTCTCAGACCTAGAAACGCGGCTATACTAATCCCCAGAGCTACCACTTCGAAGGACAAGCTCATATCAGGATAGTAGTCGCCCAATCGACTGCATTTAGATACTCGACCATTTCCAAGAAATAAAACCATGGGGCAGACGAATAACAGCCCTCTTTTCGCTTCAGGACGACCGTCATCGTCGAATTCTGAAGAGCGAGCCGCCGCCGAAGATGATGCCCTCCTCGGTAATCAAAGAAAGGAGGTAAATGCTTCTAGCAGAAGAGCTGGATTCTGGCGAGAGGCCGGCATCTTTGTTTGGGCGGTTCTTGCTACAGCTGCTGTCATCGTCCTAGCAGTACTGTTAACCCAACATCAAAATGCGCCGCAAAAGTCCAAGAAGAGCGGAAAACGCAACCTCATCTTCATGGTCAGCGATGGCATGGGGCCGGCGTCGCTCAGCTTGACTCGAAGCTTCCGCCAATTACAAGAAGGTCTACCTTTCGACGATATCCTCCATCTCGACCAGCATTTTATCGGATCCTCGCGGACAAGGTCGAGCAGCAGTCTCGTTACCGACAGTGCCGCAGGTGCTACTGCCTTTAGCTGTGGTAGGAAGAGCTACAACGGCGCGATATCTATGCTGCCAGATCATACCCCTTGTGGTACTGTTCTAGAAGCAGCAAAGAAGGCTGGGTATATGACTGGACGTAAGTGATAAGCATTCCATCCATGCCTATATTATACTCATGATTACAGTGGTTGTTACCACCGATATTACAGACGCAACACCAGCCTGTTTTGCTTCACACGTCGACTATCGCATTGAAGGGGACTCAATCGCGCTACAGGAGGTTGGAGAGCATCCACTGGGATACCGAGTCGTGGATTTGATGTTGGGTGGTGGTAGATGCCATTTCCTTCCAAACACCACAGCTTCTAGTTGCAGAGCCGACAGCCGCGACGTCACCAAGTTGGCACAGGAAAAATACGGATGGACATACATCAACAGCCGAGCCGAGTTCGATGATTTGAAATATGGAAAGAACGTCAAGCTACCGTTGTTGGGTCTCTTCTCTGACACCGATATTCCTTTTGAGCTCGATCGACGCAACATGAACGACATTTATCCTTCTCTCGATGAAATGGCTAGAACCGCCTTGGCAGCCCTTGAAGCCGCAACCAAGGACAGTGACAAAGGGTTCTTCCTGATGATCGAAGGAAGCCGGATCGACCACGCAGGCCACGGCAATGATCCTGTAAGTATTGAAAGCCGTATAGGTGATTCCCTGACAAAGCAGTTTCACGCAGTCTGAACTGTGCATTGTTCATTACTGACAAATGAATACAGGCCGCCCAGGTCCACGAGGTGCTCGCTTACGACCGTGCGTTCCAAAGTGTAGTTGACTTCTTAGACAACAGTGATATCGAAGGGGCTCTTGTTGCTACTAGTGATCATGAGACTGGTGGTTTGGCTGTCGCAAGACGTAATTATATCTTCTACATAAGTTTAAGGGTTCCAGCTAATGTGTTTCACAGAACTCCATGCTTCCTACCCTCAATATCTGTGGCATCCCGAGGTGCTAGCAAACGCATCACACTCCGCAGAATATCTTTCTAGAGCATTGCGTGCTCATATTGAAAAGACCAACGAAAGCGGCAAAAAACTCAGACACTTCGTTGAGAGTAAACTTATTGAAGAAGGTCTTGGCGTCGTGGACGCGACTGATGAAGAAATTGAGTTGGTAATCTCAAACCCTGCGCTCTCTGCATATGCATTCGCAGAGATTATTAGTCGAAGAGCGCAAATTGGGTGGTCAACCCATGGCCACTCTGCTGTAGATGTGAACATTTATGGTTATGCTGCAGATTCTCTACGTGGAAATCATGAGAATATTGAAGTTGGTGGCTTCTTGAGAGATTATCTCAATGTTGATGTCGATGCGATCACATCGAAGTTGAACAAGACCAGCAGAGCCAGCAGTGAAGTCAGCTTAATGGCTTCTGGAATGGAAGATCAAGCATTATTTGGGCATTACGTGGAACGGCTGCAGAAGAATCTCCCACAGTAGATTTCAAAGGTTCTCGAGTGGTTTTGTATTTACTCATTATACCCACAGGCCGTCTTAGAATAGATATCACTAATCGCATTCACAAATTCATACAGTACTTTTTTTCACTACTGGCTTACTGTGCAGTCATCACTTCTCGTGATTATCGTTTCTAGCAAACTGTTCTTTCCGATACCGTTACACAAGAGCCTCGTTTGCGCCGCCAACTTCACATCGCATCATAGCCCGCATGAAACAATCTCTTACAAATCCAGCACTCCCCCAAAAAACAAGGCAAGGAAGGGGGTTACGTTGACATCCTTAGTGGGGTCGTTTGAGGTTTGTGAACAATAGATATTGATGCTACACAGCCTTTGCAGCATCTGGTTGCAGCATCTCACTGCAGTGATACGAATTGGCCTGTCATCGGAAGATTTCTATTTTAACCTCTTCGTCCCGTCGTCGTTTGGCATTTCCGGGAAAGATGAGCCGCACAACAGCACACAGTGACTTCTCAAACCACCAGCAGAGAAGGACTCATAATCAAAACAAGTGTTACCTCTGGATCTCCATGGCACCTCTCTCACTCAATACCATCAATCATGCTCTCTGTATCTCCTATAATAACACCACTGCTCTCCATGTTTGTACGCTGCTGCCCAGAATCCTTCCCCCTCCTTCCCTCATGTGTAATTACTGGAGCATAGAGCCTCTCTGCGGCCACCGCAGTCTCTACGCAGGCTCAAACTGCTATCTGATCTATGCGCAGCTGGCACGAATCAACGATCCGAGAGAAGCGGCGAGGCCGGGGGTTCCGTTCCATATGCCGAATTCGTGTCTGCCGAATCGTTGGAATGTGCGCCCGAAACATGTTAATGAGTATTGCTCGTTTGAGTGTAGGAATAATGCTCGCCATGCGGAGAGGAGATGTGGCGAGAGGGATGCGAGGTATGGGCCGGGTTCGGAGAGGATTGGTGTTGGGTGGAGGTACTGAGGTGCTGGGTGGCTTGGGCGAAAAGGTCGAAACGAAGTACGAAGGAAAGTTAAGCAGAATGAGGCTTGAGGTTATTACCAAGATATGGCTGCGTAGAGACGGGGAACTGAGAATCACAAAGACTTTCTGTCAAAGCCATAAAGGTGGCAGTCTTTTGTAGATGAGCCTCAAGTTCAAATAAGAAACAGCGCTGTACACTTTCCAATGACAAACGGAACATTATTCGTTCTTAAACCTGCAAAGTTGGGCTGGCATGTATGTCCATTAATTTCATCGATATAATACATCAAATCGTCCGCCGAGTATAAGCCCAGTACGCTTTGTAAGGAAGCTTCCATTCCCTCGCCCTTAGCTCTGGTCGGAAAACGTCAAAGTCGACCTTCTCCAACTTTTCCAGCCATAGCCTTGTAGGCACTGCCTGCATAAGGATACCAAAGCCCCTCTCTAGATCATTTACCTGGGTGTCCTCACTTGAGTCGTGATAGAGGTGTCCTTCCTCATCTTGATGCTCAAACTCATGACCTGCATCTTTCCCTGCTTGAAGATTTTTGAGCATTTCTCTGGCCGTGATCAAATGATCATTTGCTCTGGTTGCTACTTTGAAAATAGCGTCTTTTAGACCGGGGGCTTCTGCCCCTTGTCTCAAGACTTCCTCTTCCTTGACACCTGCTTCGGCCATGATATCTAGCGGCAAAACAACCGCGCCCTGACGACTTCCAGCATTGCCGCCTAGAGCGCCCCCGAAAGCTGCATTGTTACTATGGTGGTTTGGAGACGGTGGGAATGCTATCAGTGGCAAGCCTCTTAGGACTGCTGCGATTCCGGTCGCCTTACCAATGTGACTTGCTACATGGTCCACAGCCATGGAGTTCAGTGGCAAAGCTGCTAATGTCAAGTACATCAAGGTAGAGTATGTATTTTCAGCATACATCTCCACTGCCTCCAAATTGGCATATGGCCGATTGTCCATATATTGTTCCCTGGTGTTAATAACTTTCATAAACCAGCCCTTCATCACACTAGTCGTGATGCCTTCATAGCGCGATTGCAAAGAAGTGAGCGCATGGTGTAGGAGTATTGCGACCGGCTCTTTGGGAGGGGTTTTCGCAAATGTTCGATTGAGATTATCGCGCCAGAACTGCATACGTAGTGCACCAACTGTGGGATTCGAGACCAGGTCTGGTATTCGTGCTAGTTCGATATTTAAAGCACGAATTGCTAGATATGCATCTCTCGTTGACGAAGGCACAAAGGTTTGAAGTGTGTATGATGGAGAATCGAACTTCCTAACCACGATTAGATACTGCTGTTAGAGGCACGAGATGGTTTGCAAACTCACTGTACGAGGCTCGAACAATATGCTCTGGCACCATTGATATCTTCATCGGTCAACCTGCTGCTGTGCGGGGCAGGCGTACTGTAAGATGTGGTAGAGTAGGCGCATCTCCATTTTGATTGTGCACCAGCACAACTTCGAAGCCCTCGTAGGACCTGATATCTCTGCATTTATGAGTTACCGTCTGCTATAACTAATCCATGAATAAAGGAAAAGTGCAAATTGCTGCTGACTATCGACTTCTGGGGCGTTGCTCTATGCATGTTTCGGCATTTAAAAAATATTGTCAGGCATCCTCGACGTCACCAAAATACCGAACCTTAAATTGATTTTTGTCGCGTCCAACGCGTGACTCCGCGTTCGCAAATCAATCTGCCGGCATTACTACTCAGCGTACATTACTTCCATCCTCCCGGGTAGAAATGCTAAATATTTGCTTGACAGATACCAGATGAGTTTTGCAGAAATGGAGGGGCCTCCCGCAAAGAGAAGAAGGTTCTTCACTGAAAGATCTGAGGGATTCGATTCTTCACTAACGGAGGAGGCAATAGTAGACGTGCCGGACGAATTGGACGCGCTTCCTCCTACGAGCATTGAGAAAACAGAATCCCCGGAAGAGACCAATATTCACGATGTCTCAACAGACAGTTCAACAGCTGGGGAAACTCTACCATCCAGCTTCAAGGAAACGCTGGAGAATTTCGTTGGGAGCTCGGTGGCGCCAGATGTGATTAAGAGGCTCCAAGAAGCTTCTGAAAATGATATTGAGAGAGCTGTGAACATGTATTTTGATGGGTCATGGAAAGAGACTGTAGTTGTCTCGGGAATCCGCGCGAAAGGGACCGTCGATTCTTTTATGAAGCCTACCAATGGCAGAAAGGAACGAGAAATGAATGATTCGACACCCGACGACTCACCAAGAGCGGCTTCACCACGACGAACAATGCCGGAATATCGATACATAGGAGCTTTTGGGGTTGGAGGCTGGGCTACTAAAAGTGGCACGACATTGATCAAGCACGGCGAGATTGTACGGATCGAACGACAAAAAATTCAACCGCCCAAAACATTGATTGGAAAAGGGAAAGGGAGACCTGCGGTAGCACAGGCTCCCAAGCCAAACAGCGCGGCTGCCAAACGGGTTGATGTGATTGTGCGATTCACAAATTCCAAAGGTTTCGAAGTTGGCCGTCTCCCTCGCGATACTGCTAATTGGGTCTCCACGCTGATTGACCAGAAAGTTTGCAAATTTGAAGGGACCTGTGTATATGCTCCTGAGAGAATACGAACGAATGATACCATTTTTCTTCAACTCAGATGCTCATTGCTTAGAACAGCTTTTGACGATCAAAGTTTCAAGGCCCCAGACAACCGCAAAACAGGACTTTTCGAGGAAAAGGAGACGGCGGAAGAGAAAGTCTTGAGGCTTCGCCAAGTCGCTTTGGTAAAGTTGTTTGAGGAGATCAACCTGTTACCGACACAGACGAGCGAGGCAACTGCTAGGCACAAGCGTCAAGGACTCCTCAATGCTACAGAAGCGGCTGAGCATTTTGACAAGGACGATTCTAAAACTCCAGACTCAACCGGGTCTTCTCCGCCTTCTGAGGAGGCTGAGGAAGGAAAAGAGCTTGAGCAAGATCAACTTGATACCCTTTATAGTAAAGCTCAAGCATTTGATTTTAATGCGCCAGAAGCCGAACCTGCGGATACTTTCGCTATGGATCTCCGACCTTACCAGAAGCAAGCATTATACTGGATGATGTCGAAGGAGCGAGATCAGAAAGACGAGAAGAGGGAAGCTTCAATGCATCCTCTTTGGGAAGAGTATGCTTGGCCCACCAAAGATATGGAAGATAAAGAAGTGTTGCAAGTTGCAGATCAGGATAAATTCTATGTCAATCCCTACTCTGGCGCACTCTCCTTGAAATTCCCCGTTCAGGAGCAGCATTGTCTCGGTGGCATTCTGGCTGATGAGATGGGTTTGGGAAAAACCATAGAAATGATGAGTCTGATTCATTCAAACAAATCCGATGTAGCCATGAGACTTGACAAACAGCGCTCGAAAGCGTCATCCGTTAACATGCTCCCGCGATTACCAGCCAATTCATCATCTGTGGAGCGTGCACCTTGTACTACACTAGTCGTAGCTCCAATGTCCCTTCTTGCTCAATGGCAGAGCGAAGCCGAAAATGCTTCGAAGGATGGGACGATGAAGAGTATCGTTTATTATGGGAATGATAAAACGGCTAATCTACAAGCTCTTTGCTGCGAAGCGAATGCTGCCGCGGCGCCGAATGTTGTCATCACTAGTTACGGCGTTGTATTGTCGGAATTCAATCAAGTTGCCGCTCGGAATGGCGATAGGGGCGGTCACGGCGGTCTTTTCTCTCTCTCATTCTTCCGTGTGATATTAGACGAAGCCCATCACATCAAAAACAGACAGTCCAAGACAGCAAAAGCATGTAAGTACACCAAAATCTGCTGCACCTTTATTTCAGAATAATGGGGTTTTCGGGTGGAAGCATCTACTAATCCAATGCAAGGCTATGAGATTGCTGCTGAGCATCGATGGGCACTTACAGGAACCCCTATCGTGAACCGATTAGAAGATCTTTTCAGCTTGGTTCGATTCTTACGTGTCGAACCTTGGAGCAACTTCTCTTTCTGGAGGACTTTCATCACAATTCCATTCGAATCCAAAGACTTCATGCGCGCCCTTGACGTTGTTCAGACAGTGCTTGAGCCTCTCGTACTTCGTCGAACGAAAGACATGAAAACACCAAGCGGCGAGGCGCTGGTACCTCTTCCTCTCAAAACCGTCGACATCGTCAGTATCGAGCTTTCAGAGTCCGAACGCGAAGTCTACAATCATATTTTCACGCGTGCTAAACGCACCTTTGCAGCCAATGTAGAAGCTGGGACGGTCCTAAAAGCATACACAAGTATATTTGCTCAGATTTTGCGGCTTCGTCAATCATGTTGTCATCCAATCCTCACACGCAACCAGAATCTCGTAGCAGATGAGGAAGATGCCGCAGAAGCCGCCGATGCAGCCAGCGGTCTGGCCGACGATATGGACCTCCAAAACCTCATCGAGCGATTCAAACTCAGCGAAGAAGCCGACACCAACGTCTTCGGCGCCCACGTCCTCGAGCAAATCCGCGACGAAGCAGAAAACGAATGCCCTATCTGCACCGAGGAACCGATGATCGAGCAAACCGTTACCGGCTGCTGGCACTCGGCCTGCAAGAAATGCCTCCTGGATTACATCAAGCATCAAACGGACAAAGGCGAGCTCCCCCGCTGCTTCAGCTGTCGCGAAGTCATCAATTCCCACGATATCTTCGAGGTCGTGAAGGATGACGCGCATCCGGATAGTAGCAGTGGGAAACCGAAAATCACACTCCAGAGGATCGGATCAAACGGTTCCGCAAAAATCCAGGCGCTTCTTGCGAATCTCAAAACCCTCCGCAGAGAACACCCCGGTATGAAATCCGTCGTCTTCAGCCAATTCACCTCGTTTCTCAGCCTCATCGAACCGGCGCTTACGCGAGCCTCGCTGCCATTTTTAAGACTCGATGGCTCGATGGCGCAGAAGGCGAGAGCGGCGGTGCTGCAGGAGTTTAAGAATAGCGAGAAGGGGATTGTCTTGCTGTTGAGTTTGAGAGCGGGCGGAGTGGGTCTGAATCTGACGATGGCGAAGAGAGTCTATATGATGGATCCGTGGTGGAGTTTTGCGGTCGAGGCGCAGGCGATTGATCGTGTGCATAGGATGGGGCAGACGGGGGAGGTGAAGGTGTTGAGGTTTATTGTGAGGGACAGTGTGGAGGAGAGGATGCTGAGGGTGCAGGATAGGAAGAAGTTTATGTGAGTTGAGGACTTTTTCTTGCTTTTCTCCTTGCTTATTACCCGTCATCTTGTATCTGGGACATGGGCCTTGAGTATCGTAAGGGTGCAAGAATAATTACTAATCTGTCGTTAATAGTGCTAGTTCCCTTGGTATGATGAGCGACGAGGAGAAGAAATTACAGCGTATTGAGGACATTAAGGAGCTTTTGAGCTAAAGGCCCAACAGGGATAAGACGGGGTGACAGGGAGAGTGCCAGTGATGAATGAGACTTGTGAATGGATTGCTGCATCTATTGCATTTTTTGGTATAGGTATGGGCATATCAAAAAGGCGCATGCATATTTATATCTACATAGGTGTATAGACTGGCGGTGGGCAACCATGTATGTGTATGCGCTCATGGATGATGGATGGATGAATAATTATAAATATATTTAATTGCTCGTCACTTGCTATCTTCACATATCTTGCACTTCTACCACGCATGCTGAGAACAAGCAGCCATTTATTCACCACTACTTCACCTGCTCTTCCTTGTATGTACACCCCACCCATCCTACGAGATATCAGAAACCCCTCGGCGCGCCCTCGATTTGCCGGCACAGGAGAACGAAGGGTCGCGTCCCGCTGGAGGTTGTGGTGGTATGAGGTCAAGAGTGATGCAGAAGGGTAAGCAAGACGTCCTCTTGCAGTGCGATGGATATATGTCCTGATTAGCAGGTACGTTCGGACGATGGAACATATGTGACAACGAGGAACAGCTATGAAAAGCGTTCATATATATCAGAGATTGACATTTAAGGGATCATTGCTGCCTCTAAATCTTTTTGATTGTTAATATGATGCAGATACCTTCTTAGCCAATATGTCACCGGCTAGTGAGTACTCAGAACACTCAAAACACAGTCTCGCCATACATTTACTCAAGGCCGAGTCTCAAGTCGCATGATCCCCGAATCTCATCAAAAATGCTCTGGCACCACACTACCTTTCTGACAGCATCTACAGGAGCTAAAACACAAGTCGTGGAAAAGTTCATGGATGATATGCAGGGACTATGTTGATCTAGCTCTTGCATCAGACACATATCAAAGGATAGACTACCATGTATTCTGCTCCGACTTCGGGCAAAAGTGAAAAACTCTGGTTCTGGAAAACAGGGAAATTTTGCTCGAAGCGGAAATCATCTGTTGACACATTGTAGAGATACTTCTTCCACGAATGAAGGAATGGATAAAGCTTTCCGTGACTTCGAACAGCCCCCATGTATGTAAAACTCGTTGTTGTAAAAAAGTCGTTGTTGTACAACCAACACCTACCTACCTACTTACCCGTCAAACCCCTTCGTTTCATCAATGCATGCATGTATGCAAGATTTGCTTTCCACCTGCATACGAAAGGTACAGTAGACAGACAGCCACCTTCCCCAGCCCAGAAAGGGGTTCAGTTCAATCCGGACAAGTTTGAGTCGTGCAACAAAACGCCCTCCTCCAGAGTCCAGTCCCGGGCTGTATCCCTATGCAAATTTTGCGGCTCCACAAACAAACAGAACCAGACCGAGCAGTCTCACCCACCCGCCGCGCTGGCCATGAAGAGCCAGCTAACCCGTCGGTGAAAATAAACACGCACAACAGCAAGTTCCCCATGAGTCATAAAAAACAAAAAAGATCGTTTCCACAGGGTGAAATTTTCAATAGGAGGAGCTTCCGCGCACCAATCGGAGATTTTAGCTTAGCACGCCCCGCGTAGTCGTGACCAGGAGAAGTTTTGTTGTTTTGTTTGTTCGGCTAGCTAAGGTTTTGACGGGAGGGCTAAATTTTCTGTGTCCTTGCTGTGCGTGCGGCGTGGGAAAATTCTTCGTTAGTGGGAGATCGTATTGTCCCGCAGCTGGGGATGGATACTCTTCTTAAAGAAAGTGGATTCCATCGAGTAATTCTTGTAAAGGATCTGGTGCTGGTGGATGAGTAAGGGCTGAGTATGTGAGAATAGAGTTAGACACTTATGTAATGAGTATTGGGAGGCGGTGGTCTCCGACGCTGCCAATTGTCCAGAGAAGCAGCGCACGAGTTTCAACGAGAAGTCCAGAACGTCCAGAACTTCTTAGGAGAGGAACGAATCTTGCGCGGTACTCGGCCTGGAGTCGTCCAACGTGATTTTTCTTACTCGATGGAAATCACATGGTTCGTGCGGCTTAAGTAGAAGAGTTTCCACTCTCCACTCTCCACCGTTTTGATCGAATCTGGATCGCGAGGGCAGGGCTAGGCTGTATTGGGAAGGTTTTTCCGGCGTCTTTCGTCTCTTTAAAGTTCCGAGCTCTTTTGGTCCAATGTGCCCCTCCATCGACGAAAAATTAGACTACGAAGTACTTTAGTACGAGTCAAACAAGCTCATCCTTGACCGTCGTTTCATTGCCGTCAATAAGTGACGACGGAATCATCACATTATCGTTTCAATATTTCACGAATATGCCAGAGATTCGCCCAAACTCTGGAAGGCGTAAGGCGTCAGGCGCCAGACACATGACAGCTCGAGCTCGCTGCTCCGAGGAGAAAGCAGAACCGTTGGGATATTGGCATAAACGCCCGCACGCGCACGCCATCTTGCGGGGTCCTGGGCTCATTTCAAGAATGCGTGAGCATTTGATGTATCACTTCCCCGCATTTGTGGAATTGCATCATGAAAGTTGGGTTACCTGCGTGCTACAACGCGAGAATGTCGAGGTTTTGCGTCTTATATTTGTGAATCACCCTGACGACGAGCTTCGTACAGCGTGGAAGTTCTAGAAGCCAGCTTTTAGCGGAGTTGGCCGAAGCGATCATTGTCCTGATCTTCCTTTCTCCATATCTTTCATGGCGTGAATTAACATGATTTAAACTGTGGAACCGGGTGGATAATTGGTTGTCAGAAGGGGCTATGGTTTTATATATGAAGCTCTTACGACGAAGTGAGCTCATAACGTGAAGTTTAATCACATATGTGACATCAACGCAGTTGGTACTTGTAGTTAGAAGGATCGGATAGATCAATGGAATTCGGTATCGGCACGAGGAGCACTTTCTATACGGGAACTTGGAAAGGCCATTTGAATTGACTTTTGTTGAATGCCGGAATCTGATCGGTCGAACTTTGAACAGCAAGCTGCAAACGGCATTACGATTACACTTCATGGATAGCAGCTGTAACTCGAGATCCCGACTGGAGATCCTTGAATTCCGTCATTGTGCCTGGGAAATGCGTTATGCTTCAAAATAGGTAATAGCGGTTGTAAGAGATCTCTGGAAGATGACACACCCTGCTTCCGGTGAGAATAACTTTGCTGACGTGCTTCTTACCTACGAATTGTGTTATTCACGTAACTGGCGGTAAGGTAAATGACAGAAATTACGGTGCATCACCTGGTCTATTCCCACAGCTAGAAAGATGGGAGGGGAAAGGGGTTCATCAGCAGCTCACAGTTTCGAAGAAATCGTATGGAAAAATGGAAAATTCTTGAACCTGCTTGATCCACTTGGCTACTAACCATGAATTCACTTCCACGGTTACCCCAGAAGAAGCTAAACGTAATGCCCCTAATAGGTTAGAATCAGAGTGCTAAGCTTTACAGAAGAATTATTTTCACGGGAAGATTTCTTGGTAGCTGTACCCACGTCTTTTTGTAGCGTAGATGTCTCCGAGAGCATGTTCAGAGAACCGCTGTTGATATTGGTGTTGGCTGATGCAAAAGGAAATCGATATTTGGTACAGTACCCGAACCAACCGACTCCTAACCCCTTTTCGAATATCCCTCAAGGTCGCTCTGCGTGCTTACTGTGCGCGAATTTCAATATCCAGACCGTATAATAGGGAAGTAGTATTCGTATATCACTCAGGTACCCGATGAGCAGCCGGCGACCACCAAGGTACCTATGACACAAACTACATCTAGCCGCCATGGCAGAGAAATGTAGCCGCTGGCCGATCTAGGTAAGGAGATTAAGATGCACCAGGTGCTAGACTACCAACCGGGATTAGCTCTCCAATGTAAGGAAGAGGCGAGGGGCACGTTCAAGAAATTTTTCTTTTTTTGGTACAGGATTTGTACCACCTGGACACCAAGAATACGGTTCCTGCGAGTGCGAGTCTCTGGATTCTTCGATGTTGGACGACAGAAACTCGGAACTACCACCAAACTAGAATCCTTTGACACATAATTTCCTCATAACTACCTAGCTGCGATGTAGGGCTAGGTAGGTGGGAAAAACGGTAAGTTGGTGAATGCAACTGTGGATTTTATATAATTGAATCATGTCTCGCCTTGCATGGCTCCATTCTTAGAGTAAGTTGTATGCATCTTCGTACCACGAGGTTTACTTTCTACACGTCTACCAACCCATACACGTCGTCTAGTCGTCTACCGGTCTACTCGGTATAAGACGTAGCAATTCTGCTCACCGTTGGGACAAAGAGACTCGATTACATATACGCATCATTCTTACAGCATTACTTCTTCTAAGCATACATTGCATACATTACATTCGCTACGCCAGCTCCTCCTTATAAAGTCTCTTAATATTTCGCACCAGTTCTTCGAATTCAGAAAAGGAGTTTCTAGTCGATTCTTACCTCCACAGTAACAAGGCGAAAAAGGAAGAGCGAGCAAAAGACTTCCTTCCCCAATAATTTTTATTCCCTGTCGTTGGTGACGCCATCCCAGGCAAGCCACAATGCCGGCAACCATGCAGCATAAAGTTACCTCGTTTTTCCGCTCCCACTCCATGCCCTTCGACCATTCCTCCGATGTAAAGAAAGGACCACGACAAAACTCGAGCAACAGACCCACGATCACTGGTCGCACACCATCATCTACAGCATCTTTGGTGTCAGGAGGGGAGGAAAAGAGTTCGAAAATGCACGATTCGCACAAACGTCTGTCATTGACTGCACTTCACTCGCCTAAGGGTTCGACGAAATCGATACCCCACCACCAAGGTGCCTCCGTTGATTGTGTTATCGAATCCCCGCCTTTGGTTTTCTATGGCACGACAACTACGAGTACCGGCGCCTTGTTATCGGGCCAATTGAAGTTGGCAATTCACGATGAGAGCTTTGCGGTGGATTCTTTCAAGATGCGCCTGGCTGTGGAGGTGACGCAGAAGAAACCATTCCATGCGCATTGCCATGAGTGTACACACCAATCCACCGATTTGACCACATGGAACTTCCTCCAAGGTCCAGCCACTCTGCGAAAAGGTATGCGAAAACCTTCTTCCTCCTCAATTGCATTGCGACTTCCAAATACTAACAAAAGTGTGCAGGTGAACATGACTTCCCATTCAGTTTCCTCCTACCGGGCCACCTCCCAGCGAGCATGAAAGGCAGTCTCTCCAACATCGAATACGTACTCCGCGCAACCGTCACCCCCAAAACCGGCGAGCCCATCAAGCTCTCCCACACCCTCGACATCAAGCGTGCCATCATCCCCAGCGACATCCCCCGCAACTCGATCCGCATCTTCCCCCCCACCAACCTAACCGCCACCTGCCAACTCCCGCCCGTCATCTACCCCATCGGCGAAACCACCATCTCGATGCGCATGGACGGCGTCGTCAACCGCAACGTCGACGCCAAAACGCAAAACCACTGGAAACTCAAACGCATGACCTGGCGCCTCGACGAAACCCAGCGCGTTATCTCCCCCGCCTGCGCCAAGCACGCCGCGAAGATAAGCAAAGACGCTGAAAACAAAAAAGGCGCTCCCCACCAAGACGCGCGCACCCTCGCCACCGACGAGATCAAATCCGGCTGGAAATCCAACTACGATTCCGCCGATGGCACTATCGAAATCGAGTTCCCCATCGGCATGCGCGACATCCGTCCCGTCTGCGACATGAAAGCCGAAGATGGCTCCGAGGTCTTCCACACCCTGATCGTCGAGATGATCGTCTCGGAGGAGTTTGCGCCCATCCGCAAACCCTCGCAGGTCACGCCTACCGGCGGCGCACGTGTGCTGCGCATGCATTTCAATATTGTGGTCACGGAGCGCTCGGGGTTGGGTATCTCGTGGGACGAGGAGCAGCCTCCGACTTATGAGAATGTGCCGGCCAGTCCGCCGGCGTATGGCCGCTCGGAGATCTATGATGGGCCGGCGATTCCGGATTATGAGGATTTGACGCAGGCGGAAAATCATTCTGGGGCGGCGGGGTAGTAGTTTGTATTGTGTGTGGAGCATTTTTTATTTGTGTGCATTTCGGCGTTTATCAGGAAAGAAGGAATTGCATATTTGGGGGCTTTTTGGAACGGCATATTGTGCTGCCCGATTCATTGATTGCATGTATATTTCGGGATTGGGAAAGGGACGGCTTGGGTTGGGCATTGACTGGAAGGATATACCCCCAGCTTCACTGGACAAATTAGGGAATGGATTGGATGGAGGGATGGGAAAAGCATTTTTATTTTTATCTTTTTATTTTTAAGTGTGTTCGTAATTCAAGAAGAGAAATTGGGTGCTGAGTGAGATTGAGTATGAGAGAGATCAGACAGATCCAGGCTGTTTGGTTGTTTGATTCGTGGGCTTTATAATGCGTTTGTTCACCCTCCGCTCTTGTGGGGAGGAAGATTGTTGGGATTGGTAGATGGATGAATAGGAGGAAGATTGGGATAGGAGAGGAGAGGAGAGAATTAGAATAAATACTTCCAATTGATGTTAATATTATACGATTCGAAGAGAGAGATATACGAACATTCGTGACTTGATAACTATAGTAGGTCCCTTCGTACTGCAAGCGAGTTGATATTTCACCTCCCCCTTCGAGCAAAGCTACAACAACAAAAGAGAAAAGAGGGGTCTAAAGACCTCAAACGTTCGAATATATAGAATGCACTATATACTAACCATATAAACCACTAACCTCCTCTACTATCTCCTTACAAACCTAGCCGTCGCGGTCATTTTTCAGGTTGGCGGGATGTAATTCAGCTCAAATAACCACTAGCCATCCACATAATATCAAATTAACTAAAAACAAGCACATACGACCATAGATCAAGGAGAATTGGGCATCCCGTCCGCTCTGCCATACACAAGCCTTGAATCGGTGGATTAGTAGTTGGGTGGGTGACCACCAGCGAATCCCCACTGTTGTATGTTTTTTGTTTTTGGGTTTTTGTACTCTGATGGCCGCGGATTAGGGGGTGGGGAGAAGGACGAGGATTGTATTTTTAGATGAGTTAGATGGGACGGACACCTCTTCACTTGGTGTTTATTTTTCTTCTTGTTTATCTTCCTCTTCTACAAGGAGAGCGATCGTCAGCTCATTGTATAAACTGCCTAAACTAAAGAATTGAAGACCAGTCTTGATCTGCGAGATAGACATCGATGGGCGTAGTCTTCACTTTGACCCCCAGATCCCAAGGGTACACTACAGTTTGATCACTTCCGTCATACCCAAATTCGTTCATATACTAAACGAAGAAGTTAATGAGAGTCGATTGATTAGTGGTAGAGTCTAAAATCACCTGGAACATATCCGCCATTTCTCTTCCCAGAGGACCCATAGCATCTTCCAGCAGACGACGATCTGATCTCTCGAATGTACACTTCACTCCATTAACCCGGCTCCAGATGTCACACCACTCGTCCCAAGTGATCATAGAGGTCGCCCCGACGAGATGAGTGCCTGGTCCAACCTGAACGAGCCCTTTCACCAAGTTTCCTATTTCAGTCAGTCAGTATTTGCTGCCATGAGATTTTCCCGCATCATCAATCAACAATCAGCCTACCGGTATCTGCATTTGCATCTACAATAGGGGACTTCCTCCCCCCATCCATAGGTAGTCTCAACTTGTATTCCCCATCTTCTTGTTTTCTAGGCGTATAATACGGAATCTTCCAATTACTCGCAAAGATCCCCAACTGCAACAAACTCGTTCTCTTCCACAGCTCTGGATACTTCTCCTTCAAGTACTCGACCGCCGCCCACTTACAGTCAAAATGCAGATTATACCGAATCTTTCCCCGGCCCAGCCCTTTCGCGTTACTCAGCGTGCTGAGGATGAAAAGCTCCACGGTGGAGATATTCGCGGCAACGGCATCGATCAGATTTTTCGCTTGCTCGAACTCCCGCTCTGTCGCCAGTTCGTTGATAGCACGGCCTTGAGCTTGAGCTCCGGCGATTATCGTGGGGTCTTGTAGATGTTGCACGAAGTCGGTGATTCCAAAGATGATGTTTGCGTCGCGGAATGCCGTCGCCATGGACCCGGGGACGTCCAAATTGCCTGCTACCACGTCAACGCCACGAGCTGTCCATGCTTGGACGGAGGCTTTCGATGGATCTCGTGTAATGCCTCTAATGGACCAGCCGGGTTCTTGCAAGAATGTTTCTACAACTGAGGAGCCCTGTTCTGGTATAAGTGCACGTACTATTCACAAGAAAGAAAGATAAATAAAGAATCCTCCCTACCTGGTTCCCGGTGATGCTAACTACTGCGATGGTCCTGGCTGTTATGTTTTGGTGTATATATACAGTGAGTTAACTATTGATATATTATAGGGATGCTAGCCATCCCTTTTTAGTCTAGCTCCAGCCATTAGGGCCTGGTTCTTCTTTATAAGGAGGTGGTCTCCCTTCTTATTTACAACTTATCTGACTGTTTACCCACCTTTTTGACTTCCTACGTTGAATGAACCCCTTTCGTACACCTAGATCTCCTGCTACACATGCTATTGGGATGCACGTATTCTCACTTTGAGCCTCTTACAATATATTAATTAAGAAGAACTCTGGTTGCGGTATACAGTAATTTAACTTCCAGCACGCGCTATATAAGTCGCTTTTGTCGGCAGCGGGCTTATTCATAGCTATACTTCGACGTGTCTGACTCCACGATTGTATCACTTGCTCGGACTTAATGCAAGCCTCAAGAATTTGCATAGTAATCTGTGATTGAAGCAAACTCTATTTAACATATTGTACTGAATCGGTGGGGTCGTCACCGACAATCTTACCCCGACTGTAGCGCCACCAAACTAGCCCGCTTGGAGAGCTACCTGCCTGCCAGGGCAGACTCGAATGCTAGTGTAAAGACTTCCCTTGATGAACGGATATGGAGCAACATCTACGCGCAACTTCACCGGGGGGGTTGGGTTCAACCTTCCGAATCATCGGGGCCGTAGCAAGTGGGCCGAACTTGCTGATGTGAGCTTGCTTGAGGGATTTGTAAGTGTAAGTCAACACTGTGTATCACACTCCACTTGGATGATATGTATATAAACAAGTATTGAAGTACCTAGACCAGTGTGCAACAACTCCTTCGATCTCATCGACATCACAATACCGCTATCTCATATACATACACACAATTACTTCCTTCTTATAACGACTTCCACGACTTCAACTACCAAAATGTCGCTCATTAACATTGTCCTTGTTGGAGTACGTCGCAAAACTTCTTGCATCATCTGCTAGGTGCTGCGTCGTTCTATTTGGGATCCGACTAACTCATCATCTAGGCCAGCGGAAACTTCGGCGGGCTAGTCCTTCCCGAACTCGTGAAAACCGACTTCCATCTCACGACCGTGATCCGGGAAACCTCGAAGGCTACTTTCCCCAGCGGTGTCCAAGTCGCTAAGAGCAATTTCTCGCTGAAGTCGCTCACAGAAAGATTCCAAGGGAAGGATGCCGTGGTCAGCATGCTGCCCATTGCAGCTCTTGCTGACCAAGGCGTGGTTATCGAAGCCGCCATTGCTGCGGGAGTGAAGAGATTCATTCCTAGCGAGTATGGGTTCGATTCCTCGGTGCATATTCGCTGCGTTCTGCCTTCTTCGGACTACAAGACTGATTCATTTACAGAATCCGGCTGCACATGCTGCAGTACCGCTATTTGAAGGCAAGAAGAAGCACCTGGAGCTTTTGGCTTCTAAGGAAGACGTCATCAGCTGGACAGCACTGATTACTGGACTATTCTTCGACTGGGTTCGTGCATGATCCATTGTTAGACTTTCCAGGGCATATTGATCTAACTATCTCGTTCTAGACATTCTTCCTGGGTCTAACTGGATTTGATGCCAAAACCAAAACCGTGACGCTTGTTGATGACGGGAAAACTCGATTCACCGCTTCCACCAGCACCCAGATCAGCCGAGCTCTCATTGCCGTACTCAAACATGCCGACGAGACTTCTAACAAGATGGTCTTTGTGGAATCGTTCACCACCACGCAGACGGAAGTCCTCGCCGCCGTTGAGAACGTCACGGGGCAGAAATGGAATGTTGTGGAGGCCAAATCAGAGGAGATCAGGGCCGCAGGATTCCAGAAAGTGGGCGAAGACAATTATGTGGAGGGTGCCGGCCTCCTGATCCAGGCTGCTGTCCTTGGGAATGAGGCCTTGGAAGACCGCAGTCATGTGGAGGGAGGACTTTGGAATGAGCGCCTGGGCTTGGAGGAGGAGAGTATTGAGAAAGTACTAGAAGTGATCTTTCAAAACGCACCTAATAACTAGTCTTGAGACTTAGATAATTAGATGAATTGTACATACTGTCATACTCTCTGGCCAGATGTTGATAATTATAATAGTTATATCGTTAACTCGTTCATGGTTTTGATCGTGGTCGTAGTCTCCGCATCCATGTACTGCTGGGATGAGCGGTGGTGACCCCCGACACCTTTCTCGACTGCTCCTTCGCTACCTCCTCTCTATCTCTATTGACATTCTGTCGCCGCTTCCGACTCTGCTGCTGTGATGCTGTGTCGAGCACTGTATTTGTATCTCGTGTACCGTCGGAGACTTCTTTGGCAGACCTGCCGCGCTTCTTAGCCGGGCGCTCGTCCTCCTTATCGTCATCCTCAGATCCTATCCGCCGCTTCCTCTTGTGTGGTGTGCTCACAGGGCTTTCGGAGGACATCGATGGAGTGGGGAGCCCCTCTGCTTGGCGTGGCATCCGTGGCCGATCTGTTGCTGACATTTCATTCTCCCGACCAACTGCGCCGGCGGCTTTGTGTATTTCCCCATCATCGTTATCGAGTTCCTCATCGGTAATATAGCCCCAAAGATCGTCCATAGCCTTCAACTCCGCCTTTCGCTTCTCCTTGAGCTCTGGCGGCGTGTAGCCCATGGGCCATTCGTCGGCGGCGCCACGGTATATAGCCGTTCTGCATCTTTGGCCTGTAACGAGTGCTTCGAGGTGCATTTGAAGCTTGGCTACGAATTGCTCATCGTAGTCTTTCTCCCATACTGGCGTATTTCCGCGCGATACGAGGTAAGCTCCTTGCGTAGCAACAACGTCGCAGATGTCCTGCAAATTTCGCCCAGCGGCGATTAGTTGGTGCGCTGCAATACGATACCAAACCAAAGAAATATCTGCGCGCTTACAATGGGAATATATGGGCTGTCCATCGTAGTAGGCGGATTATGTGGTAACGACGTCATAGCTAGCGATAACTATGAAGACGACATGAGTTCGTTGATTTTGTAGGTCGTTTTAAATGAAAGTTCATAGTGACTGTAGTAACTTAAGGCAACGTTGATTCATTAATCATCTGTAAATTCCAAATAAGATTACTTCAACAACAATTCAAAATCTATCAATTATAATTTAGAGAGCATGTATAATGATTATTAAGTAAATCTATTTGGATAGTAATGATTTTACAATATATAATAAATTGTTATTCAAAGAACGAAAGTTTTAATATGATATTTAAATCAGCGACCGCTAATCTATCTATTTATACTAACTAGCCGACCTTCCAAACCGCACTCTCCGGTGCAGAAATAATAGGCTGGCAACAATGTCCAAACGACAACTGGAAAATAAAGCATTATAATGTCTTAGATTACTTAGAACATTCCTTTGGCAACAGTATTCAGCTACAATATTGTCCAAATTCGACCTGTTCTTTCTCCTAGGAGAGCCACACTCAGTTACAACCGTCGCCTCTTCGGCTGTGGAGAATCGGGTAGCAGTGAGCCCCAAGCTGGATGCTGGAGCACTTCGTCGATGCCAGGGCGCTGGGCATGGTTGTTCGGTGCCCAGCGGTATCTCACCATATCGATAAAGAGGCCGCCAACTAACAGGGGAGTTGTTCTTCATCAGCCTATCTGCCTCCCTACGCCGTTAGACTTTGCGGCATGGAGTACTCACGATGTATGTAGCCTTGGGTTGGCGAGGCGAACGCAGTTTTGTAATCTCTCTCCATTCTGGCAATGGCATTTTCATATTTCTTCCCGAACGAGTCGCGCAGCGCCACGTTGTCCTTGTCATCGCGCCATGGGTTGATGGAAAGATTCCACGGGTGGCAGTTGTATGTCAACTCGTACAATATGACGCCCATAGCCCAGATGTCAACGGAGAGGCCGTATGCCTCCAGCTCGAGCTCCGGAGCGAGATAGCCGATCGTGCCGACCGTGCCTGGCGTAGACGGCAATGATCCGCCTGCCGGGATCTGCCTGGATGTGCCAACATCCAACAGGACGGAGCCGCCGCCAAGTAGCCCGATGTTGGCCGGCTTCAGGTCGCGATGCACCCAACGTTTGTCGTGCATTACTTTGACACCAAGCAGTGCGGAGCGGAAGGCAATCGCTGCCTCCATTGTCATGCCCTGGGACCCTCTACAAAACTCATACATCAGCTGCGTTTCCCCAAATATGACAACAAGGAAACGAGAGGGTTACCCTTTGTGCTTAGTTCTCAACAAGGCGCCATAAGTTCGCGGCGTCATCGGCTTTAGGACAATGGCGATATTGTCGAAGGCCGTCTTGGAGGAGAATTCCTCGCCATTGGAGTAGATTGCCTGTTCCATGCGCAGAATTCGCTCGCCGTCGATTGAACTCTTTGCGAGATCTGTCACCTTCTGAAGTATGTCGATTTCCCTATCCACTCTGTTGTAGTTTCGAGAAGTCCGTTCTACCACCTTGATGGCGGCTATGTTACCTGACTGATCTGAGGCGAAGAATACCCTCCCATTGCCGCCTGTACCTAGGGCATCTCCCAGCGTCCACTTACCCATAGTTCTCCGATTGGGCAGGGGGGTCGGCATTTCGACATCGACGTCGGTAGCCCGTTGTCCGCCATTGAGAGCGCTAACTATATGGTCTCTGCGTCTTAACTTGAAGTGTTCTGTGGAGGCGTATTCCGTCCACTGGAAGTCGTATACGAGCTTGTCGGACTGGATCTTCATGGCGTGCTGGTTCAAATGATACGCGCCCTGGGTGACTCCGTCGCCATTGACTGTTAGCTGTGCCGTCGGAGATCTAGAGCAGCCTCTGATGAAGAAGCCCATGTTTTCAAGAAAGAAGTTAAATCGCGCATGGGGATTCCGGAGTTTGATATCGTGCATCTTTGCGAAAGCCCTGGTGCAGAGGAGCAGGTCAATGGGTATGTTGTCCAGGGGGCCCTTTCCCACCGTCCATCCTCTATCCGGCTCAGCCGGCGTGGAATTCAGGTCCAGCAGATAACTGCCGTGCCAGACCATGCCGAGCCTACGGCCCAGCAACTCATCAGTGTCGGTGTCTGGCTCTGTGATGGTCTCACTCGCTTCGCCATTGCTATCATACTGGGTGCGTTCCATCTCGCGTCTCAGGCGAATTACCTCCTCGTTGCGTCTCTGCTCGGGCTCGACACGCATGCGGCGGCGGCAGGCGGCTTGAGCGCCATCTGTCTGGCTTTTCTGACCCCCAGCGATGAGGGCATCGTGTACCTCACTAAATGCTAGCTTCGCAAGAGCGTTCGCGGGTGTAAGGAGGGCAAAGGCGCCGCTCGACATTATTACTTCAATAGATCAGCAAACAAAGAAAGAAAAACTGTACGATACGAATTAGCCTTAATCACCTAGACGTTGCCTATATACTCTTTTGAATGCACTGAGGTAATCAGGTGGTTAATGCGACAATAAGGGAAAAGAGCGAGCAGACAAGAAGACGAAGATCGTAGGTATTTCTTTTTGTAGGTTGGCTCTGCGGCGCAGAAATGACAAGCCGATAATTTTGTCCAAAAGATATCTGGATAATGAAAACATTATAATATCTCCGAGTATCTAGAATGTTTGTTCGATAATAGTGACTACCTGCAACATATTACCCCAAATCGTCCTGCTTCAAAGAGGTTGGTTGGTACATATACTTTTCTAGTGGAAGGAGCGAAGAACGGTTACCGATTGGTTGTGGACTTTGAGGTAAATAGTAGGCGAGGTGGATGGGAGTCACCTTTTGCTGTACGATAAGGCAGGGATATAGTACAGTAGGTTTCCTAGAAAATAGGAATCACAAAGTAAAAGAAGATCTCCAGTCTACGGTCTCAACTATAGATCATTTCTTTTTCTTTTTATTGTTCTGGGAGGAAGGGAGGAAGAAAAGGTAATCTTACACTTCAACTACCAAGTTCTCTCTTCTCTTAACTTATATTGTATACAAAGCAAATCGAGAACTGACGCGTTGAACTGACGCGTTCGTCGATAAATGCAAGATAAGGCTGGCACTTCTATCGGCCCCGGTCAGCCACTGCAGCTGCATGGAATAGGCCTGCGGGGCGTGGAGAGGTGAGGGGTACAGTTACCTGCACGGAGTATGGTACGAATGTGGAGTGGTACGCAGGCAGCAAAGACAAAGGGGGTAAGGTTGTTGGCGTGTATCAGAGAAGGAGGAAACGGATGGGTGATGAAGTTGTTGCTAAGGTTCAATAAATAAACTGTTTGGTGCTTGAGAGTGTTACTATAGGATTTAAGAGGTGTTGGTGTTTATATTCTTTGTAGATACTGAGCAAATTCGATTATGATTTACAACACACACCACCTCATCATGCTATGATGATCAATAAATAAGTACAAGCTCCATCAACTTCCGCTACAGCTATCAAAGCCTAGCGGAAGCCATAACAGCCATATCAGACCCCAAGATTACCCCCATCATATCCCATCTCATCCTCTACTCCTCCCAAATCGCCAATCCCATAAACGTCTTACCACTCCCCAACGCATTCAAATCCAACGTCTGCTTCACCACTCCCCCCTTCGTCTCCGCCACCGTCACCATCCCCGACGACTTCAAAACATACAAAAACGCATTCCCGTTCCTTCCCCCCGCAAGCTCTGCATCCAGACTCCCCAACGTATTCGCATCTTGCGGCAGAACCCTCTTAATCGCGCCAGTTTGCGCATCCACGGCTGTGATATTCGGGTGCGAGACGTCCATGAGGTAGACTTCGTTTAGCGAGGGATTGAACACGCTCCAGCAGATGGCGCCCTGGCCGGCGACGGGGATGGAATGGGTTTCGGTTAGTTGGTGCGTGGAGGAGGAGATGGACATTAGGGAGGCGCCGTGGGAGGGGTCGGTCACCAGGAGGGAGGAAGCGCTGATGAAGGACATGCCGAAGCTGATGTGGATTTGGGGGGGTTGGGAGATGATGGCTGTGGTGGAGATGCTGTGGTTGTGGGGGGTGGAGGTGACGGGGTAGCTGATGAAGGTGCCCGCGGTGGTGGGGGTGCCTTTGAGGGAGACGAGGAGGTTGTTGGAGGCAGGGTTGAAGATGATGTCCGAGGCAGTGCCGGCGGGTCCGACGGGTGGGGTGGTTCTGTTGAGGGGGCGGTCAGTTTGGGTATAAGAAAAGAAGATGGGAAACAGAAGAATGAGAACTGGAAGGTGGCGAGTAGGGAAAAAAGAACATGAAAAAAATCAACATACTGATTCAAAGCAATCTGTCTCAATCCCCCAACAGCCCGCAATCCCTTTTTCGGATCTGCAGAGAAACATGAAACACCTGCTACGGCGCCACCATTGAGAACACATGCTATTCCATAAGTTAGTCAGACTTCGTTTGTCTTTTCTTTTATACTATGAAACAAGAAGAAAGACCCACCTTGTCCCAACTTCTCCGAATACGCAACAGCGACGGGAAACTCGCCCATAGTAGCGACGGGCTTCCCGACTAAACTCGGATGAAGGGGGTTGTCGGCGGGTATAGAGAACATGGATAGCGTAGCGCTGCCAGCGTTCACGGTGAAGAGGTACTATTTCATTGGGTTAGCCGATCCTAGAGGAGAGAAAAGATTGCAGGATGGAGGGGATGAAAGGAAAGATGGAGATGATGGACTTACGTTTCCGGCAACAACTACGGAGTGTTGACTGAAGAGGGAATCTATACAAGGGAGATAGGTTAGCTAAACCCTTTCAGTCTTTCTTTTCTCACCATTCCTTACTTCATCCCCACAGAAGCAAGGAAAATAAAACAAGCAGCAACATACCAGCATTTCCCGGCATAGGCGGCGTCCCCGCACTCGCATTCGCCGCCGGCGCATCAAGCCCCAACATTCCTTTACCTCCAGTAGCAGTTCGAGTGGGATTCGACAACGATCCATCAGTCGCGATAGCCATGGCGATGATAGCTGAGCCATTGGGGTTATTATCGAGGACGTATGCTGCTGAGAGGGATTGCTTGCAAGCCATAGGCGCCGCGTTGGCGAGGGGGAGAAGGAGGAGGAGGGATGCGGTAGTGGTGGTGGTGAGAAAATGCATTGTGGTGGCTGGCTTGTAGGATCTTAGGTAGTAGGTGATTGTGGAGGTAGCTGACAGCTAGCAGAGAAACTAGATTCCAAACGATATAGAAAGCGCGCAGCTCTTAAATAGAGGTAGAGATGGAATCGAGGGATGACAAGAAAAGGTATTGGAAGAGATTCAACTACGATCCCAAAACCTGATTATTGACTGACTGATTGGCAAATAGACAGATTAATTAACGATCCAATTCCAAGAAGCAATTCACTTCTTCCTTATATATCCTCACAACAACTCACCCCACCTGCCCGATTTCATCTCATCCCAACACAACACAACAACCAAAAACCCAATCCCCTCTCCCAAACCCATCTCAAACTCCGCACTCCCCATCCTCCATTCGTCCATTCTCGTAGCATCATCACCAACCGCAATCAAAAACCCGTAAGCGCACCTCCGCCGACTAACTTCCCCAGAGACACCCAGCCGAGCCGTGCCTCATGATTCCAAAGAAGCGCATGTAACTATGCATCTCGTTTACATTAAGTTAAGGTTTTTGATTCCAAAGACCTAACCTTAAACACGAGACGAATGGAATAAATTCTCCGACCGTGGACAGGACAGGGGAATGGGGGTGTTGCAAAGCGCGGGCGCTAGGGCGCTTTGGGAAATACTGTTTCCATTGTGGTGAGACTGAGGACAGGGGCATGGGTTGGATGCGAGACGAAGATGAGATGACACAACACAGGGTAAGATGAGATGAGATTGAGTAAAAAACAATGAGATGAACTGACGTAGACAACGACTAGAATGAAAGGGTATGGATTTGTAGAAGAGAAAGATAAATAATGCTGATTGGATGTAAACCACAGACAGGATGATGATGGTCTTCGAATTGAGCAAGTTTCCATACTACCACGTGACTCTATGTGACAGGTTGTACGTGATCTATGGATGACTGCTCAAGTCTTGCGTACCGTTCGCTGTAGGAGGAAAGTCTTTCGATTGACCACATAATCACTCAAGTAGGCAAATAACCCCGCCATTGCTGCCATTGAGTAGTTGGTACCACTTTGTTTTCCGGGAAGATACCCGTTTTCCCGTGAGCCTGGAGATAGCAATATCTTGCCTGTCAACCGCCAGCACAGACGACAGCTACCCAACCCCCAGCATACTGATAATATGCACAAGCCTGCAGTCTGGTTCGGAGCGAGATACGACGGGAGAAATTGTTTTTCGAATTTTATGGAGAAGGCGTACATGGTATCAACATTGAAGCGCCTTCTTGATCAGATCCGAATCGAAATAGGAATATCTTCGTTCTCCATAACAGATTTTTAGCTACGCTCTGGTTGCCATTCGCTGAATACAAGTTAGAAATCCAATTCCATCATAACACAAGGATCGAGGTAGCTTGCCTGATTCCACTCGCTCATTCATCTAGCATTCACCTAAAACCCCGAGCCCCAAATGGTACCTTTGAAGAAATTTCATCATCGGCTATACCCAACACCTTCGTCAACTCAAAACAAGGCCGCTTCTTTGATCGATGGTGGTATTATATTGTGGTCTCTCTTCTACTCCTAGCCCGGGGGCAAAATACAAGAGCTTCCTTCGACACTTTCGGATCGAGAGTGTGTGTGGTAAAGCTCCAACACATGGTCATCTCTTCTTCTTCTCGCTTCCATCGTCAAATTGCTTGGGATTGATGCCAGGCGGTTCTGCCGGGTCGACCAGTTGAGGCAAATGATGTGTAGCGGCCGAATGGGGCGCAGAGCCTTTTTTGCAGAGAACTTTCCGTCAATTATCTGAACACCAAAGCCAGGAATGAAGTGACAGTCTTACCCGGCGTCAAGGAAAGCCGTATATGTCGAGCTGCACCGAGTTATTACATCCAATTGAACATAATTACACGCTTCCACTATCTCACCTCAACCACATCTGCACCGCAGGCGGCTCTCCATTCTTCCACTCGAACCCGGACCCATGATCCAACTCCCACTTCACCGTCGAAACATACCACCTACACTGACTAATCTCCTGCTCCACGGTCGCCGGCCCCTCAAAAAACATCCTCCTCAAGCGTTCTTGACTGGGCAAGCACCTCTCAAACCTAATCTCATTCCCGGTAAAAAACCCCAACCCCTCATCTGCATCCTCATCCCCCCTCCTCAACACCAACGCCACATTTTTCAGCCCCGTCAAGCAGCGAATCTCCGACAACGCATCATATCTAAACAGTCTCAAAATCTCCCACAAATGAGCATCGATAGCCACGCGCTCAATGCGATCCCTCGCCTCGCAGATGCGTAAATCGGCCGCGAGATCGCCGCCGGGCGAGCAATCCTCGTGCTCGAAGAACAGCGTGTCGAGCGCAAAATCGATATAAATGGTGGAATCGTAGCTGGGGTTGAGCTGCAGCAGCGTGTAGTGCGCGAGGAACAGACTGCGGGTTTCTGAGGAGATGGAGAGCAGCGCGGGCGGTGCGCTGGGCGTGATGTACGATTTGGTCGTGCGGGAAAATCGGATGGGCAGGATGCGTGGCCCCGGGAGGAGGTACGTCCATATTTTGAGACGGAGCTCGGAGGGCAGGTTGAGGAAAGCGGGGAATGTCGTGGCCGACATGGTGGACGAACGAGAAGTTTTGGCGGAGCGTTTTTGGTGATGGTGGGGTGTGAAATTGGATAGAAATTGGATGTGCAATGAGATAGGATGTTCGGTATGTGGAAGATATTAATTATTATAGACAATTATGTACTCGAAGTCGGAAATTGAGAGGTGTCGAGTTGAGTCGTTCACCTGGAGGTGAGAGGTTGTTCGGTTGTGAGGTGTGAATGATTATGATTGTGGGTCGTGGAGCAATGAGATGTCGTAGGTGGTCAGTGCTAGCTAGCTAGCGGTGCTTTCCGCGCTCTGTAACAGGTCGAGTCGATCGCTAAAGCTTTCGGATCAGCTGAAACATTTCTGTTCTTTAGTTTCGAAACGGAATCCTTTGGTGCTTCAATTATCAATGTCGAAGTTGGATGGAAGAGCTCACGACTTTCTTTTTGTATGGCTGCAGGTACCCAACAAGGTGGACTGTTTGTACGGTATATTGGTTTATAGCGTGTGTTTATCTATCTAGCTAGTACCTCTTTTTCTTTTTAAGTTACTCAAACACAAAAGAGGTGGCTACCTACCGTTGAGCGTTCGGGTAGATTGATTTCATGCGTCCACATCACATGTATGAACCGTCCTTTTAAGTAAGGCATCTGAACCTATGAGACAGCTTACCACGGTACGCCAATGAGATAAACTTATCTACAGTTCTAATAAAGTGTTCAACATCCTATCCTCGGGTTTCAATATCGGCTTCTCGACAGACAGATGTATATGCACGCACTAACCTGCAGTCTGCTGATTAATATCAGAGTTCAGACATTTCACTGGCACCCTATCAACCCCGGCTTCTTTATCTGCTATCCATATTATGGCCGTGAGAGATGCTCTGAGTGGTGCATACAAGAAGGCGTGAGGCAATAGTTAGAGAAACGTCATAGCTTTTTCCGACATGAAGCTCCTGGCTACCAGTGAACCTGCGTGATAATTGTGACGAATGAATACGCAGCACTACATTTCGAGATCAATGATAACGGAGAGCAAGTTTCTCCATTTTAGAGGCTCCTTTAATGCCACGCCCGGAAATTGTTTGAACGATGCAGTGATATACGCAATATCTTCATGGTAGGGTTTGGTGGACCCCCTTTCTAAGCGAGGTTCGAAGATGGCAGATCTTATATGTTGGTAGCCTTGTTATATTATCATCGTCTCGATAATTCTGTGCGTTGGAGTTTATATACTCGATACTAGAATCGGACATCTGTGAAAGGAATAAATGTCAAGTTCATAGACTACGGCGCAAGCGGCCGATATTTCGTTTGTGAGTTTAGTCTGTGGTCATTAGCTAGAGAAATAGAAATCAATTAAGCTCTGAAACTCGAACACGGAGATATTGAAATCCATTACATGTGAAGCAGATACTCGCCAGTCCGTGTAAAGCACATCAATACGACATGCGCTCCGTATTGACATCTTTCAAGAACTTCGACACAATCTCAACCACTTTCTCTGGCTGTTCTTGCTGTACCCAGTGCCCTGCCCCATCAACCAATTCTGTATCCTTGAACTTAGTACAGACTTCCTTCTGTTTATCAACGACTCCCGGCTCTTGAAAAGTTCCCCAATCTTGCTTTCCACTTATAAATAGATATGGAACGTCAAGCTTTCTCCCCGCAAATAGCTCCACATCCTTCATCAACCCGGGATCGGTAGATACCCGGTACCAGTTCAGCGCTCCTTGGAAGCCGTTTCTTTCGAATTCTTTGACATACACGTCCAGATCCTCATCAGTCAACCACCTTGATCCAAGTTCTCTAACTTTAAATGAGTCTTCTGACTTCATGTCAATTGCCACAGCTTCTGGCATGGAAGACTTGAGAGGCATCACGTAGTAGTAAGGAAGCTTCTCTAGCTCAGACGCGGACCATTCCTCCAGTGAGTGTGGTTTGTTACCATCCCAGTCCGCAGACTTTAGATGGAAGTAGCCTCTTAAGAATTCATGCAGATTTACTCGAGGGTTGATCATATCAGAGGCGGCTGAAGCAGTCGAATAATACCACTTGTAATGCTTGCGCGGTTCTGGAAGACATGCCAGTGCTTCATGGATGTCTTTTTGCGCGGATGGCGGGTGAGGGTTTGTCGCTTTCGACGGAAGAACAGGTGCACCTTTGAACGGGTGCGACATTGTGACTACCCTACATTGAAGTTAGAAGTGTGATCGACATTGAAGGTCGAGCTAGATAGATGTATACGATTTAAATAGATCAGGTCGCATCAAACCACACATGCTCGCGCCGACTGCACCAAAGTCGTGTCCGATCACACATGCGACTTCGTGATACCCAAGAGCATATACCAAGATGACAGCATCTCGAATGAGCTTGGTGAATGTGAAGGTATTCAGATCAACGGCAGAGAAACCTCGAGTGTCCCAGCCGGTGGTTCGACCATAACCTCGCTGATCATATGCTATGACGTGATAGCCTTCAGCTGCAATGGCCGGCATGATTTTGCGCCATGAGTAGGCAAGTTCAGGAAAGCCATGAAGACATAGAATAAGTGGATGTTTGGGATTACCGGCACTGAGGATGTGATACTTTAGGTCGTGAGACTGTAGGTAGGATTCAGTGATTCCTGGTGGTAGAGGAAGGGGAGGATAGTTCTCAGCCATTTTGATCACGAATCAAATATTCTATGCGTGAATGCAACGGAAGTCAGAGCGTCGTGAAGAAGCTCCTCGTCTTCAGGTTGTTCTTTTCAGTCCTCTCAGTTCAAGTAGTCGGACTTAGGGTATACGCGGATTACAGTATTCCAGACTCGTAATGCAGTAAGATGCGGAGATACGAAATACGAATCGGCAAGCATATGCAGTTCAACCAATCATATCCCAGTATTTCAAGTGCAATAGCTGAGCTAGTACTTGCATGCATGTTCCTCATGTGGTAGCCCATATTTATTTGATGCTAGTCGAGACCTCAGCTCACCTCACTCACCAGTGTCACCACACCTCGTAGACTTCCAATGACATTGAAGCAGCAATTGCCCACTACTCATAACGGAAAGTGTTCTATCAGTTGTCAATTATGGAAGTGCTTGAAGCATTGATTGGCGCCGCGATGGAATTCTGAAAAAGTTGATTAACCTTTGTTCAGGGTAAAATGCCGTTGCCGTGAATGCAAATAAAACAGCGAGTAAGGGGCCACCGAAGCTAGTGAAGTTAAGGTACGTCATACCGCGGTATCCAAAGTGTGAAAGTGTGGCTTGTACTGATTTGATGACCAAAGCGCATCGCATCCGCATCCTCACTCGATCCTCTAGATAGCAGACACAGTTTCTTGTGCTCGGTGCCAGCAATGGGTCGGTACCACTGCCGCCAGTACTGCGTTGAAATGTGTCTCAAGTAAAGAGGAGGCATTCTGGGACTGTGAAAGAGGAGACCCTATGGTTTCAACGACACCTTAAGCTTAGGGGTACTGTCTGAGCAGAGCGCGCCAAGCTGCTATACTTCCTTCCAAGACCCCTTCTGCGCATGAGCCATGGGCTTCCAGAACCTTACTCTTCTAATCCCACAGCAAATCGAGACCAATTATTACACTTGCCATCATGCATACCAGGTACATCGAGGTTATTAGATGACAATTCTGTGTGCAGCATCTACAAAGACGTGAGGCAGCTGTTCTTTAAGATGGGAAGACCAATGAATAATGAATGAGTGATGAATGAATGCGGTCTAATGCGCTTTAATCACCCATGATCCCACCCAACAGCCGTCTTTGGTGTAGATCGTGATAAGTTATATCATGACATGACATTACACAACTTTTTGCGCGAATCTTGGAAGAAAAGTATAGGAAGCTATAGGAAGCTACAGTACCAGTAAGTTATGGAGGAGACAGCTTTGCATAGTTGCATAGATAGGATAATCCATTCATTCATTGACTTTGTCTCCTCCACCCACCGACGCTATCCATTCACATTCGGTTCCAAGTTTCAAACAATATTCACATAGACCTCAAAGCTCCCACTTCATTCTCCGTCACCCTCTTAATACATCCATACACCATCTCAATCCCAATCTCAATCTTTCTCTCAATCGCTCCATCTCCGCATCTCAGTCTCCATTTCTTTCATTTCTCACCTCAAAGATACCAAGAATACCCATAATACCCAGAAAAGTTCTCCATTCTTGAAGATCAGGATCGACGCCCAAAAGCCCACAGTTGTCTGCATACAGCTTCACCAGCCACAGACCACGAACGGATTCAGCCAAACATTGTCCAAAAAAACATCTCGACCCCGGCACATATCCAAGAACTCTCGCCTATTCCCAGAAGTCTTCGCCCATTCGGTCGCGTTACCTCCATCGTCATATTACCTTCCTTTAGAACTAGCTGTGCAAGCAGCGAAAGCCTTTAATTTCAATTCTTACCTTATTTTCTCAATGCGATAGCATCAACGTTGAGCCCATAGTTGGCAGAAACATCAAAGGGCAGTCCTGCCTTTATCATCAATATGTTTGGAAATAAAAGGAGGAGAGCGACTTCGAACCCGGTAAGCTATCAATTCCATCCCATCGTCCTTACAATTTCATGTTGCGCGACAGTTTTGTCGCATTAATCGCCGTTTAAAACAAATACCCTGGAGGCACATACAGCCACAATCGCTACATCATGCTAACAGGTTTTCTTTTCGCAGCCATTAAATTCGTCCAATGTGAGCGCTGCTGCTGCGACCGCCGCCGCTTCGGCTTTCTTATCCCATCGCTCCTCGAATGCTTCCTTATCTTCTGCCGCAGCCGCTGCTGCATTACGATCCAGGCCAACAACACCTACATCTGTGGCAGATGTCCAGACGAAAAGGACCATGAGACGAAACGGATCAACCTCATCTGCTGGAAGTTCCGTCGCTGGCTCTGTACGTAGTCCACCAGCAGCTGCACTTGTACGACGCGGAAGTTCCGGCTCGATGACTGAACGAACTTTTCGGGAACAATCGCCATCTCGCTCTTCACCAGTTCCAAGTGCCATTGATGCGCCACCAGTTCCTGCTATTCCGAAAAACATAGGCGCACCCGCGGTTCCCGCAAAATCTTCGCGTAGAGCTGCAAGTATGGACTCCCCGGGACTCAGGATTGCTTCACCTCCTCCCTTCAGGACCGGTGGCAGAGGATCCAGCGTCGAACCAAAGTCGTCATCTCCTGTATCGGTTCGAAGACCAGGGACATCAAGCTCGTCTGGCACGTCAGAGCCAGGTGGTTCAGCGCGATCGGAAAGTAGAGGGTCCGTTAATTTCTCTTTGCCCACGAGTACAAGGCCAATGTCACCTAATGGACAAAGGCAGCTAACACTTCCCGAATCTTCAAGGGCAAATCCAAGAATCGTATCCCCAAATAATCAAAATTTGGTATATGATCCTAATACAAGAAGTTTTCTGCCACTCGCAGAAATACTAGCCATTGAACAGGGGCTCAATGATGCCGCTAATGCGCCAGTGAAGAAGAAAAAGAGAATTGCGACAAAACAAGCGGAAGGTACACATCTGGCGGATGGAACGGTTGGTGGCAGACTGAAAGGGACGGCCGTAGATGCAATGACAGCAGCAGCGAAATTACAACCCGCACCTCAACCAGTATCACCAAAGTCACCGAACAGACCACAGTCGCAATCCACCATTGCCGCAAGCCCCTCGCCAGCCCGAGCTGTACCTAGGGTTGAAACAGAAGTAAAGCCTGCTGTGACATCTACAGCGCCCCAGCAAACTTCTACCTTAGCACCCTCACCTATATTACCGAAGAAGAAGAAAAAGCGGGTAATCGTCAATGATGATGATAGCGATCAAGCCTCACTTCGACCGAATTCTTCTGACGATAGTGATGCTTCAATTCAACCTTACTCCTTCCATACCCGAGCCGGCGCATTACTGGCAAAGAAACCATCGGTCGTTCGTGAAGATAGAGAAAGGGAGGAAGAAGAAGATGATTCACCATTGCGTTTGAAGCCTGGGGAGAGCAACTTTCAAAGTCAGAATGAAGTTGCGCGGACCATTACCCCATCACCGACACCACTTCCTCGGTCATCAGCAGGTAGAGGCCATGGTCAAGCACAAGCGTCAGCTGCATTTGCAAAATCACGGCAACATACCGGATCTGCAAGCCAGCCTGCTCCCATGACGACTCCTGAGCCTATTGTGACTGGAACGTCTCCCTCAGTAGGAGCAAGCGCGCGTGGTGGCCGTGTACAGCCAGTGAGCCCTACGCGGACACCACATTTTGTCACAACTCTAGAGACTCTAGTAGTGAGACATCAGCCGCCCCCACGATCAATATCGCCCCGGAAGTCTGCTCTGAAACATTCCTCTGTGTCATCAAACTCTCCACGAGGCCCATCACCTATCGATGGACACTCGCCACGAGCCAGTATGGTATCCAATGACTCCTCTTCTGTCGCTGATGAACAGCCGAAGAAGAAGGGTAATAGGGTCAGTTTCGATGAGGCAAGCAACGTCGTTCTTGGTCAGTCTTTGCCGATCGTCACCGACTCGCCGGTAATCCCAAGCCCACAAACTTCGAGGCGTGGCTGGTTCAGCATGGGGCGAGGGAAGAAGAAGGATAACTCGGTCATGGATGATAATGATGACGAAGTGATGAAACCACGGCCGGCGCTTCCATCATTTGGAAGCGTTAGGGAGAAAAAGGCGTCGCGTGAGGTAGAAGAGAGACCTTTAGTAAGACCACCCGAACAAGTTCAGTCAACCCACCCCGTCGTCTCCATACCTTCACCGACATCGCCATCATCGCCATCTATCTTCACAACTCCGACAGGTGAAGCCATGGAGTTCCCATTAGGGCAATCGCATGATCATGTTACGGGAGCAGTTCTAGCCCAAGATGCAACTTCTAAGAATGCCGCCAATATCTCCAAGTCTCGTGAGCCATTACCTCCCGAGGTTACGACAGTAGAGGGCACTGGTGAAGTCTCAGATGTTAGTAGTATTTACAGTGTGGATGAAGACCATAATATCGGCATCGCTACGAGCCACGACACTGAGGCGAGACACGAGCTTGTGGAGGAAGAATCTGATGATGACCAGACGATTGGAGATATTCCGGAAATCGCTATACAACAACCTACGCCCACCCTAGACAGTACAAAAGCTAAAGAAGAATGGCCAGGGATGCCGGGTAGCTTTCCCTTTACAGGAAATTCCAACTCCACTTCAGCGGAACAATCTCAAGATGAGGCATCGCCAACTACTACTGCAAACCCTACTCGCAACATGCCAGCCCCTATTACACAGCTTCCTGAAGAAACAGAGAGCCGCGAGCGGGAGGCTTCACCGCTCCCTGACCCAATCCTAGAAGAGACGGAAGAATCCGAAAGTGAAAGTATTTATAGCGATGCCGCTGAAGATCTAACGGCAGAGAAATCAGCTGAAACCGAAGGCGCCGACGGATTTATGTCCTTGGACGCTGTGGTAGAAAGCCCCGTCATCGACTCTACGCCCAATGGATCGGCTTTTGGTGTTGTGCCTGGTGCCCCGGAGAGCCCTACGTCTAGAGCGACAAAGGAAAGAGCTTACATGCGAAGTAAACTACAGAGAAAATCAAGCGAGCCTGATGCTGAAGAAGGATGGGATAAGGCTCAGGAATATTGGAAGGGTCTATCTGAAGAGAGAAAACGACAATTGGAACAGGAAGCTCAGAGATATGCGGATGCTGATGCCGAATCAGAAGAGGAGGTAGCACCTGTACAGAAACCGAAAAAGAAAAAGAAGGTAGTCAAGGTTGTAGTACCGACTGAATCTCAAACTCCGCCAGCACAGCCTGTTGCTAAGAGAACCTACATGATTGAGCCAGGTGCAAAGGCAGGCCCTAATGGTCACGTACCTGCTATGCGATCGTCTATGCGCGCCGAACCACCTCACGCATCCACTGATTTTCAGATGAGGAAATCAATGAGAGGAAATGGAGCAGTGCGGAACGGACCGCGAAATGACACGGTACAATCAAATGGTGCAGTTGAGAAGAGACGAGGATCTGCTTCACTTCCTGCGGAAGATATCAGAGCCAATCCTCAAGCTGTGAATACTCACCTTCAACAAATGACAGCTAGAGGTTCTGCTGGCGCATTGCCAGCTACTGGGAGAAGAACAAGCGTTGCATCCTCTTCTCCTTCTCTTCAACGAAGAGGGTCGGGAGATAGTGATACTAGCTTCAAGCGTTCCAGACCGGCATCGGAAGGAATTAGTTTGAGACGTTCAATGCGGGGTGGAAACGAGCCATCTATCGGGGGTCGCCAACAATCTCCTATCCAATCAGGTCGTCGCAGTTTACGTTCACCATCACCTGGTGGGGCTATGCAAGTTACCATGCGTACTTCGATGCGCAGCTCCATGCGAAACTCCGCAGACCTTAGTGCCCGAGCCAAATCCCCCATTCGACTACCCGGTTTCGGCAGAAGTTCCTCCGCCCGACCAGCCGAGACTAAGAAACCTGCGCCATCTCGCAGCAGCAGATTCGCCGACTCCAGCGACGAAGACGAACCCCGCCACGCTTTCAGAAGCCGCTTTGCCGACTCGAGTGACGAAGATGAGCCCTCTCCAGTGCTCGCAAGACCTCCCTCAAATCGTGGCGCCCCCCTTCGCAGCATCCCTCGCCCAGCCGGCTACGAAGATGGCGATTCTTCCGATCTCCCCGACAGCGATGATGACCGTCCACCCACAGCTCGCAGCCTTAAAAGGACTCAACAAAACGGCGCAAGACCCAGTTCTCAAGGTAACGCCCTTGCATCCGGCACACTTCAACGCTCTGGTTCTGGCAGGGGTATGATAAATACTCAAGGCACCATCACCACCGCTACCGCAGCAGCATCACGACCCCAACAAACTAGACGCGGAAGCTTGTTGTCTATTTTCCGCAAGAAACCCGATCCGAATACGAAAGTTAGGAAATCGGTCGCGGAGAGTCCAGCGCGGAGAGATACGCCGTTGGAGAGGAGCAAGTCGGATCTGGCGGTTATTAAAGGGTTGAATGCGAATGGGAATGGGGTTGCGGGGGGGAGACCCATGTCCCCGAAGTTGGTGAAGAAGAATATGCCGGCGGCGGTGGTGAGGAGGAATAGTGGGGCGTGGCCGTTGCCCGGGGGGGAGAAAGCGGAGGAGGAGGGGGTGGCGGGTTTGGGTTTGGGTTTGGGGGGTGGGGAAGAGGTGGGGGAGAAGGATGTGGTTAATGGTATTAATGGTAATGGTAATGGTAATCATATGGGAGTGAGAAAGTTTTCGGCTACGAGTTCGGGGTTGGAGGGTGGGGATATAGTGGGAGGAGGAACAGGCAGCTCGGTGGGGAGTCCGAGGAAGAAGAAGAAGTTTCAGGCGTTGAGGAAGATGTTTAGGTTGGATGATTGAGGGGTGGATGGGGTGGAAGGAGAGCGCAGGGAGGGGGAATGGGGGAGGGAAGAGGAGGGAAAGAGAAGAGGGAGAATTATAATATGAAGGGAAGGTCTGTTTGTGTGTTTGTAAGATGACGAATGAATGAGGTAGTCACTTGTGCCTACTATTACTGTTCTTCTTTCTGATGTGTGTATTTTATATATCTCTCTCCTTCGAATAGCTTTCTTCTTTATTCATTTCATTTCTGGGGGATTGGGAATGCCGAATCCGAATCAAGGGAAAAGGGGAATTAGGCAGGCGGCTTGGTTTGGGATCGGATGGGATGGGTGGGTTTATATTCGGAATGGGAATGGGATGGGATGGGGATAAGATACCATACAGTGACACCACTACAGGGGGTTTCTTTTTTTTTTTTTTTTTTTGATATATATAGATAATTTGGTAGAAAAGTTTAGGGTGGGATGGAATGAAATGATTGATTGATTAATTGATTGGTCTGGAATGGAATGAGGTGTGATTTGAATTTTTGAGGTTTGTGGGGGAGGGGGAGGAGTTGAGAGGTGAGAGGTAGAGGAGAGGGGATAAGGGGTTGATGGAGTTAGGGGTTGATTGAGTTGAGGGTGGGAGGGAGAGGGGAGGAGAAACAAAGAGAGCAGGAAATAAGGTGTTGATAGTAAAGCTAGATATGTATAAGGATGGACTGATATAAGAAGGGTCTGATGTAAGGAGGGGAAAAGGGAAGGGAACTATATATATACGGGAGAAGTAAAGAGGCTACTAGAGTTCGAAAGTGCGAGAGTTTTGGGAAATAATAATGAGAAAATATATTGTGGAATTGCTTCGAGCTTCTTTTGTTGAAGTCTTTGGTGTTGTTAGGGATTAAGGGAAAAGGTGGGTAGGAAAGTGCTGAAAAGAGGGTAGAAGAAGAAAAACAAATATATCGATAGAGAACAAAAACTGGGAAATGGGAAGCTATAAATACAGATTTAATAGATGGAGAGTAGGGCACGAAAATATTACAGACATCATATTCACAAACATGATATTTAACTTAGTATATAAGTGTTAGTATAGCATGGGTATACGCGATAAGGAGTAACATGGGTATACGCGATAAGGAGTAACAAGGTGTCTTTCCTTCCTATACGAGATATCGGCTCTCAGGTGGCAGAAGACTGCTTGTTAGAACGCCTGCTCTGGCCTCAGAGATTCAATAATGAAATCACTCTTTTCGTTCTTTTGCGGCGGACTCTCTTTATGACATGGTGGATCACTTCATAGAAGCTGCACTCAGTACTCTGGCAACTTTGAGGGCAAAGGGCATATTCACCGGTCCCTGTCGTGGGCATATGCTCGGGACAGTATTTTTCACCGAACTCAAGATCATGCACTTCCATCGATATAAAGAAGAGAGAGCGCATCTCCCGGAAAAATCCCGGAATGGCTTCTGGATCTAGGTCATACACAATATGAACGCCGACCAGCACGTAAGCTTCAGAGTGCCAAGACAGGATACCAAATCGAATCAACTAATTGGCCATTATCGATACTGGGACATAGTAGTGCGTGCCGAACCATAGCACCCTCTATCCACTACACGCAATGGAAATAGTTCTCTTGCAAGGCATCATGCAACCGGGCAAAGACCCCACCATGCCACGTCCTGAAATCCTTCCACTCCTCCGCGGGCATAGTGACAGAGAACATATTCAGCCACCCGCCCACGATCAAGTCAGCATAATTAGCCTGTTCTCCCTCGAGGTACGGCCCAGTTTCGTGAACCGTAAACGGCTGAGCCAGCGACGTCAACGCCTCCTTGAACTGTGCCTTGAGCTGCTCTCTCGCCTCACCTTGAACGGAGAAATCGTCCCACGAGTTCATGTGTGCGCGCTTGACGAAAAGAGCCTTTGCGGCCTCGGCCGTGTTCGGGTTAAAGGGCATGTAATGGGCGACAAGCATCACATGGGCGGAGAAGGTGGCATCGACATTCACGTTGAATTTTGCGTACGCCTCATTTTTGGATCCCTGGTTGGTCGTCAGCGGCGCGTAGAACGGCGTGTCCTTGTGCGGGCTCTCGTAGTCGAGGCCAGTGCGGGTGGAGTCCGGCGGGAAAAGGCAGCCGCCTGAGTCCGGGAACGTGTCCTCGAGATAGTTGGCAATGTCGAAGGAATCGCCGACGACGCGGCCCGATGCAGGGTCCTGCAGTATGGGGAGCGTGTAGAAGTCGGAGCCATCGTCGAACTTACGGGTGGCTGGGCAGTTTAAACTCTTGCGGACGTTGGCAATGTCGGGGATATCGACCCAGGTCGTTTTAAATGGTACGCGTTTGAAGCTGAGTGTGAGACGGGCTTTGGAAGGATTAGGTGCGTAGGAGCGGGGTTGTATAGGTGAGGAGATGTCGTAGAGAATGAGGGAGTTAGAGTCTGTCATTTTGAAGGCCTCTTACAGCTGCCTACAATTATGAGATCGAAAACCGGATTCAATGAGTAATAGATCTCAAAATTGAGAAATTAAAATATAAATTCTACAACAAGGGAAACTGCAATCGTTGATTCGAATATCTTACATAGAGTACACGTCTCAAGTGGGGAAATATGCACCAGCCAGCAACGGGTGCAAAAATTCATTCAACACCTCAATATTTTCAATAATTCATGACGAATTCATTTTTGAGCTGTCAAGTCCAGATTCATTATTATAAAAACCTGGGATCATATATATTAGTGGGTAATATCTAGACTTGCTTTCCGTGTTTTGAATCTGTTTTAAGCCAGAAATTTTTGAGGTTTGAACGATATATACTATGTAAGGATACTCATTTAAGTATATCCGCATTCGACTTTGCCGTATATCTGGCGAGTGTGAACAGAGTGTATACGTTGTATTGTTGTCGTAGGAATTACCTTAGTAGAATATGTTCCCGACTAGACTAAGTTATAGAAGGACATATTCTCCAAATTAAGTAACGACAGATGTTATCGCCCACTATCACCCAGTCGTCCTACAAAGCTTCAATCCTCAATCCCCAATCCTCACCCACCTACATCCTACCCCTCACTCTTTTCGATTCTCCCTACTATCTATCCTCCGTCCAGAATAAATATTCACGGCCTAGGTGCTCCTTCTTTTTCCCCACCTCAGTTCTGAACTGAAAAACAAGTATATAAACAGCCTCTTCCATCAGGATGCTCCATCTTCATGACAATTCTACGGGCTCACATTCATCCAGCCAAGAATATCACTCTCTCGGTGCCCATTCCCGCCACAGCGATGACCTCAGCTAATTTTCAATAGAAATTACAGTCGCTAGATATCGCAACGACAAATCGTACATCATTCAGAAAACGTCAAATCAAGTAAAGTTAATCATGTAATACATAAACCCTTCGAAATATACTTTTCGATTGTCCGAGCACTCTGGGGTAATTCGAATGGATGTGAGCTAGCAGCGTCTATCTTCGGAGATGCCCACCACTTTAACACGTCCCGGTGATCGGTCCCTTACAATGTGTCCAAGCAACGAGTTATAATCCCTTTCCACACCTCCAGAAGAACAAGGTTAGGCTACCTTGGTGTACTTACATAATACTATACTCTATAATCTCCCCGAAACTCAGTGTTCCTTGTTTACATACTCCAATTCTCATCTGTTCTCCCATGTTTATCCTTCATATGTCGTTTCCAATTGTCTTTCCGACGAAATGACTTCCCACTCCCGAAAGTTTTGGAGTAGTCACAGCCTGCAACAGAACAGTTGTACTGCTTCGTGGTATTATGAGCTTCGTTAATATGGCGATTCAGGTGCGTGATAGTGCCGAATGTTCTTTCGCACTGGGAACACTTTTTTGGTCTGTTGTGATATCTCATATGACTCCTTTACCATATTAGTAGTTATGGACATGAAAGGATATCTTTTGGGGTACATACGTTAAATCTCGCTGTGTGGAGAACTCCTTGTTGCAGTCCACCACTTCACATTTAATATCCTTCGGCTTGCCACTTGGATCTGATGATTTAGACGCTGAGGGCCCTGGAGTACGACTAGCCGGCTCTTCCCTGGTTTCCAAGTCTTCTTCCCTAGTTTCCAAGTCTTCTTCCCTAGTTTCCAAGTCTAAAGACTCTATTTCAGTATGCATAGTTCTAAGCTTAAAGAAAACAATCCGCTCGATTCAGAAGCCGGCTTTCATACCTTGTTCTGGTCCAGAAGAGGGTCCCTGTTCTACATAAAACACCATCAAGCTACCTCCGCTCATATCCTCTCCACCAATATGCCCGGAGGCAGATAGATACTTCCTCCGTTCATATTCGAATTCGCTCTCTAGTGCAGAAGGTGTCCATATTTTTCTAGGATCCTCGCTATCAGTAAAGGATGGAGCAGTATCAGCCTCAAGGATAATCAAGCGGGGTATAGACTCATGTCTAAAATTATCATTCTCGAGCTCGGTATCTTCGAGCATAAACTCAGCTCCCAAAATGTAATCGGAGAGTTGTCGAGCATCCTCGAGCTCGGTAACGCCGAGCATGAAAAGTTGTCGCTCAAGTGGAATTCCCTCTTGCTGCTGGATCTCGAACTTAAGATGGGCGATTGTATCATAAGATTTCATACTGAGCGTGATAATTGAACGACCGCGGTGATCTGTTATTTTGACTTTCAACATTAAAGAAGGATCACCGCCGCCTCCTCTCTCACGGTGAACCATGTGAAGCATGGAACTATCTTGGATGCCATAGTCTAAAGGCGTTCTACAATCCTTAAGCTCCTGTCCCTCAAAGATAGGCTTTTGCTGATCAGGTTGATCATATTCCCTATCCTGAATCTTGGACTTTATATCGTAGGTTGTGTCGAAGAATGAAATATCAAGCGTATGTTGCGGCGGCGGTGACGGCTGCGGTGACAGCTGCCGTGACAGCTGCCGATCTGTGCAAGCGTTGTAGGATTCGTCCGTACAATCGGGACAATAATACCATCCCCAGATCTCTGAGTTAACATTGCGCTGACAATAACAGCAGATCCGCCAACTGCTCATTGGAGCCCGCCCAGACGCACATAAGGACAACCCGGTTATCGCATGTTCCATTGCTGTCTGAAGAATACGTAAGCTTCTGATAATTCTCAACTACCGCTGCCTTACAGTCTCATGCCATGCTCCTCTTGCGGTGCTTAGATGCTCCGAGTCGGTCGATGAGTGTGATCTCCAGGTCACGTTAACTGGAAGTAATCTAGTAGAGCCCCCATTAGTGAGCGTCTGGACAAGAAATTGGCCCCTCAAAGTTGAATGGTGGACTACTAGATCAATAGGACAGTGCTCATCAAATTCATAATACGAAAGCGTGTACCTATCTTCAACTTCCTTACCACCGCCAATGAAAGGCGGTTGCTGATCAGGCATAAAACCCTCCGCATTCTGGATCATGGACTTGACATCGTTGATCGTATCGGAAGCTACAAGATGAAGGGTGAATATCGTGCCCGTGAGAGTCATGACGAGTATGGGCCACCTACAATCTCTCTGGTCCAGCTCCTCCAACCTAAGAGTGGAGTGCTTAATACGATAGTCCCGGATTGTCAAACCATCTTCAAGCTGTTGTCCGTTCAAACTGAGTCGTTGTCGGTCTTTTAGAATACCCTCCTTGCCTTGAATCTTTGACTTCAATTTGTCGATTGTGTCGGAACGAGAGACATAAAAATGAACGGTCTTGCCAGTGGGCATCTCAACAGCTATTTGGATAATACTGTTCTGGACCGTTGCCAACGACAGCTTGCGAATCCGGAGGACGCATAGATGAATGGCTTGTGAGATTCTCCATTTCTCAGAACTTTCTGTAAGAGCTGCAACATTCAACTTTTTTTCAGGCGTTTTTGACACAAATTTCGCTTCTAGATGTTCTATGGCAGAGCGTAGCCGACTGAAGCGCATGGTAAATGCTACCATATTTACCGATTAGAACAGATGTTGGGTTAGAACGTCGGACAGCAAGACTGTAGTAGTAGCGATGGCGTTGACGACTTAAAATCAGCGGCAGAGAATGAGAGATTCAGGTTGAAATGGATTATGATGAATAGCTCAATTTACTGTAAGAGTCGTTACCATAGTGGACAAGCGAGAGGCCTCAAAATTCAAGCTTACTAAGTCAGCGTTCAAGCGTTGTACAGTATTACTGGTTGTACTACTGTATGGGTGTCACAGCCTGGAGGCCTCATTCCACACTAATAATCGGGGTATAGCTAAACCGTCGATGTGCTTTAATGCGAACCAGTGATACATCTTCACTTCAGAGGGAGCATAGTCCGCTTGACGACCGTCGTGGTTTGACTTGAAGAAACGTAGTTGATAGGTGTTAAACATAAGTTTCTGTATAGATCGATGAGAGCTACAATCATAACCCCTTAAGCGTCGTGCTTGACATATAATCCGACATCTGTTCGTTCGTCTGGACGCCTTTAATAACAATTGGGAGCTTTGTGTAGCGCGACCGGAAATCAATATATACTCCAGAATCCCAGCCTAAGAAAATGAATTCCGAGAATACTGAGGTGTATTCTTGATATCCCAAGACAAATTGTGATCCTTACCTTATTGCTCTGTTGTACAATTTGCTTTTTGGTAGTAAAATTAAACTTAAGGTGTGGTCCATCGGGGTCAAACAGGCTCAGCAGCCTGAAGTTGGAACCATGCTTTCAGACGTCAGTCGGCTTATCTCTGGATGTTGCATGGAGCCCAACTCACTTACACGTATGGACAATGTGCGCCAACGACTTTATGATTGACACCGGGTCGAATTGTCTTTACGAAAGCAACTCCATCCGTCAACAAAGATACATAACGTATGTGACCAAAATGGTGGGCGAATTATTGCTTGACAAACTGGGCCCACAGCAAAATATATGATATCAGTCGAGAGAATAAATATTTAGTGGTGGTGGTGTCAGAAGCGCGGTAATTCCGAAACCCAGAGCTGAACGAGGATAAACAGGTTTAGAACTGGTCGAATGACTTTCTTTACAATGTGCTGCTCGTGCGGTTTGTTGATGGGGTCGTGTTTAGGATGGGGAGGGTTTAATATCGCCGAAGTTTAAGTTTGTGAGATGGGTTGATTACCCCGCTACGCCTGTCGTCGAGACAAGCCAAAACGAAGGATATCTACGAATATTTCCATTGAATATATATTTCTAAGGGTGAGTCACAAGTACATACGACCATAGATCAAGGATAATTGAGCTATCTCTATGTTTTATTGCTACCGTCGCCGTTCCGAATCCAAAGCTCCGGAATTCGTATTCTGTATATAGGATTTCCTACTATTCTACAGTCGGATATTGGTTTATATGTACTCTAAATACCAGAAACTGTTACTAGGAAGTAGTATAAGCAGTTCAAATAGAAACAACATCAAAATTATCTTTCTTATCTAATACTTACAACTCCCGGTAGATCATTGTTGGATGGTCCTGGTGGTGAACACTTTGTAGATAAAAGAGTAATTGAAATGTTGATTATCATCCAAGTAAGAGTCAATCAATCGCATTTCTAATCTTCCAAAAAGAAAATTGATCTAGAATATTCCTAAGTGCCAATATTACAGATTACAGAAGGAATTTCATTCCGCGGATACTGCCCAAGAGTCAGGAAGCTCAAAAGAACAAGAAACTGCTACTTCTGGAAAGACTACTTCTGAACCCATAGTTCGCGGTCGATTTACATTTGGCTCAATAGGTATCAGACAATATTACTTATTTTAACTACCTATCGAGCTTTACGGAGTATCCCGGGCTAAGTGTTGAATCCACTTTAGTGGGGGTAGGTGGGGCAGGCGGGCCTATGCCCACCAGCTTAAACTGAACGTCGTAGTGATCGATTAGGCTTACGAAGCCTATGACTTCAGGCTTGCGAAGCCTATGACTTCAGGCTTACGAAGCCTGTGGTTCAGGCTTACGAAGCCTCTGGTTCAGGCCTATGACGCCTATGACGCCTATGACGCCTATGGCAAATAGGCCTGAGAGGCCTAAGGCAATAGGCCTGAAAGGCCTATAAATACGGCTAGTCCTTCCCACTGTAGATAGCACATCAGATCAGTTGAATCAAGCTTAAGTACACCCTACTTTTAAATCCCTTAAGGCCTTATAGGCACTCTTTTCGTACCAACCTGCTGTGCAATATAAGCCTGTTCAACACTAAGGTTAGTGTTTTTCGCGATAAAGATATCCTGTCTTTGCGTAGTATTGGCTGGGTGTGCTGTGTTACTCCCATCCGGATCCCAAGAACTAATTGATAGACAGAGAGGAGGTTTTACTTGTAATATGTCAATTTCACGTGAGATTCGTATACTTGAGATCAATTACGAAGTGATATGGGGGCAGGAAATGAATCCAAGCTACACCTTGAGCCATAAATCCATGTAGCCTTACAATACAGTCGGACTCTGGCGATGATATGGAGCAAATAGTATGAAAGAAAAGTCACAGGGTAAGGTCAAAGAAGAATTGTTGTGGGAACCCCGCACAATCGCGATCGCTATAGTAGTTTACTGCGAACAAAACGAAACGACAGGAGGGCGCCAGATAATGCAGCTGTTCGTGATTGAATTCTCGATTCTAGGTCAATCGCGGCAACTCCAATTTTTGTAGTATGAGGCTTAAATCTGACAAAATAATTTGTTGATGCTTCATTTATATCCTAGGAAGTATTGAGGGGTGTGTTAGAATCTTGGGTCATACAAATGGCATGGAAAAGCTGTTGCACCAATCCTCTTGCTGGGTAAAAGCCGTATAATATAAGCATGTACAACCAGGTAATGAGCTGAAAAATTATCGCTCCCCTCTTTCTTTTTGGTAATGCTACATAGTTGTAGATGCAACCTTTCAAATTGGGAATGGTGGAATAAAAGAAAGGCTACAGCCTTTCTCATAGTTACATACTCGTCTTCTTCTGTCTTTATCTTTCATGAAGAAAGTTATCGACAGTCAGTCATATTTTCCGATACACTAGTATATGTTTATGTAAGTCTTTATGCTGTCGTTCTGTGAAGTTTCGAGTGCTGATACCTGTGGTTAGGAAGTCCAGAATACGGAAATTTTGCGCAAGGCTGTACCAAAATGGCCGAAACCCCTCGATCATTTAGACACGAAGATTATACGGTGGGATGGATATGCGCTCTTCCTGAGACTGAGCTAGTAGTGGCACGAGCAATGTTGGATGAAGAACACCCAATGCTACCTGCTGCAGATCCTGGAGACACAAATGTTTATGTGCTAGGGAGGATTGGATCACATAACGTTGTGATTGCATGTTTACCTGACGAAAATACAGGCAAGGTGTCAGCCGCGATAGTTGCAAAAGATATGCTCCGTAGCTTCAAGGCAATCATGTGAGATCTGGATTCCTAGATCTGAAGGCATTCACACAGGTGCGCCGATTACGGAGGATACGACTAATGCTAGCTTTCATTTAGACCCTTGTTGCGGACCTTCTTCTCCTGCTGTTGCCACTGAAATGAGGATATAAACCAGCTGTTTTCCATGTATTTTACTTCTCCAGATAGATAGATCAATATCAATATATATTTCAGCTCAGAATCTCATAGTTATGAGCCCTTCTTAACTACATTCCGCATAACTCATCCAAAATCTATCTCCGTTCGAAATCCAACATATTCCAGATCGAATCAATCTCACCGTCACTACAAATTCTTCAAAAATGGCCCGGGAGAGCTCCACCAACAATGCAAAGATGTTTCTAGACATTCCTGCAGACTGGGTACCTTGGATTACGAACGTTAAATCACTTGCGCAACGACAATTCGATGTCTGGCCGTATATCAACCCTAATTTAGACAAAGAACTGCAAGAATTATAGTTCCCTAGCCCTCCATCCTATGCTCAATTCAACCCAGAAGCAACATCGTTCACGGATTTGACAGTACTATAAAAAGAGGTATGGAAAGCAGACTAAGAGTAATACAAGATGCATTATCTCGTTGTCTATAATGCCAAAAACGTAATGATTCAGTCTATATACGATTACATTGAAAACAACGTCTCACAACGCAATAAAATGTATATCGCAGGCAAAAGGACACTATAGCAAAAGCTCTCCGCTCTCAAAGCAAGACTTGCACCATCTGATCGGCTTCGAAAACTCGAGCTCTCACGAAAGTATGCTCAGTTAAAGCACTTCAATGGGAATCAATCCGTAGAGAAATGGATCCAGGACTGGGAGGATATATTCAATGAGTGTACTGAATTGATAATGGCTGAGGTCAGCGGTGATGCACCGCAATATGACTTCCTGATCGCCGTTACTGAACTGGTACCAGTATGGGTAAGTGCTTATGAGCTACAGCTAAACAACTTCACGAAAAAGACTGAAGCGCTTCCGACGCTTGACGATATAATCGAAGACTACCATCAGTATTTACGACTAAAAGAAGCAGCCCAAACTCCACAAATCCACTCCGCAAATGCTACCTACAAAGGGCATCACGAAGATAGCTCAAAATCATCAAATAAAGAACACTCCTTGTCGCAATACCCCTGCATAACAAAAAAGACCCATTCCATCGAGAAATACTGGCAACTCAATCCAAGCAACAGACCTGAAAGTTGGAGATCAAGGCAATGGCAATACAAAAATATTGTCAGATAGGCCGAGAAGGACTCCGAATTCAAGGCACGACTCGAAAAAGACTATGCAAAAGAATGGAAGAGGATCCAGGTAGAAGCAAAGGCCGAAACCAGCGATGATAAGGATACGACGACGATATCAAAAAAGGACGAAAAGAAGTCATTAGGCTCATTTGCAATACGAACATCATCAGTCTCCAACGACTACAAACTAAAAGAATGCTGGATCGTCGACAGCAGCAGTAATATTCATATATACAATAATATTGCGAACTTTACTCGTACGAGAGGGGGTGCAGGCAGCTATATTACAGCTGGCACTACAAATTATGCTGTAGAAGCGTATGGAAAATGCTGGATCGATGTTGCTACCAAGGAAGGTATCGTACAAATCGAGCTACGGAATATAGCATTAATTCAGGGTTTTATAACCAATATAGTGTCGTTATCGCTGCTCAACAACGGCGGTATATACTGGAACACTAGACGGCCATGGCAGCTTGAAGGAAAGGATCATAAACCATTTTGCAGGCTGCAATAAATAGGCCAATATTGGGTAATCAGCCTTCCACCTTGTAAAGGGTCGTTTACGACTAGCAAATAAGAGCCTAAAGAAATTGAGGTGTTGAAAGCCGAAATACACCAACTTTTAGGCCATCCAGGCCCTGAAGCGACTAAGAGAGCGTTTGAAAATACAGCCGGAATCAAACAAAAATTTACAAAAGAAAAGGCACCGACCTCCACCGACTGCGAATATTGCGCAATGGCAAAATCGCACCAACAGATCTCAAGATCTGCTTTAAAAGATCACCAGCGCAATAGCAAGCCCTTCGACGAGATCGTATAGGATATGGTGTTCATTCGAGAAGGATATAACGGGTATCAATATCTCTCCTATATTCGCTGCCTCAATACTGGCTACGACGTCGTCGAAACGTATGCAGCAGTACGAGAAGCGTTCCCTTTGTTTATAAGAATAACAGCATTTATTAAGCAGCACTACAGTTCCAAAATCCGCTTTGTGACGCTCGACAATGATACCAACCTACAACGAGAGTTTATTAGCTTCTGTGCGCAAAAAGGGATTAAAGAACAACGAACGGCACTGTAAACTCAAGCACAAAATGGCGCTATAGAGGTTGCTGGAAAGCAGCTCATAATCCGTATAAGAACGATGAGATTGGAGGCGAATCTGCCACAATCCTTATAGCCAGAAATTGCGAAAGCAGTAGCTTATTTGGGCAACAGAACGCCAGCATAGCGCCTTGGATGGCGAACTCCATTCGAACTGGTTAATAGTATAAAGCCATCATTAGCATATCTCCAACCATATGGATGCAGGGTATACGCACTTAATAAGAATATACCACGGCTCGATAAACTGATAGTGCGAGCGTATATTGGGTATCTCATCGGATACGATTCCACAAATATTTTCAGGATTTGAATCCCAAGCCTGGAGAAAGTAATCAGAACCCGCGACATTACGTTCAATAAAAAGCTAAAGTATAGTACAGAAGATATAGACTTAACTATAATGATAAAGGACGACTTAAATATAGTCATCCAACAAATTGAGATATCATCATCGCAAAACATCGTTGAGCAACTAGATGATAATGTTTGTGATACGATTGTGGTGGAGGTGCTACCTGCGAGGGATTCTCATATGGAAGAAGAATCCGATTCCACACTAGATGACTTAAGCGAAGATTCAGCCAATGAGAGCTTAGAAGAGGATGTAGATCAGGACGATTCAGCCAATGAGGATACAGGAATATCATATGATCCATAACTCAAAATAACCGATCCGGAGCATAATCAGCTTCCGACGCCTGAGAATTCACAACTTATAGACGATTCTGATACCGAAACCTCCATTCTCACAATAACACCTATTAATGATGGATCTACGACCGTCAATAATACCCCAAGAGCCACAGAGATCAGCAGCGAAATTGACACCACCAATATCTTAGCAGATAATCGCCGCATATACGGTATATACTCTGTTCTCTACTATACGTTCAGTATGTTTCTGGCTACAAGAGAAAAAAGAATCCATCGCGATCAGCTTCCAAGAGAACCTCAGAACTGGACGGAAGCTATACACCATCCCTATACTTCAGAATGGCTCAAAGCAGCAGAAAAAGAGGTCAATATATTGATAAGAAAAGGAACGTTTGAGTATATGAAACCGCCAAGCGACGGCACAGTACTACTTCCATTGAAATAGGTTCCAAAGTACAAATTCGACGCGGATAGCTTCATTGATTCCTTTAAAATGCGACTCTGCACAAGAGGCGATTTGCAGCAGACCGAAGACGATACCTATACGGCAATATTAGCTGCATAAACCTTTCGAGCCATTATAGCTATCGTCGCTGTATTTGACCTCGATACACAGCAATACGATACTGTTAATATATTCATCAATGCGATACTACGCCCTCCTATTTGCTGCAAAGCACCGCTAGGGTTCAATAAAGATGGGCTGGTTCTGATACTCCATAGAGCGCTTTATAGCCTCAAGATATCACCAAATTTATAGTATACATTGCTGGTATCAGTCCTTGAAGAGCTAGGCGTATCGCAAGTACCAGGAGTTAACTGCCTGTTTACGAATGAATAGCTAATACTTCTCTTTTATATCGACGATATTACTATCGCATACCACCTAAAGTATAAAGAAAGAATGGACAAGTTTGAGCGTAAGCTCATACAGCGCTTTGAGATAAGAGCGATGGGATAAATAAATCATTTTCTAGGGATCCGCGTCATTCGAAAAAGGAATGAACGAAAGCTCTTCTTAATCCAAGACTCCTATATCGATAAAATCCAAGAACGGTTTAAGATCGAAGCGTCAGATTATATTAAAACGCCACTGCCATTGCAAGGGCTGACCAGAAATGAAGCGACAGCTACGGAGTCGCAAATAAAAGCATACCAATATCGAGTTGGATGCCTCACTTACGCCGCTATTATCAGTCGACCTGACATTGCTAAAGCCATCTCTAAACTGGCTGAGTTCCAGCAAAACCCTTCTTTAGCCCATATCGACGCCGCGAACCATTGCCTCAAATACCTCATTTCGACAAAGAACCTGGTAATAATATATGACGGTAACATAAGCTCAAAGAAGATCTTCATGGCTGCAAGCGATATAGTATTTAGCGACGATGCGACAACGAGATTCAGCTCAAACGGATTCTGCTTTCAACTTTATGGAGGTGTAATCCATTACAAAGCAACGAAGCAGCGAACAGTCACGATATCTAGCACTGAAGCAGAGCTTCTAGCTCTGTCTTCGACGGCTAAAGAGTTTATATGGTGGAAAAGACTATTCCAAAACATTAACTACGACCTAGAATCAGATATAGCGATCCTTTGCGACAACCAGCAGACTATTCGGTTATTAGCAATGGATATACCCAGATTAACCACTAAATTGAAGCATATCGATGTGCACTCATGCTGGCTGCGACAGGAAGTACAGGAAAAGCGTATAAAAGTCGATTGGATCGCAACCGCCGATATGGTGGCAGATGGATTCACGAAGCTCCTGCCTCCTCAAAAGCATGTAGTATTTATTAAACAGCTAAACCTCATTGACATCACTGAACAGCTACACAAATTGTCATCTTAGGATCCAAGGATCCAAGCTGAAGGGGGTGTGTGAGATCTGGATTCCTAGATCTGAAGGCATTCATACAGGTGCGCCGATTACGGAGGATACGACTAATGCTAGCTTTCATTTAGACCCTTGTTGCGGACCTTCTTCTCCTGCTGTTGCCACTGAAATGAGGATATAAACCAGCTGTTTTCCATGTATTTTACTTCTCCAGATAGATAGATCAATATCAATGCATATTTCAGCTCAGAATCTCACAAATCAGGTTCGGTTTGATGGTCGGTGTTGGCGGTGCTGCACCATTTCCCGAGGATCACGATCCTCCTGAGACTGCCAGCGAAGATTCCGAAGAAGAGGATGATGAAGCCGCGGTTGAAAGAGATATAAGGCTCGGAGATGTCGTCGTTAGCCTGCAGACCAAAACCACTGATGCTGTTGTTCAGTATGATTTTGGAAAATCACTACAAGGAGGTGCATTTATTCAAAATGGAAGGCTGAATATACCAGCAAATATTCTGCTAAGTGCAGTGGGCAACCTTAAGAGCAAGCATATACAAAAAGGTACTGATGCTATTTCGGGGTATCTTTCGAGCATGGTGTCTGCAAATCCCCGTCTAGCCGGGAAGTTTGAATATCAAGGGGTCAAAAGAGACCGACTTTTCAAGGAAAATGTTGTTCACAAAGCCGATAAGAAGTCGTGTAAGGGTTGCTGTGGTGCAGCTGATGTTAATCTCGTGCGACGAAGACAACGAGCAGACACGTTACCTGTATTGCATTATGGGACTATTGGATCTGCAGATCAGGTTATGAAAGATCCAGTTTTGAGGAACAAGTGGGCAAAAGAGAAGAATATTATATGTTTTGAAATGGAAGCAGCAGGTAATTTCAAAAACTTTACTTCCGAAAGTCGTCGTGTTCGGCTAATAACATAAATTTAGGCTTGATGAATACATTTCCATGCGTAGTTATCAGGGGAATCAGCGATTATGCCGATTCACACAAAAATTGGATATGGCAACCATATGCTGCAGCGACTGCTGCAGCATACGCAAAAGAACTTCTTCATGTCATACCTGGACAGGCTGTAACAGCCATTGATCCAATCATCTCTGAACTTGGTAATTACTGCTAGTCATTATAATTTGAGTCATATTGATACTTTGCGTGGAACTTGCTGGAATCACTGACAATATGTCTTATTTAATCGCTCTGGGGCGTTTTGAAGGCATGTATCATAGCAGATCGTACAGAGAACTTACTTAGGCTGCGCACTAAACCCATGGGTGGGTTATAATGACTAATGGGTACCCATTGGGTGGGTTAGAGGCTCTTTTTCCTACCCAGTGGCTGTCACGGCCCCCTATAGGGGGCGTGACACCCCTGTTTGGGTATATGGGTGGGTTGGAGATGGCAATTACCCACCCATGGGTACCCATTTCGCAGCCTAAACTTACTCAAACCAAAATGAGATAGTCCAGATTTCCCACTGCAAAGTCGGTCCCTATGAGCAGTGCCATAGGCAAAGATGAGAGCATTCCAATTTCCGCTGACTTTTTGTATCATCTCGAATTTTTTGTTTTTAGATTCATCTATATGCTAGAATGCGAATAACTAATACACCCTTCTTGTAGCTGCGAATACGGACAAGATGCTAGAACACCACACCGCGGACACGGATAGAATGATACAACATCAAACTGCGAATACAGATAAGGCTATAAAGCATCAAGAACAATGGCGAAGATCAGACAAGGAAGAAGAATGTCTTCAGTCGTTCCGTACTATCAATAACACCAGCAACAATTACGAGCACCAGAAGAATTTGAACCCCACTCGAGTAGAAAACACTTGCCTCTGGTTCTTACAAAATTCTAAATTTCTCGATTGGAAAGATAGATTAACATCGAGACTACTTTGGGTAACTGCCGACCCGGGTTGCGGGAAGTCTGTGCTGTCGAAGGCTCTCGTCGATGAATATTTGCTTGGGCAACAAGAGAACAATACAGTTGTCTGCTACTATTTCTTCAAAGATACATCTCCTGAACGGCGAAGCCCTGCATACGCATTATCCGCCCTACTTCATCAGCTCTTTAATTCTGAAAAAGGAGCTAAGCTTATCAGTCATGCTCTTCCCGCTTACATCGCGAACAAGGAGAGCCTTGCTACAAATATTGACCTTTTATGGTCTACTATTCGAGATGTTGCAAAAGATCCGGAATGCCCGAGGATCATCTTCCTGTTGGATGCTCTTGATGAATGTGAATCAAAATCACAATTAGATCTTATTTGGAAACTCAAGGGTTTCGAAGAGATGCGAATAACTAATACGGAGACTATGAGGAATTTACAGTTCCTTGTTACTAGCCGTCCGTATTGGGACATAGAGAGAGAATTCCACGAGCTCATCAGTAAGATGCCTAACATACGACTTCAAGCCGAGGAGAACTCAGACATCCTTCGTTCAGAAATAAAGCATGTTATCGAAGCTAGGTTAGATCAGCTGGCTAAAAGGAAAATCATTGCAAGCGCAAAAGCTCATGACTTGCTAAGGAAAAGCATTTCAGAGATTGTGAACAGAACATATCTTTGGGTGCATCTCGTCTTCCAGGAAATTGGGAGAGAGCCAAGACTTGATGTCAAAACGGTCGAAAATCTTATCTTGCCGCCATCTGTAGATGAAGCGTACGAGGCCATTTTACGCAAGAGCAAGAAACCCGAAGATGCCAAAAGATTGCTTCATATCGTTGTGGGAGCAAAAAGGCCTCTTTCATTACGAGAGACAGCAACAGCATTATACATTACAGAAGAAAAACATTGTCATGAAGACCTCGAACTTCAAGGAAACGAACAATTCAAGAACACTGTCCGGGATTTGTGTGGCCTCTTTGTTAGCGTAGTTGATGAGAAAGTTTTTCTGATTCATCAGACAGCCAAGGAATTTCTTGTCAACCATTCCCACACAAATAACTTAACTCCTATGTCATGGAAGGGATCACTAGCACCAGAAACCTCAAACCTTATACTGGCGAAATGTTGTTTATCATATTTGTTGTTCGACGAGTTCAAGCAATTATTGTCGCTAGAAGAAAAATCTATGGAAATCTATTCCGAGCTGCGTCAAGGGGAAAGTTTCATAAATGGATATGCACCAGATGCATTGCGAAAATACACTTCCCTATTTCCGGAAAGAAGCAGTTTCCTAGGCTACTCAGCCAGCATGTGGTATGAGCACCTTCGGGAAGTTGGACCAATTGATGGTAGTCCCTTGGTAAAAATGTGCTTCGATTTACGCACTGTGGATTTTTTCTTTTTTCGATATTGGTTTAGATTCTATCAGCATCCCTCTCTTGATGGACTAGGTCCATACCATGAACAACCAAGCTGGAAAAATCTAGTGCCCTTCTTCGCCTATCTTGGGCTGAATAACCTAATGGTAGCTTTGCCAATCGACAAGATGGAAATTGATTTTAAGGATCAGAAAGGCGCGACAGGTTTGATATGGGCCGCAGAAAAGAACCATGAAGCAATGGTAAAGCTGTTACTGAAAAAAGGTGCTGATGTGAATACGCAAAATGAATATTGTTTGACTGCACTTAAAGCAGCATGTAGCAATGGAAACGAAGCAGTAGTAAAGCTATTACTGGAAAAAGGTGCTGATGTGAACATACAAGGTGGTATTATGAATACTGCACTTCAAGCAGCATGCCATGGGGGAAACGAAGCAGTAGTAAGGCTATTACTGGAAAAAGGTGCTGGTGTGAATATACAAGGTGGTTATTATAATATTGCACTTCAAGCAGCATGCCATGGGGGAAACGAAGCAGTAGTAAGGCTATTACTGGAAAAAGGTGCTGATGTGAATATACAAGGTGGTATTAAGAATACTGCACTTCAAGCAGCATGCCATGGGGGAAACGAAGCAGTAATAAGGCTATTACTTCAGACAGGAAAAGTCAATGTTGATTCGAGAGATAATGCTGGTCGGACGCCTCTATCGTATGTTGCTGAAGATGCAAATACACCCGCTGTCGAAATACTCCTTCAAACATGCCGGGCTGATCCTAATTCTAAGGACAGCAACAACCGGACACCACTTTCATGGGCTGCTAAATATGGAACTATTCCAGTGATAGAATTACTCCTCCAGGTGAAGAACATCGAAGTTGATTCGAAAGATAGGAATGGTAAGACACCATTATCGTGGGCTGCGAGATACGATAATACTGTGGCAGTGGATCTTTTACTCAAAACAGGCAGAGTTGTGGTTGATTCAAGAGATGTCAATGGTCGGACACCACTGTCCTGGGCTGTAGAATTTAATCGGCCAGCAACAGTGCAGTTGCTACTAGAGACAGGCAAAGCTGATATCAACTCGAGAGATAAATATGGGCGAACGCCATTGTTACACGCTGCTAGATATGGAAGGTTGAAAGCAGTGAAATTATTGCTCAAAACAGGAAAAGTTCAGGTTGATCTGAGAGATATTGATGGGCAAACAGCATTATCATGGGCTGCTGAATATGGCCATTTAGAAGTAATCGAAATGTTGCTCAAAACAACGAAGGCTCAGGTTGATTTGAGAGATGCTCAGGGTCGGACGCCATTGTTATGGGCTGCTGCATCGGGACATGCGGATGTGGTAAAGAGCTTGCTCAGGGGCGAAGCAAATGCTGACCTGGAAGACACATACGGTCGGACGCCCTTGTTGTGGGCCGCTGTATACGGAGATCTTCAAATAGTGAAAGCATTGCTCGAAACAAAAAAAGTTCAGGTTGATCTGAGGGATATTTATGGCCGAACAGCATTATCACGGGCTGCTGAATATGGCCATTTAGAAGTAATCGAAATGTTGCTCAAAACAACGAAGGCTCAGGTTGATTTGAGAGATGCTCAGGGTCGGACGCCATTGTTATGGGCTGCTGCATCGGGACATGCGGATGTGGTAAAGAGCTTGCTCAGGGGCGAAGCAAATGCTGACCTGGAAAACATATGCGGTTGGACGCCCTTGTCGTGTGCCGCTGCGAACGGAAGTCTTCAAAGAGTGAAACTATTACTCAAGTCAAGCGAAAAAACTCCTAAATTGAAGAACAAAAAGCGCCAAAGAGTATCATTGTGGATCGTCAGAAATATGAGGGCGAAAAAGTTACCGCTAAACACTCTTGTGAGGCTAAAGGGGCCTCGACTTACGCTGCGTAGCACCACTTCTGGCACAGCGAACAAGGAAAAATGGGCGATGGTACGAGCATTGGCGTATTATATGCATAATAAAGCCATAGACGAATATGACGACGAGGATGAAGATGAGGATGAAGATGAGGATGAAGATGAGGATGAAGATGAGGATGAAGATGAGGATGAAGATGAGGATGAAGATGAGGATGAAGATGAGGATGAAGATGAGGATGAAGATGAGGATGAAGATGAGGATGAAGATGAGAATGAATGGGAGGATGAAGAGTGGTGACTTTAAATGAAACTTTCTTCGAATAACTCTTTGAACGTCAAATGTTACTGGTTTAGTGAGCAGTCAATTTCCAAGTACCATTTACTATTTGAAGCTGCAACCATACCTGTATAGACATTGTAGTCTATATAGTCCACCGGCGGTTACTCTAGTTTCCATCAGAGTGAATATGAATTCCAATATTGATATTTTCCGTCGCTATACAACAATGTTGTTAACTGTAACTGATATATAGTCATTCAAACATACTATGTGTATTTAAGGTTCCGACTTCTCTTGCTTTCAAATAAAAATTTCTAGATGCTGGATTAAGGAAGCTATCTCTGGGAGTTAGAGGCAGATATGGTTTTCTTGACGAGCTCAATTTTACTTAGAGGTATATCTGCTAGGGCACTAAGTTGTTAGTACTAACAAGGCCTTATATTGTAATTTCTATTGACCGTGTTCGGGAATAATTTCATTAGACGGCTGGCAGTACGGATATATCTGTATTTTAAACAATCACTGTCACATACGACCATAGATCAAGGAGAATTGGGCAATCTCTATATTCTATTGAAACCTCCGCCTTCCCTAAAACAATTTCCCAAATTCAGTATAATGATATTTATCAGTTTTTCGATTTTCGAACCGGGATTTCGGATTCCAAACTCGGATTAATTTATTCTGGTGTAATCTCAGTCCGGCGGCTATGGTCGCTGGTTTTTCCCTTTGAGCCTAAGGTCCTCAGGCATCCTTATGACCTAGAGTTATAACACCCAGGTATTCAAGCAGTGGCTGGAGAAACAGCCTATTCTCGACCTTATTGTATACTCCGATGGCTCTATGAACGAGGATAGCAATACCGGCGCTGTATACTGTATTTACCGAGGCAGCCAATTACTTGAACAAGGCCAGGTCCCCCTAGGCAAGACTGCGGAAGTATATAACGTAGAGGTTATAGGTGCCTTAGCAGGCTTGAACGCTACCCTGCATAACTGTATAGTATATTTTGCTACGAATATCACAATCTGCCTAGATAATCAAGAAGCAGTATTGCACCTTCATACTGGCATTCCTATAAGTACTAGTGTGAGATTTTAGAGCTTGTAGAACATGCACTGAATTGAACCTATCTGAAGATCTAACTACAGGGCCAAAGAAGGGTTTATATCCTCAAAACTGTAGCGAAAAGGAGTGATTCTAGGTGTTTCCATCAAATATAAGGATAGATGTCATTCTCGGCACTTATGCCGAATCTGGGAATGCCCTCATTTCTTCACAACTAGTGCTAGCGAGATCTTGGAGTTCCAAGCCTGTAAGCAGGCCTGGCTGACAAGAGATCGAGCCCGTAATGCCACCCGCGGAGCAGTAGTATTACGCTAGTGCCCAGCATATATCGGTATCGCTGGGAATGAGCTGGCAGATCAACTAGCCAAAGCCGCTTGCTTGCTACTTACTATATATACCCAGGTATCTGTAGTATGTGCTCAGCGCCTGTTAAAACTAAGGTATGAGCGAGCTGCAGCCGAGTACTGGAGTAAGAAGTGCCTGATATAATATATATACCTCAACTTACCCTTTCCTATATTAGAAATACTAATGGAACTTATACTTCCCCGCTTTACCTTAGGGTATCTACTAGCCGCCCGATCTGGATATGGAGATTTCAGAGCTTACTATAAGAGATTCAATTATGAGAATATAATACTTTACTGCTAATATTGTAATCAAGATAGCTCCCTAGAATACTTTACTAACTGTAAGGCAATATCACTACCCTTTGAGCTCTTTGCCCTAAGACGCTATCCTAACCCCGCCTGGTAGGTACTAGGTACTACTGAAGGTGTTAAAGTCTTTGCTAAATGGTGTATAAGAACCTGCTTCTTCGTATATTCTTAAAGCTTTTGTTATACTATTCCTTTCCTTCTAGTCTATCCTAATCTCCCCTCTCCTCCCTACCTCATTCTATACTATCTATCGATAAAATATAGCCTCTGGCTATGCTATATAAGTCTAAGATGCTCATAATGGTATCCCTCTGCCTGGCTACCGTAGTAATACGTTCGAATTGTCTGGTAATTATATATTTAATCTGTATATAGCTACGTAAGCACGCTGGATACCCCTCGGGAGGTTCAGTGGCACGTGCTACAAGCACGTGGCCAGCCCAGCGCTTAAATAAAATAAATAAATAAATAAACAAACTCTCTTAGTTCTTTAGTTATTAATTCTAAGGTCAATTCGATGCTTTCGAGACGTTTTGCCACAGTTAAAGCAAGTTAAAGATTAGTAACAACTTTATAAACTTACTAAAAAAAATTATAATTTCAAAACTATAGATTCGTCTCGTGACAGGGTGCGTTTCAGGATGCAGGGATGGACGTTAGGTTACTTAGCAATTAGAAGAAGGGTGCAGGTAGCGATGCTCGCTACAACTAGGGGGCCGGGGTAGTGACAACAAGCAAACACTTGATAGCAACAGAAGTTCCAAAAGACTCGTGAGATTATGATTTATCAGATCCTGTCGATATCTACAACGGCAATATCTCCAGCCGTCATGGTGGTCATATTTACTGCAGCATAAGAAGGTGAAAGGATGCTATAAACATTTCATCGTATGCATAAAGAATAGAAGATAAAATTCATCCACCACAGGTCAAAACTATACTGTTCTCATGACTACCTGTTGAGAGATATAAGAACCAAGCTGTTACTCCAACCAAAGATCACCGATTGAGGGATGTAATGACCAAGCTATTCCTCCGTCCATGGGGTGAGGAAACGAACTATCCTGTTCTCACGACTACCTGTTGAGAGATATAAGAACCAAGATGTTACTCCAACCAAAGATCGCCGATTGAGGGATGTAATGACCAAGCTGTTCCTCCATCCATGGGGTGAGGAAACGTTCGAGGACCGATATATGGTTTAAATCTGCTTGCTACAGCATTTGTTAGCTCTAAACCAGCATCAAACCCATAGAATTCAAATTGCTCACAATGAACCGAGAGAACATCTAAATACAGAATCAGCAATAGCTCCAAAATAAAGTAATTCGATAGAGTGAACTCATACCCAGCAGGAGGACCAAAGCAGGTGCCACCCGAAGCTGCATAATGTCCATCATTCTCCTTGCAGCCTGGGTTACAGTACAGAATGATGGCACTCGCGCCACGGTCAAGTCTGTGATGATTTGGGAGTCAGTAATTACTCGTCTACGCTTGTCTCAAGAGTACTCTTGGAGGTAGAGTGCCCTTGAGACACTTAAAGGTTGGGAAAGGGCCACTGCCTGAACAACTTACTCAACAGCATCGGCTGCACCATCTGGGATGTTGGGAGTGTAGCAGGTACCAAGACCGCCGTGCGCCCTTTTGAAGATTAGAAAGATCGGAAGCCTTTTGCTAAGGAGTGTGGGGCTCTCACGGTGGCTGACTATTTGCGGGTTGAGTGCTGCTTGAAGCGGTATCATGGCTGCAGCTTAGGGAGTTATGATCTGCAAGTGATGGTGAGCTCAAAAACAGAGATATGACAATCGAAATGGTCAAAAATATGCAAGAAGGTGAGTGACTTACAGAAGCGGTAGTAGAATTCGTAGGAACCGCGGCCGAGAACCGTGGAGTTGGTATTGGTGTCTTCAATGACCGGTGCCGCAAAGGCAAGGCCAAGGAGAGCCATGGCTGGTATGATTGAAAGCATTTTGAGTGCGAGCAGTTGCTTGGGTGTGGGAGTTGTGGTGTTTTTAGGTTCGCAGGTGAAGATATTGATTGAAGGTGTTGTGTTCTTTTGCAGTTTCAACAGCGAGGACCGCTCATTTAAGTAGCAAAACCTTGGGAACGATACTACTAAAGTCTCTTACCAGCACCGAATACTATACCGCACCAAGTGCCCGATACCAATAATAAGCATCTCACTGTTGTTCCCATCTCGGACCGGGTCCTCGCCCAACGATACGGTCTTCAGATCCTGTTTGACATCAATGACCACAGTTCCATTCAAGCGCTCCTAAGCGCCATGGATTCTTGAATGGACGAAGGAGCGAGCTTAATATCCCGCTCTGAGTTATTCTTAGTAGTGTCGTAACGCGTTCTAATTGAACGACGTGAATCTATGGGCAAATTTTCGATGTTTGTGTGTAGAGATGAGAAGCGGGGTAGGCCTGCTTCTTGAAATCGATAAAATCACCTCACAGCGTCACAATAGTACCCGCCAGAATTCTGTGCGAATGGCCCGTGCACCCTTGATTTTCTAATTCTGAATCCCTTCAATTAACCAACCTACCAACTACAGTCAGAACTCGATATAAGGATCTCTGATTTAAGGATATTTTAGCTTAAGGATATTATTTTTGGATCCCGAAGGGATTACAGGGATAATCCTTATGGATTGAGGTCCCACCTGCTACAAATAAAAGTGGGTTATCTTTATACTCCGGCGGGCCGTCATTGTTCCGGGCGGGACCACACGACTATCCCCTTGACTGCCAACGACTCGCGGGCTCGCTCGACAGGGATATTTCGACCAATAAGAAGACCAGGATCCTAAGAGAAAAATGGTGATGTGGTTTGAAATATAAAGATATAAAATCAACGGAATATAAAATCTTTACTCTAATTGATATATAAAGGAATTAGACTAGATCTTAACTATTTATCAATTATAATTAATTATAAATATTGAAAATAAAATTAGAATCTTATCTTCAATATAGATATTCTGGAGATATTTTTGGTATTGATGGCGGCAGTCTCACTTCGCTTATTATAAACTTCTCCCCATGTCAGGTCGACACTTCATGACTGGTATATATATATTTTCAAATCTCCTTCAAGCACATACGACCATAGATCAAGGAGAATTGGGCATCCCGTCCGCTCTGCCATACACAAGCCTTGAATCGGTGGATTAGTAGTTGGGTGGGTGACCACCAGCGAATCCCCACTGTTGTATGTTTCTTTTGCTTTTGTTTTTCATTTTTTTGATTCCTGAGCTCTATCCCTCCCTCCCAACTTCTCCTTCTAGATATCTTTTTACGCTGCAGTTTCGTTATCACAATATACCCGATACCACCAAACCATTTTTTTTGGTCAGTAATGATCCTCAATCTTCATTATTCCATCCAGACCCAACAACTTCATCCTCTCAACCTCAACAAACAGAGCATCTACAACCATATCCTTAGAATTCCCCGGCCTATCATGGTATCACCCCCTCATCAATCCTACCCCTACCCCTCCCTCTTCATATATATATCCCCAAGAGCTCTAAGTCTTTCCCATCCCCCCTCTCCATCTTCCCAACCTCTCCCCTCTCTATCTCCCCAACCTCTCACTTCTCCAAGTCTTGCCCATTTCCCCCTCTCCATCTCCCCAACCTCTCACTTACCCACCTCCTCCACGCTTCTACCCAGAAAGCCCAATACCCGTCTATCCAAATCCCTCATGAGCCTTCATAACGCTCTTCAATCCCCCCTTACAAAATACCCTCCATTTCTAGAACTCCCAGACCCTAAATCCGACGCAGAAGTATGTAGTATCTTTATGAAATAAAACCAGAGCTATAACTACTACTCCTCCGTACAGCAAACCTCCACCTCTATTCTATCACCTTCCGCCTTCTCAAGTCTTCCCTTCCCACCTTCTCTTTCTCTTCCTCTCCACCCTGCTCGCTCCCTATCTCCCTAACTTCTTACTGACCTACTACTCCACCTTCCCTCATCTACTACTCTACCCTTCTATATACAAAACTCAATACCTATCCAAACCCCTCACAAACCTCTCCAACCCCTAGTTCCAGACTCCCAGACCCCTAACTCTTCGTCTATCCTTTCATCGTATATAATATCTCTCTACGAAAAGCAGAAACTAGGAATTAAAAGTTATCTTTATACAGTTATACTCCTCTAGGTAGCAATTCTCCACTCTTTTACATAGCAAACCTACTCCTTCCACCTTCCACCTTCCACCTTCCACCTTCCACCTTCCACCTTCCACCTTCCACCTTCCACCTTCCCCCTTCCCCCTTCCCCCTTTATATACAACGTCACCTTCACATACAACCTAGCCTACCCACTCAACCTTCCATTTTCCCTTCCATTTTTATATACAACTTACTCAACCCTCCACATCCACCTTCCACCTTCCACCTTCCACCTTTCATCTTCACCTTCCCCTTCCCTTTCACCTGCTACTTCCACCTTCTCCCTTCCACCTCCATCTCCATCTCCATCTCCATATACAACTTCCTCAACCCTCCACCTCTCACCTTCACACCACCCCAACCTATCCCCCCAACCCAACACGTTCCCCGCCGTAAGAAGCACAAACAAGCAACTCCTATCCCTCGAGACAAATCCCAATCCCGACTAAATGTCACCAGGAAAAGAGAAGACGAAAAGGAAGTGGAAGTAGGTTTACAGGTTTGTGCTAGTGATGCTATCTATCTACATACAGATATTAAGTACAGAGACTTGCTTTCAAGGTGCTGGAAGAGGCGCTGGGAGAAGGGATGTGAGGTTTGCGTCGAAGTAGATAAATATACACAATTCCCATCTCCCGCGACCTATACATCAAACTCAAACAAAACACTACAAACTATACTTAACCCATCAGTATATTACTCCTCCAAGAAAACAAATAACCAACTAAATACCATCTCACCCCCAACCGGGATCTTTCCTGATAGTATCTTTTAGCAAGAGGTTATCTATCAAGAAACAATAGATGTAATATCCTTCACAGAAAGATATAAGTGATCAGTTGGTAAGATATTGAAATCTGATATACTTGCTATCTTGAGCAGGACCCCTTAAGCCAAAATAGAATGGCTTGAGATATTCTTACTTAAATATTCATAATTTCCTCATATCATGAAAAGATATAGATAAACATCATCCTCCACACCCATCAACCAATCAATCACCCATATCCAAACCATACTTATATATCTCCAAACCCCTCAAATACCAACCCATATACATATCCACCCACTCCCCATCCCATCCCATCCCATCCCTCAAGCCAACGCACCCATCGGATCCCAAAGCGGCAACACCAACGGCTCCCCCTTCAACACATCCCTCACCCCCCTCTCCACAAACCTCGGCTCCACCACTGCCTGATAAACAAACTCATCCATCCACTTATCACTCATAACAAACCAGCCCTCCTCTCCCGCCGCCTCCCCCCACGAATTCTGCACCCTCCACCTGACACTCCTCCCCTCCGCATCCAAATGCACCGCCGTCAACACCATCGCATGCGTCATGGCGCTTTCCCCCGTCATCAATCTCTGGGCTTTAGTCATCCCAAGCTTGACATTAAACCCCAGCTCGTAGTCGATGAGATCTAGATCCATGATGCCGGTTTGGCTGTTACTGTATTTCCCGACGTCGGAGCCGAAGAAGATAGGGAGACCTGCTTGCAGCATGCGGATGCAGGCGGTTTTGAGGACGGGCATGGACACGTTGACGTAAGTGATAGGACGGCCGCCGACGACGTTGCCGAGACGGGAGACGGTGAGGAGGGTGTTGTATTCGTGGCGGGGGTCGTGCACGAGGGAGAACATGGATTGCACGGCCGAGTTGGTGATGCGGAGGGATTTGGGGGATTCGAGTTCTTTGGCGAAGGCGAGGGGGGTGGTTTTTAGCTCGTGGGTGCTGCCGGTTTTGTCGATGTATTGCCAGGTGAAGGGGGTAGTGGAGGGTGGGGGAGGGCCGAGGGCGAGAGTGAGGATGGTGTGGATTTCTCGCATCATGGATTCTTTCATGCTGCTGAGAGTGGAGGGGGATGATTTCTTGGCAGCGGCGCGGAGGTGCAGTGCGTCTTCGCGGAGTTTGGTTGTGAGGATGTTGTCCATTACCGAGGAGTTCTGCGCATTGTAGCTATCCGGGTAGAGCACTTGGGGCACGAGACCGTATTTTTCGACAAGGTTGTAGACCCTAATTCCATATGATTAGAACTTTGAATGAACACCAGAGGGGGCTGGTAAAACCCACATATCCCACTGCCCACCATCACCAACCGGCGAATCAAGCAATCTCTGCACCAATCTACTATCCAGATCCGTATCCACGGTATCAAGAATCTGCTCCAAGAAGTAATTGGCCTTCTCTAACTTATCATGGAAGAACAAATACGCTTGAGACAGTTCGAATTTATCCAGATTATGTCTCTTCATCAACGCCACACGGAAAACATTCGTAGCAGCAAATAACCAGCATCTACCCGACGATCTCTGATTCGTAATGGGAGCACCTTCGAAAGGGATCTTGACGGAAAACACTTGTTGATCCTCAATCTTTGTAGCTCTAGAAGTCAAGATAGTTTTCGGGTCTGCAGAACTCAACGCAGAGAGCGCAAGTCTGTTGGTATGTGCTTATCAGTACATAGACTGGAACTGAAGAGGGAAGACGCACCGATTCTTGGGATCAGCCAAAAGCTCATGTTCCCATTTCTCGACTCTTGAAGCAGAAACCGGAGTCCACGAAGCTCTGGATCTGTTTGATCCGTCATGGACCGCATCTTTCTCATCTACATGAACGTAATCGTCCGCGAGTTCCATTGCTTTAGCTTTCTCGATGAGGTCTTGCACATTAGCTTGCGGACGAGCTGAGATTTGGGATTGTGCTGCGCCCATGATGATGAGTCTTGATATGAATTTACGATAGAAGTCTTAATATCGCAACAAGAAGAGAAACAAGCATGCACGTCGATGGAATAAGAAAACAGAAGATGAAGCTCAAAGGATAAGGCTTGGCTTATCTTAGATAGAGCGCGCGGTAGAAGACTGGTGGCGGGGTGTGTCAGGTGTGGTACCGGAAACAGAAGGTGCGGAACCATCAAGGTGTCGGCCGATTTGTCAATAGCATATAGCAGGGTACTAAGATCTTACCCATAATTAAGGACATTAGGTACAGGAAGAGTGAATGGGCATGAACCATTTCCCCACCTCCATGGATGATAGCTCCAGATTTGAGATGTGCTAAAAGTGGGAGGTCACAATAATAGCTCAAGGAATGCACCATTACAAATTGTTTAAGACGAGAATGCAAATAATCACCACACGATGGAATGCAAGTCACAAGGCAAATATAAGTAGAGACAAGCAGCGAGTTTGCATTCTGGGTCTTATCCTATTTACACAAATACAAAAAAGAAAAAGACCTCAGCGTCAAGAACCCCTAATACCAATCATAAAAACATTACCTAGGTAGCATGATTATGTTGTCATTAGAGGTAAACCACTTGAATACTGCTTCGTTAATAAATCCGAAAGACCAGAGAGAAACCCGATCGTCCAAATTATCCATCCATCATTAATCAATCTGAACCATATCTACCCCATCATCCACCAGTTTTTTCCAGGAACATGCACATAGAAATCGTGAAAAAAAAAGAAGTCCACCAAGGAGAATTCGTTGCCATTAGGACGCCATGGTATGACCGTGTTTTACAGGGAGGGAACAACCTAAAGGCGGGATCCGTGGATGACCTTCAAGTCGACAACGATCTCGCGGGGACCATCTTGGACGACCATGACGCGGACGCTACCACGGCCACCCTCGAAGGATTCCTTCAGACGGCTCCAGAGGTTGGATTGGTCGAGAACGGGAAGGTTTTGCTTGACATCACCAGTCTCGGTCATGGCAACAACTATTGAACATGTTAGCACATAGTCATGTGAGAGAGTGTGGATGTTACTTACCACTCTTGTCATGGAGATCAAGGACACGGTATTGCTTGAAGACTGGACCAAGCATGGTTTGAACGACGACGCTTGGGCTTGGGTTGGAGATGAAGGACGACTCTTCGTTCAATTGACGAGTGAAGAGGTCGACACCCAAGTAGCGGTGTTGGCCGGTGGCAGCGGAGGTGGTGATCCGGATAACCTGGCAGGGACGGCCTTGGAGCATCAGGAGGTCACCCATACGGATGTGGTGGCATGGGATGGTAACGGTGTTTGGTGGTGGCTTAGGCTGGGTAGCCGGAGCTGGGGCGCTAGCTATATCCAGAAAGTCAATAGGGTCCTGGTATCCACGGGATTGTTTTCCATCGGAGTAACTTCCACGCAAGGAGTGATAATTCCCTGAGTGTATTGTTTAGGGTTTAAGGGGGTGTGAAGGAGAGAAAAAGCAAACAGAGAAAGACTTACCCTCATCATCGTAGTAACCCATGTCGAGATTGAGTGGTGTGAAAGGAGTTGTTGGTCGGGAAGGAGTAGAAGGAGAAGATCTGATGACTTCTTCGGTGATGCGGATGTCTTCGGTGTGGATGTGCTTGGGGGTGCGAGGCTCTTTAACAAGAACTTCGTCGACTATCTCCTCACGGTAGATAGACTTGGGTCGGTGGGAAGAGAAGGATGAACGAGCAGGGGAGCGGGAAGGTGGGTCAACAGTTGTCTCAGTGACACGGACTTCTTCGGTGTACCTGGGTTCAGATACAAGCGAGCGAGGAGGGTCGACGGTAACGTCAACAACGGACTCTTCCTTGAAAGAAGGCTGGTAGCGGGAGCGGTATTGGCGTTCAACGAAATCGATCTCGGTTTCGTTAGCACTCTTAATGGGACGATGAACTTCTAGATCAACTTCGGTGCGTTGGTAGCGACGAGGTTGACGTTCACGTTCTAGTTCGAAGTCGACTTCAGAGTGGGAGCGTTCGGAGTGAGAGTGAGAGTGAGAGGGGCGGCGGTGATGGTCGTGGTCGTGGTGGCGATGGGGAAGTTCGATGCTAAGCTCGGTGTGTTTGTGCTTGTGCTCGTGTTCGTTGTGGTGGTGATGGTCACTCTCCTTTTCAATTGAAGCTTCGAAGTGTCGGTGATGACGATCACTGTCTCTTTCAAAGGAGGCTTCGAAGTGTCGGTGGTGGTGTGGGGTGTCTAGGTTGAAGGAAGCTGAGTGGTGTTTGTGTTTGTGTTCGGGTTCAGGTTCAGGTTCAAGTCTAAGTGGGTAGAAAGAAAACAGAAGTCAGTTTAATGAAGAAAAATAAACGGTGAGCGTTGTTGTGTCAACACATTAAAGGGAAAAGACCCCCTGGTCAGATTGGTAAGGGGTGGTTGGGGAACTAGAGGAAAATCGTTGGACTGTGCGTCGTAATGAAAAACAAGAAAAGCTGGCAAATTTGTCTCACAGTGGAGCCAATTAATTGTCAATTGGGGCCCTGGAGCGTCCGATCTGGCCAAGCAGGTCCGTTCGCATGTTGTAGAACCGACCGTCGTAAAAATTGGCCGTTTCGCGCAGTTCTCGCAGTTCTTCCAGAGCTGGAAGAATCTGCTTCTGCGCTCCCCAAAAGACGGTCGCGAAAAAGGGAAGAAACGCCCGAAACGGGGTCATTGGGATGGGGCAAGGGGAAACCCGAAAAAATGGGCATGTTTGATTTGATGTTTGACTCACCTGCGTTCTTCGCGGATATAAACTTCTTCTCTTCGGCTGGGTGCGTGGCTGGGGGCGTAGTGAGAACGGCGGTCGTCTTCTTCGCGGTGCTCGCGGTGGATTCGGACTTCTTCTTCTACGAAATGTTCCTGTCGCTGCGGAGGCGGGGGAAGAGCGAGATTGTGGGAGTGGGAGTGGGAATGGGAGTAAGAAGATTGGCGATCGTCTTCTAGACCTTCCCGTCCGACGCGCTCTTGTCTGTGAGGAAGGCTAATAACACCCTCGACGTGAGTCTCGGTAGTTGTATGTTTTGCAGCGGCGTCGCTTCGATACGACGACGGGAAGATGCTGAAGGGGATCGGTACTCGCGCGTCAAAGTCCAGGTTGACGACCTTTCAATGCGAGAACACTTCTCGAATACCTTTCAGCGCGCCGAAAGGATATCACAAGAAGGATCTCTACTTCTTGGTTGAAGAAGGAAGAGGGAAGAAAACGCTTGGATACGTTTCTTGACTCAACTTTCAAAATGTTTAGAAGTTATTGGGGAAGATCGTGCAAGTGGGCAATTGAGGCAGCGGGCAGGAAGCAGAAAGTTGTGCAGATACAATTGTTGCGATGATGAAGTAAGTGAGGTGCAATGAAGCTGATTGGAAAGGGTGCTTTTGAAGGTTTGTAGAAGTTTGGGAAGATGTGGGGTGGAGGTAGATGAGAAGAGGAGGAGAGGTCTGTGTCTGTGAGGGTGAGGTAAATAATAATCAGGGTGGCAGGATTTCTCGTCGGAAAAGATTCAAACCGGGTATTGAAATTTACCAAATCTTAAATTATTACCAACATTACAGCCATCCTATTTTCTTATTTGTTTACATTGCATTTGCAGGTGAATATTGTTGTTCTCTAACGTGAAGAGGGAATTAGCTAACTCGATCTAGCCCCGTTGCACCGTGCCGTCGTACTGAGGTCATGGATGGGGCTAGGAAGGTTGTCGCTCGTAGCTGGGGTAAGCTATCAAACGATGCATGGTGGTGAGTGGTGGTGAGTGGGAGAGATACGGGTTCGCTCTGCCAGTGGTCAAACCGAGCAAATGATTTTCATCGCACAATTGGGAGTCAGGACTCATCGCAGTGCTACGTTTTGGCCGGGTGAAACACAAGCACCAGACCAGAGCACCAGCGCGTCGATTGAGTGGGAAACGGGCAGCGTGTTTACGCAGATACGGTACGGTACGGTACCAATGGGTCTGTGTCTCCGAACATCTGGATTCTGGACTGCCAGTCTGTCACTTACTGCGAGTGAATGTGATGATGTTCACCTCAGCTTCAAACCTCGGGGTCCAAGTATGTCGACCATTTATGTGTCCTTACGGCGGTGTCAACCGATCAATTATCCACTCGCAATCGTCAATTAATCCCCGAATTGCCCATTGCGTTTCTGCCGCTGTCGTGATCGGTCTTGTCCTACGAAACTACTTACTGGCATTGCCTCTTCGAGAAGTGGAAAGAGTGGAGCTTCGTATTCTCGCCCCAAGCACCCAGCCATCACAGTTACAGCAGTTTACAAGTTCTCCAGGATGAGCAAATACACTGGGCTGGGACGCCGAGATACGATAGCTTCATGTCTGGCGGTGATCCCGTTAGGCGCTTGAGCAAGAAATAGGTGCAGCAGATAGATACCGATTGGAAAATCTAGGGGAAAGATTGGAAGCTTCAGCTCAGGTCTGTCGTCCTCTAGAAAGGAAGCTTGGAGCATCCCAGGCCTGACTCGTGTCGTGGAGGCCGATTATTGGACGATTGCAGCCCGGAAAGTGTACTTTCGTAAGCTCTAACTCCCATCTACCTTGTACAAGTAGCTACCCGAGCTTTCCACGGCCATTCCCTCCCCTCCCTTCCCTCGCTCCTCTGCCTTTTTCAGGCTTCACATGTAAAGCCTAAGACGCAGGTCATCAATCTCATCTAAATACGAAGATCTAGAAGCTTCCGGACAGGTCAAACATCGCAGTCAATCAATCACTTAATCAAATTCGATTGGGTTTCAGGCCATTGGCGATGCGTTCAGATGCTGTGATACCAGAATTGAGTCAATGGACCTAAGTTAATGTGATGGAAGTATCCAAATTATCCGAGGTCGTCTTCAATTGGTATTCCTCCTGTATCACGTTGCAAAAAGCTATCCGGTTGCGCACGCGTTGCCATAGCAAACACGTAGCACAAACCACAACAGCTACAGCCAAGCTTCCGATAGATTCATTTCCCTTACTCCGTGCACCCCAGCCCTCTTTCCTTCCCCTTGCACTCAGCACTCAGCACTTAGCACGGCTCCCAGCTCCCGTCCAAGCTTAGTCCAAGCGCCAAGCCAGCGCTAACTCCCACAGTCCCACTGCCCCCATAAAAGTGCCCACTGTTATTCTCCGCACTCCCATCATCCATGGTTTCGAGTACATTGAAGCTGAGCTGAACGCTGAAGTTAAAAGAAATTGAATGAAACGACTTCAAACACCAGAAGGCAGGAAAACCGTCAATCAGCTCCCAACTGGTTTTGGTGCGCCGTTCGGCAATTGATGCATTGGGGATGGTGAGATGGTGAGCCCGGCGATTGGTTGATATGTCGATGGTGAGCTGCACGATGCACGATGCACTATGCACTTGCTCGTTATGCGCTCGGAGCTTCCTTTTTTCTTTCCCTTTCCTTTTCCTTTTCTTTTGGCTCAATGGTTCCATGGATGGCTCAATTCAATGGCTCTGGCTCAATTCCGAGGTACATGGTGGATGAACCCCGCCCGCCCTGGCCGAAGAGTGGCTGTGAATCCTGCGATGAACGTGCAAGACAAGCTATGACATTTCCCTCGTGTCTTCTCCACCGGACGGACTACTGAGCTCCAGCCATCAACAATAACATCAACATCAACATAAACACGGTGGTCGGGAAATTGTCTCACCGAGTTCACGATCGGTCAGTGGTCAGTGGCCAGCTATCGACTGTCACTGCCACAGAACGTACCCAGCTCCAGCGCCCGCCTCACTCGCTACCAGAAAATTTTCTCTCTCGCTGTGCCCGTGCTCGTCTTCCGAATTGGGCCCCCAATTTTCACGAGCGAGCGAGATCCGAGGTAGAAGTTAGAACACGTCGCGCTGTCAGCTACAACGTGAAGTGTACCTTCGTACTTACGCGCTCTGCGTGGCTGGCTGTGCTATGGGGGTCAGATGGGGCTCAACAGTGGTGGGGAAAATGGTCCCTTTTTTTCTAAGCAATTGACTTCGTTCAGCTGTACTTGTACTAGGTCATGTGGTCGGTCTACGTTGTTAATGTACAGTACAGTACACCGTTTCTACTGTACCGAGTACGATGTTGGGGACTTTTGCATTGCTTTACTCTACTCATCTTCAGGACGTCACTAATCATCATCATCCGTCAACAGAGTACTTGTTGTAGATGACTGCTTTGCTGTTGTCATCTGAGTGAATGGCCACATCAATGCGCGACAACGGCTTCATCTAAAACCTTGATTGAACCACGTTTGCTTGGGCTTACTTGCCAGTCTTGCCTTGAGCTCTACGTCGGCATACTCATCATGAATTTGAAATCCTATGCTTCTGCTAGCCGTGGCTCAAATCAAGATGGAGTTATTGCTATATCTGGAGAAGACCCAGTCTATGACTACTTTCTTGGGAATCTCCTCGAAGTGTGGAAGTTGAAGCAGGTAGGTGGTTTTGGAGGTTTGGTGGTACTCTGGCACACAAAAATACTTCATTTAGTGTATCGTTATTTGTCGACATTGCTGGAGAGGTAGGTGGTGGTTGTTGCTGGTTCAGTCGGCCGGAAGTGGAGCTCTTCCTGGACTTTTGCATTTGAGCCTCAGAGCTACCTATCAAGAAACCTAACAACCAGGCCATTGGCTATTGTATGGTATTGATTTGACCCTGCTGGCTTGCTCTCTGACTTACGGTGGGTTCCTGGAGCAGGAACAGTCTTGATCAAGCAAGGCTGCCTTTACTATCTTCACTTGAATGCTTTTTGTTACATACAGAGACTTTCTGCACCGAGCCGAACCACCTTCGAGCCGGCGCTCGATTCGATAACTTTCACCACCACTTAATTGACACTCCGTTTGAGCTTTAGTTACAGCCACAACTAATGCTCTACAAGGCAGATTTCCATGATTCCGGATGTTTTCTTCAATGGACTGGTGACGTTGAGGCATCTGCTGGGTTGGTGGTGGCTGTATCTCGCTCAATATGCAGCATAAGGCTGTATCATCTTCGTCTTACCTTCCGCTAACTTTGAATCCCATTCTGGAATGGAAAGTAGCAGAACTTCTTCGGCTAGCCTCATGACTTTTCACATCTACATATTCAACATTCATCATTTGCATAGACGTCGCCATGGATCCATTCAGTGCCCTGGGTGTAGCCGCAAGTATAATTGCTTGCATCCAGCTTTCTCAGTCTCTTCTAAAGAAGCTCGGCCCCTCCGCACATAGGTCACAGGATTTGAAACTCATCTTGCGTACCATGATGCAATTTCGCAAAGCATATGAGACATTGAAAGAGTACGCAGAGCTTGACGAAAGCGAAGAGATCCGACTTGCGACTTTCAGGCAAGTCGAGGAACCACTAAAAGAGTGCAAAGACATTATCGATAATGTCGTCGAGAGGCTGGAGAAGAACAGTTTTCTCAAGCAATGGGTCACTGGAAGTGCTTGGGACCGCAAACTACAAAAATGTATGTCCCGACTGAATGAGGTCAGGCTCCTGCTCGACATGGCAATGCAAAGTGATCAACTGTGAGTCAGTGACAAGATCCAAGGCTTGTCTGAGCTAAAATAAGTGGCAGCAAGGTTATTTCAGCGGTGGAAGATTATGCTAAGCATATCGCGTCCGAGGTGCGAGATTTGAGATCTGATTTCTCGGACCAAGCGCGTGTTATATCGAGTATGCATGATGTGGTTATAAGTACACAGAATAGGATTGAAACCTTACAAGACACTAAGGCGAAGCAAGCTCAAGGTCTATTCCTATCACTCTCTCAGATGATTCTCCGTTGTTGACCAGGCAAAAGAAAAAAAACGACGAGCACTACTACAGTGTCTATCCAAGACCGATCCAAGCACGAACCACCAAGCTGCGAGGAAAGCTTACATGCGCGGAACTGGCGAGTGGTTGCTTCAGAGCTTAGAGTATCAGAGATGGAAGGAAAACCCAAGGTCTTTTCTTTGGCTTCAAGGGTTACCTGGAGCTGGGAAGACGGTCTTATGGTAAAATACAGCTCAAACTCCTTGACTCCTTTCGTTCGCTGACATTGATATAGCTCAACCGTAGTCGAAGATGTGCAGCATCTTTGCAGTTCCGACTCCAATCAGCTGGTGGCCTTTTATTATTTCTCCTTCAGCGACTCCCAGAAGCAGAGCACCACCAATTTTCTCCGCTCAATCCTTGCGCAAATGATAAAGCAAAGGTCATAACGCTTTTCAAATGGCTGCTCTACTACATGATATAATTCCTGCTGCTGCTGAACCAGATCTTGGCGCGCTGAAGACCATGCTAAGAGCAATCATCGCGGCACATGGCTGCGTTTTTATTGTTGCAGATGCCTTGGATGAGTGTCAATGGGACTCGGATGCAGCGGCACAGGACGAAGGACAATTGATGTGCGAAACCCTCAAGGAGATGATTTCTTGGAAACTTGATTCTTTACATCTTATGATCACAAGTCGCGAAATGTTTGGTTTGGAAAGGAGGATTGATGAGATCCCAGGTGTTGTTACTATAGTCACATAACCACCACGTTGACGACCATATTAAAATATATGTTGAAACGCGTCATTGTATCACCTCAAGCTCCAGAAGGATAAGAAGTTGAGATCACGGCCACCTGGTATAAGGACCGAAATTGAGACCACATCAGCAGAAGGGGCAAATGGAATGTGAGTTGAAATGTAGTTTTCTGGTCCTGCGTCTAATTCAGTCATTTTCTCAGGTTTCGATGGGTATCCTGCCAGCTCGAAATGTTGAGGAGGTGCATTACACCAGCACAAGTCCGAAGATGTCTAAAGACTTTGCCCAAAACTTTGTATAGCACTTACGAACGAATCCTTGCAGAGATCGACAAGGAACACATCGATATGGTCATTACTGCACTTAAATGGCTAGTGATTGCCGAAAGGCCGTTGACACTCCATGAATTGGCTGAAGCCGTCGCTTTGGGACTAGAACCACGAGCAGATTTTGACATCGACAATCGCTTACCAGATTTGACCGATATCATTCGGGTCCTGGGCAGCTTAGTAGCAGTCGAGGTTCCTCTCACTCGGAGATTCTACTGGCTCCATCCTGAGTATGATTCTGATTCTGATTCTGAGTTTTGCGTCAATTCTGTTTGCCATGCTTCCGATGCTGTTACCACTGGTAATTCCGATAGCCCGTACTATTCACCAATAGTACGATTGGCCCATTTCTCAGTCCGGGAATATCTCATGTCGACGCTGCCTAAGCCTTGGTCTACTGATCATTTTAACGAGGCCGATCTGCATGATTTTGCTGCAATAGCATGCTTAAACTATATAAAGTTAATAATGTCCCATAATTCGATGTTTGGCGACCTCTATTATTATGCCCTGAGTTATTGGTTCATGCACGCGAAAAATTGTAAGGACCATAATCGCGCGAATAGTGCAAAGTTTTTTACTTTTCTTTCTGAATTCAGGTTGACGGCAGAAAGGCCTCTAGAGCGACTTCTTTCATTACATATATAATACCCAAGGCAGTCCTATAATCTATTCTTCATTGCTAGATTTGGATGATGCTCCCAATGAGGATGAAACAATTTGGTTCCAAGCACACACCCCCATACACAATTGTCATTCGTTTCTGGGAATATGGAAGTCGTTTACAAGATTATCGAGAGTGTAGCCGCCAGCGAGCTTGAAGTTGCCCTGGTCTCTGCTTTGAGGCTTGCCCTGAAGAAAGGAAGCGCATATCTGCTAGAGCTACTCGTAATAGGTCACCCCGAAGGGCAGATCATGATGCGCCTTCCCGCGGATTGAACCTCGGTCCCTGTTATGAAGGGTCAGCCTTGGTGGACACCATTTGTGGGGGGGCTATAACCGTTTATAAACGATCAATCTACACGTTCTCTCCGGACCAAGTTCTTCGAATTCCCGGATTTGCAGCGGCAATTCTGTCGAAGCTGGGCCAAATGCAGGGATGGATATTGCAGCAGCGGTAGCACATCAGGGCTCGGTAGAAGCCGTCCGTCAACATCCAGAAACCATCACCGGCTCTTTGCGGAGAGATTTCCGGTTGGTTGGATGGGTGCTTCCTTGGACAGTACGCTCGTCGATTCATCTGTTAGAGAAGGTGCAGCTTCTTCAAGGCTGAGTGATTCTTGAGAACTCATTATCGTTGGATAAAAATCATGCGTGGGTAAGAAATTGATAGAAAATACGGATCCAAGACATGATATGGACAAAGTTTGGTGGATACACGGAGAAAGGATGCAGACGAAGAAGACAAGGACGAATTATCGGAAGACAGATGGACAAGACAAGAGGGATGGAGGAGCATCTACGGATACATACAAAGTTGTAGAAATGAACAATCGGGCATGAATTAAGAAGCGCCCAAATCGGTCCTAGCATCTCTCACAAGTAAACATCACCAGAGAGCCCAAGGTTTCGGCGACGGTTGGTTGATTATGCAAACATATCTACATGACCATACCATACTTTGAAAAGTTCTAGTGTTGTTCCTCTCCACTGCAAGGCGTGGTCTGCCTCCTAAGATCGACCGTCACAGTTATGTCTGCGGCGATTGACATACTTTCAACACGTTATGTCTATTCTGGGGCCCTTAGTCTCTAGATCTAAAACAGCTACAGAGCAGGGAGTGCCCTGGTTTCCAATAATGGAGCTGTTACAAAGCATAGAGGCTTGGAAGAACTGCTTCCTTTCGCTTCACGTTATAATTGCTCTCGTTTTTGGTCGTTGGGGGCCATTCCAACCAAAGAACCTGGACACTATTTCGGAGAATGCGGGGTCCAGCATCATTATGCTCGAGGTCTGCAGCTGTTGTACTTTGCCGGTCTCATTGACGAGGTTGGGTTCTCTCGCAACACCGATCTCAAGGCCCTTGACGCCGAAAGCTCGGGTGGAGGATTCAGTTCACGTTCTGGGTCACTCTGAGGGCCACAAGCCTCATTCATCACCCTACCGTTGGGCTGGAATATACTATCTTAAGGATTCAGGGCGGCCGTTGCATCGACCTTGTTTGTAAACCCTTGAGGTGGCCCAATGCGAATGTTGGGGAAAGAAATTCCTAGATAATGCGGTCATTGCGAGCTTCCTTTCTATATCTCTAGACATTCACTTCTTCTTGGCATGAAAGCTATCCATTCTGCCTCTTCAGTTATTCTTCACGGAAGAATAGCGAGAGCTTTAGACATTGTTGTAGATATGACTACTGGTCATCCACCAATGCAAAGATACCGGAACGTTCGAGCTCTGCTCACCTTCCAACAACCGTAGGTTAATTTCCTCAGAACCGACTGGGTTCAAACCTCAATGCTGACAATCACCAGACAGGACGTCGAAGAAAATGAGCTGAAATGGCAAGCTTTCCTCAAAGTCCGCCATGAATCATACCCCTCTTTCTCCCTCCAAGCCAAAGAAATGACACCAGAACCCGACTCTGCTCGTAGCCCAAAGTTTCTCCCACTTCTCGAATCACCGATGAAGGATACGAACAGTGGAATGTCCACCGAACTCCACCTGCACAAAGTTTTGGCCTCGGATTGTTCGCCAGCTACACTACAAGCGCAATTTGACAAGGAGCAGGATATCCTTGTATCCGTTGGTAAAGAACTAGAAGAGCAAAGTCAGGAGGAAGAATCCCAGTATCTTCAATTCATCGAAGATGTGCTTTCGCTGTCCGCCTTCTATCTTTCTTTCACCCATCTCGAGACTGATGGTACCGAGTTTGCGGATCTGTTGAAACAAGCGCTGTGGTTTGTTTCCTCGCTCTCTGCTTCTCTTGTTCGCTCAAGCTAACTCACTCATAGGATAGCGCACGAGCATGACCACCCTCTTCTCGCCATTCGTCTCCTGTCGTTGACGCTCTCGCTTTATCACACTTCGCCGTCCTCGTCTACTGCCATGCATTCGCTGTATCATGCAGATTTGTATGAGAAAGCGGGCGTCATTTTTCAAGAGGCGGGGCAGGAGGAGGTGGGAGAGAGGTACTTTGGGGCGGCGAAGTATATGTGGGAGTGCTTGGGGATGGATGAGGGGGGAATCTAAGTATAGTGATTGGATCTGATATGTTAAGATAAGGGTAGCTATAGGATTGGGTCGCGTTTATGATATTAGAGCTTGAATTCTGACTGTACTATTGGCGGCGCGGAGTATGTTGGTTGGTTTTCGGCGTCAGGGCTTGATATGGACGTTCATCGGTTTTCTGGGTTAATGTAAAACAAGTCTCATGAGTAACGAAGTCAACTGAATCAGTTAATGTAAAATTCGATATATTGAAGTCTCTCACGATCCGTAGAATGGCCGGCTGGAATGGGAAAGTCATGTTGGTACTTTGGAGAACGAAATCCGATGCTACACCAGCCCGATGAAGACGCACAACACTCAGATATATTCCGTGTGTTCCGGTTTCCAGAATTCCATTGCTTTCAGATAGATCAGAACTGGCATAATGATGCCCAACATTCATAAAACTAAAAACATGAAACACACTTCCCTTTTCAGTCTATCATATGCCACATTATTGGTTAAAGGGGATCTTACGTAAGCCGTCCTTATGACATCGGAAGCTGAGACTCGAAGGTCCCTCACCTCCATTGGATCCTGAAAAGATCCAAACAACTTCAGCAAATCGAGAAAGCTGTATGACCAGCAGATACCATGAACCATGTTCAATTTCTCGAGTTTTGTACAGAAGGCTCAATCATTCATTGATCCTACCCAAGCCCTGAACATCTCCGCTTCCGATCGCAATCCCGCCAAATCTACCCTCTTCCGCAATCAATTCCGGCTCCCAGATTCCCAAACTCCTCTGCAGGAAATCACCGCCGAGCTTACGATCTCCCCGCCGAACTCATACTCGCCGAATGCGACCCAGGGAGAGAAGGATAGGGATAGAGACAGAGGTTATCACTATGCGGGAAAACTACATCTGAGTGAAGCATATCTGTGCTTCTCGACACAACCTACCAGCTTCTTACAGACGGCTAGCACGAGCACATCGTCAGGATTTACAGGACAGACACATGGAGCTGGGCCTGGAGGAAATGGATTCACACTACCGCTTTGTGCTATTAGACGGGTGGAGAGACTGCATAGTCAATCCTACCAGGTGAGCAGCTCCTCATTCTGGGGAATGTAAGTTTACCGCATATGCTAACATAAGCCCAAGTTTGCTTTAGCAATCACGACCTGGAATGGAATCACGAATCCGCCTGCGGCCGATGGCTCGAAGAACCCAGTCTATCAACAGAAGATTACGATAAACCTAGCCGGAACACGACAGGCCTGCGAGAGGTTTTGCGATGGTCTAAAGAAGGGATTGAAGTCTGGCGTGGGCGATGTTGCAAAATTGAAACGAGTGGTAGCTGAATGCTACTCTGAATACCTTCTGCAAGGCGATGGAAAGACAGGAGACCCGCCGGATGCGGGGCTCGGGATGCTTTTCAGATACCCGGGTGACCTTAAGAAGTTGCGGGACAAGAGTAAAATGAGGCTTTGGGGAGAGTATCTGCGGGAAAACGGTCGAAATGTTACTCTGATTCGTCAACCTACCTTTCACAAACTTATTCGAGTCGGACTGCCCAACAGACTGCGGGGAGAGATATGGGAACAGACATCCGGATCGTTATTTCTGCGGCTCGAAAACCCTACCTTATACGCAGATACGTTGGCAGCAAATGAAGGGAGGGATTCTCTTGCGATTGATGAGATCGAGAAAGATCTGAATCGCAGTTTGCCCGAATACCCCGGTTTCCAGAACAAGGAAGGTATTGATCGATTAAGGAGGGTTCTCACAGCATACAGTTGGATCGATGTAGAGGTCGGATATTGCCAAGCCATGAACATTGTCGTTGCGGCGCTTCTTATCTACATGTCTGAGGCGCAGGCATTCTTTCTGCTATCTGCGCTCTGCGATCGATTACTCCCCGGATATTACTCCCAGACCATGTATGGCACTTTACTGGATCAGCGTGTGTTTGAGTCTCTTGTAGAAAAGACCATGCCGATACTATGGGATCATTTGGTAAAATCGGACGTTCAGCTTTCCGTTGTCTCTCTTCCTTGGTTCTTATCACTGTACATCAACTCGATGCCTCTCGTTTTTGCATTCCGTGTCCTAGACGTTTTCTTCCTAGAAGGTCCGAAGGTCCTTTTCCAGGTCGGATTGGCTATCCTGCGAATCAACGGCGAAGATCTTCTGGATGCAACTGATGATGGGGCCTTCATTTCGGTCTTGAAATCATATTTCTCCAAATTAGACGAATCTGCTCATCCGAGATCGGAAAATGCGAAACTGAGAGCAGTGACCAAGTTCCAAGAGTTGATGGTTGTGGCGTTTAAGGAATTCTCCGGCATTACACAGCATACTATTGCGGAACAACGCATGATGCACAAGGATGCGGTGTTAAATAGTATTGAAAGTTTTGCGAAGCGAACTTCGATACGGAATTTGGGTCCTGATAGCAAGAAATTGAGCGTGGAGGAGTTGGGGGCGTTGTACGATAGGTTTTATGGTGTGTTGTATGAAAGAGAGCAAAGAAGTCAGATGATCCGAGACGAGACTGAGCGAAGAGCAAAAGCTAGCAGAGCGAGGGCAACAGAAGTTGTTACTGGCTTGGGCGAAAATCAGAGCGTGGAGAAAGGCAGAGTTGGGCTGGGTCCGAGCCCTACGCTGATGGATTACGACTGTTTTCGCGAATTCCTTGCGGGAATGACAAGATGGGCAGTCAATGATGCACCATCCCCCCTCGATAAAGAGGCCGAAAAGGAGAAGCATTCTTACTTCGGAAACTCAATGAAGCGCCGAGATATTTCGCTTTCGCCTTGGGGATTCGGCAATCCCGAGCCGGCTGATCATGAATTTATGCAAAGGTTATTCCGAAGATGGGACGTCGATATGAATTCTGCGCTGACGTTGCAAAACGTTGTCTCTGGTCTAGCACATATCAAGGGCAAGGGTGATATTATGGGTAGTATTACATACTTCTTCGAGCTATATGATGATGATGGAGATGGTAAAGTTGACAGAGAGGGAATCCTGCGGATATCGGAGGCTCTGTTGTTCTTATCTCGAAGAGGTCTCGATGGTTCTTTAACACCATCACATTCTATGAACGGGTTGAGCGAATATGAGGCGAGTAATGCTGCGCTTTTCAACAGCCCGCATATGACTACACAAGAGCGATTCTTGAGTAGTGTGAGCGCTTTCATCAGAAGATGTTTCGAGTACGCGGATCCGGATCATCCACAAAATCAAGAGGAAGAGGAAACCTTGATTGAGATTCCACATGAGGAGAAAGAAGAAGACCCAGAATCAGAATCAGACGGTCTGGCGGATCCCAACTCCTTCGCCGTCGGCGACTCAGATGATGAAGACGAAGATGACCTCCTGGATCTCGGTCCCGATATCAAAAAGAACAAAAAAGACACCGGTCTACCCATCATCCCCCCTCCATCCAACAAACCCACCAACCTCCCCTCCCCCTCCCGCAGCGTCTCCAAAGCCCAATCCGAAGCCGCAAACGCCGCTCTCGACCCCTCCAAGCCCCTGCACATCACCCTCCCCACCTTCCGCATGGTCGTCCTCGCCGACGAACTCCTCGAACAATTCTTCGAATCCTCGTTCCCGGCCTCCTTCCGCATCCTCGACAGTAAAATCGGGCCCAACTCAGATAATACATCGTCTTCTTCTTCGCTTACTACGTTCGCGAACATCGGGTTCGGGAAAGCAGCGGCGAGTTCTTCGGCGGGGATTGCGAATGTGGTGTCGGGGCCGAGCTCAGCCGGTGTGGTGCCGCCGGGGAAAGGCCTCAGAGGGGTGCTGGATAATATTGTGACGGATGGCATGAGGGTTGCGGCGGAGGTGAGGAGGAGGATGGATGAGGCGCAGAAGGAGATGGAGAGGAATGCGATGGGGAGGCCGCAGGTGAAGGATGAGGATGAGGATGAGGAGGAGGAGGATGGGGGGAGGGTGGGAGGTGGGTATGGGTATGGTGGGGATGCGGAGAGGAGGAGTGTGAGGAGTGAGGATAGGGATTTACTTGAGGGGGCGGATGCGGAGGCAGGGAGTATTAGGGGGGTGGAGAGAGTGGAAGGTGCGGAGGTTAATGGTGGGGGTGGGGGTGGGTTGTCGGTTATGGAGGGGAGGAGGGATAGGAGTGCTAGTTCGGCTACGCAGAAGGTGCTGGAGTTTGAGAGGTGAGGTGGGGGTGGGTCTATGCTATGAACTCTGGGGTTTTTGGTTGTGATTCGGCATTTTTTTGATAGAAGCATGCGTTGTGTGGGCGGTAGGCAAGGCAAAGCAAGGCAGGGTAGGTGAGCATAGCGTGTTGTTGATTTATTTTTCCCAGCTGGAATTCTCGGTTGGCACGGAACTACAATACAGGTAGCTGGGACGGGAAAGGAAGGGAAAGGAAAGGAAAGGGGTTAGTCAGTTCAGTTTATGAAGCAAGCGTATGCATGGATAGAGCGAATCAATCAATAAATCAGCGACTAAGAACAAAGAAACAAGATTATGCAAAGGGAATGAAGGATAAGGGGAGAGAGAGTAGATGCAGAAAGTAGGCTTTTCGTTGCTTTTTGGTTGATTCATGTATAAGGAGCGAAGGAAGGAAAGAACGGTACTGTACTGTATTGCTTGCTGGTGCTGGTGAATTCGGGAGGGATGGGATGGGAAAGGCGTTGTTTTCTTTTGCTTTTATCTTCTCTTTTTGGGGAAGAGGGGGAGGGTTTTGTATGCTGTGGTGTGGTGTGGTGTGGTGTGGTAGGACTGGGACTGGGACTAGGGATACTGTTGTAGGTTTGGTTTTCAGAAAATGAGAATTATCAATTCGACGGTGAGATTGTTTTCTTTTGGCAAATTTGTGAGGGAACTGAATGAATACAAAACGGAGTGCGTGTGTGAGTCGGAATATGGGAGTTGTGGGGGAATAGAATCTTGGAGGAATACTGAATCGAGGATTGTGGGATTTATATTTCTGTGTGTGTTTACTTAAGGTTTGGAGATCAGGGGAGGAGGGGAGGAGGAGGAGGAAGGTTGTTTGTTGGATTTTTCTCGTATGCTTATGTTGAAGGTGCTGAATGTGTTGGATAAGGGGTGTATTGCTATTTCTTGATCACTTAGCAGAGCTTCGATTCCTCAACTTCTTAAATACTTTCCACGCCCAAGACTTCCTTCCACAAAGTCTGGGGTTCGCTCTACGGTGAGTTGAAGCGTATTTTGATATGCATTAGCTGCTGCGTTTTTTCAGCCTTGGATGCGTAAACAAGCGGATATACGATATACCGACTTGCTCAAGGTATCTGTTAGTATACCATCATCTCCTTCGATTCCAGAGTTGGTGGTGTCTTCTTCGGAGCTCGTTTCATAGATGACCGAAATACCAGTGTTACTCTTCTCTTTTACTTGAGATTGCATCTCCTGAGTTGGCAAGGACACTTGGGCTGCTATCATTGCTTGATATACAGGGGCTGGCTGTAGAGATAAGTGATTCATACTTATCCCCTTCTTTTGCTTCTGCTACTCCTGCAATCCTAACCACTTGACTATCGTGTGCTGAGTCTATTTCTGTTTCCGTACTTTCCCCCTTTTTATCATTCTTCCTTACTGCTCCACTCAACCTCCTCCCTCCGCTCGCTCTTCGGTTAATAGCTGAGGGATAATCGACTGATTGAGCGAGTAAACGAACCTTCATCCATCCGTCTATCCATCCGCCAACATCCTACTTGCGTCTAACGAGCATGGCTTAACTTGGTTTGATATTTGAAGAGGGTCCTCTTCACAGTGTTGACCGTGCGTATACTTGCTTCCTCTAGCAAGCTCGATGGAAGAAGTACTTTTTCTTCCCTGCTTCAGACTTCCAGGCTCTCTTTTTATGATAATGAACCCCCGCTCCGTCTTTCGTTCGAGAAGAATAAAAGAACCGTTCTCGTCTTCGAGGTCGAGATGTATATTAAATCCTCCTCACAAAAAAAAGAGGTATTTGAGAAAACGCACGCTGAGCTATGAATCAAAACTCATTCATCCATCAATTCATTCTTCCTCGCCACAAGAGCTCGTCCGCTTGAGACGAGCCGACAATCCCTCTCCCTATACCCATCCATCTCACCCAGCAAGCACCTTACTCGACTGACATCACATAAGATTACATCCGTCAGAAACCGAAAACCCTCGCCATAAAAAGCAACTTCCTCTTCTCTGCTGTGCTGTTCTGTTCAGAACTCGTAACCACGACCCAGAGCCATTGCGAAAAAGTTTCGGCCGAAAATCGAATCTGAGTCGGTCGCCAAGGTTATAGAATATGTGCGCATGTATACATGGAATCAAGATGATATGAGCTCAGCATATATGGTCTGGACGATCTCACTCACTCGAGTGTGATTACACAAAGATATTATGATTCCATAACGTAAATCCTCGGCATGTACCTGGCAATTCGTACATATACAGTGCAGCAGATTGTATACGAACTGCGCTGAGGGGTTTTTTCTCCAAACTTTTTGGAAAGGAAAACCAAAAGGTACCCAGCATGAAAAAGGTACTCAGATCTAGACCACCACACCAATCGAACTTTTAAGCTTTTATTTAATCGCTCACTTCAGTGGAATACTGTAAGAAAATTTCATCTCCCAGCAAACGACATACAGTGCTGTAGACTTACATAATTGATCGCGGACTCTCCTCCCTATTCTAGAAGCTCGAATGCAAGATTGTGTAGACTGAAGATTGGGAGCACCACCGGCCGGGAATACCCATATGTATATACATACATACATATGCAGCTAGACGGATTTGTGCAGCCGAAAGAGGCTCTTTGGATTCGAGGTTTTTTTTGGTTTTCCCTGCGTGGCTTGCTGACTATGCACATCTGAGCAGGGAGTTTAGATAGGAATGTATGAATTCTTCAAAGATAAAAGAGAATAAGCAAAAAAAAAGTCGAATCTAGTTAAATTAGCAAAGAGAAAAAATCGAAAAAACATGACATGACGTCCAGCATGTGGGAACCACCGACGGAAAAACTATCGAACGACGCACGCATGGATATCTGCAATCGTTATCGCGCCTCACTCCTGCATGCAGTAGCGCGCAAACGCCCGAGCAATCGGGTGTCTACCACTCTGCGGCGTGCATCTCGCATAGCCGAATCGAGCATCTATCACCGCTCATATCAGCCAGTTGATGATTCACGGAGCTGCACGACGTTGAAGTAAGAATTTGAGATTCGCGGCCTGGTGGATGAGTTGGTAAGAAGGTGCATTGCGGTGAGTACCGCCAGAGATAAACTCGTGTTCGATGATCGTGCCAGGGGAATTTTGGGTGAGAATTTATGGTAGCGAGAGGGGAACTTGGATGTATGGTAATGGAATGGGATACGCCGCTGATGTGAGGGGCTGCATTGATGTGGTGAGGTAAGCTGAGTAGAGTATAAGTACTCCTTGAGACTTCCTGCTGTTTGTTTGAAGTATCTACTCTTCAATCAAGTCTCTCGAACTCGTCAAATTAGTACCAGATCAAACTTCGACCTGAGATATACACTCCCGCGTTCAGCAACTATCATCATCCATCATGCAATTCACAAAAGTCATTGCTGTCCTCAGCGGCCTTGCACTCGTTTGTGCGCGCCCTAGTGCCTCGATCCGTTCATCACTCATGGCACGAGTTGAAGAGTGTAGTTGCGACGACGCAGAGAATGCCTTCAATGTCTGCCTGCTGGAAAGATGTGGACATGGGTGTGGTGACGCTGATACAGCTCCCTGCGTTGCTACTGTTGGTATGTATATCGGGATCTCTGATAGTGATATGGTGCATTGATGCTAATATGCCTTCAGTGGCTGAATGTACGAACGATGTCACTACCTGCGCTGGGTTCCCAACGAAATGGTCCACTTAGACAGGAGCAGGAGGTGGTCCGGAGCAATGTTGGAAGTTGGGATGGTAAAAATGCATTTTGGGCATTGATGATGACATGACTGGGAAGGTGCAATGAGGCATGATATTAGACTTCTGTTTTGCTGGCACAGGATTATGGTACGGCCCGTCTTTTATCAGACGATGGATATAGATGACTATCACGAACTGAATGAATTAAACGAATTGATGAACTCAACATAAAAACCCAAATTGTGTTTGAACTGGCACGTGAAGCAATGTATCTAAAGTAGCAGCGACGTATAACAATCGAGATATGTCGTGTAAAGTGATTCTAAAAGCCGCTATCACATAACATGAGTCGGTGCAAGTGCACGTCACATGAGTGAGGCTCTAGTTAAGGGGTCGCTTGGGACTAGCTTCCGGAGCCTTGCGGACACTAATTCTTCAGCAGTGTCTCGAGCAACCACCCGAAGCTGCTATACGATGCAGAGCCTCAAGGATGGCTTGCATATTTGGCAACGGCAAGAACGGGACGCAGCATGATAAAAACGGTCACCTGGATGGAGCTGACAGCGAATAAACCGAACAGAAACAGGCAGTGACAAATAGCAAACACATGCCCGTCGCCCGGCATACTTACCCAGCTAGGCAGACTCAAGAAAACAATTGTCAAAAGCACGCCGAGCTTCGCGAAAACTAGGCAATCATGCCGAGTACCGGTTCTCGGTTGTTCGGCACAGCCCGAAAGTCATATGATGACAATCGCCAAGGCAACGAGGAAGACAATTCGACGATAGATATTAGTAAGACAGATACGTGGTGTTAAGTTGAAACGAGGTGTTTTAGCGTTGCGGTTCCCACTTCAGCCGTTCAACGGCGGTTCTTCGTCATTCCGTTTCTTGGAGCCACTGAACCACCCTGTACGGAAGACAGCCTGCTAAAAACTTAGGCAAGCCGTAGAAATCCAAGTACGACGCAATTCCACGGGGTCAAAGTCGCAATTGAAGGTTAGACATTAAATGCTAGTAGCGATCTTGGCTGCTGGTGTAATTCAGTTTGCATTGGCGATGTGAGAACGACCACTCTAAGGTTCCCTTCCAAGAAACTTCAAGCCATGACGTGAAGTCGCCATCAACAGGGCCATGCATATTGATATCCGCAACGTAGGGGAATCGATTTTCCGTTGTCCTTTTCATACCTATATGCATTTCCGCAGCCTGGGCGACCTCGATGGTTTTTAGCAGCCAGTTAAAGCGAAATTGTCCCATACAAGCTCGGTGCTTGTGTCTATAGTTGAGGAGCATGCCGACGATAGGTTTGTGAGATGCTGTCTTATCGATACACAAAGTAATTTGTATGACGTCTTCCATTGAACAAAAAGAGTAGTACCAAGCTTCGATGGATGTTTTGTCTGGACATGATGATAAAGGGACTAGCGATTTCGGGTAAGGTCGCGATATTGGCGTCTGGGTGCTTTCAACACCTAGATACTGAACGTATCTTCTCGTCGACGTTGAGTCCCATTCATTGAAGTAAATTCGCGATGGGGTCGCTGGTGGGGTATAGATACGACCGAATTGGTAATCGATATTTGAGGAAGGTGGTGGCATATGGCATCCAAATAAAGTGGTGCGTTGTTGATTGGTAGTAAACTGGAAGTAATCAAATGAGCGACGTGGACCAGATCATGGGCTATCATTTCCTTACCATTAACCCCAGGCAGTCTAGGCCATGCCAGAATCCGAAGCGCCTGCAAATCTCCGTCACATACTCACCTTCGTCTATGGGCATATATATCCAAACCATTGGCCGACCTGTAAAAACTTTGAACTCCTCATAAAAGGCGAGATCCATATCCTGACCATGTGCACGTATGGTTGCAATACTCACTCCATCTACAGCCACAGAGTATCCGGTTGTGTGGGCAGCATTGCAATCAAAAAACGACATCCTAAGGCCATTTGGTTGATTTAATGGAGCTTGGAGGCTCACAATGTCGAAGATTGAAACAGGAGGTGCTGGAATAGCCCAATGAGTGTGAGCAGGAGCAATTTCACTCTGCTCTTGGCTAGGAAGGAGATCCCTGAGTTTCAATCCCTGGCTTGAAATTAGCCCTTGTAAAAAGAAGTACGAAAAACTTTCTTGACTAACATCGGTTTTTGTCCTGAACGTAGAGTCACAACAGGACTCGGAGAGTTGCCTCCACCATAGTCCTGGTGTTCTGACGCTGGGCTTGGATGATGAAAATAATTGTAATTGTCTGATTCCAAGATGATCTTCCCCAACGTAAACGTTCCAAAAGTCGCCTGAACTTTGACCTTTAAGCAGAAGTGTCTCTCCTACCTCGGGTGTCGACTGAGCAGAGTTTCGTAGGCATTGAATGTAGCGGATACCTTCGATCACGATATGGCGAGCGTACACGTCATGGGAAAAGTCAATAGCAGAATCACTCGGCTCCTCATTCGGTAGTTCCTGGGCAGTAATAACCGCACATTCTCGTACAAGATGCCCAGCAATCATCCAGCATATTTCATCAGGAAGCCCCTTTGTCCAGGAATCCCTTAGTCTTCTTGTCAGAATATGTAGTATGCGGTCCGTTCGTCGTCGTTCTTCAAGCATTGTGGCTTCAAAGCTGTATTCTGTAGTGGCGAGAAACTTTGGCGATATTGTGTAGAGCCTAAAATTGTAGCACCCGCTGTGGTAACAAGGAACCTCACGATCCCTAGACCGACAAATTTTGCGGCAGCACATGTGGAATCTGATGTCGAAGATATCACCATCGTAAAATGATGTATTTCGGTAGAACGTGAATGCGGGTGAGATAGCTCGGTCATTGACAGCTGAGAAGTGTAAGCAGAGGTCCCAAGATCGTGCGAGATATTTAGGTACTGTACCTGCAACAACAAGTTCCCCATCGTCCAGTCTAAACCTGCACAGCCTACAATGATCCTGTGAGATACAATAATAGGGAGGATCATGCTCTGCTACCATTCTGGGTGCTACTTGTTAAACACGTATAAAACTGGTTCCGTAAAGTAGTTGCAAGATCAAACTTCGTCCAATTGCAAGACGTGAGTTGAGGAGTGAGGGGTGGATATACAGAAGAGCGTTGAATTATTGTAGGAATTTGGCTCAATTTGAGTGATGCCTCCCAGCAGTGGAAATGACCAAGATCACTTCAATGTAACTACTAACCTTTTTGTCCAAACTGTACTCTGAATTGCTGTATAATTCTCTTGAATTAAAGAGCTTTTTGGATAATTGACAAGATATTTGGATATCTTTAATAATTGCTGAGTTGAGGTTGAATATATGGAGGTGTTAAGTGGTCTGTGCATTGAACGTCACTTATTTGAGAAACACGTGCACAGATTTACTATAATTTTACCGAGGTTACTACAAGCACACTCCTGATCAAGAGCTTCGATTGCATGATTGGAGGAAGTGTACCGCATCTTCCTGTTCTCTGCTCTTAATCCAGTGCTACAGTAGCTACAATACCTCTTCTATCATCTCCATCAACCTCAAAACCCCCTCAATAGATCTGCCTCCTGCGCCCTACTCCTCCCAGCCCAACATCTTGAGCGACAACGCCCACAACTTCTTCTCTCCCACCGCATCAAACGCATGTGGCGCCACTCCCACCGCTAGCGTACCCCCTTCCGGGATCGGGCCCGCTTCCTGACAATCCTCCAAATAGACCCCCCCCTTCCCCTCCCACTCCCTCCCCACCGCAGCCACCATACTCGTCGCCGCACCCTGCGTCGGACTCTTCCCATACTTCCTCGACCACTCACTCTCACCCCACTGCTTCAACATTTCCGGATCCACATGGCGCTGCAAATCCGTCGCAATGCCACCCGGCATCAACGACAAACCATGCAGACCCCTGGCTCCGTAGCGCCGCTCAATCTCGTTCGTCATCCAAATACACGCCGTCTTGGCGTTCCCGTACGCTTTCCACGCCTCGTACTCACCTTCTAGGTTGATATTATCCAGCACAACGGAGCTCATGTGGTGGCCTGCGGAGGAGACGTTCACGACGCGGGAGTGGAAGTCGGGGGTGGAGCTGGAGAGGAGAGTGGGCTCGAGGAGTTTGTAAAGAAGGAAGTGGCCGAGGTAGTTTATTGCGAGCTGGGACTCGAAGCCGTCAGCTGTTTTGGCTTCGGGGCATGCCATGATGCCGGCGTTGTTGACCAAGACGTTGAGCTGGGCTGACTTGGAAAGGAAGGTCTTGGCTGCGGTGCGGACGCTGGCCATGGAGCCGATGTCGAGCTCGAGGAGCTCTACACGATTGGGTTCGAGGAGAGAGGAAAGTGCTTGCTTTCCTTTCTCTAGGTCACGAACGCCGAGATACACTTTTCCACCGGTTGCGGCGAGTGCGCGGGCGGTTTCAATGCCGATTCCTCCCGAGGACCCGGTGAGGAGAAAGACCTGGTTATGGTCAGTTCTGGTTCTGGTTTTCAGCAGAAGCAATGGTCACCTTGTCCTTCATGGTACCGATCCGGTCGTTGTCCTTGAGAATGTCAAGAGCCGTAGGTCGAGCGTCTCCGGGCCCACTCTGGTTCAAGAAGGCCTGAGTGTACTTGCCGTTCTTGCCATGGTGATTACTGATGAGCGGATTGGCCATTGTGATGGTTGTGATGATGGTTGATAGCTGATGGATTGATTGTGCAAATGGGTGCTAGGGAAAACTCTATAAGTGCAAGTAATTCTACCAAGGACTTGATATCGAGACAGCACCAGAAACTCGAGCATATTTATTCACACAAGAAAATTATATCCAACAACACTAGTAGTTCGATTGTCTGGTTGTGTCCCTGCGTAGAGAATAGATGTAGGGTTGTATCGTCCTATCGCTTGCAGTGTAGCAGTATAAGGTGATGACTCCCCCACACTGTTGGTCGGACTTACCGGTCTTATCGTATTAGGCGGACATACTGGTCCTGTCATGATGCAGGTCGCATGCCAAGGTAACGAAGATAACTTACCGCACATCAACCAGTATCCCATTCCTAGACGTAGCTCTGATCTTGGCAGTTTGTTCCATTGACACCATGTGTATCAGTTTAAAGCCATGTAGGACGACTAAAACCCGGGTCTAGCGTCACTATTGTATATACATGTCCTGATGTGTACCCTTCCATGGGACTTCGGGCCTGTTAAATCGTTGACTACGATACAAAGGTGTCCTAAGGGATTCGGTATGTCGAGGACGAGATGCCCCTTGCACACACTGCTTTCCGTATCCCATTGGACTGTACCAGTAAGGTATGGTATGGGTGCTCTGCCGCCAGCGAAGACGGGGATTTTATTTTGCAAGAGCTGAAACGTGCCAGCCTTGCTGACAGGAAACCAGAGGAAGTAGCAGTAATAAAATGCCGGAAGCATTTCATCACCACACTGAACTTTCAACGCACTGAACTTTCAACACTGTTATAGCTCATTCATACATCTTATTCAGCAATCCAAGAATGCAACTTAACGTTCCCATTCTGCCATACTGATCACATTTTGCGGTAGTATACAACAAGCACGATATTTCGAGCGACGAAGTAGACCCGGCGCAGCCATGACCGGATGCGATCAGGTACTTCCAAGACAAATGGACTGCAGATGGCGGGCATGAATCACGTGTTCCGCATTTACCGAAACATCTTGGTTTCGTCCGAAATTGGCACCCTGGCGGATCTCTACTTTGAGCCTCGTTAACAGTCGCCCATATTAAAGATCGATCGAGAAAAAGATATAATGAGGCTCTGTTGGGCTGCAACGGCCCGGGACCCACCGTTGAAGATTTGTAATTTCAACGTGGTTTTTGAGCGCGGAAAAACGTGAAATGCCGAGCCTCGAGAGTGAGGCGGGCCGAGGCAGGTTCATCTCGACATGAAACCTCCACTAAGAGAAATTTTTAGCTTTTTCTGTGCTCTGTTGAGTTAGTGTCGGCCATTTCCCAACGCAGATTTATGGAGCTAGAGCACGTGATCCGCCTCGAATGAGGGTTTGTAATTCGATCGTCGGACGAATATGGAAAAATGGCTTCTGATCGAAATAAGGTCTCTTTCGGGTATCTGATACGAAGGGTCCATTACTCCATTCGGTAGATTGCGGTTTATATTGCTCAAACGTGATTATGAAATTGGGTATGCGGATAAAGCACCTCAACAGGCTTCTGTCTTGAAGCTGTGACCATTGGCATAGGATTATCCTTGCCGGATGTGGAGGTATGGGGACAGCAACTGCAAGAAGCTGGGCGAAGTACGAAGTTGTGTTGAAGATTGGCCGATGCACAAACTTCGAGGCTAGACCTACTCGGCGAACAGGCATTTTGCTGGCGCAAATGGTCTTTTCAGTTCGTGTGCCGACGTTGAACTTTGGTGGGTAGGAATGGGCAGCATTGCTTTCCGTGTCCTTAGTGGCGTTGAGTTCTGGGGAGCTCCTAGGACAACACATGAATCATGAATCCGTCAAGAAGATGGGGATATAGCAGACGTTGATATAGGGCAAAGAGAAAAAAAAAGGTATTAAGAAAATGGAACGACAATGATGTCATGGCAACGAAAATGTCTCGGTCAACAGCTCAAAAGTGTATGTGCAAGCCGATATCTGCGAAATTCTGCGAAGATTTGATAGAATTTTGATAGTATTAGAAAAGTGTACGAGTAAGTGCACTATGGCCATATGCACAGCACTATACGCATCGTACCTGGTGATCGGGTCTCTGCGCTGAGCTGAGTATTCCCGGGATGAAACATATGCAGCGAATGATTCGAACTATTCACTTATCGCTCCCACGGTACAGAGCGGGAGCACCCTAGAGCACCTTAGCAAACTGCCATTGTCAGGAGGCCGTTCATTATTGGACAATTGGACGATTTGAAGCAGAACATAAGAACAGTTCCTGCAGCTTTTCAACTCGGTGAGAGATCGTAGCGGGGCGAGAGGCTGCGGCTGCGGTTTGGGGTTTTTCTAGCTATTGTTCATGCGGGATGGCTAGCATAGGTGGGATTCTTCGCCATCGCAGCGCTCACTCACACAGGCACTGACCGCACTGCATTGCTCTGCGCTGCACTGCACTGCACGATTGCCGTGCTTTGACTTTAATGTACGGAGTATACTTCGTACGTTCAGGCATCCTGTACCCGTGCAAGCAGTGGGGATCTCTGCAGCTTAAGCCATGATCCTACCACAGTACCACTCCGTGAAAATGCGCCCTGCATGAGAGACTCCAGCCCCTTGGAGCCCAATGGGATGGGGAATGTTTCTCTTTCATACATGGAGATATACGCGCGGACGGCTTGGTTGGGCATGGACGTGGGCATGAGCATGGGCACGATATGTGGACAAAGCTTGCATACTCCGTACAGAATGCGTGGTCGCAAGATACAGTAGTTGTATGAGATAAGTTACATATAGAGGACCGGACGGATTCTTGGGATGTTCTGGAAAAGGAAAATGTACACAAGAGGAAGCTCGAAGCTCCACAAATAGCCGACTGGAAACGGCTGATTGGAAGAAGTTCCCGCCGGACCAATACGAGGAGATTATACATATAGATTTACGAAAGTACGGAAGTAGGACGGTACAGGTACAGGTACAGCAACAGCGACGGCAAAGTGGCGTTTCTCTCTACACCCTCGTACGAAGAGGAGTCGGACAATGAGCATGGTTTGTGTCATGAAGGCACATGAGAGACGATAGTAGGAATTAGCAAGAGAATGAATTGCCCATCTGTTACCTACGACCTATCATTGTCGTTGTTTCTGCATACAGGTGGGTGTGAAGGCAAATGGAAGCAGACAGATAACGTACAACATAGAAAGGGATTTCGATGCTAGTCTCCTGTACCACCCAAACATGAATAGAAAGTATAAAAGCCCCCAAAAAGCAAGTTTAGATGGTGATGGTATCGCCAGCGAATTGCAAGTGGGTTACATTTCCCCTTCTTCCTCTCGCCCTTCCTTCCACTCTCCCTCCACCCTTTCCTTGCCAATTCCCTTCGCTCCGTCGCTTGCAAAACGTCATATCCAAGGTTGTGGCACATCTCAATCATATCGTCTGTGCGCTACTTGTACGAAGTGAAGCTAAGAGAACAGCCCGCCAAATCCATCAAATCAGTCAAATCAACAATCAAACGACCCCATCCGAGACCCATTTCGTGCCTTTTTTCACGAAATCACCACTCGTCAACGGGCAAACCAGATTACTCGATTCTACTGCCGCCCGAAGAGGGGTCCAATCTAGCATCTTACCCATACTTTTCTCATCCACCGTCCACCATTTACCATTTACTTCGTACGAAAATACTCATACCATACATCACATTACATTACATTATCCGATCTTTTCAAACCTGCTTCCTCGTTCCACCTTCATCCTCCCTCATCCTCCCTCATCTCTTCCCTTCATTCCGACCTCCAAATTTCTTAGCATCGCTCAGACAACCAGAACCAGACGAGAAGTGCAAAGAACTCAAGAAGAGGGCCGAGGAACACGGCGGGATCTTCTCTTTTCTGCTGCTCACACAATACACAATACACTTCTTTTCACCCATCTTTGCCCTTTTCGCCTTATACCCTTACCTTCTTACCTTCTCTCCCTCGCTCCCCCTCATTGTTTCGTCGTCATCCTCTGAAATATCTTCGTGCGACCATATACGAGGCCGACTCTAATAAAAGCGAACCATACATACGTACATACGGCGACCTCCCGCTACTGTCAGTCAGCGGGGTTTGATTCCAAACACTTGACTTCAGGCAACACATACGCCACAATCTCACTTCAACCTTTACGACTATTACCTCGTACTGGTCGACTGGCGATTGAAAGGCAATCTGCAAAACATATATTGCTTGCCAATCCGTTACATTCAAGATCCGACACTTCTCCACCGATTATTGGTAGCCTTACGACCTTTATCCGCAGCGTGGAATCTGGAAATTTTAATTACGATTAGTGTTTGTCAACCCACCACCTCGCACAAAACACATTCCGTATCGTGAGCAGTGGGCTGGCGGCGTTCACAACAGCATGATTGCTAACTGTTACACTTGTTTCCGCTAGACTGCAGGCCATCAGGAAGCTGACCAAAGACCCAAAACCCCACCCAGCTGCTTAAATTTCCGTCGCTTTTCTCCCTATCGCATACACTTATTCGACAACAATCCGAATACCAACCGAAGGACCTAATAATATTCACAGCTTAATCACAATGGGCGACCGATACAGATATTCCCGTCCACGGTCTCCAACATGGAACCCAGCACGGGCAAGTTTACCGGCGGACATTTCATACAGCAGCCACCCAGCTATCGTTCAGCATCATCACGTTGTACCCTTATCTCGGTACGAAAATCCTCGAAGCAGCGGGTCAAGCTTCACCTCTTCTAATGGCCCTATCACGACAACTACATACAAAGTCAAACCCGATAGCCGTTCTACAAGTCGCACACGCAGTTCTACTCTTGATTCACGACCTGATAGTGCAACAATGTTCACAGCTGTGCCCAGACATCGACCGGTTGTTCATAGTACGGTTGTAAGGCCCAGCAGCCCCTCCCTGAAAAGCCCATATCGCAGTAGCCAAGAGGATTATTATGCGATTCCAGCTTCCTCGAGAAACGACAAAAGCCATCACCATCACCACCAAAATAAGTACAGTAGCGCCTCGGTGGACAATGCGGACATGAACCGCTTGTCAAGGGAGCCACGGGACCCAAGCCATCTACGAGTCAACAGTGTCAGAGATGGACAGGCTTACACAAGTCCTACCAGTAGCACTTCATCGAGACCACGCGAGCGAGCGACCTACCCAGCAACTATGGTGCGTCACCCAGATACAGTGGCAGACGACTACGGCGAGGACGGGTATGGTTATACCAATCCAAGAGACTTGGTTCAGTATGATTTGATGAACAATAGTTCCAGACGCCGGGATAGCTTCGATGCTAGTGGCAGATCATCCAGACCAGTTAGCATTACAGGGTATGGAGATGTTGCTTCTCCTAGATCTTACGATAATCGGGAGCGTGGACCACCACCAACGACTCGGGGCTTTGACAGAATTCAGACATGGGAACCAACTACTCAACCACAGGTCCGAATGCCAGTCCCGCATGTCGCCCCAGTAGAGCCTATCCCACGACCAGCTCGCATGGAGCCGCCTGCTCCCTTTGAAGCCGAAGTCCCAAAACGTAAGGCTTCTACGCGGCGTCCAGTATCCATGTACCATGACGACCGGGAAATGAGACAGCCCCGAGATGATCACTACGAAGTCCGAGATGATGATCCACGAGACAGAAGATCACATCATAAGCATGACAGATATGAGGACTCGGTGGAGCAACGAGGCTTCGGCTTACGTCCGGAGAGACAAGATCGCCCGGAGAGACCTGTAAGCAGGGCGGAGCGAATGGATAGAGGCGACAGAGGTGAAAGAGGCGATAGAGGTGAGCGAGGGGAGAGGAGCAATAGGCGCGAAAGGTCTCCACGGCCTGATAGAGAACGGGCTGAGCGAAGCGAAAGAGATATGGAAGAACGACGTGAGAAGAAGAGCAGCACTCATGAGAAAGTTGCAACAGGACTTAGCATTGCCTCGGCTGCTCTTGGTCTCGGAGCTATGGCAAACAGCCTCAGACCAGAAGAAAGAGATGATAGAGACGACAGAGATGAGCCGCGTAGACGCAAGGAATACGATGATGAGCAGCCGCGTAGACGCCGAGACCGTGATGATAGGGACGAATACGAAGCACCTCCTCGCGAGATGAGAGAACGACGTCATAGAGATGAAGACCGAGACTCTGGGTCTGATAGGTCAGATCGTAGGGACGGAAAGGACAGACGGCACCGTGATGCTGAAAGGGACTCTGCTGAGCCGAGTGGTAAAGAGACTAGGGAGAGAGAAACGAGGGAGAGGCGTCACAGAGATGATGATGTCCCTCCTACCCCAAGAGAATCACGGCGCCATGAAGAAGACGAGCAACCCAGGGAATCACGGCACAGAGAAGATGCGTCCCGTGATATTCCTCGTGACAGCAAAGACAGACATTCACCCGATAGCGCCTACGTGGATCTCAGCGGTCGCGATCCTAAAGAGAGACCAAGTTCATCGGAAGATCGTCCTCGCCATGAAGGAGCCACGAATGGCACGACACATGATTCTCACTCAGAAACCTCTGATGAAGGCACCAATCACCACCGTCGTCCGAGACGCATTTCTGGAGCCGCAGCCGCACCTTTCAATCCAAGAGATACGATGGATCTTAGAGCTCTTAAAGAAGCTCTTGCTGGTCATGATGCTCCAGAACAAAGGGAGCCCGTGGTTGTACACGCAGCTTCACACGCAGCCCCAGCAGCCCAACCACCTCCAAAACAGCCCTCGCCCGAACCATTGGCAGTGCCCAGCAAACCAATTGGTCGACAATCTATTACCAAGGATATGCGTGAGGTAGCAGAATTGCGAGCAGAGTTAAACAAAGAGGATCGTGGCCGTCGTGAACCGTTAGCACCCAACGACAATAAGCAAGCCCGAGTTGTCTCACCACCAAGAGAGAAGCCTGAAGAAAAGCCCGTCAAAGGTATTCTTCGTCAACCTCGTGAGAAATTCCCTGAGGATCCTTCCCCTATTAGGGAAGGGGTTGCCCCACTCAAAGATGCCAAGAAAGATGGTGTTCCTCCGGATGCTCGATGGACAAAGATTGCTAGGAAGCTAGTCAACCCTGAAGCGTTGGAAATCGGAAAGGAGAGATATGAAGCTAGGGAGGATTTCGTTATCGTGCTCAGAGTCTTGAGCAGAGAGGAGATCCAAGCCTATGCTACTGCTACTCAGCAAATTCGAGGTATGTTTAGTGCAGCGCCGGTATACTTTGGTAATCACTAACATTTTTATAGCTGCTAGAGAAGAGGAAGAGGACCGTGCTCGTCGTCGTGCCCGTCGTGAAGGTCATGAAAGAAGAAAGCGCGAGAGAATCGAACATGGTCGAAGTCGTCGTCACAGCGAAAGCGACACTTCGGAAGAATATGACGAAGATCGACCACAGATGTTGGAAGCGGCTCCAAGCAAACGATCGACTCATGCTGATGACCATGTTATGAGTGGTGGTCTATGATGTATGTGCTGATGACTTCAAGATTATGAGATGATTGCATTTTGCATGTTGTTGCACTTTCATAGCGAAATTTCTGGTTTTGATGGGTTTTAATTCTACCTTGGGTTTTTTTGGTAGGGCGGAAAAGGAATGGAAAGGGAAGGAATGGGAATTTCTTGGGGGAAGGGAAATAATATGATGATATCCAATGGTTGTTCTGTAGGAAAATAGGGGGTTTCTTGTAGCTGTGGCTTGTATTTTATTGATAGGGATTGGATTGATTGGGATTGGATATTGGAAGATGATGGCAGATGGGATAGGATAGGGATTCTTAGCTTGGCATGGCCGGAGAGGCTTATTATATGATACCATTTTCAGGAAATGTTACCCTTCCCTATTCTCTTGATCGAAATTTTGTTGCCAAGAGGTGAGATTAAGTTTGATGATTATGTTTGTGTAGATACAATATGGATATGATATGGTTTGATGATACATCCATTAGATAACTAGGAGTTGGAAGCTGGAAGATTTTCTTTGGGGGGCCGGGACTTTGGTATCTTTCTGTCTCCGGTTAATACTCGTGTTGTTATGACTTATTCGTTACTGTAATCACATTCTGCACTGTAATAATTGATTATGGCACTGAATCTCAACGTCTAAATGGCCAGCGAAGATGGAATTCTCGGTCTGTATGCGGTGCGGGCTACGAAACCTGGGTGGTCTGCGGCTCTCCAGAGCCAACTCGAAAGAGGATATAGAGCGATTGATAACATGAGTTTCAAGGATAAAGTAGAGTTGATTCGGGTGTAGAAGGAGATAGATGGATCGCTTTGGATGAATGCGAGGAGTGGTAATGTGGTTTACTTTGATTTGGGTATGAGTATGATGTTGCTTTTTGGGTGGTGGGAGCGGTGGTGTTGTTGTGATGGGTGGTATGCTGGTGGCTGATGAGTAGTAGTATGAATAAAGGGGGGAAGGATGTAGTAGGTTATCGTGTTGCTGTAGGATGATGGTGGGTGGTATTCAGTGGCCAGTTTGGCTGGGTGCTTTTAGTGATATGGAATAGGTCGTTAGTTAGTTAACCGCGGGATGCCCATGGTAGTGCCGAGACAATCCGTTGCGGAGCGGGTGGTTGAGAATCTAGATGTGTAGTCTGCGGGTGCCCGGCGGATATCCGTCAATCTGTGGGTAATCTGTCGATTTTTGAGGGTATTCCCAGATTTGAGCCGATAGCACAACTTCCTTTACGGGGTCGGCGAGAGGCCAGCTTAATACCTTATACCTGTAAATTATCTTGTCTTAGAACATCCTCATACCCCTTGGGAGGTATCCCAGTTCATGATCGCCGGATGTAAATAATAATCAATCAATCAGTCAACATCTAAATTGTGGCATTGTAACTGCTACGGATTGCTTAAGCCACAATCCGAAGGCAGGCTTACGCTGCGCCACGAATGGCATCACATGCTACAGACATCCCCACCGTGCGGAGGGCTACTCTACGTTGAATACAAGTAATCTTATCCTACACTCTCTTTCTGGTCTAGAATTGTGATGGCGATCTGACATTGATTCTTTTCAGACACACGAAATCCTAGCTGTTCGCAATCATGCGTCTTTTGGAGATGAAAAGCCTGGGCGAATTTAGCCTGATCCAAGTTACCACCCACAATACCCCTCCCTACGCAATCCTTTCGCATACTTGGACAGATCAAGAGGTCACATATCAAGATCTAATAAGTGGTGCTGGGAAAAGCAAGTCTGGCTACGAAAAGATTGAGTTTTGTGGAGAACAAGCGGCTAAAGATGGCCTTCGATATTTCTGGGTAGATACTTGTTGTATTGATAAGTCGGATCCTGCCGAACTTTCGACAGCTATCAATTCTATGTTCCGCTGGTATCGAAATGCGAAGAAATGCTATGTATACCTCACGGACGTATCGATCCCTGGCGATGATGCATACGTCCAAGCAAACCAGAGCACGTGGGAAGCAGCCTTTCGAAGTAGTAGATGGTTTACCAGAGGCTGGACACTTCAAGAACTTATTGCTCCAGCGGAAGTCGAATTCTTCTCTCGAGAGCGCAAGTTATTTGGTGACAAGGGGTCACTCGAAAAGCAAATTTATGAGATTACCCGAATTCCATTCCAGGCTCTGCGAGGGAATCCTTTCTCTGACTTTAGTATCGCTGAGCGGAAAAGATGGGTAGCACAACGCCAGACAACCGAAGAAGAAGACCTGGTGTACTGCCTGTTGGGCCTCTGCGAGGTGTCTATGCCAGCAATCTATGGCGAGGGAAAGGAGGCCGCGCTGAAAAGGCTCGAAATGACGGTCAAGGGGTTCTCTACCAACGAGAGCGAGCCGAAAGATCTCAAAGATAATACCGCTTCATTTATTGTCCCATTCGACAGAAATCTCAACTTTACCGGTCGTGGAACGCAGCTTGCCGAGGTGGAAGCAAAACTATTTACAGGAGGTCGAATGACAAAAGTTGCCATCACAGGGCTCGGGGGAATAGGCAAGACCCAGCTGCTGCTTGAACTTGTCTACCGAATAAGGGATAGATATAAGGATTGCTTAGTGATCTGGATACCCGCAACCAACACAGAAAGCCTTCATCAAGCATATCGAGAAGTTGCCCGCCAACTCAAGATCCCCGGCTCGGACGGGGATAAGGCCGATGCAACGAAACTCGTGCAAGATTACCTGAGCAAAGAAAGCGCAGGCCGGTGGCTCCTGGTGTTCGATAATGCTGACGATGTCAATATGTGGATCACCGAATCTAGGTCAGGATCTGGTCGTCTAATCGACTGCCTCCCACGAAGTGAGCAAGGATGTATCGTCTTCACGACGCGCGACAGAAAGACTGCCGTTAAGCTTGCACACCAAAATATCGTAGAGGTACCGGAGATGGACGAAGACGTAGCGATACAGCTGCTCCAGAAGTGTTTAATTGATCCAGATCTGGTCAATAATAAACCAGATATAACGGCCCTGCTCAAAGAGCTCACGTACCTTCCGCTTGCTATCATTCAGGCAGCAGCATATATTAACGAGAATGGGATCACGTTCACGGACTATCTATCCCTCCTTACAGAGCAAGAGGAGGATGTTATTGATCTCCTTAGCGAGGAGTTTGAAGACGACGGGAGATACGGCAATATAAAGAACCCCGTGGCTACAACGTGGCTTATCTCGTTTGAACAGATTCGGCAGCGCGACCCTCTTGCAGCCGACTACCTGTCGTTTATGGCGTGTATAGACCCAAAGGATATTCCGCAGTCTCTTCTTCCGGCAGGAAAGTCCAGAAAAAAGGAGACAGATGCAATCGGGACACTTGACGCTTACTCGTTTATTACCAAGCGAGTAGCAGACCAAGCTCTTGATCTTCACCGACTAGTACATCTCGCAACGAGAAACTGGCTCCAGCAAAAGGATCTGATCACTGAATGGGCCGAAAGGGCGATTATAAGATTAGAGGAAGTGTTCCCAGACCATGACCACCAGAATAGAACTACGTGGAGGATGTACTTGCCACATGTATCTTATGCGCTAATATCTGATAAAGCTGACAAAGATGGGGAGACCCGGATTGATCTGTCGCGGAGATTTGGGACGTGTCTCCTTAGCGATGGACGATACAATGAGGCTGAGGGATCGCTTGTGGAGGTAATGGAGAGGTGCAAGAGAGTTTTCGGACCGGAGCATCCGAACACGCTGGCCAGTATAGTCAACTTGGCTTCGACATTTTGGAATCAGGGACGCTGGAAGGAGGCCGAAGACTTGGATATACAAGTAATGGAAATACGTTTGAAGGTATTAGGGCAGGAGCATCCTTCTACACTGACCAGTATAGGCAACTTGGCTTCGACATACAAGAATCAGGGACGCTGGAAAGAGGCCGAAGACTTGGGGGTACAAGTAATGGAAACACGTTTGAAGGTATTAGGGCAGGAGCATCCAGATACACTAATCAGTATAGGCAACTTAGCTTCAACATTTTGGAATCAGGGACGCTGGAAAGAGGCTGAAGACTTGGAGGTACAAGTAATGGAGACGAGAAAGAGGGTGTTAGGGCAGGAGCATCCAGATACACTAATCAGTATAAGCAACTTAGCTTCGACATTTTGGAATCAGGGACGCTGGAAGGAGGCCGAAGACTTGGAGGTACAAGTAATGGAGACGACAAAGAGGGTATTGGGCCAGGAGCATCCAGATACACTGACCTGTATGAGTAATCTTGCCGTCACATGGAAAGGACTCGGCCGAGATAAAGAGGCCCTTAAGCTTTTGGAAGAATGTGTAGTACTAAGGATTCGGATTTTAGGTACTAATCATCCTAGCACTTTGTCTTCCCGTGAAGCATTACTTGTATGGCAGACAGAGGAACCAGGGATTGATTCTTAGTAGAAAGAGAATAATATAACTTTACCTGTCAAATAACTAGAGTAGCATATTACGAATACTTGTCTTCTGAGTCATATAGAAGTAGTCAAGATCAGCGAATACCAGTAATCAGTAGACAAGGAGTATCATACTATCCTCGTAGGATCATCGTTGAAAACAGTCATACAGGTCATCAATCGAAATAGTAGATAAACAAGTAATAATTGAAGTTGAGCACGAAGCTCCATATACTAATAAGGAAATCCATCCAGCTATCTAGACCTTCGTTTTCTGCTACCCAGTTATCCCAGTTGTAGCTGGTTATCACGTGTCCTGATACCCAAGAATCCTACTGAAAGTACCTTTCCTTTCCTAGATACCCTCCTACTAATAGGTACAATTACCAGCGAGGTACCTTTTAATCTGTAAGTACAGTCCTCCGGTTGAGGTACCTCTTATCAGAGGCACCTTCTCCCGGGTGGTTACCTTCTGGGTCACTTGGTAGTCAGGTGACCTGGGTTGTAACAATATAATGCAATTGTAAGTAAAGACAAATAGTAATTAAACATATTCATAGATTCAAAGTTACATGGACTCGAAGTACCTATGATCTGTCCTATTACAGGGTACGTCTCGGGACACAGGGACAGACGTTATATAAATAATCGTATCCGATCTGATCTTGTTCTTTGAAATATATTTTCAGAGTGAGGGTGATTTTGCTTGCTTGCTTGTATAAATATGTTTCATTATCTATTTAGAATCATACTAGTCACACGCAATTGCATATATCTGCTCTTTCCCCCCTCCTATCTCCTCCATTCCCCTCCCCTTCCTTTCCTTACAAAATCCCACATACGGTTTCGAGCAGTTCCATTTATGATTCGGAATTCGGAATCCAGCATCGTGCGTGCGTATGTGAATTGCGAGAGAATAAAAGGGGAAATAAAGTCAGGGATGAGGTAATGCGGAATTTGGAGTTTAGGGATGCAAGGATGCGGGTTTTTATGGTAGACTCATGAACAGTGCGAGCATCTTCGGGTAGTTGGGGGTGCCGAGTCCGGTTACGGGGTCCCATCTGTGGGGGAGTTAGTTAGGTTTGGTTTTGGAGGAGGGAGGTTGAGGAGGAAGAAGGGCCAAGGGGGGGAAGGGACATAGGAAGGATAGACATACCCCTTAACAGCACTAAAGCCCTCAGTACCGCAGTTGGGATTGCTCCCGTTGACGACGTCGTTCAGGACATAGGGGTGGGAGTAGAGGACGGGGTTGATGAAGCCGACGGGGGATTTGTGGGCTGCGAGGCGCTGTTCGTTGATCTGTTTTGGGAGGTTAGTGGTGGGGGAGAAGGGGGATGGGGAGGGGGAAAAAAGGGAGGATGAGATAGAGATGGGGAGATAGACGACAAAGGAAGAAAAACGAACCAAGTTGATAATTGAGGCGAATATCGGTGCACCTATTCCATCATATCACATTAGCATCAAAACTGTAAACCTCTTCCCATTTCCCTTCGAACCAGAAAACACCAAGCAGATCTTCCACCATGCACCATCCACTCCAATCACAAACACCAAACGCACAAAAAGGAAAGAAAACTCACTAGCACTAGTCCCACCACTAAAACTAGCTTTGCCGCCTAGGATCGTAGCGATGTTGTCGCCGTTGGCGGATACATCTGGGATACCGCGGCCGAGACGATTGTAGACGCCGGCGACAGAGGTGGAGTTGGAGGTCAGGTTGCCGGGGTTACCGAGGTAGTAGGGGTAGGGTGGGGAGTGGGCTTTGAAATAGCTTGTGGAGTGTTAGTTGAGGATAGAATGGAAATGCGAGAACTGATATTGAGGTGAAGAAGGAAGGGAGAAAGCAATAAAAGAGGTAAAAGTGTCCTGGCTAATGAGAACAAAGCGAGCCAAAGCAATGAGGAGAGGCAGGGACATGGGATTAAGAAATACAGAGGGGAAAGGTGGCGTAAAGAGGGTCGACTCACGTAGATACCGCATCTTTTTGATAATCAGGAGTGTTGTAAACATTACTGAATCCTCCACCGGAAGAGTAGGCACTGCGATATGGTGCACCCGCGAGATCGTTTGCCGCACTTTCGGGTTGGGATTCATATACTGAATGGCCGGGGTAAACCTTTGTGGCTCCAACTGCTGTTACGTAGGGGCAACTGGTAGTTGTGTTAGTATTAGGTTTAATGTGGAAGTTGATGGTAGGAGGGAGTAAATGTCGTGGAAAGCGAAAATTGTTGACGTTGGTGAAGGTGGAGAACAAAAACGACCAAAACGGCAGAAAGAACATACTTAACAGGAAATTGAGGATTGAAAATAGTTGCATCCGGTCCCAAACATCCACTAACTGATGCGTCATTTGGAAATCCGCCTACACCTTGATCACCTGAAGAATAGATGAATGTATGACCCTGAAGGCCAAGTTTCATATACCTAGGTCTAAATTAGCATTTTCACACCTAATGCCAATGCAAAACTTACTCATTGCATTGTCTCCTCATGTAGTACTCAGGCAAGTCAGCCTCCGCTTCACCGTACGATGTCGAGACAACATTAGTGGGCTTGTAAACACCGCACATGAGTTTGCCTTTATATCCATCGGGTGCCGGATCTGGGTAGGTTGGGTCGAGAACAGGATCGTTCCCTGTTTCGCCGTAGGCTGAATATGTACAGTATGACTATGCAACGTTTAGCTACACTCTAGCGTAAAGAATGAGGCTATACTTACACCATCGATGGCATCAAGGAATACATTGAAAGCTCCGACTGTTGGATTCTCATTCGAGTAATTGATGTCGTCGGTTTGATAGAGAACAATCTTTTGCGGATAGAGCAAAGGATAGGCCAATTCAAAATCCAGTATACTTTCTCCTCCACCTTCATCTATACTTACGGGTGCTTGTGCTCCATCGACGAAATTTGCAATTGGGTGCGTTCCTTGAGGAATGTATGGGGTATAATTCGCGAAGAATAGATTGAGATCTTCTTGGTCGTAGAAATCCCCTTCTTCGAAAATACCCATGGCATTTGTAGGATTGGCAAGGGTGGCTTGCGGCACCTTATATAATGCCTTGACGCATTCTGGAGTAATGAGTTTATCACAGTTCGCTAGGGAGGTATTGTTCCCATGAGGTGGCCAATACTTTGCCTCCTTGGGCTGTCGTAGAGGTGGCCTGTGATCTTTAACTATACCACGTTTGGCAAGACTCCTTTTTTTGGTTGTAATTTGTTTGACTCCGGGAGTGATGTAGTCGATATGTGGCCGGACATTCGCGGGCAGGTGGTATCTACAGGGTGTCAATATTGCATCTTCTATAATGTGCACTTAGAGTGGCTGGGCCAATGAGTTACACATAGAGCTGCTCTCCAGGGAACTGAGAACACAATCACTTACTCGTCACAGGCTGCAGCTAATTCGTCTTTGGAAGAATGCTCATAAGTGAAGTACTGGGTTTTGAGCAACTTCTCAAGCTCACCAGCGGTAGCATCAAATGCATACCAACCCTTGGTATCAGAGTGAACAATTCGATTAGACTCGATCCCTGAACCAACCAACCAATTTCGAACAGTTTCAATTGCTTCCGTTGAAGGAGCAAACATCTCATGTACTTGTTCAGAGGTCCAATGCTTCCCATAATTGGGAGAACTTGGATGGGAACTGACGGAGGATCAGCATAGGCCAGCACATGAGACTGTTATTACTCACACATCCATGAGAAATTCATGGCCCTTCTCCAAGTTTCTTTGCGATAGGCCAATTCTCACAGGAAGTCTGACTGCACTATCAATCCTATCGCGTTTGATCCAGCCATTGTTGGAAACATGGCGTTTCTCGTGTAGAACGAGTGACGAACTGGCACTTGGAGCACAAAGTGCTTCTGGGACAATGAGGACCAACGAAGCAAAAATAGACAGCTTCATCTTGATTTGATACCGACCAACTGAACTGCTTGGTTGAGTTCCCCAGACTTGGGAATAAAAGAGACGTATCTTTCAACCTTATATCAAGCTTATTTGAAGCTTGGTGTGGTGGCAAGGGGTAACAATCACTTTAATTGTACCCCGCAACGCTTGTTGTAAATTCGGAAGGTCCCTTATGCAGTACCTTGCTATTCCAGGAAGTTCATTCAATGTCCCTGGTCATTCTGCAACTCAATTCGAACACGGAATCACGAACTCACCGTGGTCCCGCATAGAAATTGATAAGGGCGTTTTCGTGATGCGATGTAATCTTGTTAGATTGAATCGGAGCGGGATAGGTTTTCAGCAATTGCAAAAGGTTTGCTTGCTGCAACTCAATTGCGATGCCGAAATTAACGCGGAGTATGAGGGCCAATTGATTTGGAATTTGATGAAGATCGACTGATCATGTCCCTGGTTCATGCAGTCCTCTACAGCTCATACAACGCCGGATTGTCCGCTGGTACCTGTACGCTGAAGCCGGAATTGTGCGAACTTCCTTGCATCTCGAATCTCGATATGGTTCGGTCAAGGTTCCAGCTCCGCCATCGCGTCGGGCTATGGTGATTGTACACCAAGAGAGCGATTGTTTCCACTGTCGATAGCGACGATGAGGCATTTCTGCGGGGGAAGTGGGTATCTCCATGTCTGGGGTGGAGATGTAGAATGCCTGCGGTGCAAATATAGTATTGATATTGTACCACCGTACGGTCACCACCAAAGACATCAAGCGCAAAAGCGACATCATCGACAGCTTTCTTCTGCCCCGCCATTCCATGACACACAATCAGAATCAACTACTTTTGCCACGACGACGAGATGAAGCAGCGGTTTTCTTCTATTGATGTGAAAGTAGGTCGAGTGGCTCATTTTTACTGGACAGAACTAATCTTACTTTACTTAGGTCATCGCCCATGAGCTTTCCAATGCCTTGGTTTCGCTGCGCGTTTCCAACATCTATGACCTTTCTTCGAAGATTTTCTTAGTGAAATTCGCAAAGCCGGATAACAAACAACAAATCATTATAGACTCCGGTTTCAGATGTCATCTCACGGCCTTCTCTAGAGCCACCGCTGCTGCTCCGAGTATATTCGTTCAGAAATTAAGAAAATATCTCAAGACAAGGCGAGTGACACAGGTTTCGCAGATTGGAACGGACCGCATTATCGAGTTCCAGTTTAGTGAGGGACAATATAAACTATACCTTGAGTTCTATGCCGGTGGTAATATCATTCTCACGGATAAGGACCTGAACATACTTTCTCTGCTACGGGTGGTCGCGCCTGGGGAAGCACAGGAAGAACTGCGTGTTGGGCTGAAATATTCGCTGGAAAACCGACAAAACTATGGAGGCATACCGGCTCTGACGAGAGAGCGCCTTCAGGAGGCACTTCAGAAAGCTGCAGATAAAGGGGAGGATGGATCTGCGAATGCGAAGAAGTCGAAGAAAAAGGCTTCCGATGCGCTACGGAAAGCCTTGGCCGTCTCCATTACAGAGTTTCCGCCCATGCTAGTCGACCATGCCATGCGCATTACCAACTTCAACACATCCTTAAAGCCAGCTGAAGTCTTGGAAGATGAAGGTCTTGTAGATCATTTGATGAAATCACTCCAAGAGGCTCAACGAGTGGTCCAGGAAATTACCAGCTCGGAGGTCGCAAAAGGCTATATCATTGCGAAGAAGAAGGACAGCCAAGGCGTGTCGGATTCTGATCGGGTCGAGGATCGAAAGGGCCTGCTATATGATGACTTCCATCCCTTCAAACCACAACAGTTTGAGGAGGATCCTTCCTTGGTTTGCTTGACATTCGAAGGTTTCAATAAAACTGTGGATGAGTTCTTTTCTTCAATCGAAGGACAAAAACTAGAATCGCGACTCGAAGAAAGAGAATTGAATGCAAAGAAGAAAATCGAGGCGGCACGAAATGACCAAGCTAAACGATTGGGTGGACTGCAGGAAATTCAAGCGCTGAACGAGCGCAAAGCGGCTGCCTTGCAAGCAAATGTCGAACGTGTGCAAGAAGCAACCAATGCTGTGAATGGCTTGATTGCTCAGGGAATGGACTGGGTTGAGATTGGTCGACTAATCGAATTGGAACAAAAGCGTAATAATCCTGTGGCGATGGTCATTAAGCTCCCACTGAAATTGCACGAAAATACAATCACGCTTCTGTTGGACGAAGAAGTATTCATAGAAGACGAAGATTCCTCTTACGAGACGGATAGTGATGTATCAGATAGTGATCAGGAGGAGACTCCTGCCAAGGGAGCCAAGGGTAAAACGACAGATTCCCGATTATCGATCGACATAAATCTTTCCCTATCTCCCTGGGCGAACGCACGTGAATATTTTGAGCAGAGACGATCGGCAGCAGAGAAGGAGCAAAAGACTTTACAGTCCTCATCCAAAGCTTTGAAGAGTACTGAAGCGAAGATTACGCAAGATTTAAAGAAAGGATTGAAGCAAGAAAAAGCAATCTTGCGACCGGTTAGGAAGCAGATGTGGTTCGAAAAGTTCATCTGGTTTATTTCCAGTGATGGTTACATGGTGCTTGCAGGCAAAGATGCTCAGCAGAACGAGACCTTGTACAAGAAGTACTTGAGAAAGGGCGATGTTTACCTGCACGCCGACATGCACGGCGCAGCCACGGTCATTATCCGGAACAACGCCAAAACTCCCGATGCTCCAATCCCCCCTCAGACACTTTCCCAAGCTGGCACTCTAGCAGTTGCCACGTCCAATGCTTGGGACGCTAAAGCCGGAATGTCGGCATGGTGGGTGAATGCAGACCAGGTCTCGAAGTCTGCGCCTACCGGTGAATTCCTGCCAACTGGTAGTTTTATGGTTCGTGGAAAAAAGAACTTTCTGCCTCCGGCTCAACTTCTTCTTGGGTTCGGTGTTCTATTCCAGATTAGTGATGAGAGTAAAGCCAGACACGTTAAACACAGACTTCATGACGAGGATACACTGCACAGTGCAAAAACAGATGCCGTACCTGTCGACGACGCGATGTCTGAACAAGGCTCTGCGCATGAGCCGAACCAATCAGACAACGATGAGCCCAACCCTTCGACGGAGGTGGATAGAACAGAGGATCATGAAAGCGAAGATTCTGACAATGATGAGGAAGATGTTGAGACGCATGCCAATCCTCTGCAAAGTCAGCAAAAAGATGACGAGAGTAAAGATGAACCCCTTCAACAGCAGCTAGAAGATCTTGACGTCAATGATAAACCGCCACAATCATCACTCGCTGATGCTCAGGTGGATGTGTCGGAAGATGAGTCGGTCGATACTTCACAGCCAACAACAGGAGCGCAAACGCCTTCTACTCAAGCTACCTCGAAGAAAGGGCCTGCACCCGCAAAGCGAGGCCAGAGAGGGAAAGCCAAGAAAATAGCCAACAAATATAAAGACCAAGATGAAGAGGACCGCATTGCTGCACAAATACTTATTGGTGCAGCGGCTGGCCGGGAGAAAGCCGAGGCCGAAGCAAAGGCTAAAGCAGCTCGAGAAGCAGAAGCAGCTTTTCAACGAGAGCGCAGGCGAGCACAGCACGAAAGAACCCAGAAGGAAATAGCTGAAAACGAAGAAATTCGGAAACTGATGTTGAAAGAAGGGATTGAGACCCTTGACGATAGCGAAGCTGAGAAGATGACTTCATTGGATTCTTTTGTCGGTCTTCCTTTGCCAGGAGACGAAATATTGGAGGCAATCCCAGTATGTGCGCCATGGGCTGCAATGGGCAAGTATAAATACAAGGTGAAGTTACAGCCCGGTGCGCAAAAGAAGGGAAAAGCCGTTAAAGAAATTCTCGGCAAGTGGGTTGTGGATGCTGGATCTAAAGGGAAGGTTGATGAGGAGAGCCGAGATACGGAGAGAATGTGGCCTCGCGAGGTGGAATTGATTAAAGGGTGGAAGCCTGAGGAGGTCACCAATATCGTGCCTGTGAGTAAGGTTAGAATTATGATGGCTGGTGGTTCGGCTGGTGCATCCGGTGGTAAAGGGGATAAAGGAAAGAGTGGTGGTGGCAGAGGTGGGAAAGGAAGCAAGAAGAGATGAGACATTTTACACTCATGTAACTTCTACCTACTGTATGATATCCTGAGATCTACTTACTTACCGGGAACCACTTATTCTTAGAGAAAATCCACTGTATCATGGGCCATCTTCTAGCACGGCAGTTCTGTAAATTGATTTCGCAACGCTTACTTTTGTAGACAGACGGACACGTGACTTTACCGAGTCTTTTAGGGGAGAATGTGGCCGACCTGCACTGCCGTATGAGATAACATACAGCATCTTCTCGATATGATGGGTGAGAGCCATAGCTTTGGAAATCTGAAGTTATGTTGGCGTTAAGATCTTAGATAGTTGTGGGCCGCGAAACGAGCATTTGAAGTCCCAGTGAATCACCTTGACGAAGACTGCTGTGGAATTTCTACGGCGACATGTGATTTGATATACAGTCAAGAGAAAAGTACCGACTTACGTCCAGCCAGGTTGAAGCACTCCGTATTTGAGGTATTAGCCATTCTCGCCATCGACCTGCCTGGTCTGGCTGAATCTTGTAGATGTACTTATCTACAGATAAGAGAAGTCTTCATTGTGAATCATCGTAAATAATAAACACAATGTAGATGAATCACAAGACTCTCAGTAAACAGCCGTGTCTGGATTCGGTATTAAAAGCACAACGCCACCGAGCAGGTCCAGAAATACCCCGGCATCACACAGAACTGGTACAAACATTAAATTAACAGAACCACATATCTGAGTATCATCCAATATGGCAGACGAAACACCAAAACCAGAGGAAACACCAAAACCAGACGAAGCACCAAAATCGGACGCAGCACCAACACCAGACGCAGCTCCGAAACCAGACGCAGCACCAAACTCGAACCCATCCGGAGGCGCAACCTCCTCCTCCTCCTGTTCGACCTCCTCGTCGTCTTACACCTCAAAAGAATCCCCGCCAGCACCGCGTACTCCACGGAAGAAGCCTCCATTATGGTCCTATCCCAACGGCAAGCCCGCGCCATGGCGAGTCGATAACAGAAAAGTGAAGGGGCTCGTACGTCGCAAAGGCGATCTAAATCCTTTAAATTGGGCTCTCTATGTTGATAAAGAAATCCTGAATCATCCGAGAATTGGGGATGTTAGAACGCAGGTCGATCTGGCCAAGGAGGAGAAGGCGTGTGAGGGTTGTGGGAAAAGGAAAGGTAGGGAAAATATGGGTTGTTTGGTTATGTGATGAGGGCGAGGATGAGTTCTTCTTGTATAGGGAATGATATATGGTAGAGATCGTAGACATTGTATGCTTCGGCTAGGGGATTGGGGGACTGCTGTTTGCTGGAACTACGAGTCTGATGGCTACGTGTGGCAAAATTGCGAGTATATTCTCATCAGTGAATGAAAATTACCTTTTGGTACTTGTGAACCATTGGATCGCCATGCAGTTTTAGGAAAGTATTAATGTGAAATGATATGCCTGCACATTGTGCTCATATCCTACATCTTCACTTGAAGAATTGCACCGACACGGGAGTTGTTAATAGCTGCTAATAATTAAAGCACTGCAAGAAGACGACCGATCGAGTAGAACATATACCAGAGAGATAAGATGTCGAGGTTAAAGAACGCCGATAAAAACTCTTCGATAACCTCTGGAGAACTCCACAGCTTTAAGGCACTCCGTTGTGTGTTTCTATGGACCTTCCAGGACGTGTGGCTGTGGTCTACCAAGTGGTATGAGCAACGTTCTGGTCCACATACTATTAGAAGTTGGATTATACATATCTAGATAGAACAAAGAATCATACAGGTTGCTGGAGATTATTTTCAGTGTAATGTCTTTGAAATTCTGTACAACGTTCGTCGAAAAGGGGGGAAGTGGCTTGGCCGCACTAGCATCTTGGCGCCAAAATTAACGTGGTGGCGCTAGCGGGTACGTACCCGAGGCCAGACGGAGCCGACGAAATATTTTATTTCAAGCTCACTCTATATCATCGGCGTCACGGATACGACGAGAAAGTAGATGCTTTTGTCCCGTCGAGCTATACCACGATCAGGGACGTGCTCCACTATCAAATATCTGGCTCGAACCAAGGATTGTAGTAGCCAATTATATCGTTCAAGAGAACGAACAACACCCCACGTGACGATGGATGGAGGAAGTAATGTGCGTCTTGAAGGATCTACGTATATTACATGCTGAGACTAACGAACCGTGTAGGGTTATCATGGCCATGATACCCATGCGCTACCACCGCAAGCTATATGTGATGCGTATAAGAAATACCAAAGAATGAGCGACGCCGATGTGAACACTGATCTTGAGATCGTGGATTTCAACCGCGGCTTGAGCCCAGAGCAAAAAGATAAACTACACCCAGTGGGAATAGTACCTTCGGAGCTGATTGCCCAAGCTCAGAGAGAATTCAAAAACTCTACTTCTGAAGACGATTCTGATCTCCCCGAACCTTGTACTATTTATGAACATAGCGGATTCCCAGGTGGGGTTGTGCTGTCTCCCTAAATATACGAGTCCTGTGTTTTAACATTAGTCTAGGATTAAGGATACTACCTGGCCTCCTCCCTCCAGAATGTCAAACTCTATTCCTCTCCCGCCTTCTCCACCGCGAGCTAGCAAACCCACTTCACAAGACCAATCTTCACGATGACTACGAGATACCCTTTCCGCCGCCAAACTCATCATTCTTTACCTATCCGCAATCAGCCAAGAATCAAGTCTTTGTACCTAGGAACCCTGATTCCAAACACAAGCCACTCAACGCGGCACAAGTTCTCCAGAAAAAACTCCGATGGCTGACCCTTGGCTCACAATATGATTGGAACACCCGCGCATATCCATCTACCTCTCCGACTCCTTTCCCCGCAGACATATCCAAACTAGTCACCTCACTATTCCAAAACGCATTCACGCCAGAATCCGGAGTCGTGCTGCTCTACTCCACGAAAGACTTCATGCCTGTGCACCGCGACGTATCCGAAGAATGCGAGCGCGGGCTCGCAAGCTTCACACTAGGCTGCGATGGTTTATTTGTTATTAGTAGGGATGTAAATCCCGGCGAAGAAGACAAAGATGATCGCGAGCAGGACTTGGTTTGTATAAGGGTCCGCAGCGGAGATGTGATTCAGATGGGGGGAGAGACGAGGTGGGCGTGGCATGCGATGCCGAAGATTATGGGCGGGACGTGTCCGCCTTGTTTGGCGGAGTGGCCGGTGGGGTCGGGGGAGGGAGGGAAGGAGCCGAGGGAGTATGAGAGGTGGAGGGGGTATATGAGGGGGAAGAGGTTGAATATTAGTTGTAGGCAGGTTTGGAATTGATGTTTGATAGAGGGGAATGGATGTTAGAATTGATGTGTGTCTGAAGAGTAGATATGATGAGATAACTTTATCCTAGTGATTGAATGCACGACGACCTGTTTGGATTGAACATCAATCACCATTCGAAAAGGTATTTGCTGGAGTTACTGAATCATGTCTTTCGACGGCGGATCATCACAATGGATCACAGAATCCTATTTTCCATGGACAATCCTCTGTATTTAACCTCGACACTGCACGCATTTACCCAGCAAAACTAAGATAGACTCACAAGCGCATACATATCCAACATCCAACCCAACTCTCATAATACTTCTATCAAGATCAAAGATATGGCAGCACGTCCGCCTGCCCCTCCCAAGTCAAACTCACGGCGCCGCAAAGGTAAGATTACTTTTCCCCATTCCTTCCATGCTCATCAGCTCATCTCCAACCTTCAAAATAGGTAAGGCCGTCGCGCTCGTCCGCAAGAAGGGCGAGTGGAATCCGAATAAGTGGGGTGTAATTTTCGATGAACCATGTTTGGATAACCCTGAGATGAGGGCTTTGCCGATTCCGCCGTGGCCAGAAGGGCAAGGGGAGTGGAAGAGGAAGAAGAAAAAGGGAGTGAGATGTGTGGTTATGTGACGGAGAGGGAACGTAGCATTAGGGTGGGAGATTCGTAAGTAGAAGATATCAGGGTACTAGTTTGGCAATGGTATATGCGTGACTTTCGAGATAAGAAATACATAAGATGCGTCGAGATTCAATATGCAACAATCACGCTCACAGGGAATGGTTTCCAAATGTAGCTGCATAAGAAATGGTATATAAATTAAAAATCTTTTTCGCATGAGAAATGGAAGTCCTGTAACACGATCCATGTGGCACTCAGAGCCAGAAATCTCCATGATCCAACCTGCGGAAATAAAAGAGAAGAGCAGGGTTCCTAAGACAATACCAACAGGAAGTATGAATAAACAGGTAGGGCCCAAAGGAACATCATCAATCCTCCGAATAGTCCTCGAATCCATGCTCAACACGATCCAAGTGTGCTCGCATATGGCTGACTCCCAACCATAAGTGCCTCACAACCCACAAGCTACCACAACTTCTTAGAAGCCAGCAGCTGACTTAATGAAAGAAGCAGCACTGCCTACATCCATCCCATATGTTAAGTGAGGGTATAAGATCATAGATCCTCCCTGGCAAATGTTGTCACCAAAGTGGCAGATGATATCTGTCTTGGATGCTGCGATGCCTTGAACAGCTTGTCCGTTGTCTATAAAGTAGCATATGGTTAGCTTGACGCAGAAATTTGTGGGCAGAGTTCGGAAGTACAAACCTGGGTCTCCAAAGATCACAGCTGAGCTGACTTTGGCAGTAGTCTCAGCGGGCAACAATTTGGCGGCCTTGTGAACGACTTGACCTCCTTGAGAATATCCGGACATAACGACCTTGGTGTTAGGGCAGCTAGAGAGCGTTGAGGTGACCATATTGGCCCTGTGTGATTTGTGAGTAAACTTGCATTGCCCGAGCATTTCTCTGGATGTGGTGGAATTAGACTTACATAGTCTGACTACCAGCGGGATCACCACCCTGAAGAAAGCCAGCGACATCGGCGGCATACGTGACGCCTTGCATGGAAACCGAATGGGAGCCAAGGGCAGATTGCAAAGCACTAAGTAATGGTGGACCGACGACAGTTCCGAGAGTTCCAGTCTCAGTGGTTCCTCGAGCAAAGATGACTGTCACATCTGAGCATGCTCTGGCTTCGATAGAACCCGTAGGAGCGGCCAAGATGGAAGATGGGAGAAGGAGGAGGGATAGGAATTGGAGAGTTTGGGTCTTCATTTTGAGATCAGGTTGAATGGTTCCGAGGAGACAAGCGGTAAACAAGTAGAAAGAGCGTTTGAGTAAATAATGAGTGAATGATCGGATAGATGATGATGCTGGAGAAAGGAAGTGTAAGTGCGAATAATCTCGTCTTATATCCTCAGACAGCAAGAACAAACATTTGGAAGTGTGGAGAACTTGATAGCATCACCGTTATGCTTAATTCTCAGGGGGTTCATGGAATGAATCACTGCGCCGATAATACTAGACGAATTGTTAAGATGAAACCAGCATATGCCGAGGTGTTTTACACTGGTAAATCACGTGTTTCCCTGGTAGGAGGTTCATTTTGGCAATTAGGGTTGCTCATCGACCAAGGAGAGTGCTCCGAACCCTGTCGCACGAGGGCACAGGGTCGAAGAATAGCGGAGAAGATGTGAAGGTAAAGGACAATCGCGGCAGCAGATCACAAGGTGGACAACACAGCAATGGCTGCCATCTGATCTGTGCTGTAAGCTCCAATACGATACTCTGCCTCCACCTCGATGCCGAGCTATTCAGACTGTGTTGACTATTGTTGACTATTACTATTAGTATTAGTATTCCAACCTGACTGGGGTTCTAGCTCCGGCAATGAGGCGGTTATATGCAAAGCATGTCCACTGGGAGACCAGAGATCTACAACGCGCCGGTGTTACTCCGCAGCTGTGAGCTTAGATCAACGGCGATAGCCTCGTGATGCTTATACGACAATCAGATATCTCAGAAGAAATGTCCTGTAGACCTACGGAGGTAGAGACTCGCAAGATGCGATTGGTAGAATGAATTTCCATTTAGAACAACCCACTTCCCGCCTTTCTGGAATGAAACTTTTGACTTTAGGTAGGAGCCGTAGGGCAAAAGCAGGCAGTTTGGAGCGATCAAGACCGGGGTGAGTGTGCTTTGATGCTGGCCAACCCAAGTAGTCGTTTGAAAGTAACACAATAAGTGGGGCAGAGTGTAAAGCTCCAATGGAACTATTGTTTTGAGGCTCGAGAGATGACAAGTTTGGACTGATGGCCGTTCCGTTTAGGTAAACGTCGGCCACTTGAGACGAAAACGAGCACAAACTCCAATATGAGATGTGATCTCAGGGTACTGTATGAGTGAAAATGCTGCGGCCGAAACACCTCGGATCTTGGCATGGTGCGCATGTCTCGGAGAGAGATTAGATGAAGATCTTTTAGAGTTTCGGTCCCTCAGTACATCGTCAATACAGAAATTCAATCATCCATCTTGCAAACAAGATATTTCGCAGAAATCAAAGGCAAGAAGATGTTGTGCAGGAGAAGGAAAAGGTCGACAAGATGTGCGATCTACGGCAAGGATCATGCCTGCCGAGGCTTTTTGGCTTTTTGGCTTTTTGGCTTTTTAGCCTGAGGATCCCCCGCACTGCAACCTCAATCTCAACCACAAAAAGGCAACCACGAGAAGAACCATCACTTCAAGCATTGATTCTAACTCTGACAGGAAGAAGGTTTTGAACTGCTATCTTCGAAGGAGACATTAAATCTGCCATTTATCCAAATCCTCGTCGTTCGAAAGAGGGAATGTCCAAATACCTCGGTGACTGTTGAAACCGGCAGATTCACGGGCACGACGCAAACTTTGCAGCCCCAACTGTGGGTTAAACCTGCCGGACTGTGGCATCAGTCGGATCAATTGATGGGTACGATACAGGCTGGTTCGGGATAGTTAGTTTTTTCCCGTTTAATGGGAGAAGAGAGGAGGTCTTCATACAGGCTTCCTCTTGTACTAATTGGGCATACTGTCATGATTCCCTTCGAAAAGCACACAACTCTTACTCTATACTCCAGGAGTCCGAAGACATCAGCATACAACCAATGTAGCCTCATAACAAAGGACGTTTGTCGACAACGGAAAGGAAAAATGATATAGATCATAGGTGCAAGTACATACCATGCAAATGTGTCATATCGAGATGCGTCGCCAACTTAAGTTTTCCAAGAACAGGATTGATGGACCCCGGCCAATGCTCTATAGACCGATGCTGAGTGACCTTACGTACTTGACTTTTACGTGGATATGCTATGATGATCATCATCATCATCACTGATACTCAAATTTGAGGCCTATATTTCCCGCCCAATACTACTTGGACGTGCTCCATCGCCCGCGAAAGCACGTCAGCTTCTTGGTCACTGCCTCCTGTATTTTAGATGTCTTTATCAGTTGTATTTAGCACTCGCTTTCTTACTCAAAACATATCCGCCACCAGCACCGTTACTACCCCTCCACTCTTCTATACTTGCTCATCCTTCATTTTTCAATACCATCTATCTCTTATCAGAGAGCAGCCAGCTGGGCCTTATACGTCTTTAATTTTAACCAATCCCTGCATGTCACCAACCAGAACTCCTCCAGCTGATGTCTCCTCCAACTACAAGCTCATGCTGGAAGAGCAAACCTACAGATGGAAGACGAGACCGAGCTAGTTGAAAAGCGTAGACAACAATCATCCATCCAGCAGTATTGTGCACAATATGCACAGGTAGAAAGAAGGATACCTTTCCCTTCCTCATACCATGCCCCGCTTCACCTTTTGCCTCCGCTTCGTCTCTTATACCCATCCCACCACCTCCTCCACTACCAGCAGGGTGATATAGCCCCCCAAGTTCTAGACCAGCCGCCAGTCGTTCAGGATGGAGACATCGCAGTCTTACCATAACCATTATCACCAAGTTCAGAAAAACAACCCAGCCCCCCCCCCTCATCAATCTCAACACTCTCATCCGCATCTCGTCTTCTTTCCAGCCATTTCAGAACTCCAAATCCTTATACGATCATTAAGAAGACACCCAGATCTAGCGCAGTTATTCCTAGTTGAATCCAGTGCACATCCAAGCGAGCGTGTTGTCGCAGATTACCAATAAATGACCGCGCAGCTGTTCAGTTCATCATCATACCTTGATGTATATATCATTCTGCAATCCCACATGTGTCGAACCTGTAGATTTCGTGAGACCTTGGATATTTTGAGTTGATATACACTGTGCAAGGAGACACCTGGTACAAGGAAGGTTCTGACCACTATGGAGGAGGCCAACCTGGAGTTTCTGTTTTCGTAGCAGGACAGGAAGAGAACAAACAAGTCCTGAGAGGATCCGTTACAATGCGGAAACGAAAGAATCTTCCTCAAGTAAGATTAGATACGTAGAGCATATCACATCGCCCTCCTTACATCCACCCCTTTACCTCCACTCTCACAGCGAACAAACATGCACACAAACAGCTAGTCATTTAAACAAACTTCATTATCTCACTCTTTCTCTCTTACAGAATATATCTAAACCCCCTGTTATCAATCTCCGTCATATCCAACATCCCCTTCTCGACAGCCTCCCTCTCCTCCTCTTCGCTCGCATCGCCTCTCTCCGCCTGCTCCCTGTCTCGTCGCTTGTTGCTCATGTACATGTAGATGTACAGGACTACTACTGAGGCGAGCTTGACGGAGTAGCCTACAAGCATAGCGATGTATGCTGAGTGGTAGGCGGCTGGGGGAGTGGTTAGCATTTGGGGAAACCGGTAGGGGAGAGAAAGGGAATAACTCACGAGCTTCACTCGCAATGAAAGTCTGCGGTCCAATAATATTCCCCACACAATACCCCGTGAACAACACCGCGCCCGTAAGTTGTTTCTTCGTATACCCCGCCACATTACTCGACACCATAGTTAAGCTCATGCTGAAGCCTAGCCCCTGGAAATAGCACAACCACAGGGCGACCAGCCTGCCCCATTTATTAGACCTGGGAAGACCAACGAGGAGCCCGGACCCGATGATGCAGATGCTGTTTGCGACGATCATGGTTATGCAGCGGGAGTTGCGGGGGAATTTGGTGCAGATATACCCGCCTGCGATGAGAGCGAGGAATTGGACTGCGCCGCCGGGAATCTGTAGGTATTGCGTGCCGAGGGTGTCGAAGCCGAAGGAGCCGACGATGATGCTGGTGAAGGAGGTGAGGGCGGAGTTTGGGACTTGTGCGCCAACGGCCATGATGAAGAGGATCCATGTTTTTGGGTCGCGGAGGGTTTGCCATGCCTGGTAGGATTGGAAGCGATGGTTTTTGACTCCTTGACGGTTGGATGCTACACGACTGACAGCGATGAGGCGTTCGTGGGGGGTGAGGAATTTGGCTGTCGAGGGGAGATCCGGGAGAACGAGGAGGGAAACGATGCCCCAGAAGATGGAGATGGATCCGAAGATGAGGAAGACGTACATCCATTTCGCGAGACCGGTGGTGATGTGGCCGACAGCATAGCCGATGAGGCCGCCAAACATTGTGGCAATACCATTCGTGCAGTAGTATGTTTCTAGGCGAAGGGGCTGCTCGGCTGAGGTATACCACATGGACATGAGGAGAACGAAACCAGGGTTAACAGCCGCTTCCAGAGCACCAAGGATGAAGCGATTAGTCGCTATGCCGCCGAATGAAGTGCATGCTGGGGTAGTGATGAGGACAACTCCCCATGCGATCGTAGTCAATGAGAGGAACTTCCCAATCGGGAGACGTTGAAGTAAATAGCCTGACGGGAACTGGAAGAACAGATAACCGAAGTAGAATATGGAACTATATGTCGTGGTTAGCAGGACAAAATGCAATAAGGCACGCAGAGATGAGCATACCCCAGCCAGGAATAATCTTGTCCTTCAAGATGCGTTCCTTTCTGCAGCCCGTACACGCTTGAGAAGTTGAGAGAGTTCTTATCTAGATATTGCAGCATGTAGGTAACAAAGAGTATTGGCATCAGACGAATATCAATCTTCCGCAGGACTCTCTTTGCTTCCTGAGGATTGACCTCAATAGCTCTAGCATTCTGGAACAATTCGTAATTATCGTCCAGCTGCTTGGAACCAGTTGAAGATATGTCTACATTTTTACTTGCAGATTGCGACGGAGAGGAGGCAAGGTGCTTTTCGGGATCAATTGAAACTGCCATTGGATGAGATAGCTTGTACAGGTACAGCACTTTGATTCTCAGGAACTTCCGCAGTCTGCCAAACTTGACCTTACAGATTTTGAAGACTCTTTCACTTGGTTAAGTAGCAGAAGATGTCCAGGAACATGACACTTGAAGGCACTTGTATCAAGCTCGTCAGGAAATCTCTAAATTTCCTTATCCACAGCGATAAGCTCCAAATCTGGTGCAACATATCTAGCCGTCCCCTCACTTGAGGGTTGCAGCCAACCATACATCATCGTGCTCAGAGGTCGTCGGGTTTATCAAGTAACAAGACCGAATACTCCATAGCTTCGTCCAAATAGCAGACGCACTCCTTGTGAATTGAGGGATCGTGTTTGGTTCCAACATGGAGGTGGAGCGCGATGTGACGCAGTATTGCCAATTTAGGCGGATGTCGTGATATTTAGTTTGGTTGCGCGATGTGAGGGCACAAGGGAACGAGGAGTGAGCGCACGCGTAACATTGGACACGTGAGTTTATATGTCAATTGAATTGATTTTGATATGTGTAAGTCACCTGCACGGGATTCTGCAACAACTAGAGCTCGTCGTCGACCTCGACTCTAATCCGTCGATTTCGAAGCGACGACAAAGTACGTGATCACGTGTTCGTCGTCGGTCCCAAAACTCCATGCCCAGCGATGAAACGCCGTCGTCAAGAACCATGCTGCTCTCAAGGCTGTCACATCGCACAAAAGTATCATCGACCCAAGGGAGCGCGCGACCCCAGAAGCAAAACCAAGCAAAAGGATAATTGCAAAATGTTACGGTAACTGTACTTATCCGTACCCCTCGCACAGAACCCATAACCCAGAAACCCAATTTACAGTCCCAGTCCCCAATCCCCAGAATCCGTTGAACCCTACCGCAGCGCAGCGCTCGTAGCTCTCACAACGTTAACCACAAAAACAACCACTCGGTTGTCCCTAGTCGCCGATTCCCCCTCCCATCTATCCCCATTTCCCAGCTCGAACCCCCATTTTCCATTCCACCAAACGGCTTCCTGCATCCCCGTCGCTCGATAAATACATGTGCTGTAACTCGACGACCCCATTTCTCTGCTCGCACATTACATTAAATCCATCACATCACCGCCGTCTGATCTCACCTCCCCATTCCCCTTTATCTTCACTATGCATGACGAGTCTACGAAACCAACAGTCCGTTCCGGAAGGAAGGGTGCATACAGTAAGATGCATATCTTCTTTCACCGATCTTTTGATATTACAAAGCAACCGTCAAAATTATCTCATATGGTATCGTATTGAGAATGCACTCCTCCTCAGCTCCGCGCACCGTATCGTCGATCAAAAAGATCCCTCTGCACGCTGCACGCGAATATCCATATCCATTGGTGGCATCTTACGAGCCTGAGACCGATCATTGATCAATCGCATATGCCTAAAGCGGTGTAGGATGGGGGTGCGAAAGCGAAAGCGCGTTACGAAAGGAACGAAAATGCAATTCGTTGAGATGGGCTGTATGTATCAGCCTACTACTTCGTACATACTACATACATACACTTTCGCTGCACAGATAGATCATGCAGGCAGTAAGGTTACTGCTCTCGATTACCAATACCAAACACTATCCTAGAGCCCGGCCAAGATTTACTGCAGCACTGCACGCACGCACGCACTGCACTGTCCGTCCGCACCGTAAAGCGTAACTCCTACGAAATCTACCGTACCCAACCCAAACTCAGGGCTTTCGCTCTCGCTCTCTTCCTCTGTTAGGAAATATCCCTTTTCTTTTTCCTCTCCCTCGTGCCTGAGAATCGTCATCTGTAGCGATCGACCTCGTCTGTTTCCTCTTTTTCCCAGTTTTTTAGTAACGTTTCTATCAAATTTTATATTGTGGCTTGCTACGGTCCTGCGGGTCACAGAAATCCTTCCGTGTGTCAGCACCACCCACATGCATGCTGCAGGAGAAAAGGAAGGGCAGGCAGGCAAAAAGAGGCAGGCTGGGTCTTGGGAGGGTAGCATTGGATTCTCTGCTACTCTAACTCTCATTTCCGGTATGAATGGATGAACGTACTTTTGGTATTACCAACCAAGCTGAAGGAGGGAGGGAAATATTGCATGCTGAGAAGAGGCACAGCACGTGGCGTGCTCCTTTTCTGGCCGCTGCAGCTACTGGAGCAAAGGTGTGTGTGTGGCGAGTTTCTATATTCACATCTACACACATCAAAGTATTATGTCAAAGTCGTAACTCAGAGAGCGATGTAAGTCAAGATGGGTGTTACATCTAGGATATCGTAATACTGAGCACAGCACCACATCGCATCCCTCATAAGCATCACCATATCATGCCCTCCCCTCCAAAGCAGCGTCATCATTCGTCCGCGCTGCTGAAAATTGATCGGGACTTATTCCTTGTGGAGGGTATATGTTGCTCCTGGTATAAGGCTGTACTTGTGTGCTATTGGTGCGCGGAACCTGGCCGTTTCCGTAGAGGAGGTGTAAGATCATGTGAGGCGACAGTGCTGCTTTTGAGGTCTGGCGCGCGAGCCAGTAGGACCTTTTACGTTCTCTCTACTCTACTCAGTCTGACCTGTAGGACCGGATGTCTCGGGGCTGGCATGCGCAAGACGTGGCAGTGTTTGTTTAGGTTTTTTCTTTTCATTGAAGAGAATCGTGTTTTGTTCGTTTAATTCTTTTTCCTTTTTGGAATGTCTAGCAGACATTCGTGAGATAATGCAAACCGTGGGGAACTATCACCAAATAGGTTATATATCTGGCTAGTTAGCAGAGACGATATTGCTTGGTTATGCATTATACTATATTTTGAGGGAATATTAAAATGGGCTTTCCGGAACAAGCGTAACTGCCGCCCGCTCAGGTTATCAGTGATTCAGTTGCTATAGCCTATACAAAGGTAGGGAAACATATCATAAAAGATTGGTCTGGAACCTTTTCTGTGGGGGTGGAAATTGAGGATCACTCGATTTACGCCCCGTTCGTCACTTGTAGATTGGAGATAGGGAGATTTGTCGGGCAAGACAGGGCAGACAGGCAAGCCCCAGAGCTGTAGGGGAAGGTTTGCATGCATCAGGGCATGTACTTCTCACTCCCGCATATCTCAAGTAGCATTTCGAACCAGCTTCCCCGAAATGCAACTCCGTGTGCCTCAGATGCGTTGATTGAAGTCTGAAGATATCTGATGAAATTTGATGGCTTCTTTTCATGATTTCATCTCTCTTCCAGTCGCTTTCTCCCGCGGGTTTCGTAATGACTGTTAACCACTTTGGTGATCCCAATTTTAGTCTTGCCTGATTTTTCACTCAAAACTGTCCTCTCGGAACGATTGTTCCGCGATTGCAAATAGCAGAGCCCTGTTTGATCTTCGGTCGAAAAAAAGGTTCTTGGGTGAGACTAAAAATAGTTCACAGTTGCACCCGGGGACCGTCACCGAAACTTCAATCTCGTACTAAGAACTTTGAGAAGCAGAAGAGGTACGGTATACGAAATATTCGCGTCGCGGACTGAACTATACCTAATGAAGGAGTATCGATTCTGAATCTAAAATCATTTGATTTGTATTTCGCACTGGTGGCTGATTTAACAGAGATTTGAGGTACTTCCGAGCCACTAGGTCTTAAGTCGGCCGAGTTATCTCATCAGGTAACGTCGAGTAATGAATGCATAAGGTAACCAAAGGCAAAAGGCCTATTCGCCACGGGGACTTGCCACAATTTTCATACTGTCGGGTCTCGCGGTGACTCAAACTTCGTGGTCAACGGCTAGATACACAAAATTGTTCCCGTAGGCCAGGTAATAGTCACTTGAATATTTGCAGGACATGCGATCGTCCGACGAGCTCTTGGAAATGTGATGGAACCCACGTGATGCTGTCTTTGCTGTAAGGTACAGTATATCCCCATGCACATTTGCCATGAGGTTGATATTGACGTTCCCAAGCATGAGTCCAAACGTCGACAAGGAATCAACAGCTGTCAAACAAGGGGAGCGAAGTTAAAGCGTTCAACGTTGTCTTAAGTCAAGTTGACAGGGAGCTCCCACAGGCGCGATGCTGCCATGCCCACCCCAAAGAAGTCCCTCGCTGGCCACCCTTGTAACCGAGCCGCCCATGCAAGCGCACAAACCAATCGAGACATGTAATAATGGCGCTGAAGATATATGACGGGACATATGAGAAACTTTTGCCGTTGAAAGTCTCGGGCGACGCGCGACCTTTTGGCAGTAATCTCCAGTGCTATTGGTCGTTTTATTCGTTTTCAATTCAGAGCGTTACTTCGTGTGATTGTGCCACAGGGGCGCATGAGAAATATCTCTCACCTCGGATATGAGCCCAAAAGCCAACAAAGTTTGGGCGATCGTGATGATATCGGCGATAATATCGAATTCCATGAATTCCGATGTTGTAATGACTATGTAGGGGAGGCCTAGAAGACCAAGATCGTCAATCTGGCAATCCCCGAAAGTACCGTGGCCCCCTTCCCTCCCGCTCTGACATGTCACTTTGGTGCAAGATGAGAATCCTCGAGGGAGCTGAATTTACAGCGGTCTAATTCTCCGAGCAGCAGGGCAGAGGCAACGTACAAGGCTTTGGGGAGGACTATGAGGTGTGAGGCATGCGATGGGGGTCCAACGAACCACGCAGGCACCCCGCGAAGGGTTCACGATGCTGGTACTCTCCAGAGTCCAGCCTAGGAGTTGACCATGGGTCCAAATAAACTTAAAAACTATCGCGATCCATCTCATCGCGCGAGTTTTCAACCTCACTTTCACTTCTAAGTTCTACGGACGCTGAGCATGTTTTACAGTGCAAACGCAAAACGTCCCGGAACGAGCGTTCACAAACGGGCAATCTCAGCTGCCAAAACTCCCTCACCGAAGGAATATTCTTGTTCCGGGTAAAAACGGTCAGAACTAGGGTAATGATTGGCTCTGCGATCACCGGAAGCTGGAAGGCATTTCCACACGGACTCGAGAGAGTAACGGGAAGGAACTTGGAAGCAGAGGAAAGGGGAAAAAGACAGATTAGATACGAGCATGACACATGCCCGTAAGATAGAGCGGATCGATGGTTCCATATCAATCAGTATGGCACATTGGCACATTGGAGAGACGGCAACTCCGAGAGATGAAGCAATGCAATTTATGATGTCGTGAGGCTTCGGCATTTGCAGGTGGAGATGGACCGAGAAAGAGGCAGCATTTGGCTGGGCACTATCTGCCTAGGAGATCACATGCTATCATCGTCGTCATCAATGGCACTATACTTCGTAGTCTGATTTTGGCAGCTCTCCTTCTTTCATTACGAGCGTCCTTAATTTGATTCATCTGCCAATACGATGCATCATCCAAGTGCTCGACAAAAACGTCTGTTCTCATTTCTCTAACCTTGCTAAACGGGAGATGCGTCCGGATCTAAAAAACAACGATGCTTCGTAGACCGTCGCGAAGTTTCTAGTGCTCGAACCAAAGCCAAGGGCCTCGCGCTACCTTTTCGTGTTTCTCCATAGTAATCTCTTGTCCGTTCGTAAAACTGTGCATATTCTGAGACGCGAAATCATCTTAAGCATAACCATCTATATTGAACTGTGCCTTGTATGACTCTCACCCACCTGGCCACTTGTATCGATCTCTTATCCCACCGCGAATCATGTCATGTGCAAGAGCAGAGGAAGTTTATTTCTCTTACCTTACTCAACTGGGTAAAAGGGCCATGAAACTTAGGATGAAGGTTGTTCTGTTTTATCATCACTTGACGGCTGCAGTTTTATTGGCCTCTGCGATCTTCGCTGACTGCCGGAATAGGTGAAATGTCCGATGCAAAATTGCGCGGCCAGGAAGACTCGAGCCGCTGGGGCTTTCTGGAAACGTTTTTGTTTCCGACGGGGAACTGAGCAGTTGTGGCTTTTTGTTCGTATGTCTCTTCTGCCTCCTGCCAAGTCGTGGTCATGCAATCAAATCACGCCGTAGTCTATCTGATATCATATTACCTATCAAGTGAAAGTGTATCCTTTTTCGCGGGACTGGATCAAAGACCGAAAAGGTTTTGACGGTCTAGCATATTCATCCTTCAGCCAATTTATCGGTGGGGACGTTTCGTACGTTCAATCAATTTTATTGGGGGGAGAAAGTCTTTCTTACATGATTATGGATATCACATTGGGTGGACCGTGGACGGCCCTTCGTCTGCTCATTGCCTATCCGTATGAAACCTCGAAAGGCTCGAATGGATTATGGATACCTAAGTAAAGGATCCGACTGCGTTTGATTCGTTCTGATACAATATATTGGATCTGGCAGCAATAATCATCGTTTTTCCTATACGATATACCTACCTATACGGCATCAACATGCCTATCTAGGAAGCTTTAGGTACAGAAGTACAAGTACGAAGTAAGCACACAGCACACTTGTGGGAATATACTTATCACTGTACATATTGTATGAGATGAGATCCGCCTGAGGGATAACAACCCAATTGGTGCAGACGAGGAGATGTTGAGCTGTTTTCCAACTAGCTCTTACCTTGGATTGCACACCTGCTTCGTGCTTTCCTCTGCTAATCCAATCAGTGGCTACCTGCGAGACAGAAGGCAGTTTTTTCCTCGATCGCCTTGCTCTGCGAAAGTCTACCACGAGTCCGGATCGCGTCGTTCATCCTACCACCGGCGTTTGTTCTTCATACTCCACGCTATCTTTTCACGTTGCGTATGCGTTGCTCTATCTAGGCCAAGTTTTAAGAGCTACTTTCCTTTCTCATCCTTGTTGATCATCATCTGCCAGCTGCCAGATGCCAACTGCCTGCGTTTTTGCTCTCGGACTGTGACAAGTCTCTTTGGATCAAGGTTCGCTGTTATTACTCTTATTACTCTAATTTTCTCGGAGCGTTTGACTGTTATCTGTATCAACAAATCATCGCTTTATGTAAAAATCTGGATCATTTCTAAACCCTGGAATTCCTTTCATCCCCTTTTTAGTCGTCCAACATCCGGGACATCATTTCCTCGAGCCCTGGACCTTGTTTGCTTTGTTCTCCAGCAAAATTACCCCATTCAACCGGTGCAAACCCAGGCAAGCCAGAACCCATACCCAGTTCCCATCCCGTCCCAAGTCCCCCACAATACACTACCACTACCTCATACCGGTAACCTGCAAAATCCCAAAAACCTCAAAAGTTTCAAGGCGTTACCCTTCACCCTTCACCCTTCACCTTTCAATCCCTTCACCTGTTTTACCAATCCATCAAAATCCACCCCACCCCCAAAACCGTAAAACCCCAAATCTCTGGACCCGGCCAACGTCCATCATCCCAGTTCCTCATCGAAAAAGTGCGTGAGAACGTCTAGAGTCTGCACCTGCCATTTGTTGAAGCCACGACTTTTATAAGCCTGGTCCATCAATCAAGCTTTCGGCAGCTTTGTTTGTGCATTTGTTGACAAGGATCTTCGACTTCACCGAAAGAGACGGGCGTAATCGCGATCCTTGCTTCCGCAGAACGCCGTTGGCAAAAAAATCCAATCCCGACCGCCTTTTCGACTTGAAGAAGTTGAAGCTATTCGCAGTCAACAATCCACCATTTAGGACTCGACTTCCTTACCCACATCGAAGCAGAACCTCGAGTCTAGATTTATCGCTGCAGCTGATCGTTACACTGTGGTCGCAAACGCCAATATTCCCACCCGCAAAGATCTCAGAGTTTCCCAACCTCGGTACTACGGCGAACTCGCGAACAAGGTACTGCCTAGGGTCACACCAGAGCTACCTGTCACTGCACGAAGTGTATGCACGTCGACTCATACCATTCTCGCGAAGCTGCAGACCAACTCCAACCTATTGTTCGTCCACATCAATTCTACATCCACTGCATACAGCTCTACCGTACGAGCGCATCAACGGAGCCCTTAGGTAAACGCGACCTACACACGATATTCACTATCCCACAACCTCGTGGTGGGTACAATCGTACATTGCAGATTGTCCATGTGCGACAAAACCATACAGAAGGTTAGATCCAATTATTTTCCTATTCTCCTGCCGAATTCTTGGATTTGCTCGAGTATCATCGTGGTGAATGCCTCCGCACTCGGTTTGAACGCGTCTCGGAGCCTTACAGCTTAGCGATTCCTTCCATTCTCTTCAGCATACCTAGCTACCGCCTCCACCGCGATATTGCTCTCGACCTTGTGCTCCCGTTACGAGCAATCGCCAAATGTACAACTCAGCAACGTGGAATCTCGTACAAATAGCCAGACGCGCCGTTTCCAAGCTTTGCGCAAATACGAGCATCGTATGAATCCACCTCGATTTCATCCCGGATCCTTCAAAGCTCGCAACGAACATCACATCAGTCTTACAGCAGTCGGTGTTGGCCTTTTTCAGCTTCCAACAGAGTTTCAATACACAGGACTAACTTTTGTGTAACGCAGATTTCGATTATTACCCAGCACTCGTCTGCACCCTAGTACATACCCGCCCACGATCCCCAGCGGCAGCCATCCATCCCCCGACCTCAGGTACATCACTCTGAAAGCTTCGACGAGCATAGCACCTATCCACTTAGCCGGATCTCGGGTGGCGATTATAACTGAGAGTCGGATCTTGTTGGTTTCCCAAAGAAAATAAGCTTGCAGGATAAATTACCTACATACGACATAAATCTACCACGATCCAGGACCGACGCGGCGCGACGCATCGAATACAAATTTAGAAGGCCGGCGACCTGGTCAAGATAGAATTCGCTGCTGTACGCAGTTCGCAATTTCCTTCACAATCTACTTCGACTTCCGGATTGAAAATTCTCTACTACTCCTCTACAAGATACGATATTGGATGCGCCGCTGTTCAGAGACAGTCGCAACGATACATCCATAATCTTCAAGGCTCTGTGGCGCTTATCGGTAGGAGATCTTATCCTAGTCTGATGGACGGGATAGCTTCATAGCTAAACAAGTTGACAGAAAACAACCCCCGCGCTTCAATGCAACTTTAAAAGTCTCAGAAACCCAAAGGACAATTATTCCCCGCTCGAACGAATTAGCAAGCAAAAGGTATGTGGTCTGGGCCTACGTACTTTTTCAGTCCTTTCTCCACCGCAATTGGAACTATCGTCGGCTGTTCTCCATCCATGTTGTTCTCCACCCTCCATCCTCACCCTCGCCCTCTTAGCGAAGTACCAGTCGCTTCCAGGGTTTGCTGCAGATGATCACTTTTTATGGCCCTTGTCCGGGCTGCAACCCTCCCACATCTCTTATCACTGTGACTCTCTTCTTCAATCTGTTTTGTCAACCGAGTCTACCCTTGCTTCTATATTATATCTTGCAACTGCCACCGCTGTACCTGATCTTTTTACTATCAGCCTCATTCACTTCCTTTCCCAACCATACCGACTGAGCACGGCTCTTGCAGATCCATCTTGTATGCATGCATGCACCTTTCCTATTTGCAGATTCATATTCCAGGTACTCCATCGAACAAGGCTAACACCTGTTGCAGTGCGTCCTTCAATTCTTCACATTTACGGTCTATCTGAATCAGATTTGTGAGTACCCTTCCGGTTTATTACTTCATATCCAACCTTTCGAATATCTGTTTTGCGCACGAGTATCTTGGTTAAGTGGCCAATGAAGTTCGAACGAAAGATGGGAGTTTTTCGAGTTCCGGTACGTAGGCGATCGGGAGCATACCCTGCTCGAAATTCGAAGCTACGGCATCAAACCTTGCCATGCTCTACCACCCTGATCCGATCTTGGAGGGGCCCAATGCCGGTCCGTCCCATTGTTGTACGGCACAGGCTTGTCAGATGGCTGAAGAAATTCGGTATTCCATCTAAAAGTTCAAGATGCTTCACTGGGCCAGAACTCTCCGTTTGCAGTGCACTGGTACTGAGTGCCCTGCGTGTGCCCGGACTCAACCCCACTACTATCATTTGGATCTACCACAATCGCATCATTCCACACTGTTTCTTTTTTACCCCTTGTGATGCTTCACAGTGAGATCGTCTCAAGAGATTCATAGAGTTTACGGTTTTCGTGATCTATCTTTTGCACCACGATGTACCCGCTTTATGTTTCGATGATTGCATTAAAGTCGCATGAGACATATCGAATTAAAGGATAAAAAGCTAATTTGAACTCAAGCAGAGAATCGCATTTTACACAATACACGGCAGCTGTTTCACATAGCCTTCGTCGCACACATCAATTATCTTCGCAGTCGGTCTTTTACAAGTAGATTCGTCATAAGGCATCATCCCCTGAATCGTAGTCGTAAGTTTAGACCCTCACTACTGTTCCTTAATTCCTGGCCGGGCACGGATGGTGCAAGGCATCGCATGACATGACTCTTCCCTGTTTCGAGGACTGTTTCCCAACGGTGTCCGTTGTGGCTGGTGCTCAACGGTGGCTTAGATTACAAATGCTGACTAGGATCAAAAGGTACTTGCAGAAATGGCGCATCGTCAGTACAAAGAAGAGCCCGGCGTTGCTGTTGTGGGCGATCATGTAAGTGTGCAGCTTTCATTTTCTTGCATTGTTTAGAGTGGTAATGATATGCCGTATTTTGCTCATCGATCGCAATAAAGTTATTTGTGCTCTGGCTTGTTTTATTTCCTTTTTCAAGTCTTCCAGAATTCGCAAGTTGTTCTTCTTTAGAATAGATTGCAAGGATAAGTCTCCTTGCTGATCATGGATGGCAAGGAATGATGGCTTCCATTATTTTCCAGAACATGAACATGAGCTGGACTCGAGCAAATTGTGCATGCGTGGGCTTGTTTCACACTGAACCGGGTCTTCCTGCAAGTTGACAAGTCCTCGTTTTCAGCTGTCCAATCCCACGCGATGAGGCAGAGCAAAGAAGTTAGCGTTCTTGCACGGCCCTTTCACCTATTCGCTAGCTGGGTAAGATCAACATACAGGTGATTTTAATCTCTGACCGATTATTTTTGGGCTGCAAGTGTGGGACAAATTCATATCTGTCGTATGATTGGTCGCTCGATGGAAAAATTGAAATTGTATTGTTGCGCACGTATGCAACTAAAACTTCGTTGATCAAAGATTTTGTGTACGAGCGGCACCTGATCTCATTTTCTTCATCAGCCTCTTGATTCAATACTTTCCGTGGTGGTGGATGCGGTCTTTAGTCATTAAGACAGCAGTCGCCTCTTGGATGTTGGGTCGAGTCGGCCAATGGGAAGCGTATGCGAAACTTGGGGAGGATTCATACCCTTCGAACGCGCGGGCAAGCATGGAGCAGACAACTAGGCTACAGCAACTCTAAGGAGACTTTGGCATAGTGTCTTTGCCAAGGAGCAACGCCGCATTAACGGATGGTCTTTTTCATGCTTCCTCCTCATTTCTCCTAAGCTTCTAGCTTCTAAATCTGACACACGGCAACGGCATTAGAAAGGGTAGTTTCCTTTCTCTTTATTTCTGCCTTCGCCTCACTCGCCTAAACGAGATAAGACCAAAGTTCTGGGATTAAAAACTCTGTGGCGTATCCACTTTCCAGCCCAACTTTTCCTTTCCACAATTAGTCGCCTCCACCACACACCGCTGCATTTCAGGTTCTGTAGCCCGTAACCGAAACTTCCCCGTTGGTATTTCGCCCATACCCTTTCTATAACTAAACAAAAACGCCCCCCTGGTATCCCATTCTCTTATTCTATACCTTTTCCGGATCTCTTGCTCCTTGCAACGTTTTGCATATCCCCGTTCACCTTATACAAATTTATGCATTGCAAACCTTGTCACGTTTATACCATGCGTTGTCCTTGGTCCCACTGAATAACTTCAATTTCTAAACCCCTTGCCCTCTTCCTTTTTCCCTTAATCCAGAAGTCCCTCCATCATCCATTCAAAGCCCCGGTCTTGTTTTGAATCTCAAGCTTAAGCTTCCTTCTTGGCTCCCCCCTCGTCGCAAATATTCATCTCGTCAAATAAATATCCTCGTTCATTTTATCCTCGCTCCGATCAATCTTCTACCTACCCCATTCTGTTAATATTCTCCGGCATCCTTCGAGGCCTTTGTTCTTCTCATCTCATAAGCTTTTCACCCTCGTCAGATCCACTACTTAAAAACTGGACCCTCGGACATTGCCTTCATCGCTTGTGGTCCTTGTCCACTCGTCTGAAAAATTTCGTAATAGAGCAAGGCATCTGTTATACTGAGGTACACCCTCGTTCTCTTCCCTTGTCCCAGTCCCGCATCTAAAGCATTTCTTACTGTTTTTCTACTACTACTTTTCCTGCGCGCTGCCTGTCCTGTCAGAAGATCCATTCCAGGTACCGCGCTGCTGCAGTTGTACCCTCGTCATCAAGGATCGACCTCCCACTTTCCTACATATCAAGTCTCGAAATAAACATCGCGACGCGACTTACTTTTTCTCAATGGTCTCTACTTTCTTGCAGTTGCATTCATCATAACATCTAAAGAACTATCGCTGACAATTGGCATCAATGCAGCATCATCCCCACCACTCGCAGCAAGGTCCTCCGCCGCCGCACCATCTTCAACAACCTCGACCCTCGAGCATTGTTCATCAACATCACCAGCAGGCACCTCCACAACCTCAACATTCTAACGGATATCCGTCTGCCCACGGATTGAGCCAATACCCACAAACAGCAGCAGGACCAGGAGGACAACACCATCAAGAACTGCCATATTATACCACACATCCAAGTCCTTACAGCACCCCCAGCGCATCTGGTACATATTCATCTGCAGGTGCGTAGACGCGTTTTCAGACGCGTTTTTACGAGTTTTGAGGGCACGTTAGACTAACTTCACTATCTAGGCCCAGAAACACCAGATATCATGGCAGCCACACAGCAAATGTCGCGCCCTCCATACCCTCCGATTTACCAGACTCCTCAGTCAAATTCTCCTGCATCTGTTGCCTCGCCCGCACACGAACATAGAATGTATGCACCACCTTCACAAATGCAGCAAAATACCCAGATGTACTATCCTGGCCCGCCACAGCAACAATACCCGCCACCTATGCCACAAGGAGGGCCATCTCCATACGCGCAGCAACAACAGCAGCAGCAGCAGCAACAACAGCAACAGCATCATCCTTCGATGACCTCGCAGCCAAACCTGCTTATGTCTCATCCCACAAGCCAGCACCCCATGCAACAGCAACATGCGAACCAGCACCAGCAGCCTGGCATGACTGGAAGCCCGAGAACGAAAATGGAGCCACATGCACCACAAATTGCGCGTCCAGCGGCTCCTCTTGGTCCTCCACAGCACTCTGCGAACGGTACCCCACAAATGCAACAAAACAGCGTTCCCGGTGGAGGCGCGAGTGGTGTGAACCCAAACGCGGCCCCTGGTCCCATTCCAGCTACGACACCGTTGGTTGTGCGACAAGACAATAATGGTGTTCAATGGATCGCTTTCGAGTACTCGCGCGATCGCGTAAAGATGGAGTACACCATCCGATGCGACGTGGAATCTGTGAACGTCGAAACACTAAGTCCAGAGTTCAAAACGGAAAATTGTGTTTATCCGCGAGCCTGCTGCAGCAAGGATCAATACAGAGGAAATCGATTGGTCTACGAAACTGAGTGCAACACTGTCGGCTGGGCCTTGGCAGAATTGAATCCCTGTCTACGAGGCAAGAGAGGATTAATCCAAAGAGCAGTCGATAGCTGGAGAAACAGTAACCAAGATCCACGATTGCGGAGTCGAAGAGTGCGGAGGATGGCTAAGATCAGCAATCGTAAGGCGGTTCAAGCGGCTACGCACCAACCTCATATGACTGGTCCTAGTCCGACAGGGATGCCAGCTTCTTCGAACATGGGCCCTGGCGCTACGGGAAGCATGGGCAAACCCAACCTTAGTGGTATGGGTGGTCCTCAATTACATCATCACCACGCCCATCCTGATGGAAATACTCAAGGAGGGGATGAAGTCGGTATGTTTCACCAGATGTGATGTTGATATTATTATTATGTTATGATACCATTCTTGCGAGTATACCTGTTTGACACGGGAGGATTTTGGGACAAAAAGTGTCTAGCTTTATGAGCACTTCCTGTATAATACATCATTGCACTTTGCCTCCTGCCTTTCGCGATACCTACCCAATACCCCATTATCATGTCTCTGTATTATTGTATTGCTTCCCACTGCTTTGTATTATTGCTTTGCTTCCCGGCTCTAAAAACCTGAGAGGCTAATTTTCAATGTTCCCATCTGTAGGTAACGATGAATATGTGGATGAACAACATCACCATCATCACCAAGCACCAAACGGCCAATCCACTGGCTCCGGAGACGACATCCGTCAAAACCACGTCTTCCAGGGATACTCCAGCAACTACCCCTCTAACCCTTCCGTAGGAGGCGCATCCATGGCCCCCGGCTCGCACGACGGTCGTGCGCCCATACCTCACGGCTCTCGCCCCATCGCCGCGCGCTCCAAGTCAGAAGAAGACGACCGCGCCGACCTCTTCGGCGACGTCCCGGAAGCCAAGAAGCGTAAGTTCATCCTAGTCGAAGACCCCGTGAAAGGCAGCCGTATCCGCGTCCGCGTCACGCTCGACACGGTCGATATCAATGAAATCCCGGACTCTTTCCGCAAAAGCAATTCCGTGTACCCGCGCTCCTGGTTTCCGCTGCAGATGCAGTCTCCGCCGCCGTCTGCGCATGGAAGTCGCTTTTTCGAAGACGATGATGTCGATTCGGATGTGGAGGCGGGGCGCACGAGGAGGGGGAGAACCATGGTTACGGTGCCGTTGGCGGATGGGGGGGAGGGGGAGATTGCGACGCCGAGGATGAGGAAGAGTCAGAGGAGTAAGGAGGTTAAGTTGAATGATTTGGGGTATAGGATGACGTGGCATCAGAGTAGGACGTTTGCGGATAAGACGGTGTTTTTGCAGAAAGCTTGTAAGTTTTGTCTCTCTTTTCCTGGTCTGCTTTCATGATTTTGTCATTCGGTTACTAATTTCTTGCGATGTAGTGGATGCCTGGAGAAATAAAGTCAAGGAGAATATTGAGAAAGCAGGAAAAGATGTCGCGACCACGGTCCCGCATTTCGATACTAGGGTGGGGAAGAGGCGTTGGACCGAGAGGTCGAAGAGGGAGAAGATGGATACGGATCCTTAGATTGGGGGTGGTCGTTGAGGAGGAGAGGGAAAAAGTAACAAAGATATGAGAATATAAAAGAGAGGAGTGAACAGACGAATGGGTGCAAGACTGGAAGATTAGAAAGTTATGATACCACACTTTTTCCTTGTTTTTGGTACGCGATGTTATGGGGAGGGGAATGAAGCGGGGTGGGATGATTGTTTTGTGGTTGTGGTTGGGGTTGTTGATGAGTTGAGTTGAGTTGAGTGGTATACTTGTTTTATATCATCATGTTCATGTCGTTTCATAGAATGTCGTTGATGTTACTGCATTGCTTGCGATATCAATGTCGTTTAGTCATTCGTTGTTGTTTTCTTCTTCCGGATGCGTTGGGTTGGGCTGTTATGAAGGGATGAGCGTTGATGGATGGATGGAGCGGGATGAGGATGAGTAGATAGATATGAATGAGATGATGTAGGATGGGTTTGGGATGGGATGGAATGAGATGAACGATGGATGCTGCTGCCTGATATATTGCAACTTTTTACATACACATACATATACACATACACGTACATTGTCGGGGAAGGAGGAAGTGGTTCTCTTTTTTTCTCCTTTTGCGTTGCTTGCTTGTCAGTTGGTTGCTTCTGGGCTGGGCTGGGCTGTTATGGATTTTGGTTGTGGTCGGGGGAATGGACACGGAATGGAATGGAACGGATGGGGAAAATGGGAAGGGGAAAGGGGAAATGGGATATGGGATATATATATATAGATCTTGTGGACTTGAATTGGAATCGTTTATTTGAAAAAGAAGTATCTCTCTCTCACATTCCGCTAGTGATCCATTCATCCATCCATCCTGCTTCGACTCACTGGTTCCTAGAAGAACTCGCCTCAGTGTCGGCTATGTGTATCTGGAATGCGTGTGTCCTTTTTGCGGATGTATAGGCCTTCTTGGGCGAGGTAATGGAGTTTGGGAGAAGGCGCTGTTGGGGTTAGGTTTTCGTTGGGAGAGGGACTGACTGGAGGATGGAACTATGTATGGAGTGGGGATTGGTTCGGTGAGGGGAAACGCTTGCTTGTTGTGGAAATTTGGGGGAAAGGAGGGAGATGTAGAGAACCTTGAAGGGACGAGTTGTGCTGGTGTTTTCATGGTGGTGCCGGTGGTGATGAGGGGTGATGATTTGTAGGGAGGGAGAGCTCATAAGCTGGAAATTCTAAGTTGGATGGAGGAAAGGGGGCCTCGCTTCCGGTCTGGATGTGATCGCAATACATCATCATAGCATCACTACGCAGCCTCCCCCTCCCAAACCGCTTCAATCAAGCTCATTCGTGACCCCATCGGTCTCTTAACACCCAATAATCGAAACCCCCCAGCCCCTCTAAAAAGTTCTTCCCAATCTCTTGGTCCCCTCTCCTGCGCATTCAACAACGACAACATAACCAAATCCATCGTCCTCATAACCTTCTCTTCCGGTCCCTCATACCCCTTCCCCGATTCCGGCAAGCAGTAATCATTAATCAAAACCCTCGCTCCCTTCTTCAACGCCGGCTTCAGCTGATTTAAGATATTCGCTGCGTACTTATTACTGTAATTATGCATGATCCAGCGGAAGAGATATACATCTGCATACTTGATCGGCTGAGCGGTATGGAAATCATGAACCATGTATTTAATTCTCGACGCGAGCGAGTCGTCGAGCTGAGGGGCGCTGGCGATCGTTTTGGGGAGATCTTGGACGACGAATTTGAGATTCGAGAATTGCTTGGCTAGCTCGATGCAGACGAAGCCGTGGGAGCCGCCGAGATCGACGATGGTGCCGTGATGTGCATCCAGGGTGGCCCAGTCGTAGTTGTTGATGAGATGGGAGAGTTCGTAGCCTTCGCCTGTGGTGAGGGATGCCATGGCGCCGCCGAGACGTTTTGCTCTCTGGGGTGATTTTCCTACTGTGGCGAACATGGGTTCGACATTGACGGTGTCGTTGGCGAGACAGAAGCCGGATTGCGTAGGTTCGGAGGCTGAAGGGTATTGTTCGAGAGCAGGAATAGTCTTTTCTGAGGCCTAGGACTATGTTAGTCTCAGTGATATGTAACAATTCTGGGATAAGGGGTGCCATGGAATGATGCGAAGATCAATGAATAGAGGTAACGTACCGGCCACATTTCTTCTACGCAGAATCCGACCCAATCAATCATTACCTGATCTTCAGCTAGTATCTTACTGGCGGCCGTATGGGCTACGACTCCTGGCTTAACCTCTTGAAAAATCCTATTCGTCATGGCATGCCTCAAGAATCTTCTTACGTTAATGACACCAAGCCCGACCTTTTCCGCGATTTCTTCGAAAGTTGCGGTCCCGTTTATGGGGAACGATTGAGCTGTGGCTCATCAGCTACACAATCAACTTATGAGGTATATACCTGGGTCTCACCAATCTTATAGTGATAAATGGCCCGCAGTGATAGAGAATTGTTGTGCTGTAAGCTCCTCAGCAGTTGACCTCAATGACATTGCGATAGTGAACTCCGGACAAGGGAGGTTCATACATCCCAAGCGAGACATCTAAGCCCTTGCTCTGCCCCAGTGAGCAATTCGCCCAGTTCTGCCGTAGCCTTTATCACTTCTTCCCTCGCTGTTTGCAACGCATCTGGAAGCTTTGGGAAGCCTACGGCCGAATCAACATTGAAGCTTGGTTCTAGAAGACTATTCTCTTTCATGTAAGAACTGATTTTCTCCGTTTCCTGAGCGATCTTTGTGGCCAGCTCCATAAGACTAGATGTAGATAGAGCAGGCTCTCCAGCACTGGGTGTATACGTCTGCTCATGGTGAGAACCGACGACTGATGCCACATGTCGAATGATTGGTCTCTTGAGGATAGTGTTTCGAGGGCGACATATGCGCAACAAGGTAGACGTGTTTAAGCGGAGACGACTAAAAGCTGCATTTCGACCACTGATACTAGACATTGTTTCGAACAGCCGGGCTGCGTGGCATCTACTGAAGGTGCAGCAACCGTGGTTTGGCTTCAAAGGAAGAGGTTGATAGAAGATAGATATGCATTACATTTAAATGCTTCGCAACGACATTTTGATCCCTTCCCAACATTTCTGGGTTAATATCCGACCCAATGGTCGCAAATACCTTCAAAAGAGGACGCTGACCTTACCCCACGTGGAAACTCAATGGTGCGATGGATATCTGTTGCCTGATTCCCATCCATGATATGAGCTAGTCCGCCCATAATACGGCGTGTACGGGCAGGATCTCCTTATCGCTGACATGGTTGAATGGTGGGGATATTTTCCCTTTCCCGTTTCTATTGTTGGAAACAAGCGAAGGGAACACTGCGACGATGAAAGAAGAGAGTGTGTTTAACTTAAGAGGTCGAACGCAAGGACAGCAAGAACAGTGAAAATACAGATTTGCATAAATAGTTCATAATATTTGTGCAATTACATATTTGTACATTGTCCAAGCGTTGGATGAGACCTGCGCACAAGTAAAGCTCTGTCGTTGCCAAACAAGATGATAATTGCACTGCACATTCGATACCGTAGCACTTAAAGTACAATGGTTTACCGTTAATCTCTACTCAGCTCCCGTCAACTGTATGTGTGAGCTCACTTTTCCTGGTCCGCGATCCACTCAATTCGGTGCACTATGTGGACTGTTGGATAAGTTTTGACTGTCTTTATTATTATGGGCATAATGCCGTTATCATAGTCAAGCTTCGGCATTCATCCGAAGCGCATTTAATCTACAGGTCCCCGAAAGGTGCTGATCGTATCAACAGTATGACTTTCAGTGCTTGAGTGTCGCTCTCGCCCTGAGACGACGGTCACCTGCATCACTTTTAAAGACGAAAGAAACTGCAATCTTACTTCTAGCCTCTAGGGAGGAGCATAATCGACAACTACTGTGTGGTTAAATTAACCATGTCTCGTTTCCGCTATCCTCTGAATTTCAAAGTCCAATAATGGACATTTTCTCCGGAATTCATGGTGGGGTAGGCTGAGAGTCCTTTAGCAGAGCTTTCTCCGGTTCTCTACATCTGATTTCCCCCTCATCTCGGGGAGCAACGACAATAGAGTCACAGTGAAGCGACCCTACTTTTAGATGCCTACCCAATCGCGCAAGATACCTCGACCAGCAGCCTTCCCTATTCGTTGCTTCCCCTTTGCCTCGGTACGCTTGCAGTGATTTATCTGCTCCGCTGCATGCACGCGTCTGTGTATGCTGTTCTTCTGTAGTCAGCAATTACCATGTCTTGTCATCAATGGTCAATATGTGTGGTAGTGGAAAGCTACGAAAGTACCTCCATGTGCTTTATCTCGTGTTAATCGTGGGTAGCCCCACTTATGCTTGGATCATGCCAGCATACGCCTAAGTAGGCGAAAGCGAATAAGAACACGGAAGCGAACTCGTCTAAGGGGGGCACCCACGATTACAAGGGATGTCCAACATTTCATGGATTCGATTGGCAGTGTTAAAGTATATGCATTATGTCCGCATTTGCCCCGAGAGTAAGCTTATCCCCTTGAGTGCCGACTAGACACGGTCTTACCAAAAGAAATGAGGTGGGGAAGTCGCTTATGGCAGTCCAGGGGATACCGACAGTTGGTATGTCCTGTGGTTGCATTCACTGTGAGGGGCATACGGAGAAACCAGTCCGTATACAGGGAAGGTGGACTGCTTGAATCTCTTCAAAAGGACGTCCCCTCTCGCCAGTGAAGTTCCTCAGTCTGTTTTTACTCAATCTTTTTGGAACATTGCAAAAATGCTCACAGCTATTTTCTTCTTGGCGTTGGGGCTTTCGGGGCAGGCGCACTCTACACAGTCTTTGCAGTTCCATGATCGAGGATATGCAAGTAATTGTATGACAGCGGTATGTTTTTCCTCTATGTTTCACATTACCACGCTCATGAAGATAGTGCCTGGAGCTTCAGCGGACACTGCAAAGCAAAGTATCCTTCCCGAACAGCACCGAATACGTGTACGAGGAATCTCAATACTGGTCTGCCCAACAGTCTTCTGCTGTGCCTACATGCAGAATAGCACCTTTAAGTGCCAAAGACGTCTCTCAAGCGATCCTTGCACTCAAGAAAAATCAATGTCAATTCGCAGTCAAAAGTGGAGGTCATTCTGCTTTCCGTGGCGGATCGAATATTGACGGTGGAGTTACAATAGATCTGCTTCATCTCAACCAAGTAGATGTTTCTGCGGACCAGAAGTCAACATCTCTTGGTCCCGGAAATAGATGGCTCGATGTCTACAGTAAACTAGATGCAAGGAATCTCTCCGTGGTGGGCGGAAGGGTGGCAGACATTGGTGTTGGCGGGTTAACGCTTGGTGGTGGGATCTCGTTCTTTTCGAACCGGTATGGATGGGCATGTGACAATGTCATCAACTATGAGGTTTGATTTCATCTGTAGTCTTTGTATTCATGACGTTAACTCTGGATAAGGTGGTCCTAGCTGATGGCAGCATCCGAAACGTCAACAAAGCCTCCTATCCGGATTTGTTTTTCGCACTGCGGGGAGGGGGCAACAACTTCGGCGTCGTCACTCGATTCGATGTCAATACATTTCCGCAAGGCCCTATGCTGGGTGGCATGCAGTATCATGATTGGAGTTATAGATCCACGTTGTCCAAGGCCTTCGAAGCATTTAACATCAATGTGCCCACAGATCCTTATGGTGCTCTCATCCTCTCATTCGCTTATGATACAACAAACGACGCCTATGTTGCAGTGACAGACCTCGAGTACGGAAAGCCGGTCCTCAATCCTCCGATCTTGCAAAACTTCACCTCTATCCCTCATCTAATCTCGACAGTTGCAATCACGAGCTTGTCTCAGTTGACAATAGACATCAAGGGTGCAGACCCATATGGATATAGGTTCGTGTTATACGTCTAATACGGCTTTCTTTCGGGGATGATGCTGATTCAATCCTCAAAATAGACAAAGTTACTGGACCTTGACGATGAAAAACAATGCGGACTTGATGGAAAAAGTACTGGATATTTTTCAGGAAGTGTTCGACCCCCTGAGAAATGTGACGGGTATTCTCCCTGCAATATCATTTCAGCCCATCAGCACAGCTATGACCTCTCATTTCACTGGAAATGCTCTTGGGGTTACAGCTGCCGACGGACCGACGACGAGTAAGTCCCTATCATATACTAGGCAAAGGGTTTATTACTAACAGTGACCAGACATCAACCTCGCGCTTAGGTGGTCTCTCGCTAGCGACGACGACGCGATCCAGAACGCAGCACGTTCCATCATATCGAGGTCAAACGACACAGCGCACGCAATGGGCCTCGGATTCCGCTATCTATACCAAAACTACGCATCTCACGAGCAAAACGTATTCTGGAGCTACGGCGAGGAGAATCTAGCGAAGCTGAGAGCAGTGAGCAAGAAATATGATCCTGAAGGAGTGTTCACCAAGTTGCAGCCTGGTTACTTCAAGATCTAAGTAGGCTTAATAGCCTAATGTAGCATTAGGAAACGAAAGCGCTTACAGCCAATTTTTCACCTCACTCAATCATTGAAATATGCAAAAATACATTATACACTAACTAGATAAGGAATCCTTCCCGCCTAAGCGCGGGGCTTGGGACCCCATGTCGTCTCATCCACGCAAGATGTTGCGGCGCAGCACCCAACCGCGCAACAACAACGTAAGGTTTTGCGTACGATGAACTCCAGAAATAAATATATGACGGCTCGATGGCCTTTCCTGGCTTTCCTTAAGTATATCTGACTGATTGTCCCATTTGTAGATCGGCAATTCTTGTAATTCGTTCATTTGGCGCTTCATTTCTGCTACAATTTTAACACAGTACGGCCGGGCCGATTCACAGATTGTGAGCTCTATATTCGCTTCAGCTCGACGACGTATATATATGCATTTCATCCCGTTCCTTTGCTTCTATTCCAATACATTGTCAAAATCTTCGCATCACATTACAGTGACTTAAGCAAAATACAAGATGAAGTTCATCGGGTTCGGATTAATCACGTGTGCAGCATGTGCTGCGCTATCGATTCAGACGACGACATACAGCACGGAGATCTACTCTGTCGCGAGAAACTCAGGCTATGCGCGAGGAAGGCGAGCAGCGGAAAGAGAAGATCAAATTGCAGGAGAGAGGACAAACAGTCACCGAAGAACCGAAAGAAAGAACGAGCGAAGAGCAGCTTTGCGAAAGATTGAAGCGCGCGGGAGCAGCCAAAAAAAGTTAGCCGAAATAGAGGGGGAAGTAGAAAACTATCAGTGGTCTTTAGAAGCCTCGGACGATGGTAGAGAAGACGAGGAAAGCGAAAGATACGGCACAGGCGTGCCGACATGGGTGAGTCTTTCTCCTTAATACATACCACATATACATGAGAGAGTGCTAACCAGAAAACAGGACTGGAACGAACTGCTTTATACCACCGACGTACAAATCGGCAGCAGCAAGCAAAAACTCCGAACTCTCCTCTCCATCTCCGACTCTGACATGTTCATTCCCTCGACCTCTTGCACCAAAACATGCACGCCATCCCACCACCTCTACAACGCCAGCCTCTCAAGCACGCACGTTTCGAGCAGCTCCGTCTTCGAACGAGACTATGCCATCTGTTCCGTCTCCGGCACTCTCGCCACCGACAAAATCACCCTCGCGGGTGTCTCAATCCCCAACCAGCAATTCGGCTCCGTGTCTTCCATCTCCCGGTTCACGGACCCGGACTGGGGTAACCTAGAATGGGATGGACTTCTAGGCCTAGCTTCTCCATCTACGAATTCATCAAACGCGACTGGGAATCCATTCTCGAATATGATTACACGGAATCTCATCCCCTCCCCAGTTTTCACACTCCGCCTTCCCCGGGGCGACGCCGAGTCTGGAGTTTTGACTTTCGGATCCGTCGACCATAGTTTATACGAAGGAACACTAAAGACAATCCCACTTCTCAAGTCCTCCTCTTCAAACCACTACCGTATCCCTTTAACATCCTTCTCCCTCTCCCGCTCCCAAACCCACAGCCCCCTCCCCCGCAGCGCCATCCTCAGCAGCACCTTCCCCGGGATCTCACTCCCTTCTCCTCTCCTCTTCTCCCTACACACCTACCTAAACATGACGCGCCTCTCCCCCTCTGCCTCCATCCCATTTTCCATCCCCTGCTCGCAGCGCTCGGCGCTGCCCTCTATAACGTTGAATCTGGGCGATCATGCATTCGAGCTCTCGCCGTGGGAGTACACGCTTGAGGTAGAGCGGGAGGATATGGGAGGTCGGAGATGTGTTTCGTTGTTTATGGAGAACGAGTTTGCGGATGGAGGGGAAGGGGAGAATGTGGTGGTGCTGGGGAGCGGGTTTTTGAGGAACTGGGTTACGGTGGTTGATGCGGGGGAGGGGGTGGTGAGGTTTGGGAAGGTGAAGAGTGCAGGAATGGGAGGGAAAGAGAGCGAAGGAGATGAATAGAAGGAGGGAAATGCGGTTTTGGGGCGCGCGGATTGGGGACTAGGAGCATTAAGGATTTGGCGTTCTTGGATTAAGAATGAGACAAGCTGTATAGGGAGATAGTGTGGGCTTGGTAATGTCTACAGGTTTGATTCCAGCGTTTGGCATAGAGTGAGAGAGCGGGGAGGACGCACGATTGATTGTAATATCTATGATACCTTGAACCAAACATCGAAAGCATCGAAAGCATGGGATATAGAATGTCCATATGTGAACTTTTTTGCACATAATGTCAAACCTCGGTATATCTGGACTTTGGCAGGCGGCTGTTGAGGTAAGATTGCATTCTTCTCTTGGCTGGTATTACAAAGAGCTACTGTATGCTAATCGTGACCAAGCAAACCTCAGATCTCCTGATCGGTTTACCGCAAGTTGTGAAGACACAATTACATCAACTTTCTTTCCTACGAATCCCCCTAACATACAGATATGAACTAGGTATACATCAACTGGGTGGCATGCGTTTCTGTCTCCAGAAATAGATGATGGTCTTGTACATAAAAGTAGCTTTCCAGTGCTACTGTAGTAGAACCTCAGTGTGGAATGAAGTAGGATTCACGGCCCCACTAAAATTTCTCCAGGAAGTCGAGTTCGTGATCCGTAAGTTGGAGAGGCGGCACAGGAGTAAAACGCGGGGAGGGCTCGACAACCGGCTCAGAATGCGAATTTTCATCGATAGAGATCAACTGTTCATCAACTAAGTTCGAGGCGCTGGTAGTAATGACCTCTGCCATAGTTTCTGCAGTCATAGCAATACGAGGGATAGTTTGACGGATTCCTCCTGCTGAATCTCGCACTCTTTTACCGTCAATGTTGTCGACACGATAGTAGGTCTCTTTAAACACGATATCTTCGGGCTTCACTCTTGTCTTTGACTCTCTTTCCACTCGAGCCTGGTCAATAGCTTTGTCCGCCTGGATGGCATCGAAGTTCTTCCAAGCAGCATGTCCCTTTTCTTTATCCCCTTTGCTTGGTGATGATCTTCTTGTCTTTGGTGGAGATTCTGGAGCTGTAGCATAAGTCGAAAGGAAATATTCAAGACCCTCGCGGTTCATCGGTTTGGGCTGATCGTCAACCCGGAGCTCCTCTAGCCTGGCTAGGGCTTGTCTGCATTCATCACATCGACAAGGCTGTCCGCAATGACCACTACAGTTGTGACCGCAACTGAGCTTTTTGGAGCAAGGCTCTGTACAGACGAGACGATCGTGGTCAATAGGGTGACACTTGTGAGGACATGGATGGCCGCAAGCCAAAGTACCGCCGCATTGAGTGTGACAACCACCGCTAAGGTCAGCCCAATGTTCAGGCTCTGCGACATGGGTCAAATAATTATGATTAGTGCATACGAGTGGAAAGTGCGATGCATATTTTCCCTCGTCCATCAAGTGTGTGAGGATTGGCAGCCAGAGAGCTTCTCTTTCCCGCTCATTGCCCGGTTGTCCTTCCTCTCCGCAAATAGTGAGGGCGTCACCAAAGAAGTAAAGACCACGCTGGGCTCGAGATAGTGCAACCACTGCGCGATTTTTGCTCCGCAGAAATCCTACGTTGTTGAAGGCGTTGCTTCTGACGAGGGACAGCAAAATAACTTCATTCTCCTCTCCTTGGTAGGCATCGACAGTGAATACTTTGAACGTTGTGGCGCAACTCGTCACTCGTTTATTGAGCTCTTTCAGCAGCAACTTGCGTTGTCCATTGTAAAACTAGAATATGATTAGCATGGTATCTTAGCTGAGATGTTGGTAAAATCGCTCACTGTCAACACAGTAATTTTCGTCGGATCAATGCCGTTGATAACAAGATAGTTAAAGAACCCAGCGATCATCTCCGCCTCTGACTGATTATAGCAACTCTTATTCACGTCCTTGCGTTCGGGCCACTTGTGTCGAAAGAAGAAAACATCGACACCACCCATACCAGGAATGGGCGGACGGTTTACTGTACGATCTAAGACTGACGGATGGTCGTGGAGATCAGAATAAAATGGATTCGGTTCAAGACATAGAAGCTCGCGAATCTCCGGAATCATACGACGTTGTTTGTTCAACATTGTATATTCAATACCATTGTTGACTAGTTTTTCGAAAAGAGATATAGCCATATAGTAGGGATGGCCTTCAAACTGACTGAGTGTAGTAGTTGCTTGTAGTTGGCGATGATCTCCAACGAGTATCAGTTGATCGATTGTTGGCACGATACTTGCCGCCACGTTAGCTTCCAGCGTCTCGGCTGCTTCTTCAATGAGGAGTACACTTGGATTCAGAGCGGCCAACAACCCACGGTACTTAGATAATCCCGTCGTTGTACAACCGATAACTTTGATCCCTAAACGATTGACGAGTCGGGTATCGCGTTCCCACTATACTCATTAGTATTGCAGATGGCTAGAAGGTGAGCCATCCTGACTAACCTTACACATTTTTAGCTTTTCAGTCGATTCCTGGTACTCTCGCAGTTTAACAATAAGCCTTTGAGAGAGCTGGGCGTAATAGATCGTCTCCCAATGGCGATAGATGGCACCTCTGGAATCCTCGGGGATATCGAACAAGCTCTCATTATTCGCAAGAATTTTTCGCGGATCGCGTTTACCAGTACTGCGGCGACCAGGAGCAACACGACCTGTAAGTCCACGCTTGAAAGCCTTCCATGTCCCATGGAGTCCCTCCATGTCATCCTTTGCTTGACCTTCGAGTTCTGATTCCTGTAGTTCTTCGACTTCCTGATCCGGATCTTCAATTTCGAGGCTTGTGTCGACCACTGGAGCCCTTGGCATACGGATTGTTTGTCCAGACCCGAGCCCTGATCAGAAGTTAGTAGGGGTGGATGATTATTGGGACTTTCTGTAATAATACGCACACGAGACTAGGGGGTCGTAATCCTCATCGTCTGCATTTACGGAGCTTGACCAGCCAGCTTCGAAAAATGAATCATAATGGTGTTGGCTCATTACCCCAGCTTCTAGTAGGATCTTTGCTGGGAGGAGTTCATACTCCGTAATAGGCTTAAGCAATTCCAAGATGTTGTAAACCAGCGCATCGTGTAGTTTGTGGGCTCTGCCGACGCCGCAGTCATGAACTCTTCCTCCTTCGTCCTTGGCCCCTACGCGAAGTTCATACAATGTGCGCTCTGCTATCACTCTTTTACTCTTGTCATATCGTGATCCAAGGCGTGCGAACTTGAGCTCAAAGTTCGAGATATGAACAAGCAATTGGTCGAGTGCGTGATTTGTCTGCGCAGCAATGATGATTGGGCTATCCCACGTTCTTGTGTTATTTAGAATAGCCTTGAGCGCTTGCACAGACGTAAAAGTTTTACCAGTACCCGGAGGACCCTGTTCGTTTTCAGCCTGTGTTCGTATATGAACTTTTTGGTGACGAATGAAATAAGATCTTGGATGCTAGCATGCGAAGCGATGACAATGGAACTGACCTGTACTATGGCTAAACTCTTAGTGAGCATACGTTCGCAAGCCGCGAGTTGAGATTCATCCATCCCCGACTTGGGAAGAGATGGAAATTTATCTAAGACATCGTAGCTGCAGAGTTCATCATCTTCATCGCGGGTGAGTGGCTCATCTGGGTCCAGCCTAGCGATAGACCGAAGGTCGAGATGCGATCTTTCTTTCAGAGTGTTCGGTGCGGTTATGTCTTTATTCATTTCGACCAAGTATTTCTGAAAATAAGGTCTGCATTTGTTAGGACTGCCATTCTTCAATATCATGCATAGGGTCCGAAAGCTACATACGAATTCTCAGTAGCCAACTTTTGTAACGCTACAAGTATATGGCGTTGAGCCTCAAAAAGTCCCAGGCGAGATTGTATCATAACGTATGCTGTAGGTAATATTAACAGCTGAGGCAGAAAGTGAGTTCTGTACTAACATTCGGTGGGATTTAAGGTGGCATCTTCCACGTCTCCCCAGAATATGTCAATCGTGGGTGGATTGCGATCCAACCCCCCTTCGATAGGTCGTGCTGCGACGATGCCGACTTTGCAAATAGAGCGAAACAGATCGGTAGAGGTACTTAACGCTACCAGACTCCCTGGAGTGAGTCGACTGGACTGCTGCCATCTGATTTGCTTACGAGCTCTGTCGGTTGAGAATTCGATTCGAAATGCTGGTCCCAGAAAGGCAAAGAACAACCCTACAAAATGAACCTGGGGAAGTTAAATTACCATAAATCTCAAGATCTGAACATGCCAGTCACTACTTACATCTGTGTAAACGCACGTGTCTTCGGTATCATCCATGTCAACGTCTTGTTTGAACATCGCCACACTTTGCCGAAGAGGTGCAACTACATCTTCACGTAGAATCTGGTAGTGGAACCCCAGATATTCTTCCTTAGAAGACCAAGAACCGTCGAGTTTGTTGTGGGGCAAGCGTGGATCGAATTCTGGCGCTTTCTGGTAATCTAGAGGCTCTTCCGGAGCGTTCATATCTTGCCAGGTTACATCTTGTAGTATTTCCTCTCCGGTAGGAATCTCGGGTAGATTTCTCCAGTCCTCCCGGAAGTTGATATTGGCATACGTTTTCTTGACATGCTCTTTGATAACTTGAGCGGCAGCGGAATTGTAAGCCATGACGGTGATCGATAGTTTTTCTTCATCAGTGTCAGCAATATTTTTCACCTTGAGTCTCAATGAAAGATTATCGTTGAGGTTGGAAAAGTGTGGGATGGATCATCCTTGAAGGTTACTCCTAGCTGGGTTGAGATCTATGAAACGAAGTGGTACTGACCTAGAAGATGCACATATGAACTCTTCTCATCAAAGCTGAAGTGCGATCTAGTTCAAACTCCAATATGGCTGGCGAAAGTGAATAAGATGGTCTCGCGCGCAGAATTTGAAGTGCAAGAAAGTGAAGAACTATGACTCTTCCACTGCAGATATAATTAGAATGAGACGAGGATGGGGGAATAAGAGATTCCCATAAGATCTCTATAGATACCAAGCAAATCAAAGGCTTTCAATGTTGTGTTTCTTGCAATGCAACTGAGTCCATGCTGCTTGTTGATATTGTTGACAAAGTAAACAAATGAACAAGACGAACGCCGCAAGGATAAGGTTGATCTGAAGAAATGCGGAAGTTCTGCTACAAACAGGAAGACTTTGGAAGACGGCCGAATTGATTCATGTGATGCATTTCCAGAATATAAAATAATGCCGAAGTTTGTGATATGAAGTAAGTCAAAGTTCGGGTTGTAGAAGAAAGTCGAAATTCACTTTCTTTGCCGAGAACCTTCCTCACCACGTTACTGGTCCAGCGACAGCACTTAAACTTCCTGCTGGAAAGAACCCATATTAGCGTATACTGATATAGTGGAAGAAGCGAATTATTTATGGTTAAGGTGAAGAAGAATTTGGTTCTTGTAATTATTTGAGCGCAACTGACAAGGATTCTGTCCTATCGGATTCTTGCATCAATCCATCATTTCTTTGCTTTTTGTTTGTAGAAAGGAACACCTAGCTCATCTTGAAGATTCTAGGTTCTTTCCTAGATATTGCCAGTGAACTTCTCTAAATATCTCAAAATAAACGATAGTTGAGTGCAGCGAACCTTCCTCTTCTTGTGAATCCATTAATTCAACACCCACCTTCAGCTTCGCACCAAGCAAATTTGATAGATACAGGATTGCAGTCACCAGTCGTCAGCACAAAACCCACTTTGGAGGTCTCTTTTTCACAGCCCAGGAGCAGTTCGTCTTCAGTCGGGATATCTTCTATATCGATAGTCGCCCCTCCATGTGTGTATGTAGAGTTTTCGACTTTGCTGATGAATAGACTGCCTCTAGATACGCTGGCAAACTCAAAAATTATGGATATTTTGCCCACCTCAATGCATAAAGATGGCGTTGCTAGAGAAATAAGTTGATGATGTGGAAGATCCGCCCACTCAATGACTATGGATGGCGCACCGAGAAAATCCATCGCTCTAGTTGAATGGGACTCATCACTTTCAAATACATCCACTTCCGTGAGGACTTTGCTAACTCCGCTGGTTGTTGACGGAGATGATGCCGGCACGATAGAGGTTGAAGTCGCCGTGTGAGTCACAGGACTACTGCAGCGTGCCTCCGCTGTAGTTGGTACCCTGCTGATTGTTGAAGCAGTGTCGGTAGAGAATTGCCAACCTGGAAGATGAGCCTTGCTTTCACAATCGCCAACACCGCTTGCTTTCCTCTGTATAGGAGTTTCCCGCAGTCTCGCCATGTCGTGGATCATGCTCTGTATAAGATTCTGAAATCGGGAAACCTGGTCCAATGTCATCCAGCACACGTTAGGAACCGTCCACTGGGGATATAAATGGTTGTGAGAATGAGATACGCGATATTGGCCATGTTTTCCGATAAATAAATCGCAGAGAAAGCATGCTGATTTGCTGGACCCAATAGCTCTAGGTTGAGGGTCATGCGGAAATTGTTCGTAGTGAAGAACGAGTTGAACCTCACCGTGAACGTGGCAATGTTTGATCGCGCCAGTTGGCTGCGTGATTGGTGGCGCTACGCAGTGCTCAATCTGGATTCTCTTGAATAGCCGACGGTGGCGAGGTTGTCTACAAATTCGTAGAAAGTCCTTACAAAGTCCTAGATAGCGAGCGATTTTGTCAATCTGCATCACCTCGCGATTTTGATAGACCATTTGGTTAGCTCCTACGGATTTCAGGTATTCTTCCAGAGATCTACTCTTCCTTTGAAATGGTATTAAAAAACTTTTGCGAACTGCCGCTTTGAAAATCTCGTGTTGTACTTCGGGATCCCCTGTATCGACCACCTTCTCGTAGCAACAAGCCAAGTCTTCCAGCTCATAGATTAAGCTTGCGATAGCTTCGTCATCTCTCCAGCCCACGGTTGTTTTCATCTGCTCAAGAAGACTGTTAATCCTTAAGTGTAATGGAACTTGATGTCCGTTGTGCTTGCGGGATCGAAGTCGCTCATTCAAACGCTGGGAACTGAACGAAATAACCTTATCGAACATATCTTCACAGAAATCGTCTCTTGATTTACCTAGTATTCATAAGATTTTCTTTGAAGCTAGATTTCTGAACGAATCTTTGGGCATGGCAACGCACCTTCAGCGGCATACATTTCCACACGCTGCATGACACCCGTCAAGCCCGTGACCACATCCAGTTTCGGTGTCTCGTTTGCAGATATTCGAATTCGCATCTCGGTCTCATCACCCTTCATGCCATGGTGCTCCTCTATCGTCGCTGCGGAAACATATTTGGCGCCCGACTTCCTTTGGGCAAGGAACGCTATATGGTCGGCCAGATGGATTTCTTCGGCGGTTGAGAGTATATAACAACTGGATTCCTCACGCTTCTCGCACCGATAATCTGCTGGGCCCGTTGGAACGCCGTTCCAGGCATGAAGTTTGACAATCTGTTGGTGGAAGCAATGGGTATTGGCTGGATTCCAAAAATCTGAGGACGCAGACATTGTGGCAATGAGTTGAAGTAGCATATGACTGATGCTCAGCAGGGCGACTAATACACTGATAAACACCCACAAACCGTTGTCAAGACCTACATGGCCTCACATCTCTGCTTGTGGTAACACTCCTGACCAAGAATAATAATATCGCAGGGTGGAATGCAGCCAACCGAAGCAAGCCATCCGCATTCATATTATCCCTCATCTGCCTAGGTATATCAACACCGCGGCAGAGGGCATATTGAAACTTCCTGAAAAGTACAATGAGTTTGTTTGCAAGCTCATCAGCGGCCAGCGAATACTATATTCCTTTTTCCGACCTTCTAGTGGCAGCAAGCGCCCGATATATGCTTGTGTCACCCGGGTAGCTTGCTGTCTTCCTGGTCCTCGCATTAGTCTTTGCATTAAAAGTCAGCTCTTCAGCGGTTTCATGCAGCCCAGCCCAGTGGTTGTGTACGAAGGACTGTTCAACAAGAATAAGTAATTTCTTGGTGTTAAACTTTTCCTCTATTAACTCCTTATCCTCGAACGAGCCCCAGTCTTCTGAAGAGTAGATGGTCCATGAAGAGTAGTCTCATCTCATATGGATAGATGTGTTTGATAAGTCGCCGCAGTGAAGATCTGGCACGGCATTGCGAACTTGGAGTATTTGGATGCAGGTATTTCGAGCCAAATGTGCTGTCAGGTTTCCAGAGCTCTCCTTGAAAGTCGCAAATCTTGACGTCTAGCTTCTCACCTAGTAGCAAGTTATTGGCAACAATATTACGATGTAAGACTCGGTTTCTATACATTATCGTACCGATTTCTATGCCTTTGAAATCCATCTGGGTTCCCTCTGAACCTAGGACAATATCATCTGGAGAGTCGAGCCAGTAGAAAACAGCCGATCGGTTAGGTGCAGAAGACTTGCCTCCTGAGTCCTTGTGAGAGATATCTCATCTAACGGCTTTAAAGACTAGTTAGGAAGTATGAATACTACGAAATCTTTCTTCGACAGTGCCACTTGGATCCAAATCAGAGATTTTCACTCTGACATCAGATTTATGACTTTGTGGAAACCAAACTGGCGCTCATAATTGACCATGCATGTGATGCGGCCGCTTACACGATTGTGCTTGATTACGAGCCTATCAAAGCTCTCAATTCGAGCTAGATGAATGAACAACCTAAAGAATTACCTAACCTTGCGCGCCCCGCGAAGCTTGACAATCTGCGACACGAATCTCTGGTCGGCACCTGCGCAAAGCGAGAACGATTATCTGATGAGGTCACTGTAGGACAGAAACATGGTTGACTTCGCGCTGGACGACGATGATCATGGTGATTAGGTCTTGTGCTCCATGATATTCTTTATAGCTGACATCCATATCTGTAGGTTCGAATGCGAGCTCCGACAACGAACAGGATGAATTGATGGAGGATGCAGATGAGCTCGATAATGATGGTGATGGAGATGGCGATATGGATGGAGACGGGGAAGGAGATGTCGACGATGACGATAATGACGACGACAATGGAGACGACGACCAAGACCAAGATGATGGGGAGGGGGAGGAGGATTCTCCTTCGCAGACGAGAAGACCGAGTTTACCCATGACAAACACGAGCTCTACAGATACACCATTATTTGGGCAGGTGAACGGCGTTGGCCCGACATCACATCCAAATCCGACTCTGACGAGAACATCAGCCTCGCCCCTCCACATGTCAGCGCCGTTGTCATCACCGAGGTTGAAGTTTGAGGTCCGAGCCGAAGCCCTCAATGCCTCCACTTACGATATTGTGCCTACCATAGCTGCCCCGCAGAGCACATCAATCAATGCGATAGCAGCAACTCCTGATATGCGATACTGGTTTACTGGAGGGTCGGACTGTTTCATAAGAAAATATGATGGTGTTGCTACGGTAAACGGCAAGACGCTATTGACAGTGGCTCAGAGACATCCCTTCGTTGACAGTGTTGTAAAAGCAGGTGTACTTATGAGCTACTGGGATAACGAAGAGCCGATCATCAAAGGCGCGCCTGGCGAGGACCACCCTCTATCACCGGTATATTCGCTCGCTGTACAGTCCGAAGCTTTGTGGATGTTGTCTGGGCTTGAATCGGGAAGCATAAATTTACAATCCGTGCGCCATGATGAAGGAAAGCGGATTGCTGCGCTTTCCAAACATACATCGGCTGTGTCGGTTCTTACTCTTGCCCGGGATGAGAAGTCGGTGTTGTCTGGAAGCTGGGACAAGAAGATAATGGATTGGGATTTGAACAACGGGCAAGTGAAACGCTCATTTGAGGATAGCGGTGGTCAGATCTCAGCGATTGAGATACGGCCTGCTTCAACTTTGCCAGTGCCAGAAGAATCGGGCGAACCAACTCCGCAGAATGGAACGTTTTCCAGCAACAATGGCGACAAACCTCTTCTGAATGGTTCTTCTGGGGGGCTTAATGGGACATCAAATGGAATGAATGGAGACGCCGGGAATGAAGATGCCCCTGGGTCGCCCGCGGATTCGCTTTTCGGGGGCGGGACTGATTCACTGTTTGGAGACACCGATGGACTGGGAGCACCCTCTGGAGGAAACTTTGGCGATGACGAAGATGAATTTTCAAAAGCCTTGGAGATAGGCATGGATGATCGCCCCGAATCACGAGGGGATCTGGCTATGACAGACGCACCGCCTCCACCGACAGCGGAGGAGCCTTCCATCTCCCAAGACAATGTTCCTGGTGATGACTCGAATACAATTAACGGCCTTCCACACTCCGAGGAAATATTGGAACCGAAGGAGCCGGAAACTCAAGATGCTGCAGCGACCTCGGATTCTACATTTCTTGCGGCATCTATCAATGGTAGTATTCGAGTATGGGATCGACGGCAACCCAATCCAATTGCGCGAATGCTGCCTAGGACCGGAGTACCTCCATGGTGTATGTCTGCTTGCTGGTCTCCTGATGGGAACTATATCTATGCGGGCCGCAGGAATGGAACAGTCGAAGAGTTTAGTTTACATAAAGGACTTAGGCAGCCGGAAAGGACGTTCAAGTTCCCGAATGGAAGTGGTGCAGTTAGTGCTATGCGGGCCATGCCTAATGGCCGACATTTGATATGGTATGTGCAGTCATCTGTAGTCAAGAGCCTCAGCTAACAATTTCTTAAGTGCATCTCACGATATTTTACGTCTGTACGATCTCAAGCAACCTGTAAATAAAACGCATTCCACTGTACCTTTTCTTATCGTTCCCGGTCCTCCTCGAGCTGGTGTCATATCTGCGCTGCACATCGACCCGACTTGCAAGTACATGCTGTCCGCCGCTGGGAACAGAGGCTGGGAAGGCAGCACCACTGAAGTTCTGATCGGATATGAGATTAACATTCCATCATAAGGTGGAATCAAAAAAGAGGTGGACGGTCCCGACACCCCAGGTCTAGGAAGTGTGGGAGGCTTTTGGCCAATGAAACAAAACAAAATGGGTCGTTGCAAACTGAATGTGGCTATATGGTTGTTTACAATACGATCTAGTATATAACATTACAAAGGCGTTTAGTGGATGGAGATACCTTGGGTTGCGTATAGTGGCGTTAGAAAGATTTACATGTTTGGTCACAGTCTGACAGATTGAAGAGGACTCTGCCTGTTCAGATTACCCCAAATAATACGAAGTACCTACATTGAGCTCCTTGGATTAGTTCTAGACTGCAGTGTCTTGAAATGCTGGGGAAGAGATAACGCCCTTCCCCCAAAACTGACCTGGAAGCAGAAGTCTAGCGGCCTGGAAGTTTCCAGAATATTGCTGAAGCAGCGGATTCATACATTCTGCATTTATGTGCCATGTCCTCCCCAAATGACTGCGATTTTGAAGAATACTGCTTGAACGGAGGGAGGGGTGCAGGTTATTGAATTTGTGGTGAAGCGCATGGGATAGTCTTTGTGAACGTAAGTCATTCATTTGCCGCGTTTAGTATCTAAGTCAAGCATCAACCATTCTTTGTGGTCAATTTTGAAGTACATTCTAACCTGGTCAAGCAGGCTTCTCTTTGAAATTCTTGGCGACCTCATACGTGCATCAAAGAATTAGTCCTTCCACATGAAAAGGTCCGAACTGGATGGATGTCCTCAAAGACCCTTCTCTACTTTGGTTGTCCGTTTCCACTAGCCTATATTATTACCCACCCCCACCTGAGGGATGACACTGTGGTTCTCCATCAAGACTTGGTTTGAAGGATGGAACCGAATCGCATTTGGCAGAGGCCGGAAGGGCCGGAAGTCAACCTTTACGACGGAGGTATTTTTCCAACAGTACGATGTGAAGGACGCGTATATGATACACGTAACCGCAAATGGTATCTTCTCAAAGTCGGCACGGATGACTATGATGAAGATCGGATGGAGGAGATTATTAGAAAGTGTCTTACGACATATTACGATAATTTCGGAGGCCCGCCCCCATTCAATGTTATAAGCATAAAACATCTCGACGATGATAATTTGGAATGCTCCACGGTGCCCAATCACTTAGTCGACAGACCCCTAATGGAGAAGAATCTACACTACTGTCCTAAGGAGGGGCCTCCTTACCTATTACTTCTTTTGATCAGGTGATAGACAAGTCATTCGTGAATGCTGGCGTCGACAGATGCCGATGGAACAGTAAGGACTGCGCTTTCAAACGAATCGACTTCGGTCCCTGCGTTTCCAGTGTAGGCCGAGATATCAAGAGCAGGGAAACATTGATAGAGGCCATGAATCATGACGGCAAACAACACCGAAACGCCGACGAGATCATGGAGGAGCGATTCAATATTCTACCAATATTAGCAGTTGTTAACATCGAGGATGATGATGGCAGCCACGCGGTTAAGGGTATCCTGATGCCATTCGGTGGTCAAGATCTGGAAATTTTGTGGGAGTCCGCCTTAGGCTCTACTACTTCTCCATCCCGTCCTGCAGACCTTGGGATCACTATCGAACAATTAAAAGATCTCACTCGCGGTGTTCGTGAATTGGCGCGGGCAGGTGTTATGCATGGAGACATCGTCGACAGAAACATACTCAGAAAACCGACCGGGGTAGCCACTGCGGACGGAACTCAACAGTACCGTCTTGTCTTGATTGACCTTGGCACAGTAGCACCAGAGTACAAGAACGACGCGTTTGCCCTTGGTCAAGTGTTCCTTTGGTGCAAGGAACGCTGTTTATGGGATAGCAAAGAGCAGAGGAAAGTTGAGGATGCTGCTCGGGTTCTGATGGAAGATGAAGATTTTGATTGGGCGGTGGATATTTTAGGTGGTCATAGATACAATCTTAGGCAGCGATGAGTAGGGCAGGTAGGGCGTATATGAAGCAAAAGCTGGCAATCATTCTTTGGGTGTAGAGTATTTGAATTTCATGAATATTGTGGTTTTTATAGATTCAGGCACCAGGGGTTGTACTCACTATCCGACCAACTTCAAACTTCGAAATTCTCAATATCCAAATCTGGTTTCAACAATCAGATGTAGATGTCCAAATTTGATATAAAAAATCGGATCTGGATATCTATTTTGATTTAAAGAATCGGATTTGGATATTGAATATAATTGTACTTAGGTGTATGTTAGTTCATGATGTTCAAATATTACTTAAACAATCAAAAGTTGGTCGGGTAGTGAGTGCACCCTTTGGTGGGTTACAGTTCACTTTCTCTGCACATATCCAACTGCAGCTCGAAGACTAGAACTCGTGATATCTAAGTGAGGTGCCAATGTGGAAGCTACAGCTTCGCGCACGGGGTAGAGCTCTGGCAGTTTGTCTACCTCACCAAGGGGTGTACTCATTATCCGACCAACTTCAACCTTCGATACTCTCAATATCCAGATTTGATTTAAACAATCAGATATATTTAGGTATATAATAATTTATAATACTCAAATATTCCTTAAACACTCAGAAGTTGGTCGGGTAGTTACTACACCCCCCTGGTGCCTTGTATAACTAACCGGGCCCCCCTCCATCCCCGTTTTTAATGATAGGTTTCGCAACAATACTCGGCCTACTCGGCCTTGCAGTCGACGTCTGTCCCCATGTTCCAGTCGTCCTTGCTTCCACCTCCAAAGCCTTCAAACTAGGTCTCACCCAGCCCCACCCCGTACAATTCTTCCACTGTTTCTGTGCCCGAAGAACCTCGTGCGGCACCTGCAAAAACGGCTGGTAATTCTTAATTCCATTGCGCCCCCACGAAGTACAACCCCTGAACCACGGACAGGACTCCTTAAACGGCTCCAATGGCACGGTGTTGAAATCCGCATAGTTGACTGGGTAGCCTGTTTGTGGATATTTGAACCTTACGGAGGAGAGCGCGGAGGGAGGCAGCGTGAGTGTCAGGTCTGCGACTGTTGGTCCGCACTTCCCGTATCGGGTCGTTAACCCGTAGCCAGTGCTGCTGTAATGTCCAATTACGGTTCGGACAACCAGATAAGCGCTGGGCGAGGTGAAAGTCATATCTCCCAACACAACAGTATTGGGATGCCCGTACCTCGTCGGAGTTGGTGTTACGGTAGTCCCATTTTGCGCGCAGAAATCACCAGATACAGTGGTGACGGGCCAGTAGTATAATGTCCCAGCATCGGGTGTAACGGTACATTCCCGGTCGGTTATTGCAGGGCAGGGAACTTCTGCCTCGGAACACGGCGGGAGACCGTCGGATTTGATTGCAGAAAGGGCTTGATCGGACTCTGTAGCTGTGGACAGAGCGGAACTGCTGCTACTCCATGAAGACCATAGTTTCGAGCATTGCGGTGAGTTGCGGGAGTAGGTACATGCAGGGGGCTTGTCGGTTCGGGTTACGGACTGAGGGTACCCGGTTGAGTAGTTGTAGTTTGTTGAGTACGATGTTGCTAGTGTGGTTGTCGGGACTCTTTCAGTCAGCCAGCTGTATACGACGTCGGGACATAATTCAGTAAAGGTTGCGCTGCTGTAGTCCACGGTTTCGACGTTATAGTAGGTTTCTATGTAGGTAGGAAGAACCAGGTCGGTTGAATTCGGGAGGCGAATGATTGATAAGTAGCTTGATGTCGATGAAGATCTATAGATACTCCAGGAGCTCCAACATGCAATCGCAGGGTCTCCTCGCTGTAGATCTGGTGCACTTGCCTGCTGCCCCTGAGTCGGAAGAACCGCCGGAGCCGTTATGGTGTTTGAGACAGCTGCTAGAATGTCGTCAGTCTACAAAAATCCCAATGTCCAACATGATGTGGTCGAATGCAACGCTTGAAAGATCTCGCAGAATGTGGCGCACTTACAGGCAAATGCAATTCCTAGATTGCAACACAGAACCGCCACAAGGCAGAGTTTCCTATTCGTTGGAAGCATCATGAAATGTCCTCTAACACAAAGTTTGTGAGAATCGCCGTGTCTAATTCTTCTAAATCTGGGGCGGCTTCTCATGGTTTTATAAACCGCAATCACGAATGACGATAACGCCACAGCCCATCACGAGCTCGACTTTCGGATGCACCTCGTCATTATACTGTTCCACATCGCTGTCGCTCAGCTTGCCCCTCACATTTATGTGTACACGTTACGAGCGGCTCCAACGCTTGGGTTGCAGCAAACTTTGAGAGCTGCAGCTTTGAGATATATACCAGCCGTCTCTCGTATTGAATGTGGTACGTACTTCCCCTTTTGAGCAGCTGAACGATCTTGGCAATGTAGAGTCGTTTAAAATCGAAGCCTCTTCTGCTTGGCGAACAGCATCTCATATTTTCCGATGCATGTTGTATGAATCTTTGACAAACAATATTGTTTTTTCGCATCTGGTATCATGCTCGGCGAATAATGAGCAACTATAAAGCCTGTAGTAGACAACTTAGATTGGGGCTCTGTAGGTGATAATCTCCACAACTTTTGATGCCCATTGATCCTTCGTGTCAGCACCGGCTGAACTGACTGCGGGGTACAACAAATACTTTCTGAAGTGCGGGGGACTCGTGAAGCCCGGGCGAGAAGGCAACAATGGTTTCGCTGAAAATCCATGATCACTTTTCAATGTTCTTGAACAATAATAGGACTGATTTCAACTAGTTCCTCTAACACTTGTCGGCTCCGGAGTGTAAAGAGAGGGATTCATCTCGTTCATCTTCCAATCATATAGATCTAGGTCTTTCGGAAGCTAGTCTTTCGTTACACATAAAGGGTACCTACGATAATCCTTTCTCCTCTTGTTGTTCTCTACCTGGTCTGCCACCAAAACAAGCCTTGCCTAGAAGGTCAGTGACAGGTTCTGCCGTATTCCATTGCCTCCTGATTGCCCCCAACTCGTAGCAAGGCCCTCGCTGTGGGGGCGTAATCAAATCTGGTGGGTAGTTAGAAGGTTGGATGGAGAACATTTGCCATTGCCAGTTTAACGGGGAGCGGCAGCCACCAAGCTCGTGATAAGCTACAACAGTGACGTCTAGCAGCTCTAACTCGGAACCACTAGCATTTGCTCTGCGCAATTTGATGGTAGTTGTAAAGTCTGTTGGGCATATAGAACAGGATCCAGGGACATCATCACAGTTCTCTAAAATGTTGTTGTTGTGCGTGAATCGAGGATCTGAAGGTAATAACTCGGAATCTGTGTTGGGCCGGTGGGGGCCCCTCCATATCTCCTACATGGGTGTGTCGTGATATGTGGGCATATATTGCGATTGTAATATATGAGCATTTTGTTTGTTATCGGATAGTTGGGCAACTGACGCTCCTTGCGCACTAAAAGGCGGTGCGAAACATGCAGGAGCAACTGATCCTGAACAATTCGAGCGGCAGTTCTGGTTTCCCAATTTCCCAAAAAGGAAGGATCTTGCTTTCAAGCCTGCTAAGGCTAAGTCCATGGCCAAGTCCAAACAGATGAGCGTTCATGATCAGACGAACCTGATGCCAACCGATAAACAAGTCTCCGAATTTTATAGTCTCAGGTTTGCACCGCGGCTCCAAAGCGCTCCTGCTTCGAGGCCTGGGACCCAGGAATACGAGAAATGGTGCAGTTGCGTGCAGTTGTAGCAGAAGAACTGATCCCGGCTGACACTCTCCTCGAGTAAAAGCAGAAGATTCTGCAGGCCCTAGTTATCAAGACGACCTTTCACGACAGGAAAGAATGAGTGAATAGCTAACTTGCAAGCAAGGGTTAGCGCTACAGAGGACTCAGGCGGAAGGCATTCCAATATCTGAAATACGATGTCGAGAGGCTGGCATAATAGTAGGGACGTAGCTTGCGGGTCTACATCACGCGACGGCCACCTGAACCAACGATACAAGTGTCGTCTTAAGGGAGTCAAGATATCAGACATCCCGGCGAAGATGCTCAGAATGTCGCGCAAGCGCAAAGCGAGTAGGATTTCCTAGAGAATGCTGAGCGTCCCAGTGAAGGGTTTTATGTTCTACTTACTAGATATTGAAGATTACAAAACCTTTGGTTCTTTGTGACGTTGTGAAACCAGTATCACTACAAACTTAGTTATGCTCGTCCATGGCTGGCTTTAGCAATATTTAAAACAACTGAGAGTTCTTAGCAGATGATGGCGCATTTTCGGAGGAGAATCGAACTGGTACACGAGTGAACTTAGAGGTTCTAACCAGACACGCGGTGGAGTTTATTTAGTCCCCGCACACTCAAATTCCTAACCCAAAAGTCGCCAGCGATTCAAAAATCAACAAATTTAAATATTAAAATTCGATTGACTTGGAAGTGTTGAAATTCTTAGGAAGTATCTTGACAAGAAATTAGGAACAATTTTAAGGCTCTTTTGGATATATTTGGATAGAGGGATTTAAGACTTTCAAATCGGATTTTGGTGCTGGTGTGCAGACTAGACTCCACCGCGTGCCTGAAAAGGGAGCTGCCTGTAGTAAATTAGGTTAATATATTGCCTTAGCGCCTGCTCTACCACAATCACCAGATTAGCGTTTGTGGTTTAGTGGTAAAATCCATCGTTGCCATCTATCCAACTTTGGATACAGCGTCGATGGGCCCCGGGTTCGATTCCCGGCGAACGCAACTTGATAATATTCTTTTATCATTTTTTTGTATTCATTTTGGACAAACTCACACCAAAGGCGAGAAGTTCCCGGTTTTTTCAACCCCACTCTTTGGTGGCTGCCAGGTCTGAATGCGGGGATGATGGACAGGTCGAAGCGAGGTCGGGGATAAAGTTGGTGACGATGCGAATCGACTGCTGTTTGGCCAAAGCATGCGAGTACCTTCGTCGCTGACCAAATTATTGCCGGATATGACATGAAAAATAAACAACAAGGAGCCATGGCGAGGAATTCGAAAATGAATGCTCTAAGTCTCTACATTTTGACCTTTAATTGCGGTCTCACTCTCATCGACACAGACGCATTCGCATCTCAACTATTCAGTGGTCTATCCACCCCTCAACTCCCAGATATCCTCGTCCTCTCTCTACAAGAAATAGCGCCCTTACCATATTCCCTAATCGGCGGCTCCTTCTTGATCCCTTACTTCAACCGATTCCACGATGCTGTCGAAAAAGCCACCAAAGCACTATCCTCCGACGGATCAAGCTACACCTCAATAGCAGCGCGAAATGTTGGCATGACAGGAATCATGATATTCGCCAAAGATCCCACCCTCATCCGCGACTTAGAAGCCGGCGCCGTGGGTGTTGGGCTCTGGGACATGGGGAATAAAGGCGCGATTGGGGTGCGCTTTGCATATGGGAATGGAAACGCATCAACCGAACTGACGTTCGTAGCTGCACATCTGGCAGCTATGGAGCAGGAACTCGAGCGGCGGAATCAGGATTGGAAGAGTATAGTTCGCGGATTGGTATTCTCGTCGACGAGTTCGAAGTATGCGACGGCTCTACCGCAGCATGAGGAGGATCGTCCTTTACTTTCTATTTCTCCGCAAGATGCTTCGATCTTCAAGCCTACTTCGCATCTCTTCTTCGCGGGCGACTTGAACTATCGAACTTCGATTATATCTCCTGCTCCGAATGACCATATCGATACATTCCCCCAACCAGACGACGTCCCGTCTTCTTCTAATCATTACAAGAACCTTTTCGAGCTAGACCAATTGAACCAGGAACGCTTAGCTAAACGCACATGTCACGGTCTCATCGAAGCACCAATTACATTCCCACCCACCTACAAATACAAATCCGAAGGACCGTTCATGACATCCGACGACGAATTGAAGAAGTGGCCGTGGGCTAAACACCGCTGGCCTAGTTGGTGTGATCGCATCTTATATCTGGACGTGCCGGCTTGGACGAAGAGCAGGTATCCGCAGGCGGAAATCACGACGAGGAAGTACTCGGCGCTGCCGCTTTTGCCGACGTCGGATCATAGGGGTGTGGCGCTGGATGTGACGGTTCCGTTGGTGAAGATTGAGAGGCCGGATGAGGAAGACGAGAGTGATGATCCCAGGGTCAAAATGCCGTTTGATCTGGATGTCAATTGGAAGAGGAAGAGAGAGAAGGCTAGGATTTTGGAACTGGTTGTGGGGTGGACTTTGTATCTTACGAGTACGGGGGAGGGAGCGGGGTTGTTGCTTTCGATGTTGGTGGGGATTGTGGGCGCGGTTTTTGTCGCGAGGGCGGTTATTGGAAGTTGATCTTTACTGGTTTGGTCGGGGATCATGGCTTCGTGTATGATTATGAGAATGGAGTCGCTGATGGTAGACGAGCGTTTAGGGAGCATAGACAGACATGGAGGGCCAGGAGAAATATAGAATGATCGAAATTTCAGTCTAAGTCAGACAGACAATCAATAGGAACCTCCAGTGATGCGCTAAAGACCTGATTGATGGACCTAGGGGTGCACTAACTTATCGACCAGACTGATCTGGATTCAGATGAGCCCTTTGGTAGATTCGATGATATTGGATGCTTAGTTCTTGTATATATTTCGACAATTAAAATTTTGATCTGTCCCCTGGGTGAAGAAAGTATCTCTGAGGCTGCTTTACTTAGGGATTATTCATGGTCAAAATCCGAGCGATGAATTGGCAAATTTCGTACGAGTATTGATATTGGCCCCAGATGAGAGGTGCGAGGGCTTCACAGGGGGTGATGGGAGGGTTGAAGCGGAACAGTCAAACATACACTGACTTTATATCTCCTCTTTGATTATTGGAGCATAATCTGGTCATTGAGTATCTCAATATCCAGCTTCGAGCGAACATCTCAAAGATTCAAGTAGACCCGCACCAAGCAGCTCTCATCTCGGTATTCGAACGGGCAATACACTTTCCTTCACGGCCATCTTCCCACTCCTCAATATAAATCAAACCGCCGAACCCAGTCAGACTTCCACGCCCATCCAATGCCCATCTCTCCGCCCATATCCCAGTATCCACCCGCCATAGACTCATAACCTCAGTTAATCTACTCTTCCCCCCACAACTCCTTCACCTCATCCTCACTCAACCGTCTAATCGCAACCTTACTCTTCATATCCGGAATATTATTCCACCCAAACGACCAATCCTTCAACCGCTCCATCTCCTTCCAATCATAATTCATCAAGAACTCAATCACCATCAACTTCTCCATCGTAAGCGCTACATATCGACCTGGACATGCATGTCTGCCTATACATCGGCACCAAAGATTAGCTCAACTCCACTCAACTGATAACCAGGAATTGGTAAAAAAAGAACATAATCTTACCAAACCCAAAACTCATAAACTTCTCACTCGGCATCGCACTCGGCACCGCACTCTCCGCATGTCTAAACCCCTTAAACACCTTCGGTTCATCCCAGTTCTCTGGATCCATATGAACGGCCCAAACACACATTTCGATTCTCTCTCCCTTTTTAATATGAATCTCTTTTTCCTGCTCCTCCCCCTTTCCAACTCTAACACGAACCCCCTCCCCCCTCACCACCTTCCTACTCCCCAGCGTATATGCCAACGGATGCATCCTCTGACTCTCCTTCAAAAAGCTATCCAGCAACCGCAACTCCCCCAACGCCTCTCTAGTCCAGACACCCCCATGTCTCTTCCTCGTCTCGCGGATCTCCTCCCTTAGCCGCTTCGCATATACGTTTTTGTCGTGTCCGAGAATATCGTATAATACGTGGTTGAACGTCATAGCCGTAGTATCCACCATCGCGAAGAGCAGACGCATGACTTGGTAATTAACCCCCTGGACCATTTCCGCTTCCGATTTATCTTTATAAACCCCCCTTGCCTGGACTTCTGCTATGAGCGCCGGAAGAATAGTCCCGTCATCTTCAGATTTTTCACCCGCTCCGCCACGCACACGGGCAGTTACATCCGCAGTCAACATCCGATCTATCCTCTTCACCCTCCCCATCGTGCTCAGCCACGGCGCAATCCAGCCCCAATACCTCCTCGGGAATTTCCGCAACACAATCCCATGGAAGAACACCCCGCGGGCGAATTCAGCTACAGTTTTGATCCAGGTGGGGTCGCGGGCGTATTTTTCGCCGCAGATGACGCGGGAGACGATCATAGAGAGAGAGGTTTGGATGGGCGGGTGCAGACACACGTGTGTGTAGCCGTCGGCGTCGATGTCTTTGGGGGAGGTGCTGGCTGGGGCGAAGTTCTGCTGGAAGGCTTGTCGGGTTTCGGAGATCAGGAGGGGGATTACGGTGTTGAGGGAGCGGGTCATTTTGGGGACGAAGTGTGTGACGTCTTCGCTTTCGGGGCGGAGGAAGGGCATGAGGGCGAGCATCTGGGGGGCTGTTAGTTTGCTTTCTTTTGCCGTTTTGCTTTGAATAGGGGATCGCGGGATAGGTTTGTGGTTCTGTGGTTGAGGAGGAGTTCAGTGAGGTAGTAGGATCAAAAGACATACCTCTTCGTTTGCTTCCGACGGATCCAAAACCGACGCGCCCATCTTGCTAACCTGGTCGAATGCCGCTGTCGGGAGCGTCCATTGCGGACCACAGGGGCCCATTGTTCTGAATGCTTTTCCTTTTTTGGAATACTATTCCAACACATTCATCAGCTCTGTACTTCTTCTCTCTCTCTCAATGCTCCTCTACCCTCTCGTTCCTTTCTTTTCCTCTCCTCTCCAACTGCCTACTGCCCCAGTCCCCTCCCCTTACCCGTACACACCAACCCCAGAAAACCAATCTACATACCTTCTCATACGCCTCCTCCAACAACTGTTTCCCGCTCTTCCCCCTCCAAGTCAACATATCGACCCACGAATTCTCCACCACCGGCGCATCCGAATTCCATCGCTGCTGTACATACTCCACCACATATCTCAGCAGAAAAAAGCCCACGAGCAGAACCACCGACGAGGACACAGAGAAGTTTTCCATCTTGGAGAATTTCTGTCTGTCCACTATATTATTGACTTTTAATCCACTCCGCAGAACATCCACAATATTCTATTCGACTTTGAACAAATACTCCAAATACTCTAGTCTAAAAACCGAGCATGGAAAGAAAAGAGTTATGTTTTAAATAAAGAAGAGCATTGAATGAAGAGCAAGAAAGCAATTGCTTACACCGATAAGAAAGGAAATCATTTCAGTCATCCAAAAGGGCATCTCATCCAACTATGTATACGCAGGGCTCACTCTCAACCACCCATCTATTGGTCAACTAGATGACAGCCCCTCCATCTCCCTAGTCCATGGTCATACATACCCCATAGTAACCAACAAGCTCGGTTAGAAAGGAATGACCCGAAACGGCAATAATGGAGAAGTCACGATACGAAGGCCTGGCACTGCAAGCGAAGCGACTTTCCAAGCTTGGACCTTGATTGTTCGCTTTTTTTTTTACTGTAAAAAAAATAAGCGACGTTGCCTGCATGTTGGAAGTGCCGTGGTTGCGTTTGCTTCTCGGTTGGAGACTTTTTTGCTTTTGCTCGGAGACAAGATCCGATTGTGTTCAAGTCCAAGCTTTCAGTTGGCCGATAACAGGCCAGACTTGCGGAGTTGGATGTGTATGTACGAGGATTCTATTCCCTCCTCCCTGGGGTCAACCGGCCATGTTATGCCTATCAAATCCATCTCTTTTGGAATGGTCAAGTATGGACCTGGCTAGGTACAAGTGATAAACATATTGTAACTGTAACGTATGCCCCTCCTTCTCCTTCTTCATTATCTCATCTTTGTCCAACCGATGTCTTGTACTGTACTCGAGTCCTCCGACCGATTTTCTCCCAACCGAGCCCTCCTCTAACCGACTCCAAAACGAGAAATACCCCCATATCTTTGAGTCCCCACTACGCCACTCCAGAACGCCGTTTGTTCCACCAAGGCCAATTCAAATATACAATAAGTTACGGAATACACCGATTCGTCATCCGCAACCTCATTCATCAAAACCGTCCACCTTTTATGCTCGCTTCCATGCGTGGATCGGATCTAGAAATCTTTAAAGCAATCGTCCCACTTCGCTGCTAGCTCATCGGTGTAAGGGTCTCGTCCCTCCTTTTCATCCGGATACAAATCGAAGTTTTGTGCATCGCCGGGGTGTCTTAATGGAGGGATTATTGGTCCCCGGTATTTCCTATAGTAGACATCCTTCCATATTACCCCTCGGAAGAAAGGGTGATCTTTGACCCGCGCAGCACCTCCAGAGATGTTTCCAAGTCGTTTAGATCGGTCGACTGTGCAAAATTGGCGAATGATGTCTTTTGCTGACGATGAAATCGCTGGCTCGGCGGGGAACGAAATCGGTTTGGTGACAATCCTAGCGAGCAATCTTGTGTTAAACACTGGCGGCTACCATGTGCGGATGTGTAGATGCTGGAAATACATACTGTTTGTAGATTTCTATGGGGTTTGAGTGCCAAAATGGTGGATACCCGGTCAGGAACTCGTATATTAAAATACCCAATGCCCACCAATCGACCGCGGTAGTGTGTCCCTTCGACTGGATGACTTCAGGCGCGAGGTATTCCGGCGTACCGCACAGCGTGTATGTTTCCCCTTTCGAAAGTCAATCGGTGTCCTTGCTTCCTTGGATTCGCAGTAACTTACTGTTACCCAAACGTTTCGCAAATCCAAAATCGACCAACTTTATGTGTCCTTCAGCATCCAGCAAAAGGTTCTCCGGTTTCATATCTCTATAGGCCACGCCCTCCTTTTCGTGTAGGAACTCGAGGATAAGAACTATTTCCGCAGCATAAAACCGTGCCATGTTCTCGTCGAATCTTTTGGCTTTTCGAAGGTAAGAGAATACTTCGCCGCCAGGGCAGTAGTCGAGCTTGAGGAAAAAGAATAAGATTAGCCTATGTTACAATGGGAGCTAGCTATCGACGTAACTGCTGGTAGAATGGAGGTCATTAGCGGAGGAAGCTTACTAGCATATACAGTGATTCATGATCAGAGAAAGAAGTAATTAATGTAGTAATGAAAGGATGACCAGCAACATCTGAAAGAACCGAACGTTCATGATTAACATGATCGACCTGTTTGAGCTTGATAACTGTAAAGTGATCAGCAAGTGCCATATCCGCACCGCAGCCGTGGAACTCATGCCTTCGACTTTCCGCAATACCTTCAGCGCAAAGAACTTATTGCGATCCGCTTCCGTCGGAGGATTCGCAAGCCGTACGAGCCAGCTACACAGAATCAGATATATGAGCGCGCCAGGTCAAAGAGGGGCTGGATATCGTACACGCGAGCAAATGTCCCTATTGAGAGCGATTAGCATACATGCACCCGGCTACACAGCACAGCATAGCATAGCGGCACAAGATCTCAGCAGGGAAGCAAGCATACCCGTTCCCAAAGTCCTCACCAGCTCGAAATCATGCACGCTCAAGCGCTTCGAGCTCCCACCCACATCATTATTGCTCGAGTGCTGAGCGATCTCATCGGGCGACAGTGGGTGTTGTTCCTGCTGAGCAAAGTGACGGACGATTTCCACCGGTGCGGTCGTAGTTTCTGCCATTGCGATACTGGAGACGGGAGAAATAAAAAACGGTTCGGTGCGGTGTCGTATTCTTCTCGACACGCAGGAATGTCGCAGGGCGAAAGGCGGGCTTTACTGCAAAACACAGACAGGAGTTGCCATGCGTTGTCGCGAAACTCCAGATGCGCGTTCGAGAACGGGTGGAAGGTGGGGCCCCTGTGTGATCAGATGAAATTCTTATCCTATGCGACGATAATACGTAGACGTCCAATTGACGTTTGAGCTCCGCGACAGACGTTCGAGCGTGGCAGCGTGGCAGCGTGGCAGCGAGATAGCAATTGATGTATATAATTACCGAGAACGTATAATGTATAGCTTGAGGTGCAAGCAATTGGCGAGCTGTAGAATCAGCAAAATCTTGAATGGTGGTGAGAACTGGAAATGGTGAACAGTACGGTACTGGTTGTTCTCAGTTCAAGGCACGGATTGTGAATGTGTGGTGGGGGTTTTTGGGTGGATTGTGCCGGCTCATGACGTTTTAGTTCGGCGTCGCCGCTGTTTCATCCGATACTTAACCTACGACCTACCCTCGCCAATGCCCAAGTAAAGCCGGCTGAAATCCAGTTTAACAGCTTTTCAACCGTCAACCGTCAACCGTCAACCGTCGACCAGGAGAAATGTTTATCCAGGAGAGACCATGGGAAAGTTATGAGACCATGTGAAAGTTATCAATTACTTACAATTGCAAAAGCGCGGATGTATATGAAGGAGATGTTGGTGTTGACAAACAGAAAAGTCAGAACTGAGAACTGAGAACTGAGAACTGAGAACTGAGAACTGAGAACAAAGAACGCACTTGTACCTACCGACTGGTCATGCAAAGCTTCATCACGACGCGAACAAACCTGGAACGAAAAGCATTTCTGTCAGAAAACCCCACACCCACCCTTTCCATCACGTGATAGTCGATAAGCCATGTGGATCAATCAGATGAATCTGCTCGACGTCGTCATTTACAGACGAGAAAGTAGAAATCCCAAGTTAAACGGCCGCACTGCAGCTATTTGTTGTGTCGTGGACGACTCGGAGTATTAATATCATCCGGATCAACCACCGCAACGGGATCTATGATTCGTGCCTCAAATCACATCGATCCTCGCAATGCAGTCATCCAATACATGCATCCTTTGCCATCAGATTCGAATCAGCGTATGGAGAAAACGGCAAAGGTAGATACTGTGCTGTAATTCCTCCCAGATCCAACTCTCTCCCGTGAGGATCCTGTAACGTTCCATAGCAGTATTCCCGTGCGCAACGGTTCTTGATTATCAATGATACGAAGGAATCAACCTCTTGATTTGCTGCCTGCGTAAACTTGCCAGGCAGTCATTAATTGGGGGAAGATGGGATCTTGTAGCATGTCCGGACCCAAGTTCAGGCATTCATTGCCGTGGAGGCGAGATCTTTCCTTCGATGCGCGTATATGGGAGCGACATGAGGATGGAGATTGGTTGATACTATTGGGTAGCGGTCCAATGGATGTTAATCCGAGCGTGTAGAGACCATATGCGACCATGCGCCGCAGAGGGCATTTCCGCCTATCGAGTTCCGACAAGAGAAGCCTACATGTAGATTCTAATCCCCGAATATGGGTATGCCCTTCGGTATCCAGATCCAAATCGGGATGTTCAAGGCCTGGTAGGAGTTGCAGACTATTTTCAGGCGTGTGCGCCGTCCGTACATACAGGAGGAGAAATTGTTTGACTAGACGCGCGCTGCTCAAATGAGTGCTGTGTCGTCCGAAGAATAGTGAAATCCATCAATTTCGAAATAAAAGATAATTTAAGCATTTACTGCAGATCGCAAGATATATAAATATCTAGAGCTACATTGACCCCAATTGTCCGAAAAGGGGCATAGGTCGGTTAGAGAAAGGGAAACGAGGGGGCAAAAACTCCCGTTATCGAGATCCTCTATCGTCGAATGCGGCTCAGAATAATCATAAGCTGGAAGTCCCATCTGCTCCTTCGACACTCGTAGTATAGATTAACGATTCCTACGAGCGTTAATTCCTAGGATCGGTATTGTTTGCCGCGGCGTAACACAAGCGACCCCGTATTGTTCTAATTTGTCGACGGAGAGAGTTTCCTCCATCCTGGGAGGATGGTAGATGTTTGGTTGACATTGCGTCAAATACGAGATGATCCGGGGAAGGAGAGATATGTGTGTGAAACGGAAGAAAGGGCGCAGAGAAGGATTACAACGTTCCGGATACATCACGTCGATTCGCGATTAAGAGCCTATTTTAAACAGTATTTCTATTGAAAGTATCGTGACGTAGGTATTTTTGCTTTTTATAAGTCAGGAAATGCGAGGAAGTACTAAAATACAAAGAAGCAGAGCGTACTCGTGCATCATGCACAGCTGACCGGGTCGCCGAGTACCAAGTCGAGGTCGTGCGGCTCAAAAGAGTCCCCACGAAGTACCCTCTGACAAAAGCCATTCTGCCCTTAAGTCCTCTAGTCCGTATTCGATAGTCGGTGTCAACCTGTAACCTGTAGAGATGGACACTGGACAGTTAAGATGAACAGACCAGTGGTTTGCCCCACCGGGCGTCCAACAGCCTAACGCATGCGGGCTGATAGGGCGACCTGCTAATGTCTCGGTGACCTAAATGATACTAATGCGGCTCTTGAGGTCAAAATTGGTACCTACTGCTCGATTAAGGTGGATGTTTGGGGGAATCATGCCTATGTCCTTTCGCGGGAATTACTTCCAGGCCATCCCATCAGGTCCTCAGGAATAGTGGGGTCAAATTCAAGAGCTTATCATTCAAAGTAATTCGGAGCCATCCGTATTTACAGTGACAGGAGGGTCTGAATCTTGCGTCCTCCGAAGGAGTCATGTCTCACACGGTAGTTGTACAAGACGACAATGTAAAAATGTGCCGGCGGCCCATGGGCCCGTAATCATCGGGGAATTCCCGCGATACAATCTGGAGCACTGCCTTGGTGGGTCCATCTTAGCGAATGAAAGCTGAAAATCGCTTCAAGTAATACATCTGTTCTGTGTACTAATCCGGTACTCAGTAGTAAGTAATTCTGTAAGCAAGGTCAGGAGTAACTTGTCAGGCATCCGGTCCGGAAGCTCAGCGAGGTGTTGTAGCCTCCGGTCAGTTCTCGGGGGCTGAGCAAGGCACAAAAACACTTTTCGGAGGGCGGACAAGTCTAATCCGGATACAAAACAAGTACTGCTGAAGAGAAAGCCTTCTGTATGCACAATGACTGCGGCCAGACAAGATAAAGGGGCCTTGAAAAACAATAGTTCTATCCGCTAGAATGCCCCTGGCACTAATTCCGTGAAAACTGATGATCCCCCAAACAAAACTTTAGAAAATCTACACAGATTGCAACAGATTTTCTAAGAATACAGAAATCTGTCATGCCCCAAAGTACAACGCCCAGCGCTATGCAAAACCACCAATACTCCTTCCTTCCTTCCTCCGAGACGAACCGATCCAGTCACAGAAAGTGAGCACTATCCTTCTTCCATGTCCTGACCACCCCCTGTCTCTTCCAGTCATTTCCTGCTCCGCGTAAAAGGTCGATACATGGAGTCAGAGTCTGATTTAAGATTCGTCAGCCCTTTGATTATCTCCATAAGTTTTATGACTGGGAGAGTCATTACTCACTAGGCGGAAACCTTGCGTTTCACCCACTCAGTTCTGCAGTATGAACATCTTTGATACTGGCAACTCGGACAATGCGTATTGTTAGCCACTAATATTGGGCCATCGTTGCAGTTGCAGCAATACCAGACTTGGTGAGTGCGGTAGTTTGCCATATTTGACTTTGCGGTGCCTCGTTACTGCGTTTGTGTTTACTGTGACTCAAATTTGCTGTGAGAATGCCGTGATTGACGGTATATCCTGTGTTAGACTGAGGGATATGCGCGTTCGTTCGTGAGATTCTGAGCCACTTGCTTCGAGGGCGAAAGGTCGTAGCAGTGATTGAATTGAGAGTTTGTCGGGATAGAGACTTGAGGGAGTTTAATCCGGAATTTGTTCGACTGCAAAGAGGAAAACGGTTCATTTTGTATTTGCGACGGATCTTCAAAGCTCTCTAACTCCCCATATCTGCCCTATGATTAATGTGCCTGCGCCCTTTTGGGCGGGCCGGCAGAGTGAGGGCGCTGTGAGCCCTCTCGGTGAGAATGGCAGGCCTTTCGGTGGCGATTTTAGGTGAAATTTGCTTGACTCCTTCGTGACATTTGGGATTCCACTTCGACGGACTTTAGTCCGCCTTCTCGGGGCGGGGCAAGGGTGGCTATGATGAGCTAATTCCCCGTTTTCCCCCTGGGCATACCTGCGGTAGTCAGAAATATGTTGTTGCAGGCATAACTATCCTGAAGGCACGGAAGAAACCAGAGGCCAGCAATGCTTTGGAAATAAGCTGCATTCCTGGCGGTAGTGGAATAGCAGGCGAAGATGCTACTCGTAGGTCGGGATAGCTAAAGCAAGACTGACCGAAACTCAGGAGCATTACAAGCTAAGACAAACTTAGTAGCAGGTGGATTGAAAAGAAATAAGGGTACAAACTGGACCCAATCCCTTCCTGAACTAAATTGGAGGAATACTTTCAATATCTAGTATTTTAAGGTATCGTTCACTTGGCATCTCGACGATTGGAACTACCAGTCAATATCGATCATTTCAGGAATAAGCAAGGTGAGCATAAAGTGTCTATTTTCCCATCCATTCATCTCTGACGTAGCGCTAATCTCAAGAAAACCTTTCTATATGACATGAATCTTGGGATAATGAAATCTAATAACCAAGCGCATCCTATGCAACCCAAAACAACCAGTGGCAAACGCTGATCCAAAAACGCTAAGACTGTAAACGGAGCGCGTGAGCTACCAGTCGCAGAAACTTCCATGCAAAAATCCGCCGCGATCCCTCTCAACGCCGTTGAGCTTGAGATTGCTTCGTTTACTGAACGATGCGTTAGCCCAATTAGCAGGTAAGTTATCTGGAATTGATGCAGCATACCTAATAACCACTTCCTCTCGTCTTGACTTGTTCCACGTAACAGCTTGCGCATCTCTGGTGCCCGCACTCCGGGCAAAATTCGATATTTGTTGTCATGCCTGATGATCTGTACTGCCCGTTGGTGTCACGGCAGTAGCAGCAAGACCACACCCACACGTAGTGGCCTTTTGGTTTTGGCGCTGAGGGCATATCGACCTAATCTTCGCGGATTTTGGGTAAAATTGCGGAATGTGTGAAGTAATATGAGGGACGTGTGCTTGAAATTCGAACGCTGAGGTAGATTGCAGCTGTGGAGTGAAAGTGAAGTAAAATGGACTATACAGCAGAGAGAAGATGGTAGATTATCTATCAGAGCATTCTGGGAAATATGAGAAGCCTAGACACTTTATAGACCATCGAACTCATTTCCCAGGTACTTCCAGAATGATGGCTCAGCAACCAGGATTCAACATAGGGCGAGGGCATGAGTATTCACCGAAAAAGGAATTAACCAAACAAAACGAGAGGTCATGTAAGGAAATCTCTAGGGCACCATACTTGTGGGCCCTAGAGTCACTCATTCAATCTCGGTGAAGAATACGATGTTCTTTGGTCATTGTTATGATATAAGATTGGCCAAATGAACGACTGTTCGAGCACCATCACCTTGGGCTCAATCTCGGTGAGTCGTAGACTACGGCGGCTACCTAAAGAGCCCAGAAACTGCACTTCACTCCAAGGAACGTGAGAACTCTATGGATAAATGCCCATCGGAACTCTCCGAGAAAGTTAATCACCAAAGTGATGTCTCTTCGCAATATCCCGCACCTGAGCTGCATGATGCAGCCTTGGAGCTTTCACGAGGCTGCAAAAATGTGCCTGCATTAGCAAACCGAACCACCGGGCCAGGAATGAGGCTCCGGGTGGATCCAGCAAGCATTAAGCCTTCTTTTTAGGCTCCCTAACACAACGTCAGCCCCCTGGTGATATGCGTGCGGCTTAAGCTACAATGCTCAGACTTTCTATTGTATGTGTAGGTCCGCGAAAAACCGAGACCATATTAGGCAGAAATGAGACTGTCGATATGAGCCTCAGGGTAGCAGCATGCGAATGTTGCGTATACTATGTGGGTTAGACCAATCGTTTCGAGGGTCGTAATGTAACCAATACAGACTTGAGGATTTGGAAGACTCACCGGGTACTGGCTAGGCTCCAGTGACTCTGATATGACCTAACAGTATTTTGACTTCGAAATCAGATAATGGCAACGAATAATAAGCTTCAAAGCTGTTCTCTGGTTGACGAGTCACCAGAGGGCGATATCAACGAACAGGAGAGAATTGCAATGTACTCATCTCAAATTTGAAGCTTCTCTAATGTCTGAAAGGAATGGCATTCGTGTGAGCCCCACATGTAGCCAGACTCAAATATCTCCAATTCTCTGGAGTGGTACAGGACGGAGAGTAACCACCTTGCCAGGCCCAGTAGTACACTCATTTTTGATGATCAGAGCTAGGTGCTATGAAGCACATCTTTCAGTGACTGAGATGTAGACTTGGCGGCTGACTTGGTGCATACAACAAGTGCCAGTGAAAACCATCGAGATGCATACCACGCTTGATAGCAGCGCCATGCGTCATGCGCTATATGGAGAAGTTCGATGTAAGTCTTTTGGAGGGAGTAATGTCCATCTGAGGAGGCCGGTGAGTGTAACAGAGAGTTGTTGAAGCTCTGCGAAGGTTTTTGTCTGGAGAGTAAGAAGTACCAGGAAAATATCGCAAACAGGCTGCAGGACTCATACCTATACCTGGAACGAAAGAGCCATGCATAGACATGTAACATAATACGATGTGGAACACAAACTCAAAGCTCTCGAGACCAAAGAAACAGAGGAAGCAGCCGTTTGTATTTATACATTGCAATAATGATAGGCTTCTCTTTAGGAGTCACTACCTGCCACATAGACAGGATGGGCACGCGGGATGTTGGATGGAATGGTCATGCCACCAGCCGCACCGATTCGGGACCGCTGTTGGACGTCGAGGCAGCTCAGAAAGGCTTCAGTTCCATGGCGGATGATACGCAGTGGCTTTATCTAAGTATTCTCTTTGCGGATCAGAAACAGAGCCTCAACTCTCATTGTCCCTTGTGGCAAGATATGGTGTAATATCCTTGCTGTCTCCCATGTTCTCATCCTTGGCGATATGTGCAACAAACAACATTTGCGGAGAGCCTGACGAGCTTCCGCTTCGCCGAAGGCGATGGAGGTTGGGAAAGACAGGCAGGAGATCAAAGCACACAGCACTATAACTCTTGAACGGCGACACGTAGCTGGAATACCGTCTTTGACGGATATATCCCCGCCAACAACACAGGCGCTGCAAATTTTATGAGGCACTTTGGGTGCTCCCGCGAGGCGTCTTCCGAACCGCAAGATTCGAGCAATACTGTACCCCCACTGCAAGAAGTTATAACTCGTACGAGAAGGAGGGCTACCAAACAGCTAGGCATCTTGAAGATATGACATGGTTGTCTGCTTCAAGGTCGCAATAGGGTAGGTGGTAGGTGGCACATCAATGTCAGGTGTTCTCCATTGACACTGGGCGACACATATACCCCCTATTCACATAAGAGATGAAAGCGGCGTCTAGCATGTGGCTCTCAAAGTTGGTTGGTGTTAGCAGATGAGGCTCTTTGGATGCGATTGAACCCAGTACTTTGCAGTCGAGGAAGCAGTTCCAGCATTAGCGGCCTTTAGACGTGATTGGCATGGCCCGTGCTTATTAATATCCCATAACCCTACTAAGGACTGACGACCTCAAACACCATTTTCTTAAACCCGCAGTATTTCGACGACAGCGTTGCTATCGTATCTATCATCGGGAGTTCAGGATGAAAGTGTCTTGTGGAGCAGGAAACCTCAAATTGACGGCGTTATTCATATAGTAATACCTTTCGCGATTGTCGACCATCATATTGTAATGCATTGTTATCGACGGCTCCCTCTTCCTTTCTCGTGGCAACTGCGCCGGCCAATTCGACATGCCCCAAGATGACTTTGAGCGCAACAAACGCGCCGCAAATATATGGACAGCGCGTGTCATACCATGGGTTCTCGCAGGGGTAGTAGGATATGCGACCTACGTCTTAGTCGCTCCTCTTTGTGGTATGAACTAGACAAACATATGGGCATCCCACGAGGCAGTCTACTAACATAGAAAACCTTAGTCAACTATCTCTTGGTCAAGCACAGCAACAAGAGCGCTGCGATCCCTATCCTCGTCATATACTTTATACTATTTCTGTTAATGGCATCAGCATTCCTCCGGGTAGTGTACATGACCACGATCGATCCCCCTTATGCCCCACTGGGAGCTGGAGCGATAACCAGGAGTCGCAAGACGAAAAGAAAGACTGATGACATTGCGGGGGAAGAATATACTTCCGGGGATTCTGCAGCTACTCGGAACGATCCTGACTCTCCTGGGCTTGAATTGTTTTATACGAAGGATGTTTTCACTGTAGAGAGAGATGGTAAACCTCGATGGTGTTCCGAATGCTGTATCTGGAAATTGGATCGTCAACATCATTGCAGCGTTGTTGGTAGATGTATTTATAAAATGGATCATTACTGCCCATGGTATGTCGGCTGCCTCAACTCGGCCAATCGCGCCCCAACTAATGAGAATCTTATCAGGGTTGGAGGGCCTGTGGGCGAGAATAATTTTAAATTTTTCCTCCAGTTCGTTGGGTACACGGCTTTCTATTGCTTGCATTTACTTGTGGTTATGGCATTTTACATCCATCAACAAGTCGTCACAAAGGTATGACCAAAGCCTCTCGCCTGTGCCGGGCACTTCGTTTTAAGTGCTCACGAATGGTATACTGCCGGTCTTCGTTCTTGTGGCAATCATTTACGAGTGAGAGCTTCCACTGACATCTTTTTGCTAGGACGAAAGTGTGAACTCCCAGTTTATAGCAATTCTTGCATTGTGAGAAATGACCAAACACTAGTATTTGCGGCCTGTCACTGACAATGCTTTCTAGAGCTGCCTTCTTTGGCTTATTTACGGGAACTATGGCATCGACATCGGTGAGATTGGCTATATATAATCTTACACAAGTTGAAGACATCAGCCGGCACGGGAAAACTCACGTCTTGGCTATCCTCAAGCCTTCCCTGCAGAGACTGGCCGAAATAAGCGTAGACGCAGCTTCAACGAAGACATACCCCGAGATCACATATCCTCTAAGTATGCCGCCATACTCGGGGAACCCTCAGAACAATTTGCCCACGGTCAAAACTATTAGACATGAGCATCTGTCGGAACCAGTACCGATTGATGTTGCAAGAAATATGGTTAATGCAACAGCTTTTCGTGGAGATGCGGGATCCCAAATATCAACGGTTCAGGCAAGCCAGTCGGTTCGCGATCAACAAGCTGTTCGAACCTTTGCAATTCTTGAGACAGTCCACCCAGGAGACAATCCTTGGGACCTGGGATCGGCTTTACTGAACTGGAAAACGGTTATGGGGGATAGGGTAATCGATTGGTTCTTGCCACTTAAAAGAAGCCCATGCTGCAATCATGAAAATACTGAAAGCCACTTTCAGGTCGGCCCTTGTGTTGATCAAATCCGAGCGTCTGTTTCTTTCATTTCTCCGGATGAATTGCGTGCCCGAAGCGAAGGCTCGCGAAGGCGGCGGTTTTCAACTGATGAGAAACAACGTGAGGAGCGGAAATGGCGCCATTTCCGTCGACGTGATGGCGATAGTACGAGAAAGAAAGACGAAACAGAATTGCGAGATCTGCGGAGGCACACTTTGCATTCCCGGTGATGTTACAACAGCAAAATAAGGCTTCAACTTTCCCCGATCAAGAGCGCCACTGGCAGCTACTACAGGCACCGAGTACATATAACATGATCTACCATGTTGCAACCGAACATTATTGTGGCGAAGGGGGTTGGAACAATCAGATTTAATGGGTTGACATATAATGTATAATATATTGCGAGAACATGGTGCACTTGCACGTGTATTTTTATTAACCACAATGGTCGCCAAAGTCCGATACTTATTGGGCTAGTGAAATACCCCTTTCGATCCTCTATATACTGACGGAAAGCTGAACAACTTCATTGACACACATCAGATCCATAAACCTTGACGGCGTTAGGAAACGATGGTTTGGTGAACTGGCGACCACTTGTCTCGCCAAATTTCTCTCTAAGGGGTATCTGGTTCACGCCCAGTCGCACTGGGTAGTGCCGTCAAAGCTCATCGCACGAGCTACCAATACATCAACCGTTGATTACTCTATATAGCAGTTACTCCCACGCTTTTGTGGCTGTTACCACATGCTAATATCGTGCTGTTTCAACATCGTGACACCGCGTTATCAATTGTCGCCTCATCCTTCAGTCCGATCGAAATGATAACCATGGACTAATTCATGTCGACTACACCTGCGACAGGTATCCTACTCACACGCTGCCACTGAAGAACATGTCGGACATCCAATTACAGCTTGCATCTTAGGCGGGACAATGGTCGTGGGTGCAAAGGAGCTTCATCTGTTAGCTCCGCAGGCCAGCAACTTTACCGGCAACCCCTCGTCTTAAGTGAGACAGTCATATTGCAACGTTCTACCCCCGACACATCATTTGCAGAAGATCAAAGAGAGCTTGACATCGCCTATCCCTGAGTGGACCAGTACACATGGACTGGGGATCATGTCACCCTGCGTGGTTCCTACTCACTGAAATGGCGTTCTGCATTCACACTAGAAGTTTGGAGCTCCTCTCTTCGCAATTCAACGGTACTCTGGCATGCGGATCGAGGTCCTCAAATGTTTGCCCATTCACGCTGTATATTTTGAGGATACCATCCCGACAAAACCACCAACAGTTCTAAACAAATGAACTCCAACTCCTCTCTATGATACGATACGATGCAAGCCAAACCCAAATTGCGCCGAGGAAAAAGAATTCAGTATCGCTTCGTCCAAACATCAACAACCAACAGCCAAGGTTTTGCAAGATTCGCAGTATGGCCCATGGCTGAAGATGATTATGACCCGGCGACCACACGATTACAAGAAACAACCCCAAATATCCAAAGTCTATCCAACTCCTCAAAATGCTCTTATCGTACACTGCTTTGTTTCCTCGACCAGCGAGGTCTCTTCGAAGCTTCGGTTGTAGCTTGCCTTCCATCGCGCCACTCTCGACAATCAATCGTGCCATATTTTGGTAATGCATAACCAATAACTTGCTGGCTTCGGTTCGCCTATTGCTTGTATGTGCGCGGCGGTGGTGGAACCGCGCAAGTGTTGCAGCATGCATGCGTACAATCAGGACAATGCCATCCCCAGATTTCTGAATTAACTTCGCGCCGACAATAACAGCAGATCCACCATCCGGTCATTGGAGGGGGATATGAGGCCATCATTGGTTGTTCCATTGCTGTCTGAAGAATATGTAAGCTTCTGATAACCCTCCACTACTGCTGGCTTACAGTCCTATATCCTGCTGCTCTCGTGGTGCTTAGATGCTCGGTTGATGAGTGTGGTCGCCAGGCTGCGTTAAGTGGAAAGCGACTAGAGATTCAGAAGACGTCTTTCTTTTTACGCTTGGATGATGTCGTGCTCACGATGATGCAGTTCGAATGTCCGTCGACTGGGTGGAACGCCGGTGATATAAATGCATCGTAAGGATTGCCCTTGGAAGCTTGAAGAGAGACGTTCGCCTTCATAACGCCCCGTGCTCAATAGTGTTCGTCCGGTCTGCATTTTGGGCAATTTGCCCGCGCGCAAGGAACTCGAGGATCTCATATCGACCAGCAATAGCATCTTGTCGGCTATGGGTTGGATGCGGCGTAGGTTCTGGATTTAGGTACCAGGCCGTTGTGTTGTTAGAATTCCTTTGACTAGGCTGACAAACATCTTCCGGTCGACCTTGGGTGCCCCCTTAGTAAGGGATTTAGCCCGGGGTTGCTATCTCTCTGGGACTCCGGAGAGCCACTGATGTGGATTGTGACGTCTGCCACTGTATTTTGGGTAACCATACCATGGTTTCTCTGGAATTCAGACCCAGGAAATCCTTTAAGCTTTGCATAGCCGCCCTCGAGCCAGACTGCCGGTGACGGGTGCGCATTCTGGAGTAATCGAGGCCAGCACAACGGTCGTGTGCACACGGAAGCAACTGGTTTTCTCAGTAGGACTAGCCGACGGTTGTTATCAATAGGGTGCCCATCGGGATTGCTATATGCAAGCGATTACGACCACTCTTCAAAGAGCGGTCGCTATACGAGCTCGACAGGGTAGCTTGTAGCCTTCCCGAACCCTTACAAGGCCAATCTCCGCAGTCAAGGCGACCTAGGCGACAGTAAAGGATCTCAACTGCTCCCCGAGCACAATCGGATGACTTGAAATGCTGCAAACGCTAGCAGCGTGCGGAGCTCATGTTGATTGTGAGTATATCTGGAGCAGAAGCTGACATAGTTTTCGATAAAGAGCTGAGGCTGGGTTCTTTTGTAGGGGTGTTGAATGAATCCTCGGTAGAATCTCTGTGCCTCATCCGGCAGGAGAGACCTCAACTGCAGCAACCATACCGGCACGGGGATATGAGACATATTTACTGTTGGCCAAGATGAGTTAGATGACACACAGTGGGTTCTCATGAACTCGCGGGCGAGGAACATCAATCTGCTAAAGTATCCGGTGTCAGCCACTATGTTCCCCGCGCCTGGCCAGAAGTGACAGATACTGGTGGCATAGCCTTTTAACGCTTCAAAAAGATTTATTGGTTATACAACGCTTAGATCTGCACGTAATAATTGGAGAAAACAAAATGATCGCTAGAGCAGCCTCATGTGGTGACACCTGCCAAAGCTTAACGTCGTCACATCCACCCACACTCGGGGCGGCCACCTTCCTTCGGAGCCTCAATTTCAATAGTCACTTGCTGACGGTGGTTGTGCATTTCTAGTTCAGGGCTTAGCATCAAGGCAAGATGCTTGACCGCGCAGATCTAAAAAGAAAGCAGCACTAGATCAGTCCTCCCCCCAACCTGAACCCAGGACTGTGGTAACCTGCTATTTGGGCTGGCAAGTAATCCATCAAACCTCCCTACCAGACACATCTACGCAGAGAAGCATGACAGCTAGGCTTGCTGATCTCTATTCGATCCCACCACACCTCAAGATCCTCTGGACTGTTGCAAAAATACTTATGGTTGGCACTGCACTGACTCCATAGCCACTTCATTTCGCTGAGTCAGAAGTAAGGATACAAATGTAACTGCATGTCGGCTCTTAATACAGATTTTTCTCTCATACTCCACAACTCCTTCAGAGTAAGAGCCGCATTCGTGCCACCAAAAAACTCTTCTATCTGATCGTCCCAAACCGTTCACATGCGCCGGATTTAAGGATCTGGACTGGCCTAGTTTCCACTATGCCAGAAAAGTACACACCAACTCAAAGCAATACCCAATCATGATAAACACAAAGAAATTCGTGCATATGAAGGCATGCAGTCGAGATTAAACATCTACCGGCGGCTACTTTTCTTTCTCATCCCTTGCCCTCTTCCCGTAGTACTGGTCCCTATAGATTTGTCAGAATTTACAATGCAGGATGGCAATCTGATCGATCGAACATCTTGTTCTGGCTGGGTTTCCCCTCCAGCCTATCTAGAGCATCTTCAATGAGCCCAATGTGACCTCTTAGAGTTCCTTCCAGCTCATCCTGCAGAGAATCCGGCATTAGCTTCCCAGCTTTTCCCACGATGACGCGCGAACTCTGGGTAGGACGACCTCCATATTGAGCGCATATATTGTAAACATGTTATTGTCCAATACCACTAGAGCACTCCGCAGAGCCGCCTGCTGGGATTTCTCGTGTGACTAAATGGGGAAGTCGTGGTTGCCAGCTCCTGCACTGGCAGCACGAGCACAGCGTGTGAATCGGATAAGATGCTACCAAGCTATTTGGATGGCAACACGAGTCCGCGAATAACAAGTCGCCATGCAGAGAATTTTCGCGCAAGGGGGCCAGCCTCCTGGATAGCCTAGGTTCTCATGCTACGAGAGAGTGCAGACTATCTCACCTACCATCCCTTACTATGTCTACATAGAGCACTTTCATCCGACTTTTCAAGGATTGGAGACAAGGGACTGGTTGTACAGCTGAAATCAAAGTTTGAATAAAAGAAATTTAGCATACCATTCTAGCTTCGTGGTCCTCTGAAAGTTCAATCATATGCGATCTGAGGTTATAGGTACCTCCTGCAACGCCGAAGAGGGTAGCGAGGTTGATGGCAAGAAGCGTGGCGGGATTCCGCAAAAACGACATTCTTCTTACTTGGAAAGGATCAATTGAAAGGATTGGATAAATGACTGGATCGATATACAAATCTATTCAAGGAATAATGGACGGTATTTGTTCATATTCTCACAATCCTCCTCTGTCCGCCCCCATATCAAAAGCTAGCGAGTGACTATCAAATGTATGACATCAGCACAGAGTAAAGTGCCGACTAACCTTCACTACACTCTACCGCTTTGTCGCGAAACACGTCTCTCCAGAACCACTTAACGCGTCTAATATACACAGAACTTCATTTCCCGATATCTCGCAAATCTTTTCTCCCATTTGCTACGTGCACATTGGCGCGACGTTGTCATCAAATCTGGCAATCTGGTGAGAATTCAACGACGACGCTTGCCACTCAACACCTTACTGTGGTTTGATCGTTGATCGAGTCGCATGTGCGTGGACTACCACAAAACTTCCTCGTCATGCTATTGTGATTCTTTGCAGCCTTCCCTGGAACGCGACTTCGAACCATGTCCTCACCCGAAGCTTTCCAGTCCTCACCACCGCTCCTCACGCCCTCACGCCGAAAGAAGAGCAGGTTCACCTACAGACAGCTTGCACAACTAGCTACCTCGACTACAACATGTCCCTTAAGAGTGATTGCACATGTGGATTTAGATGCATTCTACTCGCAGGTGGAAACGATACGGTTGGGGATTGATGAGGATAAACCTTTGGCGGTGCAACAATGGTATCTATCACTTTCGACTCCTTGATTGTGACCAAAAACCAGTGGGTACACTAGTTCATGGATGGGCTTACGCTTTCCATATTTTACAACTCCTGGCTCGCTGAGACATTTGCTTGATACTTAGGGCTACTCTTTTTAACGTCAAATTTTTTGACAACAGTTGCATCCTCACAAGGCCCTGGTTCTAGCCTTTCAATTTACAGTCGCATCGTCTCAAGACTTGGATGACAGGACTCCAAGACTCAGATTGGATTTGAGCAATTGCTTTCATTTGACCAAAGTGAGGAGAGATTATTTGACTCCATACTACAGCACAACATCATCCATGAACTAGTGCACCCTCTGGCGAAGAGTTTGAAAGATACCAATGCTAATACGTGGTTGAAATACAGGCAGGGTCTCATAGCAATCAATTACCCCGCTCGAGCGTTCGGGCTTAACCGTCATATAGATATTTCCGAAGCCAAGAAGCTCTGTCCAGACCTCATATGTCAACATGTTGCAACATGGCGCGAGGGTGATGAAAAATGGGCGTATCACGATGACGCCTACAAGAATATTGCTACCCACAAAGTCTCCTTGGACCCATACAGACTCGAATCCAGGCGAATATTATCTTGTATAAAGGAATGCTTGCCAAAGAAATTGCAGAAGGTGGAGAAAGCCAGTGTGGACGAGGTCTTTATGGATCTATCAGCTCAAGTGCACATGATACTGTTGGAGAGATATCCGGAGCTGAAAGGCCCGGCGCCGTATGACGATGTTATGGAGAATCTCCCTCTACCCCCTACGACGGTGCTCGACTGGAAAGCGGATGCTTTGGTGGATTTAGACACGAACGAAACGGAAGATGATGATCCTGATTGGGATGATATAGCAATTTTGATTGGTTCTGAAATCGTACGCGCAGTTCGGGCCGCAATACGTGAGAAACTCAAATATACATGCTCCGCAGGAATTGCCCAAAACAAAATGCTTGCCAAACTTGGATCGGCACATAAGAAGCCAAGCCAACAGACGGTTATTCGGAATCGAGCTGTGCAGCAATTCCTTTCAGGCTTCAAGTTTACCAAAATAAGAAATTTGGGGGGCAAGATGGGGGAGGAAGTAGCCAAACTTTTCAATACGGACATGGTCAAGGATCTTTTACCTGTCTCGATGGAGCAGATGAAACAGAAATTGGGTGAAGACACAGGCACATGGGTTTATAATGTTATCCGCGGGATCGACCACAGTGAGGTTAATTCACGGACTCAGATTAAGTCAATGCTATCTGCAAAGTCGTTCCGTCCTAGCATAAACACACCCGAACAGGCCAATAGATGGCTTCGGATATTCGCGGCAGACATATATTCGCGACTGGTGGAGGAAGGGGTTCTCGAGAACAAAAGGAGGCCCAAAACAATCAACCTGCATCACAGACATGGCGGCCAGACGAAGTCCCGTCAGGCCCCCATTTCACAGGGCAAGAAAATAGATGAGACGCTGCTTTTTGAGCTTGCCAAGAATCTTCTCAATCAGATCATGCTTGAGGGACGAGTTTGGCCGTGTGCTAATCTAAGTCTAAGTGTAGGGGGCTTTGAAGATGGAGTCTCTGGGAACATGGGTATTGGGGCATTCTTGGTTAAGGGCGAGGAAGCCAGGGCTCTGAATAGTACCAGTTCTAGAGATGCAAGTATGACTGCGCTGGGAGAGAGGCCTGACAAGCGACGTCGTGTGGGCGATGCTGGTATTCAGAAGTTCTTTGCGAAGGCCGAAAGTGTCGAGGAGCATGATGATGACTTCGGCGGTGAAGAGGATTCATCAGGAGCTATGGCTGTGGATGAACAGGACGTCGTATTTTCTGATGCAGCAGCGTCCAATACTCGTGAAGATGACGAGGCAAATATTGGTCCACGAACACCGAGTTGTGCTTCTGCCTTGCGTCAACCGCAGATAACGAAGTTTCTCTGCAGCCGCTGCAATCAGTCATTGTCATCACCTGAAGCCCTACAAAGTCACGAAGACTGGCATTTTGCTAAGGACCTCCAGGAAGAGGATCGTTCAACAGCCGCATCTCCGGCACCTCCTTCCACTTCCTCCGGGAGTAAAAGGGGCACGCAGAGGAAACGCGGTAACGGTCGTGGTGGGCGGCCGGAAAAAGGGCAAAGCAAGTTGACATTTCGATGACCATAACAAATGTAGAATATCATACCCGATAACGTTCTACCCTATCCTGACATGCCACACGAAGACTCCTCGGCCGCTCTTGCATCTTGCAGGTGGCTTCAACCGGGATCGCCAGACTTCTGTTGAGGGGGGCCGAGCCTTGCGGTACCGAAAGGCGACAGTCATGCGCGAACCATGCTCCGAGAAGACGGTGCAACAGCAGAAAAAAGGCACTCACCGTGATTTTACATCCTGGGCGCAACGTGATTTTCCTTCTAGAAACACAAGTATCATGTTCCAGATGCGATTTTCATTGGATCATGGAATATGCAAGCTCATCATTTTGTTACCCGCCTAGATATTCGAAAAATGGTACGAGTAATGCAATACGATCATTACTGCAATAGTACTCCTTCAGCCTTCAGCTGAGGCCGGCTATCCATCAGTCCACGACTCTGGCGGCTGGCCGTGTGTGCGGTCGTTGAGTGATAAGCATACTTTGCCTATCAGGGCAGATCTGCATACAGCTTCTGGATCATCGAAGCAGTCATGCGCAACACCGAAAACTTGTAAAAGAAATGGGTGGGTGTTCTTCCTACACATCCAGAACGATTCATGGAATGAAATTGGGAGATATGCCGTTCGCCTTACAAGAGCTCGAGGCTCGAGTCTCCCGTCTCTCGTCAGATCTTTTGGTGATCGACGAGGCTAGCATAGTAATATCAATGTCAACAGAAATTCCACCCAGAGCCTCATGTGCGGTGAGAAGAAGTGGAAGTAGTAGAAGAGCAAAAGAAAGAATATGGAACTTTGGGTAGTACCTAAGTAAGCAGCGACGACAACCCAGACGATCAATTAGGTCAACGAAGGTTTTCCAGCCGCATGAATTCGTTGTCAGAATATGTCTTTTAGATGAATTTGTGCAACCAATGCCATTACGAGAGTTGTGAGTGGGTGAGCAGTGGGCAGCGGGCAGCTAAGTGATTTAGCAAAGCGATTAGGCACCATTAGCTAGTATGTATGGGCTGGTTGGGCCGAAATGCGTCAGAACCCAACCCGATTTTACGCCACAAAACCACACAACCTTGCCAGCAAGACGTGCGACTTTCTCAAACTCGCTTTGTCGTGAAATTGGAAGAGTATCCTCAGATTTCTGTGTAAAAAATGATAATGATAATATCCGCGCATTGCTCGCGACGACATATGCTCAAGGTTCTCAGCATATCCGTCATTATTGAGGTGACATTCGGACAGCAGTCAAGCATCGCATAACATGGCATAATATATCATGTCCAACGTAGGTACGTAGGTCTCAAAAAGCAGGTAGACAGGCAGGTAGGCAAGTGAACAGGTTGATCATGATCCAGATCTTCAACGGTATATCCATCCGGCCAATCAACCAGAACTTAAAGTGGCAGAGAAGAGACCTCGGCGTCGACTCTTAATGGTTGGATATAGTCCCCTAATGTACCTAGGCGTCATCTGCGATCACTTTTTATACAGTCGAACGCATCTCGTCCATTCATTGTTCTCAGATTCTCGTAGTTGCGGCAACTTCGAAAAGAAAGGGAAAAGGGTGCCGGGTATCCACTTCCTCTGTCTGACTCTGGTTCGTCTGGCGCTTTTACCCTCTGGGTTCTGTTTACAATGCAGCAGACCTCGGCGAGTCGAGCAGATTCCCATTCCCCAGCTATGTTTTCCCAAGGCGTGCGTCGTGGGTTGGGTTGTTAAGGACCGATTATGGAACTGTTTTCTGTGGACTGTGATACACCTGGATACCTGGTTTACTGGATTCCTCGATTCCTCGATAAGAAAACACAACTTTAATGGTTTAGGCTCTAAGGAGAAAATCGAGAAGGGATAGACGCTGGCTTGCTGGCTGCTGGGAACGAAAAGATGGGAAGATGGGATGATGGGATGATGGGATGGTCGAGGATGGATGGATGGGGTAACAATATATATCAGAAGATATCAAGGTTAAAACACGTATATATCCATCTAGATACCCAAATACTTGACAAACCTGATGAACCTTATGAACTTTATGAACTTATGACCCTTATGAACCTTATGAAAAGAAACAGAAAGTCTCCCACTCTTCCTTTCAGGCTCTCTGTTTGCCGGTTTTGCGTTTAGGATTCTAGATCCGAAGATAGACCTTACCCTTAAAATTATATTGCTTTGGCAAGAATACATCGACAGCGACGTCAACGTCGACGTCGACAACACTACTTCCGTACTATAGCTATTACCAAGGGGTACCTGTCCATACCTCTACATACTCCTTTTCCCTACGCAACGATCGACTTCACTTCCCAGCGTTTCTTGCTCCCCTTACTCTCCTTGCTCTGCTTCCTGCCAACCACTTTCCCCGCCCTCTTTTTCTGATCACCATCTTACCTTATCGAAATCCCTACGCCACAACCTTCCGATCCCATCAATTTCCAGGGCTGTCTGTCTATACTGCTGCACTGATCATTCATCGGCCTTTCTGCTTCACCAGGTTGTTGAGGTGAAGGGATTACTCGCTCGCTATTCGACATACGGTGCGGTGTGCCTTTGTCGATCACTCGGGAGACAAAACATCAGATAGATCAACAAAACCTTCGAAGCCTTTTCCAGTTTTTCCAGAAACTATTAAGGAGGAAGCAAGACTCTTGAAAAAGCTTTACTATTTTCCCACTCGTTACGTTACGCAATCCGCAATATTGGAAACAAACCCGGCTTGGAACTTGGAAGAGATCGAAGCAAAACAGCCCCAATAAAAGCGGCGACAAATCCAGTTCTACCCAAATACCCGCACCAACCTCTTTCGGACTTGCGCACAGGCTTTCTCAAAAGGGCCCCCATCCTCTTCACTCACATTGCCACTTCATTCCACTCTTCCACTTCTTCTCTTCCACTCACCGTTTATCCTGTCAACTGCAATTCCTCAGCCTTCAACCTCGACCTTCGACCTTCGACCTTAAACAAACGGTCAAACAATCATAAACCCGTCTACTCATCTATCTATCAACACGAGGAATAAACTCAATAACACGTACGCCAGCTGATAGGATTAACACCCTGGTTCTCTGGTTCTCTCTTCAGCTAGAAGCCGTTCAGTCAGATCTTTCCATTGCCACCCTTTTGGATGCCTTCATATTACACGACATAAGCAAAAGCAAGCCATTAAAACGTACCACCGTACGCCGTATCACACAATACCACCTGTTCTTGGATTGGATAGGACCATACTCTCCCACACCTTTTCTACCTTGTCATCCCATACATCTTCCAGAAGTTACTCAGGGCCAACCATTATTTCATTCCCACCATAAGGATTTCTTCTCGAGGCTCTCTTACAAAACCACCCCCAAGGACTGGAAACTTAGAGAAAGCTTTTCCCTCTTTCTCTTTCCTACAGCATTACCATTCCCGGACCTCTTTTTTCTTACTGCCTGCCAAGTTGTCACCGGTTAATCTTTGTGTGCTACCACATCTATTACCTAGGCTGACGTGGTGTGTGTGACTTGCATCTTCAGTCCTCGTTTTTTGGACCTTCTCTTTCTCTTTCCATCAACCACTATCCGGATTGTTTTTTTATCATGACGGGGCGCCGTGATGACAACAGAGACAGAGCTTCCCGCTCACAACCACAGGCATACTCGTCCGCACGAACAAGTCAGTTTGTTATCGACGCCGAAGGTATCGACAGAGAGGTCATCACCGCTGACATCTGCCGTTATCTTGGAAATGACGCTCTCGTCAAACCAGGCGATGTCGAGGTAAGTTCATCGTGACAGCATACCGGTGGTTCGTTTATGAATGATCGTATACTAATCAGCTTTGTTCTGCAGGATCCAAAAACGCGACAGCTAAAGCCAGTCTACGTGATTACGGCCTACCGGAACTTGACAAATGTAATGTCGTGAACCTATCGATCGATCAACATTACTGATGAATTTGCTGTGTAGGCAATGATACATGACTTAAAGCAGGCATCTGCAGACTGGCAAGCAGAGCGACTTGCTAGATCTTCTGCACAGTACCCTACAAATGGTATCTCTCATAGAGATTCGAACGATATAGTTCGAAAGTCTAACACACCTATAGTAGTGGACTACCGCAGTTCAAATGCACTCGATCAATCCATTGCCCGGATGGATGCGACACAACCTCGACCTGCTGCACCACAGGTGATGTACACATCATCGTCAGCTGCTGTGCCTAGTTCCCAATCTTATACACCAAGTGGCCAGGGTTATTCACAGGGCTACAGTCAGCCTGGAAGTTATTCTCAGAATCCACAAGGCTACACCCAGCCACAATCACAGCAGTATGCTTCTTCCCAGTATCCACCAGATAACAGGAGTTATGTTCATGGATCCAATTATTCTGTTGATTCTTCCACAACCCGTGGTGGATCGGTCCCGCAGTCTGTTCCCAGGAGCCAGGCAGTTCCCTATCCATCAAGTACAGCGTACCAAGCGCCGGCACCGCAATATTACTCCCAAGCTGGACCACCTCCTTCCACATCTGCTTATGTCTCGCATCCTCCCACGGAACCCTCCTACTACAGTCGTGGTGCGTACCGCCAAGTGCATTCATTTTCTTAATACTTACCTTCCTATCTCGAAAAAACAAACGAATATCGTCTAACTATCTAGCTGCTCCATCAGGCAATTATGAAACCACCCCGGAGGTCTACGACAACAGAGGATACCAGGATTCCGGAGATTACCAAATGCAGGATGCCACATATACTGAATCAAGCCCATACCAGGAGTCAGGATCATATTCTCAATCCATGCCATCTGGACGAAGTGCAACCACCACTTCATCATCGTCATCATCAAAACCATACCGTGAACGGGATAGTAGGGATGACCGTGACAGAAGACATCATCGTCGATGATTCTCTTGAACGTAACTGCTTTGTGCGATCTATACCCTCCGCTGGATTTTTATACTGTTCTGGCATTAATTTCATTGCTTCATTCTTCCCTGGATCCCCTGGCTTTGCTGGACACAAGATTCCCTTTGGAACCCTTTGGCCCAACCATGCATTCAGACCTAAAATGGAGCTCAACATACTTTACCAACATTTTATACGAAAATTTTATTGAATAGCCAACGTTGCAACACATCCCGCAACTTTGGAGACCAAGGTTTGATCTTTGAAATCACAACCTGGCTTTTCTATTATACCCTACGCTAGAAGACCACAACTGGACCGATCACGGGCTGTAATAACGGAAACTACCGCGGATGTTTTTTTGTCATGGCCATTTGCATGTGCAGAGTACCTGTCATGCTTCCACGCGCCGGACCTTATGAGGATCATGGACATCTTTTTGTTTTTAAAATATTTTATTCTGTCGATTGCATCAGTCTTGCATACGCACAGGCCGTTGGGGCGTAACATGAGTTTCTGTTTCCTTGAAAGTTTCTGGATTGTTTCTGGGAATACCCTCAAAAGTACCTACTGCCTGGATCTCGTTTTCCAGGAGCTTCACCGGCCGGTTTCTTCACCACCTACCACTTTTTGTGATTTGGGTTAGTATTTTGAGACTCACTACTAGAGCTTTCTAGATCTCAGACTCCAGGCAGTATGGTAGAGGATCTTGTATATACAGCCGACAGCCATTAAAGGATAATTACACCCCTTCACGTTTGCCCTCTTCATACATCATGGACTTTTCACTCCTGGTCACCCTGACCATGGATCCAAAAAACTGACTATCAGGCATGTCCTCACATTACAGGTACAGTCAAACTACCCATACAGGAATTCCTTGGATTTGGCCCTCCCTGGACATGAGACTCTGGATTTTCACCCATTGGAGCATCCGTCAGGACACTGAACCATTTTGGAAGTTTTCTTTTGCGCATCAGCATCATTCCCAGGATCTGGACCGCGTTGAAGTTCTTTCAGGTGTGTATCTGTGGTCCATTCGACCTCTACCAGGTTTTCCCGTCAGGGCGTCGTCTTATTTCTCAACTCATCATTGTGGAATAGAATCTTGTCTATTATCAGCCAGCACCAGTCTGACAGAAGGCCGACATGATCTGGACACATACTGAAGCACGACGGTTCGCAGTAGAGCTCTGTTTACCTCCGCGTTACTAGTCTTTCTCATTGGGTTTGCACTGAGCTATTTGATTGCACGTTTGAATCCAAGATAGGACTACATTTACAGGAATTCCAAATTCTCACACAAACCGTCTTCTGCTTCTCCTTCATCCGGCAAGAAAACCGCTGGGCCAAGCCTAACGGTGAAGATTTACACAGTATGGACTATTTCAATCCAGGATCCCTGAGCCTCTTCTGTGTTTTGAGTTTCTCCTGGATTGCTTTGACATGTCACGGACACTTCACGACACCTTCAGCATAAACCCGAATTGTTTCGCCTATGGATACTGGATCATCGTCAGCCGGTTGTATGTTTGGACATGAGATGATACGTTGGGGGTCGTTCAGGATTCAACTTTTGCATACCTTCGTCGCTGGGACGAAGAGTGGCAGTAATGCACATTTTTCTTTGGGCAATGCTTTGATGGGTGGGGGCAATGGGGTAGCTGTTTCTTTCTAGCGGAATAAAATGGTGTTTGGTTTATGGGCTAGGTTAATTTTGTTAATAAATGTTGGGGGGTTGGCTATGATTGGCAGATCTGGAGAACTCGGGTGGGCTGAATCTGTTTACATTTATTGTCTTCACGAAGCATGGTTTGGGTGGAGGATACTTTTTGGATTATGCATTATTGGTAGTTGGGAGTCACCTTAGTTGTTGTTGTATTATCTTTATGAAAGCATATTTTCTTGTCTTGGTATGATGTGTTCAATGTCGTTGAAAAGTGCTTCTTCTCTCTTTTACTTATACTATTTACTTGCTTGTGTAATTTGGCATGATGCTTCGATCGAGATCGCGGCGCTGTGAAAGTGGGAAACATGAGCGATGACCTAGGTATCCATCTGGTAGAATAGAACTATCGGCGACAAATTATCTCCTTATCACAGACTGGAATGGAAGGAGTCGAAGTCGTCTTTACTTGGGAAGGGCGGACGAGGAGTGAAATATAAGTAAGTACACACTATAGAACAGAATGGATAGATAGATACTCGCTCATTCGTTGGCTCGCTGAATATAAATGATTATTTGTCCCCTATCTATGATCATGTCTGTAGTATATCATATCACTTCGTATTACTTATATAGTATGTATACTTCTCTCTTATTTGATAGAAAGAAAGAAAGAAGTGGGGGGTAGAGGCAGAAGGGAGTTGATAAATAATCGGATCGATAGGTGGATCAACAGAACTAGATATTCCAGTATCGAAAGGCTATCCTCCCTCCCTCCCTTCCTTCCTTCTTCCTTCTTCCTTCTTCCTCACTAAGAAACCCAAGGAGATTGGATTGAACTAGACTGGATACTATTTACTACTTGTTCTTGCTCTTGCACCTTTACTTACTAGCTAACTACCTATCCCACAAGAAAGATCCCAGCCACGACCTCCTTAACCCATCCATTCATTTATTCATTCTCCGAATAAGTAGCTCTCTAATCCACCGCATCAATCTTCCTATATCTCTCTTCCATGTTCCTTTTTCTTTCTTTCCTTTCCTTTCCTCTCTTTCCCTCTATCTCATTAATATAGTGAATTTTCTCCTTTTTCCCCTTCTCGCGGATACTCTGATAACTGTAATATAAGTAGGTAGGTACTCTTTTCATTTTCTTATCTCCTATTTGAACGTTGCCCTTTTCCTTGATTCTTATTCTTCTTTCTCCCTCCTTCTCCCTCCTCATCCTCGTCCTCATCATCCTCATCGTCCTCATCCTCGTCCTCGTCTATACTTCTCCTCTTATCCATCTCCCCTCTCCCCTTCCTCTCCCCCTCACCCTCCTCTTCCCCTCTCCAGTTCATAAGTTCGATCCGTCCCTTTCCCTCCTCCATACTTCTCCTCTCATCCATCTCCCCTATCCCCCTCCTCCCCCTCCCCCCCTCTCCCCCCAATCCATAAATTCAATCTGTTCCTCCCCCCCTTCTTTTTTCATCGCCGCCTTCCTCGCCCACTCCTCCCCCACCTCCCTCAACTTAAACTTCTGAATCTTCCCACTCGCCGTCTTCGGGTACTCCGTCACCCAAAACACATACTTCGGTACCAAATGCGCGCTCAGCGTCCTCCTCACATGGTCTTTGATTTCTTGTGGAGTGAATTCTGTCTCTGGGTCGACTAAATCAGACCACCCTATAGACCTAACAGGCTTCGCCCCCCTATCATCCCTCCCAATCCGAACCCCGTTCGCGGGCACCACGAAAGCCACGACCACCTCTCCGTACTTTGCATCGCTGATCCCCACAACACTAACGTCGCTGATCTTTTCCCCCATCCCCAAAATACAATTCTCGATTTCCAGTGGATGGATATTTTCCCCTCCGCGAATAATCAAATCCTTAATCCTCCCTGTAATCTTCACATACCCCTCCTCATCCATACACGCCTCATCTCCCGTAAGCATCCAGACCTTCCCGTCTTCATCCCGTTTCAATACCTCCTCCGTGCGGAGCGGATCGTCGTAGTAGTGCTTCATAACCAAATACCCCGATACAGCCAACTCGCCTTTTTCCCCCACGGGCAGAACCTGCTCGGGAGCCCCAGGCGCTACGATCTTCGCGTTCACATGCGGCAGCACCCGCCCAACAGAGTCCAGACGCTTGTCCATTGGATCATCGGGCGTAGTCATGCAGCTCACGGGCGACGTCTCCGTCATACCGTAGCAGATAGTCAGGCCCGTGAGATTGAGTTCCTGGTGCAGTTTCTCCATAAGCGCTTTGGGGACGGAAGATCCTGCTGCGATGCCGGTGCGGAGATGTTGGAAATCGGGTTTATCGAGGAAGTCGGCTTGCAAGAGATCGAGCTCCGCGATGAACATGGTGGCGACGCCGTAGAGGGCGGTAGCACGGTATCTTTGGATGCTGAGGAGGGTGTCTCTGGGGGAGAAAGCAGGGGAGGGGAAGAGAATCGCGCTGCCGTGCGTGGCGGTGGCCATGTATCCTAGGATACTGCCGAAGCAGTGGAAGAGCGGAGGTGGGCAGCAGACGATGTCGGTGGGGAGGAGGCCCATACGGGTGCCGATGGAGTGGCCGTTGTTGAGGACGGAGTGGTGCGTTAGGCAGGCGGCTTTTGGGGTGCTGGTCGTGCCGGAGGTGAATTGGATATTGATGATGTCGTCTTTGTGAAGGGGGGAGGAGGGGGTGACGGGTTGGGTGCGGGTACTAAAGAAAGCGCTCATGAGGGACAAGAAGGGGGTTGTGGAAGGGAAGGGCGGTTCTCGTTTCGAGCGCTCTTCAAGGGAGTTGTTGACTAGGATGACGTTGCGGAGACTGGGTACTGCATCGCTTTGTATTTTTTCTCGATTTAGATCTCCTATGATGTCCTTCAGCAAAGTTGTATTCTCCCTCGGTGGCTTGAACGGTAGATGCGTTTCCGTGCCTATCATAAGATATGCTATTTGAAGATGGTTCAGCGCTGAGACAACTTGTGTGGAGTTAAAAGCCGGGTTCAAAGGGACCTATTAAAGCATATGTTAGCACGTATCCCAACCATCCCATCCATCCCATCCCCTTTCCCTCCCGAACCAAAAAAATCTCCAACCTACCAACACCGCACCCAACTTCCAAATCGCATAAGTCGCCACGGCAAACTCCCAACTATTCCCCAAACTAACCGCGACACGATCACCCTTCACCACACCCAGCCCCTGCCACACATGCGCCAGCGCATTGCTGTGCTCATCCAGGTCGCGGTAGGTGAGCTGCTTATCCTGCGAGGGCGACATCACGGCGATGTTGGAGCCGTACTGCGAGACGATGGAGTCGAAGTGTTCGGGAATGGTTTGCTGGAGGAGCGGAGGCTAGAGAGAGGGGGAAAGGGGTTAGCTTGGTTGATGGGAAGGGGAAGGAGAGGACGGGATAGGATGGGGAGAATACCTCCGTAGGACCTTCGACGTAACTTCTCGTCAATGGATCTCTTTTCTGGGTCTGCGGGGTAATCTTCTCCACCCTCGTCGCAAAGCCCCTACTCAAACCCAAACCCATCCATCCATTTCCATGCCTCCCTATCCCCATCCCCGTCCCTATCCTCTGCGCCTTCAAACCTCCTAATCCACCCCTCCCTCCGCACCTCCATCCCAAACCCCCAACTCTCACGATCAAATTCCGATAATACATCAGAAGCGAAGCGTAATTCCTTAGCTCTCAGCTCTCAATCATATCTCTCCTCTCTCTTTCTGACTCTCTCTGACAACCACACAAGGCATGCACAAACTCGTCCCCAATATCTCAAGCAGCTGTCTCATCCGTCCGACCTCTCTTAATTCCTCAACCTCAATTGTTGCTCCTCAAAGCCGAACTATATCTGTCCTGTCCCTGTCGTACATATATACCTCGTAAAATCACCCAGCACAGATGTAACGAGGAGTAGTAGACACAAGAGGAATAGTAGAAATACAAGAGGAAAAGTAAACACAAACACCACCCAGTCTCCAAAATTGCGGGGTAAGCTCTCCAGCCCGGGCCGGCATTGATTCCGCACGCGACCCACTTGACTTCCAGGGAGTCAGGCTGTCAGGGACGAAAACGAAAAGAGGACTCGCGAGAATGTGATATATCGAAAGTTACCCCTGATGATCCATCAGCTGACTATAGATGTTGATAATGTATTTCGTTGGATTGAGATACAAGTTTTTGGATAGAGTCGATATATCACGCGAAATACCGCATCATGTAAAGTCATGCAAACGCACTCACCCTAACCTCGCGCGGCTTCACGGGCACTGTAAGAACAAGAAGTGGTTGTTGAGATGTAGATTGCTTTTTCGTTTGGTTGTTTGTTTGTTTTGTTCTCTCCGAAGCCTATTATATATATATACAAGTCCGTCCTACCCTCTCCTCACTCTTGCAAGATATCTCCTACACCATCCGACACCATCCCGATCCCCGAAATATACTCCGAAGCAGTATCCCCCCTCCCTGAGCACCACTCCTCGTCTATATTTCCTCGCCTTCCCCGCCCAGCCCAACAATCCAGAATACCTCAATCCAATAATTGCACACATTTCAGCTCTTGATACGTGCGACTTTTTCGACTTCAGCGTCACAACCAAAAAAGGAGAACCCCCCCTTGCACTAGCAAAAGCATGCCATACACGCGCGAGTCCCTCCCCAGCGCAGCAGCCCATGCAATCGAGCTCTATCCTACAAGCTCCGTGCCAATGAACGCCATGGTAAGAAGAAACATAAAAAAGCCAATGATGGGCGTCAAGCTGTCTGCCTGCCTGCCCACCTCTATGTGTGTGTTTTTTGAGCCCTCATAATCCAAAAACTGCTTTGTCTCCACCCACTACAATTGTAGATTCCTGCGTATATGCTCGTATGTGTATTCGCTCATGCATTCGATGCTCGCCGAGAAATCGAGAAAAAAGGTACTTGTGCTCGTGGTTTTACAAAGAAAAGGGCATTTATCACTCGTTAGGAGGATTGTGAAAAGGAGGTTATGAGTTAATCACTCCGATGTGTCGTTCGTTCTCTGGTTTCCACGTCCCTGGAAGTTTTATGTCAGTTTTATGTCTTCGGTGAGATGGATTATAAAAGTTGCTTACCCTCAAATTCATGCTTGACAAAGGCCATTGGGTCATCATAATCCTTCGCGCCCATTTGCTGTACACCTGGGCTGAAACTTGTAATGGGCAGAACGACCACATCACCGACTTTCTTAGGTGATTCGATACCAGTAAATTCTCTCCATGTAATATTGCCTTTGCTCGTGGTCATGTCGAAGTATTTCTCGTTATTCAAGTAGTCAAAGATAGTATCAGTCCATAATGCCGGGCCAGTGAACTCAACCACATTCTTGTCCTTGAAGTTCTTAAGTGCTCCGCTGTTCTTCATGCTGAGAGTCTGGAGGGTAATGTTGGCGACGATTTCGCGCAAGACTGGATGCCCGGGTTTCGATTGAATTGTCCATTGGCAGAATTGGATGCGTCGAGAGTACCACTCCGCCCAATCTGGACGATCTGGATCCGCCTCAATTCCAACCACCAAGCCAATTGCCTCTCGTGGAACACTATCAGGAAGCCATTCCATGGCGGATTTCAGAGCGTGAGTATCGATATCGGAGTAAATTCCACCTCTGGCCAGCAGAATCAGGTAGCGGAAGAAATCAGCCTTGAGAACGGGCATGGGCAACGCGTTGTAAGCTTCCAATACTTCAGGCACAGAAGCATACAAATGCTTTAGCAGATGAACTGCGACCTGATCTGTAATAACTTCGTGAATAAAACCTGGGTGCTTTTCTGACCAGCTTGCTTCAGCAGGACGGAAGTTCTCTCCAAAATCTCCAGAAGCCGGTGTGTATTTCCATGTCTGCCAAATGTATGCCGGGAATTTCGTTTCGACGTCGTACGGGAATTGATATGCAAGTTTATCTTGCAGAGGAGCTCTCGATAGATCTTGTAAAAGTGTTTGCGCAGGTTGAGGCTTCTTCTTTGGTGCAAGCGGAGCAGCGTCCACCGTCGAGGCTGTAGAAGATACGGGGGCTGTTTTTGCGTTTGCTGCGTTCTTTTCTCCTTGTTTCGATACGCTCGTATCTTTTAATGATATGTCTGCTGCCGGCGGGTTATGTGTTCGTGTGACGAGATATACCATAGTAAGGAAGACGGCCGCGGCCATCAAGGCTCTCCTGAACGTCAGCATCTTGGTGCGATTGACAGATACCCAATCTGCCAAATTGGATTGTGGGAGAATCCGAATTTTTTCGTTCTTGCTCCGATCTCGAATTGATCAATGTCTCCCTTGTCCAACGGATTTCTGTTATCGTGTTGAATAGTTATGGTCGGATCCAGTCGAGATGGGACAGTGAATGGGGAAAAAATGTCGGACGGCAGAAATTCTTAGGGACGATTAAGATACTGTAATGCCAAGAACGGAAAGGCACTTCAGTGATAAGTGAGGCGTGTTTCGCAAACGGTAGTGTTTCGAGCTATCTCGGGATTTAGTAAGAAGCGAATGCTGGCTGGGACTGGCTGGCACTGGCACGACTGGCACGACTGGGTGAGGCGGAGATATAAAAAGAACGTCTGACAGATGATGAAGATAGACTCGGACAGTACGTAGAGTCGACTGTGATTGGAAACGATGATCCACCACGCATGAATATGATTGCCTGTCTGAATGATTTTCCGTTGATCTCATTCGCAATCAATTTTGGGCTCGTTTAAAGATTACTCCAAAACACGTTTTTTGACTTTCGTTCTGTCTCTCCTTCTTTCCTTTCTTGCCGACGGTCGGGCCTTTTTGCAATTCAGAGTCCGCAATCAGAAAAGGGTTGCTTACTGTACTGTGCTGCTAGCAACTAACGGGGCTTCGTATCCTCTCTTTCCAGTGTTCCACCGATATCGAGCCTCACGAATCTAGCGTGTACTCGAAAATAAAAGACGGTATACGAGCACTTACACTGACGAGCACCGGGTGGTAATAATGGCAATATAGTGGCACTGGGTGGTACCTCAAATTCACATGCTTTCAGAGGACGATGCTACCCCCCCACTACTACTATACTTCGACGACGCGCATACGGAGTAGACGATACGACAACCCCAGCTGAGGCCCAGTCCGGCCCCAATCACGAATCCTAACGCCTGCCGTTGAATGGCAGTTTTCCGTAGTGGAATGGTGGAATGTGGAATGTGGAACGTGAACGTGGAACTTGGAATGCCCATCCTCCTCTCTTATCTCTGCTCGCGACCACGTTCGTCGACTCATCCTACTTTAGTATTGTGTGCTTCGTCCTTCCGCTTCGATGCTAGGCCATAGTGCGAGCGATGCCTCCCGCCATCCGAAAAGCTTCTTTCTCTTACGTAGAACCTGCATGACCCAATGGCAAGGCCGCGTCACCCCCTAGACGAAAGACCAAACGTCTAGTCTCTGCTTAACCTGCTGCGATACTGTACTTCGTATACCTCCAACTACTCAACCATGGAAGACTTTCTCCTCCCCTTCCACGCCCACGGAAGAATCCAAGTAAAACTCCTCTTCCCTCTGTCTAATTAACCCTCGCACAATGCCCTGATCCCCCGCCCGCCAATGCAAACGTTTTTCGCTCCCTATGACTTCATCCCACACCGTATCAAGTTACCAGGGCCGCACATCGCAATATATTTTTCTAGAAGGCCCCGAAAGCGAACCCTGTCCTCGTTATCAAAGCGCGAATTCCGAAACAAACGGATTCAACTCAAACACCAATATCCGATGGTCCGGGTGCAAGAAAACGGCTTTGCTTCGGCACCATTGGCTTGCTTGCGCGTGGGAATTTATGCACTTGTGGAATTTTGATGCATTTGTTGGTGTGCGTGCGGGCGTGAATCTGGATCGAGTCGTCATCAACTGCCGAGTCTGTTCATAGTTGCGCATATGTATTCGTATTTCGTGGACAATTCGCTCAATTGCACAACCCCTCATCCACGCGTCGTCCCGCACATCAAGCTTTCTCTACAGTATCGACTGGCGTCTATCTACTGTATTTATCCATCTCCTGCAAGTGCACTTGTGTGCAGTATCTTTCTTCCCCACCCTCCTCCGAACACCATTCCCTCACCACAGCACGCAACACAAAACCAAGATCTGCTCACCAATCCATTGAGCTACAAGTATATCCCGTCTCTGACTCCCAACCAACCAATCACCCAGTACAGGAATGACATTACTCAATACAAGAATAATACTAATCAACTTTACTCTCCCTCGCCAAATCCCCCACCAACCAAACCCCCAACCCATCTCAGCTCGTAACGCCACGTGAAATCGTGCTTGCTCTGCGCCACTTCCTGCCGTGCCCGTAAACTGTCATTCATGATTCAGCCCAGCTCGTGTGTTCCGTGTAGCTGAAGCGCCGTTACTGAAGGGTTTTTGACGCCGGTAAGGCAGCTGTAGAGTGAGTGGCTTGTTGGGAAGTTCCGAGTTGGAAGTCGTCTTCTATTAGGCTTCTATCTGAATACGAAGTAATCGGTCGGTGGTCTATGTTGTATGGGGATTTGGAATCGAGTGTAAGTTGGGATTGCTCTTGGGGCATTCGGGCTCGAGCTGTCGGGAAAGTAGTTGCGGAGTATGGGGAGCTAGGTAGGGTTGGAAGAGGGAGGGAGGAGCAGCTATACTCTATGTCTCTTCCCGTTTATGAGTTTGTCACTCTCAGAGTATCTTCTTCCTCTCCTTGACGTCTTCGACGTGATAGTGCCTCATATGTGAAGAGTCAAAGGTTGAGCTGCTCCCATCTAGGCTGCTTCTCTTGCCTACGTAAACTTGGAATATATTCATGACACTGCTCTGATCAGCTCAATGTTAGTTTTTCACTCTTATTGGACTTAGAGTCAATATCAAGTACTTCTACACAGGGCATACGATATCAAATATCTGCTCTAAAGCCTAAACTTATCATTGTGAACCATCTAATTTGCATTGTATTTCCATAAGACTGTATTCAAGACGTTTATCAGCCGGTAGTCTCTGGAGATGAATATCAATTTGCTCTTCTGCCGACGGTGGAGAACTAGAGGCCATCCCACCCAAACGAACGACCACGTTAGACCTTCCGATTTTGAAATTCATTGGCGTGCAGGCTTTTGGATTCTTATCCGTATTCCGTGATCAAGCTCCAAGTCATGTCTCCTAACTCGGGATACCGTAATCCTGCTTGACATCTGCTTAGAGCATGGGACGAGGAGTGGGGCATCAACTTTACACTTTGTGCATAGGAAAGGAGAATCTGAGAGCTTGCTGCTCCGTGTATAGGCAAAGCAATGTAATGGAAACCCAATGACTCTCTTTGCGAAGAATGGAAAGTGGCCGCTTCATGGTCATTATTGCTGAACTCACAGACATATGCAGATTTGGGTGATGTATCTTTGTATCCCCCGCTGAAAACCGTCTGTGTATTATGAATTACTCGCCAAGAACTTGATGAAGCTCGTAAGAGAAGACTTGGACCACCGGGTCGAGGTCTATAGTCGAGCTCTCACTGAGAACAGCACCCTGCCATCACCATGTTGAGAGTTGGCGTGGTTGGCTACTTGGTGTGAAGAACGTTGTGTAGAATTGGTGTCGTTGACGCGGTTCGATAAAGCCTAAAGATCTGCATGTCGACTAAAATGGGCGTTGTCCGGGGTGCATCTGCCGAGGCTGTGATACTGCGATAGATGGATGCAGCTCTCCATCAATCTCATCTCCACAAGAACGATTGGATGCAACTTGCTTCGAAAGTTCGTGATGCTCTATTTCTTCCATTTATTTTTCACATTCTACTTATTTCATCTCACGTCGGCATGGGATAACAGATGGATCCCATCACTTCAAGCCCCTTTAGTCCCATGGACGTCATCATCTCCCTCGAGCAATACAGACATCGCTGAGACTCGCACACTCACCTTACGAAGCGTGTATCATCGCGGGACGAATAAGTACCCTGATCTTCATCGACGTTTCGATATCAACCCCGAGAAGATCCAAAAAGCCACGCTCCAGAACAAAAATGGCGACGACAACTCAGGGCTCGGCCCATTCATAATACCCACTGCTCCAGTCAGCATCAACAGACTGCGAAAGCGAAATGTCCAGGATATTCAAGCACTCAGCCAGTGGCCTTCCGAGTTTCCTGCGTCTTTATGGAATGTCGATGAGGTTTCTGCGCCGGATGTCGCGAACAAATCCACTGTCGTCGGCTTTGCGATCATGGCGGCGGATACATACCAGAAGGCTGCAGACGACCCCCAATGGATCGATGTAATGCCACCGTTCAACTTGTCTAGCGATATCGGTTGGGAAGAAGATGGTCTGCGCGGCCATGTTTACGCCGATGAGACGAATTCTACCATCGTGATCGCCATCAAGGGTACTACATCGGCTGTGTTTGACGGAGCAGACACAACTACGAATGATAAGGAGAACGACAATCTGTTTGCGGGCTGCTGCTGCGGGCAGGGGAGTTTTGGGCTACGACAGGTCTGCGATTGTATGACTGGGACCTATACATGCAACGAGAACTGTGTTGCAAAGGCAATCAAGAAACCCAACCGTTACTACCAAGCATCGGTAGAGCTGTATGGCAACATCACCGAGCAATATCCAAATGCAGATATATGGTTGACTGGTCATTCCCTTGGAGGACTTGTCTCAACTTTACTTGGACTTACTTTTGGACAACCTGTTCTGACATTCGAAGCGGTTCCTCAAGCACTGGCAGTGTCAAGACTCGCTCTCCCATCACCGCCGGGATTTAGCTCTGCAGCAGCAGCTCGGGGGACCGCTGGTATTTGGAACTTTGGGCACACAGCAGACCCAGTGTATATGGGTACATGCAACGGTGCAGGATCTCTCTGTGCTTTTGCCGGCTACGCTCTCGAGTCGCAATGTCATACTGGGCTGAGATGTGTGTATGATGTCGTCGCTGATCTCGGATGGAGCGTATCGCTATCCACGCACGGCATCAGAGCATCCATCAAGAACGTCTACAAGAAATACGAAAGTGTACCGACTTGCGTGGCTGATACAGAATGCGTTGATTGCTTTAACTGGAAACGAGAGAAAGGAGACCACAGTACATCGAGTATTTCGAAAACCACATCAACAAAGACAAGAACCAGGACCGAGACCTGCAAAACACCTGGCTGGTGGGGTTGTCGGGATACTACTAGTCCGACAACCACATACACTTCCACAACTGTAATTACTACAACTTCTTGTCAGAGATATGGTTGGTTTGGCGCATGTTTGGACCCGATCACTACAACGTCTGTTTCGAAAACCACCATCATCGAGGCTTCGGCTACAGTCCATGAAGTGCTGGCTTCTGCAACAAGTAGTGGGAGTATTGTTCAAGGTTACAAGACCGAGGTGGCTCAGACGCACCAGATTACGGCTTCACCGAGTATTCCTACATGATACCATTGCATGGGAGCATTTGTGTGGAAGACCTGATCAACACCCTTGAAGCAGACAAGTATCGATTTTCTCGCCTTCGAATAGTTTGCTGGAATATCACACTGTGCCAAGCAGCACCATTCGTTATTTGCATTCTTACAGGCGTCCTATTCCTCAAATATATACATACTGGGGATTTTTTCCTACTCGGCTATATTTCATAGCATTTCAACATCATTGCAAGGAAAGGAGTTGTGATGCTAGTGCAGCTTTATTTTGGTTTTGGGAGAAGGCATGTAAATCATACATAATAACCATAATATACACGATTTATGTAGCACTATCTTCAGTGGTATCAAATGGATATCTCATTTCCCTTTCTCTCGACCCACCACACCAACCCACATAGCTGTCCGGACCAAACCCTTCCGCTCAGAAAATCAAACCAGCCCGACTCCACCCAGCCCATCTCTCATCTATATTTCCCCTCCACCCCCCTTCCTTTCCCCTCCCTCCATTTGCCCATTCCCCTCCCTTTCCCCTCCCCCCTCCCTCCCTCTCCTAATCTCCATCCTTCCCCGGCTCACAACCCCCCCACAATCCCCCCAACCAACCCCCCAACCACCAACCCCCACACAACCCACACCTCTTTCCCTCCCCATCCCCTTCCCCTCCCTCTCACAGCAGCACTCTTCTTCCCCCCACCACCACTCTCCCCCTTCCCCCCATAACAAGTAACAGTACTCCCCCCCAGCGCCGCGCTCAAACACTGCTCCACCGTAACATTATTCAACGAAGGCGACACCTCGCAGTATTGGAGCGAGCAGCCGGAGCTCGCGTCTGTGAAGTTCTGGAGGTGGGAGCCGCAGCAGGTGGTGAGGGTTTGGGGGAGGAGGGTTGAGTTGGTTGTATTGGAGGAGGGGATGGGCCATGAACAGGAGGAGGAGTTGGTGGGTGGGGAGGCTTGTGCGGAGATGCAGGAGGGGGCGCTCATGATTGATGTTGTTTTCTTCGTTTGTATGAAGAAGCAGGAGGTATTTGAGACCAAGAGGACTCAAGGAGTTGATTTATTCCTGTTTTATGATATTGTGCGTGCTGTATTCAGGTTATCCGCCGCTCGTTCGTATGAAGAGATAAGAAAGTGATCGAGCCCAAGAGATTTGTTCCTGTTTATGAGGTTGGGCGTACCATATGCAGAGTTCGAATATGGCTTAGAGAGGGGTTTGGATTCTGCGCCGCAATATGATAGAGCAGGTTCGGAAATGAATGATTTAATGCTTTGCTGGTGTTCACGAATTCACTCCACGGTACTGTAGACGAGAACCAACGACCAAGACGAACGAATACACAAGTGAAAAGATATCGTATAAAGACAAACGACCTCTTGCTGTTTCTAGCTATGACGTTTTCTTCATTCCAGAGTAGGATTCACGATGAAACGCACTCCCGAGGAAAAGCAAAACATAAATAGAAGATTCTTTCCTGGCAGGTACAATGATCACCACCAAACCAAGCAATGCTACCGCCCTCGTTGGGCTGAACCAAATTGCGGGATGGCGCATGCGGCGTAGAAATCAAGCAACCTTGGCACTGCCTCCACTTCATTTCTTGTTTGTTGTCCAATCATGTGTTTCGTTTGGAGATTCCTTCAAGCCATGTTTGGTACAGATCGTGGGGAACCAACATATATTGCTGGGTATCTATTTTGGTCGGCTTCCCCCAGATCAGCGAGATGCCGTCTTGGGACTAGTGCGATGTAACGTCGCTGGGGATTTGGTGCGTGTAAGCATTCAGCATTTTCTTTTTCGCGGTCGGTGTTCACCGAGAAGCGGGAGTTGGTTTGTATCATTCTGGTGTTATGGTTGAAACAAGATGGCTGGATGGCTGATTGAGTTTGTTTGTGCAAGTCGCTGAATCAAGTTTGTATGTCACTGCTCACTTTGCATGCTTTTTGGCACAAAAGGGCACACATTCGTGAATGGACATTTCACGGATAGGGGCTCAAGTCAGTGATCCTACAGGATCTCCCTGGACGGGTAAAGAATCTTCGATTCCTTCTAACTATGTTTCATACTACCTGCTGACAATGACGGCATTGCTTGACTTGGTGAGTGCCAGTCTTGCTTCTTCCCAAAGTTCCTTGGATTGGAGATGTACCAAAGATACTCACATGGAGGGACCATAGTTTCATAAAAGCTCTCACGATGGAACCGCAAATCCCATGAGGAGCATGAAGCTTAACCAAGGTCGTCTTCGCTGGCCAGTCAGCTTTCTTCCTTATTTAGGAATTCCGTGCGAGAGAGAAGATCTCCCAGTCGACCAGGTCACCCCAAGAACCCACATCAAGGAAGTTTCGATTCAATGTGACGTTGGTTTCATCATCCTCGTCCTGCCGGATAAGGAAGTCTCGACATCTGGATGATGTGAATTATAGAAACAAACCCACGCTATCGAGGCTCAGGAAGCACACCTCAAAAGCTCAGTAGCTGCAAATCTTAAATTAAGGTTGGCCATAACCGAAGGGAGGAATAGTCATCCGATCCTTCATCGACGTCGACGTCGATTGTTTGCGGCTTTTGATAAGATTTGATTTCATCTCGCACGAGGTTGACCATGTCTTCACCCACAGCTGAGGTTGAACTGGATGGTTCTCGGCATCCTATTGTCTGCAATCCTTTGAGAGATCTCAAAATAGTTCGGATGAACGCCGTCAGTTACCATGCTTAGACATGTTGAGTCTATAAAGGTGATGTTGTTTTGTCACCAAGTTCTGCATCTCAATCATCAGTTTCCTTCTTCACTTCACAGTTTAGTTCTACAGCTGTATTTCCTTCCAACTCTCCTTTTCAGTCATTCATTTGCAATTTCCTACCTTCGCTTATTGATCTTCTTGTCCATACATCCTCCCTCCAGCTCATATCCACCATGTCCCTCCTCAAAACCCTCACCCTCCTCGGCCTAACAGCCAGCACCTTCGCCAACCCTCTCCCCTCCCTCACACCCCGAGACAACGGCGCCTGCTACCCCCAAAACATGCCCATCGGGCAATCCGACTACAACTGCCCGAAAAAGACAACCCTCGATAGCTCCGGACACTGCTCCAAACCCATCCCCAACGTCCCGGGTGACGCCGGATGCACCGCCTACTGCGAGATCCGGGTGACCGCCGAATACGGGCAAGAAGTGCCCATCATGGACGGATCGTGCCAATCCGGGACTACATGTTCCGTATCCGAAGGGCAGTCTGTGACGATCACGAACGGGTATTCGATAAATCTGGGGATTACAGGTGGTGCGGGAAGTGATTTATCGAAAGTGTTGACGGCGAGTTTTAATATTGGAGCCAGCTATTCGTGGAGTAAGAGTGTGGGATATACGACGACGGAAACATTTTCTAAGACGTTGGATGATAAGACTTGTGGTTATTGGACTTTTATTCCGTATCTCATGACGTATGTCTTTCGTTTCTTTTATTGTCTTTCCTCCTACTCCCTGCACCTTTCCTATTCGCCTCCACCTTTCCTACACTTCTCCACATTCCCCATACCCCTCCCCATTCCCATACTCCTCCTTCCTCCCTCCCCATTTCCCATACTTCTCCACCCTCCCATCCCCCCTCACCCCCTTCCCTCCTCCCACCCCTACTAACCCCCCGCCTCTTTCTCCAGATCCTGCGGCACACTCACCACCTCCCCCACCGGCGAAATCGCCGCCGGCTACTACATGGAAAACGAAGCGCCCTACTGCACCAAGAAGTCCTACACGGACACCGGCAACTGGTGCAACACAACCCCCTACAAAGACGCCAACGGGCACGCCGAGGGCAAAGTGCTCTTCGTGCTGACCGACTGCAAGACCAATGCTGTGCTCACGACGGGCCAGGACCCCGCTTATGAGTATCCGGGGGTAAGCACGGGGCCGAAGAGCAAGTAAGAAGGAGTGGGATGGGTTATGTTTGGTGGTGTTTTTGGTTTGTGTTTTAGGAACGGGGTTTTTGGAATTAGATAGGCGGGGAAAATGGTTATTTTATGTACGAAAATAGATACAGGCAGATTTCGACGGGTGTTTCTTTCTTTTCGACAATATACCATACATGACTACATTTGGACCGGTCCTTTCGTTTCGTCTCGTCTCGTCTCGTCTCATCACGTGTTTATATATATCTTCTATAAAGCAAACAAGCAAGTTAACGAACGATGCAACGACAAGAGGAAAAGAAAGCTATATCCAACTATCGAACCATCTATCTATCCATCGATCCATCCCAGTTCGGCATACCATACCTTTCTTCCTTCTCCCCAATATATACTCTTTCCCCACCTCACACCCCTTTCCCCTCCTCTTCCCTTCTCCTCTCCTCTCTCTCCCTTCGCCAACCCTCCACTAACTTACATATACTCCAGTTCCATCACCTCCTCCCCGCTTCCATCCATATACTCCCGTCCCCTCATACAGACTTACCTCCAACAAAAACACAAAACAAGACAACCCCCCACGAAAGACCTTCCAAATATCCATCGCCGTTCCTCTTTCCCCTCTCCTCTACGCCTCCCTCCTACGGGGAATGAAGCTACCTCCCAAGTAAAACCACCTCCCCAAGTGAGAACTACTCCCACCCCATCCCATCTCTACTCCATTCACCCACATATACCCACCCGTATATGCTCTCGTCCCGTCCCGTTCCATTCCATCCTATTTCCTGCATGCCTACCTCGAAGGCAGAAAAAAAAGTCTACAACCAAGCAAGTGCAGCGAATGCAACGCAATGCAGGGCAATATTACAAGGGCTAGTTAGCCCGACATTCTATATCACACTCTCACATACTCATACTTACACTCATCTACACATACATATATGAGCCATATATCACAGCACCCACTCAGCCATTCATGTAATCACCAAGCAACACGATCCTCAATTCAGTTCCATAAATTAGGGCAACGACAGTGATTTCAATTCTCTAATCTTCAGCTACTCTCCCCACGTCCCCCCTCTTCCCCTTCACTTACACCCCCCCCCCAAAGACATGAATCTAAAACCACCAATCGTGCCTTAAAAAAAGCCCCCCCTCGTTCACCCAACTTCCCCTCCACCCATTTCAAAAAGGTCATACAGTGTCCCTTTCTTTTTATCTTTTTCCCATTTTTGCCTATCCCATCCCATGCCAGATCCCATGCATGCAATGCTTTCAATGCAAACCGCCTGCCCGACCAAGTGAACTCAATTCATACTCGATCAACGAATCCCCAATCCTCCCTGACCAAAAAAAGGGTTGTAAAAAAGCAACCTTTAAAAGCTACACGATCGTGCAATCGAAAAAGAACAAATGTCTCATCATGATATCCGATCACCATCATTAATAGTCCGCCCAACTCCCCAAAAAAATGACACCCGTTTAATAATGCAAATGGTATACCAGCGCCCTCTTGTTAACCGAACGAAGAAAAGTCTGGCTGCTGCACAGAAACAAAAACACCACTATAGAGTGGGAACCCAAAAATATACGCCATCATCACAATTCCCCGTCGCTATGCGAATCTTCCCATTTAATAAGTCCGGGATCGTTCGACTTTCTTGTGTTGTAACAGACAAAAGTGTTTGGAAAAAGAGATGTAAAGAGACGGGCCATAAGCTGCCCAGCCAAGAGAATTCGTAAAAAGTTGAGGTGAGAATTATGTATGGAAATTTGGTTGCGGAAGGACGGGCCATTGTTGGTAATGGTTTCCGTACTCTGGTACAACACCTGGTCGATAATCATGTCGCTTTCCTAGAGGTTGGTAGCGCATTTGGTTCGCATTGGCCGAGTAATCATGCATCGACGCGGATGGCGGAGGATAGAGAAGGGTGTTGACATGACGAACAGGCTTGTAAGGCGAATTACGTTGTTGATAGAAGATAGATGGAGAGATGTGACCAGGATTTTGACTCGGGAACGACGCATTGATCGGAGAAGGAACAAACGAGAGAAGGTCTTGAACCGAGCGAGGACTATGCCGACGTGATGGTGTTCCATATTGGGGAAGGCTTTGTGTTCCAGGTTGGCTTGGAGGTCCAGTTGGTGTATTGGATACAGGTGGAGTCCAAGTTGGTGTGGTTGGGAAGACTGTTGCAATAGATCTACCATTGAGCGGCGGTAAAAGTGGTGCATTTTGTGGAAAGCTCGTGACTCCGTTGTACCCGTTGTGCATAGCTTGGCTTGTAGAGATAGTCAAGTTTGGGACAGGTAGACGAGGTCTAGGCGGGATACTCGAATTGTACGTGCTTGCAGCACTGGGCGTGGTTGTAGTTGACCTCGTTACACGTTTAGCAGCTGGTTCTTCCATGTCGTCCACGAGACTTCTTTTCCTCGCATTAAGTCGGAAATTCTGTTCGGGGGCCAAATTGGTCAAGGGCGACACTAATTGAGCTGTGCTGTTGTTTGACGACCATTGTGGGCTGTAACCGTAAGATCCATTTGAGGGTTGATAAGAGTTTGATAATGAAGGAGGCGAAGGAAGCATCGATGTAGGAGGTGAAGGCAGGTTGTTGTTGTATGTCGGAGCTGCAACTGGAGAGGGCAGTGACAGAGGGGCTTTGGCTGCCCTGTCACAAAAGCTCCAGAATTTCGAAAGTTTCTTTTGCCAGTCATTCCATTGGTCCTTGGAAGCGAGGAGACTGTAACGCATATTGCTCAAAAACTCAACTTCCATGACGTGAATTTCGGTAACTGAAATTCCTGATACTTCGGCCCAAGTTTTGTTCGTGTAGGTGTTGTCGTCGAGAACTAGAAAAATGTTAGCCCATTTGTGGTCCACTCCCAGTTCCTTAGCGTTTTCACGTACATTTGTTCCCCAACATCAATGCAACGGTCAAAAGTCTATATTCGCTTCCGCTTCGTCCTTTGACCGCCGGATTGATTGTCTTCAGTCGATATATGAAGAGAAGAGCCAATAAAATGACGTTCTGGGTCACTTGTGTAGTCAATAAAATTGTAACCACCCATTTCCTGAATCCAGATGACGGAATCGCTTCGTCTCGCAACCTCTGAACTGGCAATGATGGATCAGCTCCCAACTCCTCCGCCTTTTGAAGCATCTCGGTCGATTCGAACCAGAATAAACATGTTATCTAGAAAAAGTAAGTCGTGGAATCCAAGGGCAGATGGATAAAGGTGTTTAAACGTACCTGGGCTGCAAACTCAGCCAAACTTCCCCCGCTATTATTTATTGAGGCGGGTATTTGTAGGTTTGGTTGGATCATGTCGCTGGTAGAGCCCTTCCTTGGATGTGATTCCTCTTTCACCACCCTAGAAACTTGAGGACTTTGTGGTTTCGAGTAGGAATAAGACTGTGAAGGCTGGGAAGGGGCGTCTCTTATGTTCGAGGTTTCTGAACTGTGGGTTGAGTGGTGGATGAGAGAGACGGATTGTCTCGGAGGTGCAACCACTCCACTATAGTCGTTTGACCTGCTCTGACTGCAAAAGGTAGCCTGTCTCGGGGCGTATGGCGCATCCTGCCGACTGTTGTAATTATTGTAGGTTGGAGGTTGATACGTTGTGTTCATCTCGTCCTCGGGTGGCGTGCGAAGCCCAGCCTTCACTGGTGCCTCAATATATCCTGCTGAATTGAGTTGTGGCAGAGAATACCCAATATCCTTCCGGCGATCGGTCACCCCAAATGCGGACTGCGAAGGGGGAAATGGAGGGAATTCGAACGGAGTTAGTCTAACTGAAGTCTGATGCATGGAGAATGGTGTGAAAGTCGGGGCTGCGCAGAGTGCTTGTGGGAAAGAATCCGCAGACTGATTTGGGTGGAGCTCGCTGGGTAGGGTTATGAATGCTTAAGTGCTTCCCAACTTTTCTTCTGGAACCTGAGTGGCCTTGCCCGCAGAGTTCCCAAACGATCCCCCGGCGGATTGAGTGTATGTAACGTGGAAGACGGATTGTCTCGACCGAATGGTATTACCTATGGTCCATCAGGGTGTCGAATGTAGGAGTACCTGCCGATTCGAGAAGAAAGTAGGAGGAACGAGGGGTATATAGGTTGTGAGGGATCGAGATCGGAGCTGGGGGTGGTGTGAGAGTAGTGATAGAACGATAACTATGAGTTAAGTTCTTCGAAGTGAATCGTGAGGTCTGTTTGCTGATGTGATGTGGTGAATGACTTTATTAAAGTGGAAGGAGGTTCGAGTCGATGGAGGCAGCTTTCCCGAACTAGAACGAAACTTTAAAGCTAGCAAGACAAGAAGCAAAATTATATGTGAAATATATTGAATCTTGAGGCAGAGAATAAAAGTCAAGTTCTCCAGCGGACCATGGAAAGTGTAGAGGAAGCAAGAGTATAATAGGAAGGTAGAGGAGAGTAGAGTTGTAGAGAGAAAGCTTCTATAGACAGTCTATAGAGGAGTATTGAATTTGGGTATAAGAAAAATGATTCGATGATGAGAATGAGAATGAGAAATGTGAATGTGAATGAAGTACTACCACGGTATAGTAGTTCCTACTCTAGATAGCAGTAGCAGGCCGATAGGAAGCCATGAGAAATGTACGAGGTACCAAGGTATGGATATAAAATTGGAGTCCGTTTGTTGTTCGGGCCAATGAAACCAAGGAAAGCGATGGAGAGAATGGACTGGATTGGGATTGTGTGTTAGGATTGAGGTATGGGACTGGGACTGGACTGGAACTGGATTGGGAATTGAGAATTGGGGAATTAGAGACTTTGGAGTGGCTCGTGGAAAGGAAAAAAAAGTATCTAGGTACCGACAGATATCGATATGTAGACTGGTACAGGGATGGTGGAGATACCTTGGAACTTCCTTAACCCGCGGGATTGTATGTAATGAGTTAAGTAGGATACGCAATGGCCATGGCATAGCATACATGGCATGGAATGGTTTTGGGATGGTATGGGAGGGGAGGGAAGGGTAAGGTATGGGATGGGATGGGAGGGGAGGGGAGGGTTGGGTTGGTGCGTGGTGCGTGGTGGAGGCTTTCAGTTTAAGGAAATAGAAGTGGAAATAGAAACAGAAGCGAAACGGAAATGGAAATAGGAATGGAAATGGACGTGTGGAAAATGGGAAAAAATGGGAAAATAGTATAAAAAAAGGTGGAGTGGAGGCTGATTGAGTGGAAAAAAGTATTCAGACCATCCATCACAATCCATCCATTGATGTCACAAACAGACCGACCGACCGAGCCAGGTATAGCTTGGTAAGGGAGTCGAGGGCAAGCGCACTCTGTAAAAGTAAGGTAAAATAAGGTGGAAGGTTTAAGGTAAGGGTAAAAAGTAAGGTGAGGCAAAGGCGAGGCGAGGCAAGGCAAGGCAAGGAAGGCAAGGTGGTGATTGTGATTATGGTTATTGGTTGTTTGTGGGTTGTGGTTATTGTGGTGATGGTGGTGATTGTGGTATCCGTATCCGTAGTAAGTGGTGGTTTGGTGCTTAGCGGTAGGGTTGTAGACTGGTGTGAGATCGGTCGCTTTGGAGACGAGACGAGTCGAGTGGAAAGACACAGCTGCGACGAAGGATCCGCCCTTCTCCTTCTCCTTCTCCTTCTCCTTCTCCTTCTCCTCCTTCCCTTCCACCTTCCACGGAGCTGCCTTCCAAGGTTTCTGCTTAGGAAAAGGTAGCGAAAATGAAGTGAGCATCCATCCACAAAGTAGGGTTAGCTCGCCAGGTCCAGCAAAGACTGGCGCACTGCACTGCGCAGCAATGGGGAAAAAGAGGACAGAGAGGCACAATCCCTAGACTAGCGCGTGCAAAGCAAAAGCATAGGCCAGACCGACCAGACCGCAAAGCAAAGCAAAGCGACGTGATACTGATACCCGGGCGGGGTGGTGGATGTAGCAATAACACAAGTAATAATAAAATCCAATTAACAACCAACTGCGGGCGTGTGAACGATGCACAGGGGTCCAAAAAGAAGGGTCGAACAATAAAATATGAAAGTGTGATTAGGTTAATTTGAGATCATAACCACAACCATCCCACACATTGCACACAAGAAGGAACAGGCAGGCTGGCATCTCCGGAACACCTCACGGATCAGTACCTAGGGACAGAAATCCAGCATACGGAACGTACTAAGGGGGCAAAGAGAGGAAACGCTAGGATCGGATTTCAGACCTTTTGGTTGTTTACCGATTTTTAATATGGATCATCGAATAGCACTTGTGGAAATGGGGGAATGGAATAGAGGGCGAATGGTACGTCCACGGCTCTGAGACCTTTCGTGTAAGCTGTGCGTAGATTAAATTCTGTGCGTTCACCTAGTAATTTAATGCTTCACTGCGGATGTGATCTGTATTTTGCTTCGCTGAATATTGGCGGCAGCGTTCTTTTGCTTTTGCTTTTCACTGCCCGAAGTGAACACGAGGAGTCGCTCGAGGACGCGTCTTCATCCTTTGCCTCCTAACCATTGCTGCCTCCCGTGTGTTGCGTATGTCTTGTCTTGCACTTTTCTTGCTGCCATCGTGTTGGCTTGTTAGCTTGTTCCCTCGCTCTGGAGTGGAGATATCAAATGAGGTAAAGTCAACCCTCAACGTAGATGGCCATGGCCTGTACCCCTTGGGTGTGGTGTCGGCCTTTGTGACTGAAATGGATTATGACTTACCTAAGGTTCCTTTGCCTTTGGCTAAGTTAGTACTGTACTTCGTAACTTCCGTGGTTCGACAAGAAACAATGGGTGGGTGCAGTTAGTGATGCGACACAATATCGGCTACGTCCTCCAAGGACAGCCAGGAATTGGTCTAGGTATAATATTCTCTCTGTACGAACTTCGAAGTATTAGGTTTCATGGCGTTTCGTTATCATTAAAAGAGAGCTTGTGTTACCGATCAGCCCCCCAGATATCCAACAGCTTGGTGCAATCTAACAAGAAGAGCGAAGGGCAATTGGTTGTGACATCTCCCTGCTTCAGATTAGGGAATATACCATAGGGTACACCGAATAAAGTATCGGTGGTACAAGTAAAATAAAAGGAACTATTATAGATAGGGTAAAGGTCAAAACAGAGGAGGGTAAGCATGCAGACTACCTTCAAACTGGGCGACAATCATCCACTGGATGACATTGACAGGGAGCGGGGATTTGTGTTTGCAGCACTCCTCCCAATTCATCACAAGGTGGTCTAATTGTATCTAGATTCGTAGTGGAGCGCAGCGCGTGGAACGGTGGTAAGCAGCAGTGCAAACGGAATATGGACGCGCATAGATTTCCAAGCATGGTCCGATGAATGGATGGATGTTGAGTTTGAGCAAGTCTTGCCTGGTCTTGGTACAAGTATCATTTTTTCGTTCTTTTTTTCCTTGAGAAAAGAGGCCTTGTCCTTCGTCGTAGGACCTTACCGACCAGGATATATTGGCTAATGCTATGCGTACGTGCTATGGGCTTAAGTTCTGGATGTATAGAACTCGCAAGCGCCGGTCGTGTGGCTCCTGGTACTGAGATGACAAGGCTTATGATCATTCATCCTGAGCCTGGCGGCGGCGCAGGAGTACTCCGTATGCAGCAGCATTGACGGCCAGATATCAATGGTGTAGCAGAATGATTGGTGGTATTGCTGAGACTTTGTGTGCCTGTGCAAAGTAAGGGAGAAAGTGGGAGCATTGAAGAGGGTGTTATGAGGATAGACGTGCGCTAAGGAGTCTAAGGAATGAAATTGAATACAGTGCAGCGCAGCCAATATGAATGACAGTCATTGGCTGTCCACTTCAGAGTTGCCGTACATCTATCATATCATTACTATAAACACCCTTTTTACTCGTTACATATTCTGGGTTGCTGGGTGCACACTGTCAAAGCCTTTGCCGTACGTGCTTGATGATATCTGACTCTGGTCAGATTATGCGTCGTTGCGTGTTGGCAAGAACTGGACCGACCAGCAGAGAGATACGAAGCCTTCGTACAGCTAACATTTTGCCCCCCGCATATCTAAAGTAGACTTCGTATGTCTGCCAAAACTTACGAACACCGGTTGGGATCATTGAATCATTGAGATCAGACTTGCGAAAAAAATCTTTTCCGCTGAGATTGAGGGGATTTACTTCCGGGTTCCAGGCTGCAGATTTCGGTTCCACCGCCTCTCATCCTCACACATGATGCGGGAATGATGTTGAGATTATTTTGACTCACGATCACGATCACGATCTTTCTCCCTCTCGCTCACCTGCCTGAAAAGAAACGCCTAACCGAATGAAATTTAAATCTACGTAAGCAGAGATCCGTCGTCGAGTTGAGCATGCGCGATTCCTACACTACCAACCTAATCCCGGAGACTCTCCAATAATGTACAAGGGGGCCACCTATGGATGGCCTGACCTTTCTGTACATACTCCAGAGTAAATCAGGCTGTGAAAAGTTGCTCGCGATGATCACCGGCATTTTCTTCATACATTTGACCCGTGATTTCTGGATCCCTTGTCCGCTGCGACGCTTTGTGGCTGCATCTCAGAATTGTCACAAATCTTGCCAGGACTCCGGTCCCTTCATCATTTGTGATCCACACCTTTTCTTCCGTCAGCTGGCATTGGCTGCGAATCGCTGAACCGTTTTAATTGCTAGGTGGCCGTCTCGAGCCAGCGATGTGTGCACTTTCGTAGAGCATATTTTGGTTTTCAAGGGGTGGAAAACGCAAAACCAGTTGTTCCGCACATTCCAGCGGTCTAAATTGCATCCCACCACAGCCAATCCTGGCTTGGGTATGATTGTATGATTATTGAGCGGGAAACTGACCCATCACAGGAAAGTAGTGATACTCCAAACGCAAAGCTGCTTCTGGGTTCTAGGTTCTGGGTTCATTTCGAGCTTAGCCGTTGCGCGATGCTATAAGGGTGGAGATATACTCCGTACACAGGATGAGAACGAAGGCTGCTGAGTGCTGATGATGACTCTGATCAGTAATGATCGCGTCCTTCCTGGTGCCTCGCCACCATATCCTACGAAACTTCATCCGCGAGCCAAGCCGTAGTGTTCCATTGCAAGCTGGCCGTTTGCCGTCTGCTTTGATAGTGGCTGTAACCTACTTAGTAGAGTACTTGTATGGTTCGGTGCCAAACTTCCAGGCCTCTAGATAATTTCCACTTTACGCGACTCGTGAACTGTGAGAGAAGGTCGTGATTTATTTGCGGAGCGCGTACGACGTAGTAAGATGTATCGATTTAGAAAAAGGTGGGGAAGTTAGCTGTAGAGGAGAGGGGCAGTGATCGATTGTTGGGCCAAGCCAGCTGTATCTTGGCCTCCTTGAGTGATGAAGCCGAGTCGTATTGCCCCCCCTTTCATCCGCGTTGCTAAGTATTCCTTAGCATAACCTCCGTGTGTTTGACCGTGAAGGGCCATCTATTCTATTACTGTAGTATGCCTGTTACAGATCATCATTTTACTTTTAGAACAGCAAATCGTCCGTCTACCATTTCACGTAATTCGTCCTTCCTTTGCGCCTGACGCCAGAATTAGAGTCAATACTTAGAAAGCAGATCCGAAATATGAGGTTGGATGGATCCATATTTCACCAAGCCGGAGGTCATTTGAAGATCAAACCAACATACGAAAGAGTTACCATAACATACGAAGGTATGAGCACATCATTTCTCGACCCGCGTTTCCTCTACTTCCTGCATTGACATCCTACATGCCGTATGCGGATTGTATGAGGGGCGTGATGCATGAACAATGAACATACCCTGGGTTAGCACCGTTGATGGATGATGTCTGAATAGTTGGTAGTGGAAAAGGGTTGGTTTGGTTGAACAGAGCCGGAACGTATGGACAAACTGTCCCGCTGCCACCGCACTACATCCCCAACTATTCCCTTGCCGGTCGGCGTGGTGTCTATATTGCAGCGGGGGCGGAAATGGTGGCTGCGATGAAGAGTAATGTCATGTCATTTGTTCTATCATCTTTTATGCTTCGTGTAGGTGTGTCGTGTGTATGTGTCGCCATCACATATCTGAGTCAGAATGCTTCGTACTGAGATAGAGTAACCATTCTGGTTCTTCTTGGCTGCTCCTAGAACGCAGAGGAATTGGAAGTGAAAGGACAAGGGCGACGCATGTTTCCGTCTAGCTAACAATTGCTGTGCTCCTGCGTATCCATCTGGTCCAGATATTGCACCGCTGCCTCATCTTGCCTGTTGCTTAAACGGTAAATATGCTCGCTTTTGCAAATTAGTTCCGACTTGGTCTTGTTCCTCTACGAAGGCACATGTCCGCGCGTGCCGTTTTCTCGGAACACCCACTGTACGAAGATAGGAGGCCAGCAGGAATAGATGATTTGATCGTCAAGAATCACAGTCTAGTGCTCCACCATTTCGCGTTACAGGCTTACAGCTCATGCGACCCTCAAGCCTTTCTTCTTTTTTTCCTGGTGGTGGGGGAAACCAACCTTGAGCAGACTCTTTCAGGTTTCCGGCTGCGGCGCAGCCTTTCCAAGTCATCCTTGTCTAGCACGACTTGGAGTCTGATTGGAGCAAATGCACGATGCGGTTCTATCACTTTCACCGCCTCCATTCTAGAAAGAGTTTATCTGAGGGAGGGAGGACCGAGGAGGGATTTCGAAGGATTTTGCCGGACTTGTACGGAGCATTAACCTAGGAACGAGCGTGACGCTCCCTACTCTCGCACTCGCAGTCTCACACATTGAATGGACCTGGTGAGAACGGTCAAACTCTTGTTTGAGATAGGCTATTGCCAAAATGCCAGCCCATCGCAACCTAGCTAATTTGACGCTCCTCTAACGCATCGTATGATGCTATCACCAAATATTGATGTTTGATGCGAGTGAAGCTTTTCTCAACCCTGAGGTCAGGCATACTTCGTAGAACTAAATTGACAGAAATGATCGTCTAGGTCAAGGTCGGCCTTGGAATTCTAAAGCTTTACGGAGGTACAATTTGCAAGTATCTCAGCTAGTGCATCATCTATCGATTTCTGATGGGTGCCCGAATGGCAAGATTTTCTTCTTCCTGTTGCCTCGGCCAAGGATCTTCATTCTCATCACGGGCGAGAAATTTATCATACATCCAGGTTCGTACGTTCGTGGACTTATCACGGAGCTTCGGCCCAACAAAAGTGCTACCGTTTTACTTTACACCGATGTCTGGTTTCGCTGGGGGCAATGATCTTAGGGCTCCCTCGACGTATCACGACCGTAATGATACGAGAAACAACTCGTCATCTCCACTAGTAGGCACGTAGGCACGGTAGGCACAGAGGGCAGCAGCAAGCAAAAGGGCCAGATCTTCCGGAAAGAGGATGCATGATACAACAAACACCACCTGGGAAGATGCCGACTAGATCAAAAGCAAGGCCAGTACAAGACTACAAGTACGATGGTATGGGTTTTATGGCTCACTGCAGATGCAATCATTTCTCTGGGCCACAAGCGCCGTTCGTGTTTTCCGCTCCGACCTAGCTGTCTACGTAGCTTGAGTTGTCTAGCGTGGGGAGAGTGGGATTTCCGTTATTGCTGTGCCTGTATAGTATCCTTTCTGGAGACTTTATCCAGGATAATATAACCTTTCTCTCGTGATAGCTGGACGTTTCGGCTTCGGCTTCTTGTGCCTTGTATGCTCAGCTTGGAAAATGTGCTCAGGTGGGAGTGAACTCAGTGAAGTGGACGAAACATGGAGCAAAACAAAATCTAAAGTGCATATTACCTTGTCCGGTCAAATGGCTCACGAAGTGATCAATTCGTCGACCTATCTATCTATCTCACACCATAGGCCTGCAAGTGTGCAACACTATCAATGGAGTTACTACTGCTAACGGAACGATTATTGGCACATCGAAATACAACTTCACCTATCGGTACCCTCGGATCCTCACAAGTCTCATAGCCCCTTATGTCCAAGTCCAAGTTACGCCTTCCTCACCATCGTGAAGGTCCCTCGGCAGTGTTTCTCACATTCAACAAAATCAATCAATCACTACTACAACATACTTTCTGGCGGTGGGTACCACCTTCGTACAGGCCGTACCAATAGGATCCGTAGGACCCTCACCATTTTCCCATTTTCCAGCATGGAAATGCTTCCCAATATCGAATATCGAATGCTGGAGCAGGCTGAGCAACGCCGTCCAGAGAAGAAAAGACCTTGAACTCAGTCCGATATCACATCATGCACTCTGCGGTCCGGCAAAATTCCACGGCATGGAATAATGACATTTCAATCTCGATATCTGAGACTTGTTTCCAAGGTTCTGAGGCTACCTAGGTAACAGCCAGTCAATCTGTTATAACATCTTGTGGCTGTACTATATTGTCATGCCCACGTAATATCGTAGAGATACAAATTGCAGAACTGGGCGATCTGCTCGGTCAGCTTGTTCGACGTCGTATGCAGAGATGCTTGTTCTATGGGGGTTTTAAGTCTCAGCAGCAAGAGAGAAAAAGCGACAAGTCATTCGTGTGCTTTCCCGGCTGTACTTGCTTTTTACCTACTAACCAACATTTGTCCCTCGGGGTTACACCACAACTACCTGTCATGCTACTCTTAAAGCCCCCCCTCACCGAGCAACACGGTAAACAAATTTCCATCCCGTCTCCGGCTGCTGAAACCTTTCAAGGGCATCCAAGAAACCCAATCTTCTTTCACAGGTCATATGCAAGCAGGCTATCATTGACCGAAGCTGGCTGATCGTTAGGATGACAATGAGAACTCGGTAAAGGAAGGAAGGAATACAAGCCTGCCCGGTAGGTTCACCATGTCCTCCGGTATGAAAGACCCCCATGTCGCTATTGCATCTTCAATGCAGACGGCCGCACATCCAACATCAGGTAGCATCTTGAAAACTGGATCCGCTCATCAACGAGACTTATCAGCAATTTAAGCTCGAAATTATTCAGTCAAACTCATCTCTGCCAACCATCAACGCCAATGCGCTTTTCGGACCATTTCGACTCGCACCCCATGTTGCACACTGATCATCTCCTAATTCCTTTCGATCTTAACCGGCGGCTGCCTCGCCAGGGTGGAATTTACAAGTGATAATCTTCCACCTTACAACTTTCATATTCGCGGCCAGCGATCAGGGCAGATGTCTCAAATGGAGGGCAGACTATGAGTCTTACTGTCGCATCAACGCTACGAACACATCATCAGGAGTCATCAGATGCGTGCATGTCAGGAAGCCTTCTTGAACCTTAGATTCTTCGTGAAAGCCTCCAACGTCGCCCTCAGTACCACAGCCTTGTGCAGTCTTTTGATCATGGAGAGGGAATGAAGCAACACCCGGCAAGCCAGACATTCATTTGATGTCAAACAGCATACCCGTCTTACCCATTGTACAGTGCAAGCCTCCCGAAGCTCGACATGAAGACCTTGTGGCTCAGATGTTGAGTTTGCCATCATCACATACTAATATTTGTCTCTAACAATCAAGCGTCTTTTATGCGAAGTCATGTCTGAACACAGTGGCGTCTCCGGACAACCAGTCTGGCCACTTCATCTTCTCTCTTCGTTCTCCTGGTTCCAACGACTTTGTAATCCTGCTGTAATGAATGTGCTCATGTGAAATGGCTTGATGTTACATCCTACCACCATAATTCCGATTTATAATGCATAGCAAGAAGTCCGCGCCGTCTCCATTTCCATTTTAGGTGGCGACGACATGTTAGCTAGTTACATTCCAAATCTATCGATATCGAATTCTCGTGTTAGCAATTGATATTGACATGTGACTTTCTCAGATGAACTGCTTAGTGCCTGAGGTTTATACAATTATGAATCTATTTTTACATGTACGAGAAAAATGGTTTCGCCGCCAACGCCAGGGATATACGAGATTCCAAGACTATCGATCCTAATTGGTGCAATCCCTTACCCAAGCAGGAACGACTCACCCTCATTCACAACCACCGCATTTCATCAAAACACCATCCAAAGAGCATCGCAAACACTCGCTATCACGATTGCTATCCATAATATCGCTAGAAAAATTCCCTCCATACACTCGCTGCAGTATTTCCTCAGAAACGTGAAAGAATTCCCATCCTTTAGCCCGCGGGCATTCCTCGCGCCCGCATAACATTCAATCTCCAACCCCCTCAAAATATCCCTATCGACGACGATCCGCCACGATGGGTTTCGGCGACTTCTATTCGATCTGCGAACAAGCAGCGGTTCCTCTCTGCGCCGAGGTGGGGAAGATCTCGACGATTGAGGGCAGCCATGGCATCGAGGCCAATTGCTATGCGCGGAATATCGAGCTCGCCAACACGATTATCTTCCAGGGTGCGACGAGCTTCGTGCATATTATTGCGCTGTTGATGACGGTTACTATGATTTTGCATGTGAGGAGTAAATTCACGGCTGTTGGTATGTGTTGTGTCTGCCCGAGTGGAGATTTGGGTTGCGGATGGGAATTTGCGTTATGGGTAAATAGATACTAATGGGATGATGATACAGGCCGGAAAGAAATCACGACTTTCTTTTATATATACATGCTTCTGACATTCATATCTCTGCTCCTCGACGCCGGTGTTATCCCCCCAGGAACCGGTCCCTATCCATACTTCTCTGGTATCCAAAATGGCCTTACGTCCGCGCTCACAGTTTGTTTGCTCATCAATGGATTCGTCGGGTTCCAATTATACGAAGACGGCACGCCCATCTCTGTCTGGATGCTCCGCTGCATCAGCTTGATCATGTTCGCCGTCACCTTCCTCGTTTCGCTCGCGACGTATTTCTCCTGGGCTGGACTGGGCCCCGCGAATACCATCGGCCTGTTCATCGTGCTGTACCTTATCTCAGCTATCGAGTTGGCGATCTACGGTATCATGCAGGTGATTCTCGTCGTCAACACACTGCAGGACCGTTGGCCGTTGGGTGAACTTGCTTTTGCTGCGTTCTTCTTCATTGCAGGACAAGTCCTCCTGTATGCTTTCAGCGAGAAGATCTGCAACGGTATTCAACATTATCTGGATGGGTTGTTCTTTGCTACTATTACGAACTTGCTTGCTGTTATGATGATCTATAAGGTTTGTCTCCTCTCTCATCCATTTGTTTTCATGACTTCGCTCGATATTCGCCACTAACGCGATCCATAGTACTGGGACTCCATCACCAAAGAAGACCTCGAGTTCTCCGTCGGCGTCAAGCAAAACAACTGGGAAGTCAAAGAACTCCTCCCCGAAGACGAGCGAAGAAATACGGTTTACCAAGACATGGATTACACGGACAGTCCGAACATGCGCCCCAGGAATTCGAATTACGGAGGCTTTAACTACTAAATTTTTCGAGGCTAAGAGGAAGTGATGAAAAAGGGAGGAGTTAGTAATGGAGGAAGATCGATCAGGATATGATAGCACGAAGACGCAACAATAGACGACACGTTTTTGCATTGAGGTTTTGCGTTTTTGCATTGAGGTTTTGCGTTTTTGCATAGCGAAGCAAAATACGGCTTGATATTCATATGAGAGAAAGAAAAAGGTTGATGATTGGATTTGGTTTGCATGGGCGTTTATGAAGGGGGCTTTGTTTGGTTCGCTTGGGGACTTTTTTTCTATGAATTCATGGGGTGGGATACCTCTTTTTTTGTAGATAACTCGAGACGTGTCTTTGGATGATATGGGGGTGGTTAGGGGAGGGAGAGGGGCACTAATTTCGACTGAGAATCGGTGAGATGGGGACGAGGCGGGGGGGGGGAGAGGAGGGATGAAAAGATAGATAGATACCAAGGCGAGCAAGCAGGCGAGTGTTCAGGGTGGAGGAAAGGCGAAAGATGAGAGAGGAATCAAAATACCTATAATAAACTATCGTTGTTCTGTTCGAGTAAGATTATATTTTGTCCCGTCTGTCTGTCCTCTTTATATGATACTCGCTGGCTTGCTTCTGGTGCAACGAGTTGAGTCGATTTGATGTGATGTGATGTGTACCTGCCTGGTTCTGCAGCTTTAGTAGTGAGACTTTGGTCCTTTCTCATGTTGATCACCCCATGTTGATGGGTGATGGGGGATGGTGAGAGAGAAAGAGGAGAGAAAGGGAGAGAGAGAAGGGGGGGCAGAGGGAGAGAGAGAGGTTTTGGGACGGTGCCTTCCTATTAGTACACCCTGACCGTGTGTGGATTAACCGTTCGTTGAATCGGCGAGTTGGTATCAGAACAGCCATAGTTCTCATTTCGTCTCTTGTGATTAGAACCAACTATTCCATATGTATCTCCATTTGTTTTTGATAGAATCAAAATGCATATTTACATGCATGCATACATACAATACAGTACAGTAGAGCCCAACAAACCAACCCACAAGTCTTGATATATCCCAACAGACGTGCGTTGAGAAAGACCAGAGGGATATCAAACCAGACCCTACCCAAAATGAACAAAGCAAAGTTCCAGACCAACAGCTCATAACCTATAGACAACCTACAACCTCCAACCTACAATCTAGGTTCGACCATCCCCCTCCACCCCGCCTCCATAGCAATCATTTCCGCCGCTCTCTCGCCAATCGCCAAAACCGTCAACATCGGATTAATCGTCGTCATAGTAGGGAACACGCCCGCATCGGCAACTCTCACACCCTTCAAGCCCCTAACTCTCAACTTCTCATCGCACACAGCCATGGGATCCTTATCGCTGCCCATCTTAGTCGTGCCCGCGGGATGGTACACGGTATGCGCGACTTTCCTACCGTACTCGGACAGTTGCTCGTCAGTGGTGACGTCGGGGCCCGGGGCGACTTCGCGTTTGAGCCAGTGCTTGAAGGGAGCTTGGTTGGCGATTTGGCGCGCGGCTTTGAGGCCCGCGACGATGGTGGCGGCATCGTAGCCCTCGGGATCGGTGAAGTAGCGGAAGTCGAGGGCGGGCTTGACGGCGGGGTCGGAGGAGGTTAGGTAGATGCGGCCGCGGGAACGGGGGCGTGGGATGTTGGGGGTCATGCAGAAGGCGTTGAGGGGGGCGTCGTAGCCAAGACGAGCGGTGTTGAGACAGAAGGGAATTTGGTAGCAGTGCATCATGATGTCCGCAATGGTGCCGTCAGGGAGACCGGCTGGGTTGAGTTCGGGGTGGGTGTGGGATTTGGCGGCGTTGGGGAGTTCGCGACGGAGGAAGATTCCGGCGTCACTGTCCATGGTTGTTTGGGGCGGGACGGGAGCATTGAGTTCCCACATTATGATAGATTCTGGATGGTCGATTAGATTCTCTCCTACACCAGGGAGGTCGTGTTTCACGGGGATCTTGAGGTCCTCTAGTTGCTGAGCTGGTCCAACTCCAGAAAGGAGCATAAGTCGGCAGGTATCGACTGCGCCTGCACAGAGGATAGTTTCGGTTTTAGGGGAAATGGTGAGCTTCTCGCCGGACTTCAACGTCACGTTGACGCCCTTGACAGTCTTGCTAGAGTCAATGTTGAGCTTGCTAACCCAGGCATTAGTGAGGATGGTCAGATTTGGGCGTTTCTCGGTGCCACGGAGAATTGGGTGAATGTAGGCCACAGATGCAGAGCTTCGTCGTCCGTCATCAGGGTTGTAGGATACTGAGAAGAAGCCAACTCCTTGTTCGAGGGCTCCCTTTTCACGAATCTCGTGGTTGAAGTCATGGATGATAGGGATGTCCATAGCAGTCGAACAGGCTTGAATCCAGTCCTTACAGATCTGGTTTCGGTGGCGTGGGTGAACTGGGTTGATTTGGTTGCGGAGGTTGTCTATGAGACGCATCATGGTCTTGAATCCCCATCCTTTGCATCCCAAGCTCTCCCAGATTTGGCAATCATACTCAAATGGTCTGAATGAAATGAGAGTGTTGTGAGATGAACAGCCTCCCAGAACTTTGGCACGTGAGTGCCTAATATATGAGTTTCCTATTCTCCATTAGCATTCCGTTTGCACACCCTTCTGCATTGATAATGCTCACCATTTGGTTGCTCCGTAGTTCCATAGTCGTAATCTAACTCTCCTCCTAGTAATCGGAGCCAGTCTTTGAGTTTCAGAACTTTGTCGTCGTTGAAATCACTTGGTCCGCCTTCGATCATGAGAATCTTTTTGTTTGGTAGATACTCTGAGAGTCTGCTTGCAATCACACATCCTGCAGTTCCACCCCCGACAATGACATAGTCAAAGTCATTGACTTGAGAGGATGAGAGGATGTCGGTAGTCATGTTGAGTTCTTATGACAGGGAAGCTGTAACTTCTTTTGATGTATAGTATCCAGAGTAAGAATGGAATGGTGTTCCACAGGAAATCAAAGCCAAAAGAAGTGGTAAATATATTTGTAATTTGAAGACTGAGAAAGGAAAGGTGCTCAGGTGATCTGTAGTGAAGCAGTGATATCCCGGTCAAGGAGGGGCTGGAGTAAGTGGGTTCAGAATCCAAGTGTAAGGCGGTATGGTATGTATGGAGTATGCAGATGAGTAGTACGATCGCGAGGGTCCTTCCTGGGATTTGAGGTGAATGGAGCAAAAAGTGATACTTCTCCGTATGTAGTAATTATGCAGTGAGCGTTTTAGGTCCTCTTGGAAAATTGCCTATTCCTGAAGACTGGAATGACGGTGAGGGACGAATCCAATCGACTTTATTTTAGGAAACTGAGCACGAGGGCAATGCGAGAAGAATATAAGAGCAATACGAAAGAAAGCGAAAGAGAAAGAAAAATTGAAAAATTTCTAGCCCTATGAGCTAAGAAAGTAAAAATATGAAGGTTAGCCAAGGTCAGAGACGGATGTTTGATGCTTGATGTTTGGTGTTTGGGTTTGGCCGTTTGATGCCTTGGTCATCATCCATCATCCATCATCCATCATCCATGGATCCATGGTTTAGTGCTCACGGTCACCGAGATCTAAGATCTGTGAGGGAAGGGGGGGGGGGTAGAGGAGAGAGGACGGAGGAAACGAATAGATGATGCGATTATGTGTCATCGCATTGTTTGTCGTCTGGATTCGACAGTCATCTCGGATCAGACGAGACCAGAGTTTGCTGCGATGTTGGATTGCATTCACCGAAACGGGCAAGGTAAAGGTATACCTCGTATGTAGACCACTTGGGGAAAAAGTTACGAGAAGACGAGAAGACGAGAAGTGACAAAATGGGAATAGAGACTAGCTGGTCATGCAGTTATTTAGTAATATGATTGAGCTGGTAATCTGATAAAAGGACAAAGGCGAAGAAGGGACGAGCTTTCCTTTCACCATCACAAGTCAAAGTGAAGGGATCGTTTTCTCTGATGTTGTCTAGTGTTACGCAGCCTTGTAAGAAATTCTGGGGAACTACATTAGTGTGCCCAATCAACGCTCGCCTATCTATCTAATTCGGGTATTTATTCAATGCCAAGCCCTCCTCTCGGGTTATCGGTGGTCGGTGGTCGGTGGCCGCTGGTAATTCTTGCAATCATTTTTCCTTATCGAGTCTTTTTTTCCATATGTGAACTGCATCTGTATCTACATCTACTTTGAGCACCAAGCACCACTGGTGTATGCATTGCGCTTTGATATCTGCTGCTCGTCGACAGTAAGCTATCCAGTCGACCTTATCGCGGCGCAGAGTCATTGTCGTGCCTGGCGATAACCTCCAATTGCATTGTTGCAAGCCTTGTCCGAGTCGTTGCGAGACATGCCTTCACTTCGGCCCGCACTTTGAGCGAGGGGCCACCATGTTGCTATACTATTACCAAGGTCTTTCTTTACTTCTCTTCTGTCTCCACATATTTGGAAACTTCCAAGTTCTATGATCATCTCAATCAGTTCATATCCAGCCGTTTTGCATGGTAAATGAAAATTCTATCTTTCTCCCATATCTAGAGTTTCTCATCGGTCGGCTGCGCTACTGCTTCGGTGTTGGCGTTGAAAGTTTCTCTCCAGTCCGTCGTCATCCAACCCTCTTAGTTACAGTACACTACCACGATCTCAAGAGGAACCCTGAAGCCGGCTGTCGGGAAGGAAAGTCATCGTTTTGCCCCACTCAGGAACTTACCTTCTACGCGGCAGACGGCTAAACTATCTTTGTCCCACCCAGAGACCTGCGCAGGCATTCTGTGCTGTAAATTCCATTGGTGAGAGAGAGGAGATTACTGAAATTCAACTTGGAATAGAATTAGATCCATATATACATCCTCACAATGGCTATATACGGCGAGCAATCACTCTACTACAATGGCAGTGTCCAACAAGCAACTTCCTCCGAAACATTCAAGACCGTCAACCCCGCCACGGGCAAACCAATAGTAGATGTGCAGAAAGCCTCCCAATCCGACGTTGACGCTGCAGTAGCCTCAGCAAAAAAGGCATTTCCATCATGGTCGCAAACACCGCCCTTGGCTCGATCACGAATCCTTCTCAAAGCCGTCCAAATCCTGCGCGAGCGAAATGATGAGATTGCCAAAGTAGAAACTCATGATACAGGAAAACCCTATTCAGAGACCAGCGCGGTGGATGTTGTTACAGGCGCAGATGTGTTAGAATACTTTGCGAACTTAGTAGCAAGCGGGGGAATGAATGGAGAAACCACGCAGTTAAGACCTGACGCATGGATATATACAAAGAAGGAAGCTTTGGGAGTATGTGCTGGAATTGGGGCTTGGAATTATCCAATTCAAATTGCCTTGTGGAAGTCTGCTCCGTGTTTAGCAGCAGGTAACTGCATGGTCTACAAACCATCTGAGGTCACCCCACTACATGGCCAAATACTCGCACAAATTTACACCGAAGCTGGAGTGCCCCCGGGAGTTTTCAACATTGTACATGGAGACGGAGCAGTAGGAGGTTACCTGACATCTCACCCCGAGATTGCCAAAGTTAGTTTCACAGGTCAGGTGTCTACCGGGCAAAAGGTAGCTGCATCAGCCGCCGGCGGCATGAAATATGTCACCATGGAACTGGGCGGTAAAAGCCCTCTCATCATCCTCCCGGACACCGACCTCGAAAACGCCGTCGACGGAGCCATGATGGCCAACTTCTACTCTACCGGCCAAGTCTGCACCAACGGCACCCGCGTCTTCGTGCACGAGTCCATGAAACCCGCCTTCGAAAAGCGTCTCCTCGAAAAAATGCAATACATCCGGGCCCTCGAGCCCATGGACCCTAACAGCAATTTCGGCCCCCTCGTATCCGAAATCCACCACAAGAAAGTCCTCAGCTACATCCACCACGGCATCCACAACGATAAAGCCACCCTCCTCTACGGCGGCCCCGAAAAACCATCCGAGATCCCCTCAGGCCACGAATCCGGCTTCTGGGTCCGCCCCACCGTCTTCACTGACTGCACAGACAACATGCTCATCACGCGCGACGAGATCTTCGGCCCCGTGCTGTGCATACTTAGCTATTCCACCATCCCCGAGGTGGTCCGTCGCGCAAACGACACCAAGCTCGGGCTGGCGGCGGGGGTGTTCGGGAAGAATATTAATCAGTGCCATGAGGTGATAGCGCAGATCGAGGCGGGTATCACGTGGATTAATACGTGGGGGGAGTCGCCGGCGGAGATGAGCGTGGGTGGGTGGAAGATGAGTGGGGTGGGGGTGGAGAATGGACGGAGGGGGTTGAGTGCTTGGGTTAGGGAGAAGAGTACGCTGGTGCAGGGAGGCGGGGGGGAGGTGGGGAGTGTATTTTGTAAGTTGTGAGGAGGGGTGAGTGCGGTGATGTGATGGTTGGTTGGTAAAGGAGAAAGGACATGTTGTTGAGTGGAAGTAAGGACTTGGTAACGAACAAAGAAGGGGAAAATAGAATGGCCTAGCATGAATACATTGGTGATGATACCGAGATGGCGGTGCACTCACCGAAGGAGAGTTACCAAACAAGACGAAAAGAACTTCTATCAGTCTTCGTCTGAATAACGTTGGATGAACGAGATGGGGTGAGATGAGCGGGGGTAGCATTATGGCATATAAAAACAAATCCTAAGATGAAGAGATGGGATGAAATGGGATGAATGAACTTCAGATGATCAACCTCTCGATGAAACTTGACTAATTGCTTGTAACAAGACGTGCAGACAGACAGCCACGAACTCCACCCTGGTTAGTCAGTCAGTTTATGTATCCATACATCCATACATCTCCTCATAGTGGTCTCTGACTCCGTGAAGCAAAAACAGCAAGATCCGATTCCCACTTGTATACTAGTACATATATCCATCCATCTTCCCATTCTCATTCCTATGCCCATTCCCATTTATTCCCATCATTCCTCTACCAACTACATGTACGAACAAACTCAAACATCCTCCCAATATCCCAGCCCAGCCCAGCACCAACATCAATCGATCCCCGCCTCTCCCAAATTTCCTTCAATATTTCCGCTACTCAATATCGCAACCAACCCCCACAAAATACCACAGACTAAGCAAGTCTAAAACCGTCCGCAAAATCCACACCATAATCCCACATAGCAAAAGTACCATTCAAATATACCCACACCCAATCCTACTGCATATATTCCTCCATCACCTCCCAGTATACTATGGTATATGTATCATCCCTGTTGCCATAAACCCACACAATTCCATCACCCGAACACAAAACTTCAAAGTTCCGGCGAAGCAATACGAGCCAGTCTTCTTCTCATCTCGATTTCTGTAATCTATCTGTTAGTTCTCCATCAAGATGGCAGGCTAAAAGGGAAATGACAACTGAAACAGCTCTCTACTTACTTTCCCTCAAAGCTGGACGAGATTCCCCTTCATTCACAAAATCATCCACACTTGCAAGAAGCTCCCTATAATCCCGCTCTGTCAGTTCAGTTCCCTACAAAACATCCTCTCCAAAAAGAAAGAAAGAAAGAAACCACCTACGTCTCCTCGACCTCCCCCTTCCCCGCATAAACCCTCCCATACCACCCCAAAAACCCCTCCAACTGCACCCCATCCACAAACCGAAGCCTCATCCTAGCACTCCTCACATCCTCCTCACTGACCCTCTCCTCATCCTCCAACTTAATCTCCCCAGCAGTCCTCGCCCTATACATCTCAACTCTGCACGTCTCGCGATGGACAAATGCGCCCAGAGTCCATGTACTGTCAATCATCATTTTTTGATTACCCATAGCTAGCGAATCTACGCCGTCGTACACGTACAACCGCCCCGGCTTGCCTTTGTTTTCTTGCAGCCGGTAGCTGGTACCGCCGGCGCCGGGGTTCCAGGTTATGGGGTAGGTGCGCGAGGGATAGCCGGGGTCGTAGGATATGTAGTTTATGTTGAAGCCGGAGGAGAGGAGGGTGTCAAAGTGGGTGGGTGCGGGATTGAGGTTGCTGGTGGATGATTTGACGCGGCCGGATGGTCTGCGACGTTTGGGTTTTTTCTGGCTTAGGGGAGTGAAGTTATCGCTGTCGTCGTCGTCCGAGTGGAGAGCAGGTTTTCGGCGAATTGGTGCACTCCTTGGGGGTCTTGTGGGTCTGGGTCGTTCGATAGAGCTGACGAGTGCGACGGCTCGGACTGGGGGTTTGGTTCTCCATGAAATGGGATCAGTAGGATCAGCAAGGATCGAAGCACTTCGATTCTGGAGGGCTTTCTCATCAATCTCCGGGTTGTCGTAGAATTGCTGGAAGGGGCTTGATTCTGTACTTGTCTGTTGCTTCGGAGCATAATGAGCATCATGGTCATGACCTCCCTCGACTTTCGCTGCAGGTTTGGAGTTTTCGGGTTTAGGCAGGGTACCAACGCCATGAAATATCTCATCTAGATAGCTTAGAGGTTGAGGAGGACCTGTGAATCCGCCACTGCCCCCAGCTAGAAGTGGTTGGCGTTCGCCTGGACTCACATTCTCATTGCGGTAACCAGGCAAGGAGAAAGAAGCCGATGATCTGCTTCCATTTGTGAGGGATGGTGTCTCATTCTTGACGACAGCTGCGGGAGCAGGGCGTCCTGTAACATAGATGGTCTTTTCGCTTTCCAGTGCATCAGCCGCCTGTTGAAGAAGCTCGAAAGCTTCCTGTCGAAGTCCGTCCTCTGTCGAAGTAGCTTCAGCTTCCCGTGCACGTAGACGGTCAACTTCACGAAATGGAAGCTCTTTGTATAATTGCTCCAATGTTTCAGAATATGATGTCTCGTATTTGGCTATGACTTCTTTTCGTTTCTGGGCATAATTTTCTTGCACATGGATAATTTCTTCCTGTTGCTCCTTTGCTAGAGCCACGAGTCTTTTGTTTTTGTCCTGTCTCAGGTTGGTGAGAACTTGGCCTCTGGGCTGGAGTTCGATGTGAGGAGCTGAGTGTTTTTTATCCTCTTCTTGTTGTTGCGCATCGAAGTCATTCTTGCGCTGAGCCAGGGCCCGTAGTTTCCAGACGAAAGGGTCGATATTATCCATGTCGAGGTTGTCGAGTTGTTGATTGAAAGGTGAAGGATTGTGTTTGAAATAAAGAGTAGGGAGATGTGCAGCGTATGGTTGATATACTCGAGGAAGGAGCGAAGAAGGTACATCAAATGCAAAAAACACTTAAGCTCTCTAGTAACTCATATTGGGAGGAGCGAAATTAGCCAGTAAAAGTGAGACTCATGAAAGGTTACAGAAGAGAAGTAAAATGAAATCAATTTAGTATGTGTTTGTTTTGTAGTTGAGAAGGTCTCGCTACTAATTCACTTCAAAGTTGTAGTATAGTAAACAGATGGTTGCTGGATCGTTGTTGATATTTGACATTGTTTATACTACAAACCCCAAACTGAGATCAGAGAGTGAATAGCGATTCCTATAATGTCTGGTCAGAATCCAAGGATCTGGCCAATATCGTTCCGAGATCCAAAATCGGAGTCACTCATCTTTCCTCCAAGAGAAAATTGACTGCGGGCAAAGAGCTATTCTTTCTTGCTGACTTTCTCGATTTAAATATGCAATAATAGTACATCTGGGAGTCAATGTACTCGTGATGGTGAATATAAGAAATGTCATGCTCAGCTGAAGCCTCAAATTAATCGATGCTTCTTGTTCGTGCAAGTTCGGCGTCACTGAAAGGTATACAGCTTGTAACATCATGCTTTAGATATCGCCTTTCCTGTCTCTACAGCCCCGTAACATGGGTCTCCAATCCTGTATCCCTTCCTAGGTGAATGTACGGCATGATATTACCATACTCTCGCTCTCAAAGTCAACATCATATGCGAAAGCTAACTGCCTGTAAGTCGACAGAAATAGTAAGCACGGATTGACAGATCCAAGATCGAACCACTCACCTCCTACACCAAATCCTCCTCCCTCCTCCTAATAATCCTAAACGGTAACTGCTCCTCACTCTCCACATCATCACCCCCCACCACCTTCCCCAAATGTTTATACTTCACCTTCGGATCGAACCCCTTTGCCTCCTGCGTCAACTCCACCAACTGCACATCAAACCTCCCTAACCCCGTAACCATCCTCAACGGCTCCAACAATCTCAACTCATGCTGCCAGCTCGGCATGATCCTCGGCCACACAATAACCGCACTTAAATCCTGCAGACTCTTCATACTCCCAATAACCATCCACGTGCGCTCCCACCGCGGAGTATTGTTCGACGAGGACTCGTTGTATTGGTTCGAGGTGTTGAATTGGAAGTTCAGGGAGATGGTTTGGATGGTGTCGAAGCGGTGGGAGGGGATCAGGTTGGAGAAGGAGAGGACCGTTTCCATGCTGTCGAAGTCGAATGTATTGGTAGAATAGAGAATGGGTATTGCTTCTGTGTATCTGGGTTCATTAGTCTCCGGACTCCCAGGGTTTATTTCAATACATGAAGGCCAGAAATGGAAGTAGGCTCAGGAAAAAGAAAAGCATGAAAGTAGTGGACATACAAGCGTCTACAAACCTGTAGCATCGGAATTAGGTCTCCATGTCCTTCCCCATTCGAAGCATAATACCCATTGTACTCTTTAGAGCCCCTACATCCCAGCGCTCGACATGATTCTTCTTTTTCTGAATCCCCTCGTTTACAAGGGACATGACCCAACTGTTTCGTTCTCCTCACGATATGCAGCACCCGGCCTCCGAGCACTTTCTCATAAATTAACAACCTCGCTTTTTTCGGTAGCATGCTGAAGAATTGTGCTTGATGCTGCGTCTCGTATCTTCCCTTCTGTCCCACCTTTTGCGCGTCACCTGTGTTGGGTGTCTCTATTTCCATCTCGTCTTCCATTCCTGTCAGTACTGTTTCTTTTGGCGCCGTCCTTTCAAACCCATACTTTGTCACCATCTCATTTTCTATTTCTGTTGCATCCGTTTGTGTTCGCACAATCCTCTCAAACCCATAATTCGTCACCATCTCCTCTCCCTCCTCCTTTTGCCCCTCCTTCTCCTCCTCCTTTTCCTCCTTCTTTTCTTTCTCCTCCTCCCCCATCTCATCCCCTTCCCCCCAACTCAACCTCCTCTCCCTCCTCACCCTCTTCAAAATCTCTACTTCCGGCACATACCCCTTCCCCATCTTCCCACTCCACTTCCGTTCCTCCCCCGGCCGCCTAGGCAACGGTCTATACCCCTTCTTCCCCTCCTCCTCCGGAAGCGGCTTCCCTTTCGGCAGTTTATTCAGTGCTTTAAAGATAAATATAGTAGTCAACCGTCTGCGGTCCGGTTCGCGATGGCGGAGAGCGTACATATTCGATGCAGTCGGAGTGAAGTGGGGTGGGGTGAGGTTGCGATAGTTGTTTAATGCGATGCGAGATATTGCGAGAAGCAAGGAAAGGACAGACAATTCACTCAATCATTCAAACAATCAATTAACCAAAGCCAGCCTTGACCGCGACAACACACAGCATAAGAAGCAATTCATTCACTCTCCCCAAATTCAAAAAAAAGCGCAATACAACATCGTATAAGAAACAATCATTCGCGAACCAACAATGAACCAACAATGAACCAACAATGAGGTAAGCAAGACCGGCCAAGAAGAGCCCGTCAGCGAATGAAACCACTCGTCAGCTTTGCTAAGCGGTATTAAAGATCATTGCGATTTTCCGAATCGGGCATCCTTTTATGTCAAGCTGACTTCTCGATGTGAGTCAACGGCGTAGTAGGAATTCTTGGGGGGAACGCTGCTGCATGGTTGCACTAGCGTTGACGTAAAAGGATCATTTGCGCACGTGAATGGGCGTCGACGAGCTTGGAGGAGGGACTACACTTCGGGATATCTTGCTGCGACGATAGAAGGCATGGAGGTGAGTGAGCTTGAAAGTGATCGTGATTATCATAAGTACGTTATTAGTAATATCTAAGTACAATGTCTAGAAACAATACTCCTCCACATGCAAGAATATCCCATTCGCTCCTGTTCCCTTATGAACTGCTCTCTCATCACTCAACGCAGCGACAGAATTTCGCACCTTGGCCACCAGACTCTTTCCTCCACAGACAGTTACTGCCGTTTCTCCTCCGGTCATTTCTATCGGTTTCCTTAGGAACTGACTTATTTCAGGGCGCCCGTCAAGATAAATAATATTCCTCCTGCTAGGACTCTGTCTTGGCGCAGCCTTTGCTTTTTTGGCGCAACAACAACCTTCTTGTGTTGAGGACGAGCTGGACGCATTTGGTATAGGCTGAATGGTGGTGTATGGGGTTATTTCATCTTTCTTCTCATCTATATATGTTTGTCGTTTGGCACTCCGTATGGAGATCGCGTCATCGTTCGCGGTTGCTGTTGCTCGTGGGTTACAACAACAGCCTTTCTCGATAGGAGTGGTTGAGATTGATGAGGCATCCGATATCGACTTGACGAATACGTCGCCTTGGCTATTCTTCTCTTCGTCGCTCAATTCGGATGACGATTTTCCTTCTGCTCTTGAACTAGTCATGGACATTCCATCATCGCCAGTCACAGCAATATTCACGATCAACTCAATGCCTTTCTTGTCGGCTAGATCGTGTGCAGCCGATAGACGGTCAGAATAAAAGTCGATATGGTGACGGTGACGAGCAACGAGAAGGAATTGAATTCGTTGAATACAGGTGGGGGCGGGGTTGTGGAGGATGGACTCGAGGATTGGAAGTGTATACGATGCACCGGTGGATGCAGAGATCAGTAAAATGGTTTCGTAAGTGCTCCAGCTCTATAATTTGGGTCAGTAAAAATAAATAAACGACGATTATGGGAATAAAGATGCTTACAGGTGGGACACCATAAGGGCCAGCGACGAACGCGGTCAAGATGGCCATCTTGTCAAGCTGCTGCATCTTCGACGCATAGTTGTGTATCCGTCTGGAGAATCCTTTCTGTGCGCGAATCGCTAGCTGGATTTCATTGCAGTGGCATTTATCGGACGTCTGATAGGGGCTTGCGATCGTGAAGGGATGGGTCTCAAGAGGTCCTAGTCTTGGGAGCCAAAGATACAGATGCTGACCAGCTTTCCAGGTGAAAGGGGCGTCTTTGATACTGATGATTGTTATATCATCACTCAATGCTTGCAGTTGAGCTTGATGCCCGATCCTCTGCATACCTCTGCATGCTGCACCGGCTACCTTGACTCTCAAGTTCCGGACAACAAGTAGAACACCCCGGAGGATCCAATCAAAGGAAATTGCGGCAATAGCGAACCATACGTTGTACTGAGCATAAGCTGGAACATGCATGAACAGCAACCACAAAAACACAGCCGCTGCCGCAATATGTTGCATCACGAATATTTCATATGCCATCCCCCTTATCGGGCCCAAGGAACTTAGGAATGTCCAGAGAAGAACAAACCATGCTCCCATGCCGTATTTGACCATGGGCATCATTTTCAGCTCGAATGATAAGAAGTCTGCTCGGATCCACTCTCTCAGGAAGAATGAGCCATGCACAGTAACCGTGATGAGAAGCGTCCTCGAAACCCAGCGATGGAACCAGTTGAGCCTTTCATGGGAACTTCCCATCAAGAATCCAATAACATTCGACTTTGAGGCAAGTAGGTACACAAGCGGTACTTGTGTGACGGAAATCCAAGCTCCTCGGAAACCGATTCTTTCGAAATAGTAGGCATCGTTAATTGTGACATTGTAAGTCATCATGAAGATGAGGATTGCCCAGTAGCAGAGGAGGAGGATACTACGGCCTGATGAGGGAGGAGACAACCAAGAGAGGTAGGGGATTGAGAAGGTGATTTGAGGGTATGACAACTCCCGAAGGATGGCAGTAGCTGTTGCGTATGCCTGCTGCAATCGATTGCTGGGCTTGGTCGGATGCTTAAGAGAAAGCGTCTGGCTTCTCCGTAACCTGTTTGCTCAGGTCAGTCGATCCTTTCTTGCCAAAGCACACGCTGATAGTTTCCAGATCGCCCACGACTCTTCTAACCACTCCACAAGTGTCTCTGGCGTCGACGAACGGGGGATAAATGATGTTTACGAACCGGTCCCAATTTTGGTACCACTCAAAACCTCTGCATAACACCACGAATCCCACGAACCCGGCAATAATATACCAATACCCCCTCGCCAGCTTCGAATTATAAGTTCTGAACATCCCATCCGAACTCATATCCATCCCACCACTCATCCCGCTCATGAGCATATCCATCTTGCCTGGCGTCTATGCGCAAGCGCAATATCGATGGAAAGAGAAACGAAAGCCTGCCGTCACCCTCTGTACCGTCCGATCCAGCGGAGGACTGGTATATTTGTCGGAAGAAGTCCTCCTCTTGAAGGCAGAGCGAAGGAACAATTTCCTGTTATCCACTGAACGTCGCAAGAATGAGAAGGCGACTCGTTGATTCTATTCTTGGCACTCCACACAGTATGTAATTATTTCTTTGTTCGAGCACAAATGCAACTTTGCACAAAATTTCCGCTCTTCAACACAACCGAATAATAATGGCCGAGTAATCTACGAGCGAGTAGAGACGAACACAGATGCAACAGATGCAACAGAAGGGAACCAACCACTCTCAGAGAGGAAGTAGATCAATCATTAGTAGCTTATCAATCATTAGTAGCTTCAAAAAGAGCATAACTTATTCTAATCAGCGACAAAGAATACTTCGTAGAATACTTCGTAAAACGGCCTCAATCCAACTTGAGTCCAGTTTCGCCCGACTGCCAAGGCCTCTCTAACGCAGACTCCTCGCTAGCGACCCATGTCGGGTGGCTTGAAATGTGCTCAATTGCGCTCGTTGAAGGACGCTACTACCCCACCTCGCCCACCTACCCTTTAAAGCTTCATTCTCATCCTCAGTCCAACGCCGCGCAACCAATCAGAGTCCTCACACGAAAAGATGGGATCTGTGAGCTTGTGGAGATAGAATATCGTGCCAGGGGAGGAAACAACGGATGAGGCTGTTTCGGACGTGCGCCGAGCACAATCCAGCATTTGGGACTGCGAGCTGGGGCTGCTGCGTGAGCAAGATATCCGTATCTGGAGAGAGCTCGGGAATAGCTGCTGATATTACGGCGAAAGGTAAGGAAGGCAAGGTAAGGAAGTTACCCCGTGGATGGGACTAGATTCCCCTAGAAGGATTTTTGTTACGGCTTTTGAGCAAGATAGTATTATTTGGAAGGGGCTACACCAACCAGGAGCAACAAGGAGCTCAATAAAATAACTTGCTCGCCCCGAGAATACTTAATTTCTTTTTGTTGTACAATATCGGCCTTTTTCCATCCAATCTATCTACCACCAGTTCTCAATTCACATCCCGTGCTTCCAGACAAAGACATTTTATATCCAACTACATCACATATCACACACAAACAAACAAACGCCATGGCACGTCTCACAGCTCTTCTCGGTCTCGCTGCCGTAGTATCGCAAGCATCTGCACATTTCCTTCTGAACTATCCCGCCACGAGTAAGAAATCCTCCAATTGTTTGAGCAGCAGTTTCTTTACAAAAAGCTAACCTTCCCGCAGGTGGAAAATTCGACGAAGACACCGAAGGCAACGCGCCATGCGGAGGTGCCACCATTGACTTCAGCACCGCCAACATCACCGATTTCCACGTTGACGGCGACTACATTGCCTTGTGAGTATCCCCTTCTCCATCCCCTGCCACAAAAAATCCAATCTAATGCTCCCAATCTGCAGAACCAATGGCCACGCAGAAGTCACCTACTTGTTCCGCGCAACATTGAACGACACCACCGCAAACAACTGGACTAAACTCGGCTCCCCAGTCAAGCAAACAGGACTCAATACTTACTGCCAACCATCTATTACCGTTCCTTCTTCGTTTGCTGGCAGCAGAGGTGTCATTGGAGTTGCTGCTGACTCTCCTGATGGTATGAAGATGCCATTTCTTACATCAATTCATACACTCAATAACCTATACTGACTCCGCTCCCCCTCTAGGCATCCTCTACCAATGCGCCGCCGTATCCTTCGTAACCGGATCCGCCAGCGCCACCCCCACCGCCTGCAAGAACGCCACGGGCGTACAAGCCGCCTTCACGTCCGACGCCGCGCTGTCCAGTCTTCCGGCCTCAGCAACCGCCACTGCGAGCGAAACATCCGGCTCTGCTGCGGCGTCCGCGTCGACTAGCAAGTCTGCTGCTGCGGCTGGTATGGGACCTATGGAATACGGTGCTTTGGGATCGTTGGCGTGGGCGGGGACGGTGGCTGCTGCGGGGTTTGCGGCGTTTTTGTTGTAGATGGGGATGTGAGATGAGATGAGAATGGAGGGAGGGTTTAATGATTAATGATGGGGTTTTATAGGGTTCGAATGGGATGGGATGGGATGGGATATGCTATGGCATGTGTATATGGACAGTGAAAATGTACCAATATCAACTTACACGAGCGCATCTAAAGAGCTGCGACTACCTACCCTACATTGAAGTCCCGTATGTGAAGTCAAGCAACAAACACCCCCTCAATTTCACTCCTTCGAGAACTGCTAAAACCTACCCCTCACCACCACACACCATTAACCATACAAACCCCTCCTCCAACCCATCTTTTCTCCTTCATCCGATACACAAATCCAACCCTCCATTCCCACATAACGCCCAGCAGATGCGCACGCACACGCGCACGCGCACGCACACGCATTAACCTCAACGGCTGTCTTCACCCGTCTTAATCTGAAAATTGAAAACCTCCTGTGCCAAGAAACATGTGTTACTGCTGTCAGACCGCCACTTTATCGGATGAAACGGAAGTCAATGCGGACAGGGTCTAACCTTAGGGTCGGGAGCAGGACCGTGCTGTAGCTCCCGCGGCTGGAGTTCGGTGAAATGGGAATTGACGTGATGGTTCAAGAAAGAGTCAGTGGATGTGGTTTGGATCATGTGAGTGCATGTGATCGGGGTGTTTCTACTGTAAGAGGGGATGATGTTTAATTGTTTCAAATGTATGTATAAATAAACGTGCTAAAGTGCAAAATATATCGTCTCGAATATACAAACTTCCCCCACCCACCGTAGCCTTCTCTATCCTTAGATCTCTACATCGCCGCCGCCCTCACCAAATCCCCAAACCTACTCCCCGCCTCCCCCGCCAACACCATCGGATTCCCAACCTCCACAATCTCCCCCGTATCCATAACCACCACCCTGTCAAAATCCATCACCATCTCCAACCGATGACTCACCGCCACCACCGTATACCCCGCAAACTCCCTCCCAATCACCTCCTGCATGACCCTCTCCGTCTCCCCATCCACGCTGGAGCTCACCTCATCCAGCAACAAAATCCCACCATCCGAGCCGCAGCCGCCCAGTCCCAGACTGCGTGCGCGGGTCCGTCGACGCAGGAGCGCCCGCCCAAGTGATAGCAGTTGCCGCTGGCCAGCGCTGAAAGTGCTGGCGCTCATGCCTGCCGCGAGACCGCCGCGTTCTTGGACAAAGGACCAGAGATCCACGGCTGTGAGGACGGCTTGGCATTCTGAGGGGGTGGAAAGGTTCGAGGGGTCGAGGTTGGACTGGAAGGTGGATCCGTCGGGGAGGAAGACGCCTTCTTGGGGGACGGCGATGATGCGTTGACGTAGGGCGGAGCGGTTTATGCGGTGGAGGGACGTGTCGTCGATTATGGCGTTGTGAGCGGTTTCGGGTGTGGGATCGAGAAGCTTGAGAAGGAGGGCGATTAGGCTGGACTTGCCTGAGCCGGTGCGCCCGCAAATTGCGACTTTCTCCCCGGAGTTAATGGTTAGGTGGATGTTGCGGAGGGCTAGTTTGGGTGCACTTTCGTTTTCATTTCCGGCGCTGGTTTTGCGTCAGTTCGGTGAAGGTGATGTAGGCTCGTATAGATGAAATGCTCTCTTACTTGTAATCTGCCGATACCCCCTTCAGCTCTATGACTCCCTTCTGGGGCCATTGTTCAGGAGGACTGATGTCCTCTTCCTCTTGGTCCTCCGGCATGACGGTATCGCTAAACGTACTTAACCTGGCAACTGCTCCAATAGAAGTCTCGAGTTTCGTGTAAGATATGACAATGCCTGACAGATTCTCTCCGAAACTGATGAGAGTGTATAACGAGGCACCGGCAAAAGCAGAGTTGGACCGAAGTTGGACGGCAAGAGTCGTGAGAACTACAGCCATAACCATCACTACGAGATCAAGAACGAGGTTCAACCACTCTTGGATCATAAGAAGGAGATACGCGGGCCGCTGGCTGGAGTTGATCAGCCGGGAGTTCTTTCGAATATCGTCGGGAATGAAACCTAAATATTACCAGTGTTAGCAGCGCTTTTGTATTTATTCATGATTTTCAAAAGTCCGGGGGACTCCCACTCCCCGTTGAATGAAAATCTGCATGTCACTCACCAAAAGCTCTTAGTGTTACAATGCCCCTGAGGGTATCAAGGAAGTGCGTGCTACACACAAACAGGTCAGCAAACGCGCCAAATCTCGGTTCGTGGTGGTAGGATTGGTAAACATACTACAGAGGACTTTTAGCCTCAAGGTCTAACAATCTTAGCTGTCTGGAAGTCCGCAAGTAAAACTTCTGCACAATATATAGTAAGGCGCCGAGGAATGGGTAGCTTATAGCTAAGTATCGGGAAGCAGTAAGCATGACGGCCGCTTGTCCGATCGCTTGGAATACCTGCGAGTTATCTGTTAGCTAACTGGAAGCTATTTCCTCACGGTAAACCCATGGGTGTTTGTAAATGCCACTTCGTCGTCCCAGATAGCGTCTAGTCAGAAACCACTCACCGAAAACAGGGTGTCCAATGTTGCATCTGGCAGCTCTGTGTCTATGAGGTTCAGATCTTGTGAAAAAAGATTTGTGATAACGCCCGTATCAGTCGTGGTAAAGAAACGTAATGGTGCTTTGATAAGGGTTCTCAAGGCATCTTGATGTAGATTGGCGCCTGCTTTCCGAATAGCAAAAACCCAAAGCGTTATGCCGAGCAGAAGCAGCGATATCATGGCGCATACTTGTAGCATTGTATACAGCCCAGCGTAGTAGGCGTACGAGTGAACTGGATGCTCTGGAGCGATGCCGTCAGTCCAGTACGTGAGCCCTACAGATACATTAGCTGACATTCTCCGACATCCATTTCATGATATATCCATTGGCCTCAGTTGAAATCTCGATTCTGTCACCTGAGGACAAGGTTAACTTACAAATTGTTGAAAAGTTCGTGAAGAAACCCCAAAGAGCGCCAAAGAACAAGCTCAGAAATGTGATAAACCATCCTATGCTCCGAGCATAGCGCTTATACACAGTTTTGTCGCCATTTTGTCTTGATGCATCGGGATCTTGGCTAGGAGGCAAGGTTTTGGCGGTCGCGGCATAGAGTACTTGCTCTTTAGACTCTTGCACAACTCTTTTCAAGTCAGTTCTTTCTGACGATGTATCGCTTTCGGAAGATTCCTTTAGCCCAAGGCGCTGGACATATCCAGGTCTAGAAACCAGCTCGTTGAAATTACCTTGCTCGACGATTGTTCCGTCTCCGAGTGCGATTATGAAATCAGCTGCTGGTAGATGTCTTACGCTATGGGTGCATAACACCACGGTTGAGCATCGTCTTCTAAGTAGTCCATCTGGCCCGAAGACTTGCCGAAAAACCTGCTCCTCGGTGTCGGCATCTAAACCACTGAAGACATCATCTAGCACCAAAAGTTCAGACTGCAGATATAGAGCTCGTGCAAGAGAAACACGTTGTTTCTGACCCCCGGATAGAGCGATCCCGTCAGATCCAATATTTGTCTGGTCTCCTTGTGACAGTGCCGCAAAGTCAACATCCAGAGCCGTAGCCATGATAACTTCTCTATATCTCTCTTCTCTGAACTGCGAGAATCCCACAATGTTATCTCTGATCGATCCGTTGAAGAGAAATGCCGTTTGCTCACAGAATCCAACGTGGAGGAACCTGGTACCAAGGGCAACGCTGCCTTCACTGAAAGGAATCTCTCCAAGTAGTGCTTTGCAGAAAGTAGACTTTCCTGCCCCAATGGCACCTACTACAATCGTGAGGGATGACTTTGTTAGCTTGGTATTAACGTTCCGCAACACTGGCTTGTCTGCCTCCCAGCCAAACTTTCCATCTTTGATAATGACAGGGTATGTCATGTCCTTTTCAGGATCAGATGAAGACCCGGCATCCTTTTCAGTCTTCTCCGTCCGCTTTACATCGGTAAGAGCTTCGCGAAAGTCATGTCGAGAGTCACCCTCCAAGAAAGCTTGGATTCGACCCAAGCATGCTATCGCGGCAATCAGCTGCGGAACACTTTGGAAGACCTGTGTGAGTGGGACAGTTAGAAGGGTGAGAAAAGAAAGACTCGTGAAGACCTTTGAGGCGTCTAATGTTTGTTGAGTAAATGCAAAGGTCAACGGTGGTGAGATTAGTTGTGGGATATAACCGAGAACTGCCGCAGTAATGTATATCTTTCGCCATCTGACTCCCGCCACTAACTCTTTGACGCGAAGATTTTGCACGAAGTCGCCAACAGCAGCAGATAGACCAGATAATTTGAGGTTCTTCATGCTTGAGATCATGGTGGCTGTCAAGCCGACACGCTTCTGAACTGCTGCCATCCAGGTCCTTTGCGAGTCCCCAGTAAAGCTGATAAAAATCCCTAGCGCAAGGAAGCAAACGATAACAAGCCCAATTGGTGCGATGAAGACCACTCCAAGCCTATTATATAGCATCCACCCAGCAAGAGCTGCCTGGATTGTGCTTGCCCAGAATTCATGCAGATTCCTGATCCCCATTCTAATTCGCTCTATGTCTGTACTCATCAAAGTCAGAGCAGCGCTGTCATCGCTACTTCCGATGCGAGTCTCCGTGGCTTTGATATATGTCTCGGTGACCAAAATGGATGTTACCATAGTACGTGTTCGGTGCTGGAGATACCTGTTGTTGTGCGTCAGCTGCCGATTTTGCAGACAATTCTCGTCAACAATAAGTTGACAACTTAATGAACCACCTCAAATTCTGAGTCCTGATAAATCTTCTCAACTTGAAAAAGATAATGTATGGGTTTTTAAATTATCCCATCACCAGTAAACCGATTATTAATGGTTCAATCAGACCGCAGTCCACGAATTGGAAGCCAACTCCCGAAATATGAAGCTGATCCACAAACTACTACACTCTCCAGGATTCGGAATGGAACGTACCAGTATGAGCCCCTGGCGATAGCGATTCCGGAGTAAATTAGCATGCTAGCGCCTATGAAGCCATATCCGACGTTCGCGTCGAACCCTGGCTCGGAAAGGCGATCCAAAAGCTTTTCAATGAAAAGTGGCTGACAAAATGTGAATCCAAGAAGTACCAAGCGTGGTAGTACAGGAAGAAGGAGAGGAACTTTCAACGTCCGTGCCAATACTTTCATCAGACCAAGCTTGTCACCCTTCATTTTGGAATAATCCATGTATCCAGAAAACTCGTCATGAAGTAATTCGGCGTTGAAAGAGCTATCGAGGGGATAAAGGTCGTCAAGTGTCAATACTTTTCTGTATCCTGATATGAATATTTTGTTCAACCAGAAGAAAACGCCAAGAGAGAATATGCCGCTCGTCTCCTCTGGACTATGCTCCTTCTCATCCCAACCTACCCATCTAGACTTTTGCTGTGCCTCCAAGAGCAGTATTCCAGCCTTCAAGGCGATAGTAGCACAAAACACACTGCTGTAGGTGACTTCAGGTTTGTTGTCCGATGACAGGAACAATGTCCTTGCCTGAGCCGCGTCCAGGAGAAGAGTGAGGAATAAGTAACTGTTCAACAGCACGGATGGCCTGGGACTTTTGCTATGGTCGACAACGCTGAGAGTTATCATGAACAAGGCCGATACAAGCTTCAGGACCGAAGCGGCCATAAACATGCTGGTTACATGAAACGACTTAATTGCAACCAGGACCAGGAGCGAAAGTTCGAGCGCGACATAGACTGTGATGGCACCCTACGCAACTCCGTTAGCACGTTGATTACACGCATTATAGATTTTAGAAGAGGCATACCAATTTGATGAGCTGGAAAACCGGAGCATTCACCACCGTGGGTTTCCGTGCCTGAGAGAGCGTCCGCCATAGTGATATCACGATGAACAAAACAGACGGTATGATGGAGAAAAACAACTGCTCAAACTGTATGTTAAAATCGAATTGCTCTTGGTTCAGATGAAGCAAGTCATCTTGGCCCATGAAGAATGGCATCTTGAAACTCTAGGTGCAAGTCAGTCCCCAGCCCTGATCTTGATCATTCAGGGGGGCAATCGTTCCTTTTCGAATAAATAATCGTGGAATTGACGTTCAATTAATAGTAGAGATAGAGCACAGATAAGCCGCTTAATGCAGTTACTCTCCATGTTAATCCAGGTAGACAAGATACCCTGCCAAGGGTGGGATTTTGAGCATGAGGGAATGCTTCGTCAGCTCGTCATTGTGAATCAGCTCCCAAAAGCACAAACTCTCAGTCTCTCACCAACAATATGCAGTCAGCCCACTCTAGCGGCGGCCTAGCGTGCTTGTATGGGAAAGTTCAAAGTTCTCTACTCCGAGCACGGTGTAGTCGCCGGTGCTCGCTTCGATCATCCGAGTCCCTAGCAAATGAACACCGACGATTAGCTCCCTGGATAGCTTATCGGAACCAAATTTGCGTCCGTAGGGCTGGGGTTGCTCGTAACTTAGTCGTAAGTTCGTAACCATCAGGTGATATGGCGACGACATCATTTTAACTTCGGAGATGATGTGCTATTTTCCAAAGTGATCAAACATACGGTCAATGCAGCCGACTTGGCGGCGGAGGAGAACTTGAAAACGGCTCTTGTGTCATTTAGAAAGCTCTCATCTGGATAGATATTGATTGTGTAGTCTGATCCGAGCATTATGGGAGAACAAGCAGGCGTATTGTGCTATCCAAAGCTTCTCTCGAAGCAACGAGCTTGCCTTACTTGGTCGATCAGCGGTGTTTACTGCAAACCAGTGTCATTTTTACGCCCACTTGAGGGTGAGGGTGTATTATCGCTGGTTCTTGGAAATGTAAAGGATATGTGCCAAAACTTAGAATACACGTCTACGCCTTATAATCGTGTTTATATTCCGTCCACGCCGAATCCTGATTGTGCCAATCTAACGCCGTTCCTTTGCAATCATATTTGATTTTCCACTTGTTGACTGATGGCCGGCGCATCTTTCGTGCTCGATTCATACCACTCATTCATCGACCACTTCATAATCAATTTGGCTGCTTTTTCCGATAACGCATAGTATCCTGGGTTTTCTTTGGGAAAGAACATAGCTATGGAATAGTTAGCCTTGCAAAATTTCACGGTCATTGAGAACCTACCCGTATGCGCCCCAGTCTCATCCTTCGCCTTGTCGTTGATAGCTTCGTAGAAGAAGTTCTTCGCACTTGTCTTGGGTAGATTGCAAAAGGTTCTTTGGTTTCCAATGACGCTTCCCACGAGGCTCCCATCAGCCTTACTTACTGCTTCTTTGCCCAGTCTCGTGTACAAATTTGCCCATCCAACGCCCAATTCTTTTTGCAGAGTCACCATACCTGCCACTCTCTTCTTGAGTTCCTCTCCCTTCATTAGGCAACCGACAAATTCCAGATGTGATCCCACCCAAGACCAGCCTTCTTGTATTTGATCTTTCTTGAAATATGCAGTAACACCACCGGCAGCAACTGCTCCTGCTGCGCCGGCGTACATGGCCATGGTGCCCCATTTCTTCCATGCAGGTGCTTCGGGTGGGGGTGGAGCTGGGAGCGCTGCCATCGGCTTCTTCTCTTTTACACTTTTGTCCACTTCCTTTTCGCCCCATATTGCTCCAGCTAACGTACTCACTTGTGCGAAAGCTGACGAGAATGCATTGTAATGTCCTTCCGCCCCATGCGCAACAACTCCAGGTGATATGCCAAGATATGGTGTGTCGAATGCGAGAACGCCTTGAACGTACGGGAACATAAAAGTGTTCAGTGAGTCGGTGGTCTCTTTCGAGTCAATGGCCTTATCAGAGGTAATGGCAATTACCGTATCTGCGGCAACGATTCCTCCCATAGAGTGTCCGATAAGTATTGTGCGAACTGAGGGGTCGACTGTTGGGGATGGCGTTCCATTTTCGACTTCGATATCGATAACCTTTTCTTGTAGCCTGTAGAAGTCAATACCAGTTATTATCGGGTGGTCTTTCACAGAAGATATACCAATCTCTGAATCTGCTGACACACTCTTTCAGATCTCCTCGAGTCTCATACTGGGGATAGGTGATCGCTCTAACAGCGACTTTGGGAAGGCCATGGCTGACGAGCGCACGAATATGCTCAGGGAATCCGCCGAATGTATCATCTCCTCCCTACGCAGAGCAATCAGTATGTCGCAAGCAGTTTATCAAGAGTATATTGACCTTAAATCCGTGTATAAAACACAATAATAGTGTTTTCTTCATCTTGTGTTCTCATTGTGGGTTGTGTGATGGAGGAAATGCTTATCACAATCGATCGTTTGGTGACGCTGCATAAGAGCGGGTAGTCTAACCTTAGTTCTATAAGTCCGTTTTCACGACTCAAACATTGCTCGACACAACATGCACTACGAAATTCATCGTTAGGAATTCATCATTTTTGTTATGTGCACTTTGGATGGCGCGTGGCGTTATATTGATTCATCATGGTCTTGATAGGTGAATTCCGCGGCGGGGCTAAGAAATGGCTCGACCTTGAGCTATGCGCATTTTCCCTGAGGTCGTGGACTGTACCTTCACGGGAATACGAAGGTATCTTTGTCGATTTACCTAGCAGTTCGCGCTGGTGACTTTATCATATAGACCTTTAAATTCTACTCTGTACGGAGTATAATGCATCCCAGCCGCAGCGGTAGAAAGGAGGGCGTGAGGACGGAGATGCTGTACTACATGTACAATACGAAAGTTCGAAGGTAGAAATGGAGTAGACTTCACAAACCATACCGACCAGCTGAGGCTCGCTCGGTCTATCAGTCCTACTTAGTAAAAATCAGATGCTATCTATCGAGTGAAGTTAAACTCGTGGAAGGTTCACGTTGCTGTTCCGGGAAAGAGCCAAGCACCTGAGGCCGCTTCTGGACCTGTTACAGTGAATACCAGTGGTAGGAATCATTTTCTACTCATTTTCTGGCTGAAGAATTCCTCACTTTTTCACATTCCGATTCACTGCAACCCTTCTCCGGAATCGTTTCTCTTCCACTTCGAGATGAATGTTGATTGAGGCGATTCAATTCTTCTGCCCGCCATAATCTCACAGGACTACAGTATACCTACTGAGTTTAAGATGTCGAATAACAGTAGTCGTCATGATCCACCGCCTTGAGCCGATGATTTCACTACTTCTAACATCGGCATCAAAAGAAAGAGCTCAAACGTCGGTGAAATGGTTAACCAAGCACATCGAACCAGACATGCTCACTCTTTACAGTCTTCCCTTACGCCACCTCGCGCTCAACCGTATAAGATTCAGAAACTTATTGCAGCTGCCGTGGACACAAATCAAACCGAGCAAGTCCTAGATGGCAATGATGCAGAAGTTAGCAGTTAGATGGCTGCTCTAGTGTTTGCACTCTTTACTTCCTTCCCTGGGAGATTAGAGATCAGATATTCAAGTCGGTCCTTGATGATTATTTCGATGAATACCCAGATTGAAGGACCTTGATATACCAGGACTTCCTTGAGGGCATATGGGAGCAAAAGGAAAAGCACTTTGAGAACAGCAAAAACCCACAATATCTCTCTCGGCAAGGTCTCAACACCTGTGAACTTCCCGCTCTCGAAATTGCATTGATCCCAGAACAGAGACTCTATCGTGAAATCTTTCGTTTGAGGATTAAATCATCAATCGTTGAGCTTCGCCCAAGTGTCGGTTGGGATTGGAAATACGACTTTCCGATCCTTTCACCTGAAGCCCAAGCCATCGCAAAACCTCCACAGGAGGTTTTGAATTACGGCGAGGGCCACGATTGGGTAAGTTGGCACAGTCAATATAGTGAATGGGTCGAAAAGTTTTGGGAAGAAGATTTCGATTCTTTGATTTTGAGAACTGAGTCCGGCTACTCTGATGAAGAGTTTGATCGCCATGGCTGGATGATGCGATATCCTTCGTTGGCTTTGATGTCACCATTGATGTTAAGCTGTCTGTTGAGAATCGTCCTGCATATAGGGTCTGTAGTACTCCCTTCCATGATAGGCTAAATCCCTAATGATACTGTAAGCAGCTCAGAGTTTGTAAATGAGATTGATTACGGTCGTGCTTTTGCAAAACTTGATATCACCAGTTGCGTATGTATACACTCTTTGAGACGATCTAAAACGCTGACTCGATGTAGGGTATTATGTACGCTAACAAAGTCGTTCAGCTATCTTTAAAGGGTTATTGGGAATGTTGGGTTCCACTAGGAACCCTGATCTTATCCACTCACTTGAAGACCTTTGACTTCAGCACACGCTACGCGTTGGACGATTTCAAGATTCAGATCGATAGGCATCTCGGGTTCGTTGCAATCACTACCTTGGATAAAGAAAGCAAAAACCGATATAGGCATACTTGGCATGCTGGTCCAAATCAATTTATCAACTGGCGATCAAAGAATCCCAGAGAACGTTGTTGTCTTTGTTGCGAGGGAATGGTACAACCCCCCATAGTTGCCAACGAATTTTCCGCAGAAAAGGATGTTTATCATGTCGACGGTGTCAGGCATATAATGAAGGGTTATAACAGGAGCAATGTTGACTCTAGGAGCGAAGCTCTCGAATAATGTCGAAGCACTCTTCGGCGAAAGCTCAAAGTAACAAAGATACTTGACATTGCCTGTATCTTTCTTCGGACAGTGCCTGTCCAGCTTCCGAGGTGGTATGCTACGATGGAGATATCGTAGGAATATATACTCCTGCGGAGATGGCTCAGATTGGCTCAGATTAGCTCAGCTAGCATGTAAAAGTACATTATCACTGGTGACAACTGGGGTGGATATGGCTTTTAACCAGGCGCCAGCTACGCACATCAACAATGATTAATGTCTCCAGTATTCACAAATATAGCACGTCCTCATAGTTTCAGAAATAAGACATCCATAATATCCCAAAGCCAGAAAGCCTGCCCAGATCAAACCATCTGGATTGTCCATAGAGTCCCAAGGTCAAACAGCACGAACAGACCTACTTACGAAGTCCACGACCTACCAAGATGTCTATCGTCTTATCTAGATATTGCCTAAAAGACCTTGCAGAAGACGGATGGAACATTTAAGCCTGATCACATGGCCGTGTTCAGTTGGGTATCGAAAAGTATCCCTGAACCACTACTTCTCATGGGAATCTGCTCCTCTCAATCGGTGACACCACACCTTTGAGTGCTTTGCAACCCCACCCCGCATGTTGTACAGTACAGCAGGTGCAGGTGAGTTGCGAGCTAGTTTGGGAGCACAACATTGAAGATCTCCTATCATTTCAAAGTATACCTCAGTGACTTCGCAGAATATGCGTATGTGTTTCTGATGGAACTAGTCGCGGGTATACATTCGACGGCGGATAATCCAAGAGAAGCTTCGGGCCAATCAAGGGTTCCGAAATCAACACGCACAAACGAGAGAAGCCGATATGGTCCAAGCTTTATTTCGCCATCTTGATGATGCAGTAACTTCGCACCATCATTCTCCGGAGAAGGGCGGGCAAGTAAGCCAAGCAAGGAACCTTTTCAAGACAGGAACCTCAATTCACCAACGGGACGGCCATAACCTTCTTCCTAGAAGAGCCACGTTTGGATTCCTCTGCCATAAGCTGTCATAGCAAATTAAACTTCGTGTCTCCAGTCTCACCGGTCGCCAGAGAGAATACCAAAGGGCGTGACATAGTCCATTGGCTACAGAATGAGCTCTGGCTAACGAGTAAGAATCCCCGTCAGAGATTATCTTGTCTGACAGAAGAACTTATTTTTATTTATCCACAAGAATGGGAACTTTGCTATTGTTATGTTTACTGCTTTCCCTCGTTTGTGCTCTCCCAGAAAACAGTCCCTCGCTATTATCCTCCAGCAATTTATTACTGCCATTGAAGGCTGCTGCAAATAGTGCGTGCCGACTCTATAGCCATATTACCAAGCGAGATATCTTGGATATGGTCCAAATTGCCGCTCTATGTAGTGTGCTTCCTGCCTTTTGGTATCTGCGAGGGAGACGAAGGAAGGGCAAGAGTTTATCCTGCTCTTCTACCGATGCGTCACTCAATGGCGCTGCTAAGCAATTAACACCAAGAAATAGCGTGGATATCAATGGTAAGCTATGCTGCGGGCACCCAATTCACCATACTTCACTAACTAGTCGTATCAGAGATTGAAGTCGTCGACCCAGGTCTTTTGAGAAAGCATTCCGAGATACGATGTTTCACTACGAGCCGGTTTACATATTCCTCTCTTCGAGTCTTCTACAGCAGACACGCACAAGCCGACAAGTTACCCACGAAGCCTGCACCTTTACCTCTACTCGTGTTTATCCACGGATTGGGCGGCTCAGTCTCACAATTCAATCCTCTCTTGACTAGCCTTGTCAACCTTGCATCGTGCCTATCAATTGATCTGCCTGGGTGCGGTCTCTCAGCCTTCGATCCGAAACTACCATGGGATGCCTATACCGTCGATGCTCTTGCGGAACTTGTTGGCAAGGCAATTGAAGAATACAGAGAGAAAGATGCAGGACAGGGTGTGGTGTTGATTGGGCACAGCTTGGGTTGTTCATTGGCTGCATTACTTGCATCCAAAACCTCTCCTTGCAGAAGTGAGGTTCTGGAGCATGTTGTGGGTCTTGTCGTAAGGATTGGTTTTACATGATCATGTAGGTCAGCATTACTAACCTTGAGCCAGGCAATATGTCCACGGGCGGAGCCGCCAACCGAAGAGGAGGTTGGCAAGTTTAGAAAATTACTCCTGGTGCCCAATGTAATATTTGACCTTTGGCGGGGTTGGGATCGCCGAGGAGGTCCGGAGAGTGCTAGTGTACACCGATTCGTCGGCCGGGATGCCGACGAGGAAACGAAGAAGCTCCAGGAGAGATTCAACAGCCAAAGCAGGACCGCTGTCTGGAGACGCATGGCATCCGGCACGTTACCAAAATACGAAAATCACAAAGCCAAAGGCGGAATTCCAGGCGGTGATGTCTGGAGAGGCCTCGAAGTACCCATTTTTCTGGTTGCTGGTGAGGCGGACAACATTACGAAGCCTGGAGAGATCGAGAAGATTGCTTCTTTCTTGGGGAAGTCTCACCCAGTGCAGATAGAAATCGATGATCAAAGCCAACCTATTCTGGATGCAGCTGCGCCTGTGGATACCTCGGGAGCAGGGTCTTCTGCGATGAAGAGTCGAAGCCGTGAGAATAGTACCGGTTCCACTGAAGACTTTTCAGAAGATCCCTCGACACCTGAAGATAGCGGGATACTCAAACCAGTACCAGACCAACCTTTAAGACCCAGGCGGGTCTTGAAGACCACTGTCATTCCCGCACCAGCTTCCCACGCTTTATTGTACATGCCATCTACCGTAAGGATTCTTGCTGGCCTGATATCCGATTTTCTCTGCAGCCAAGTTTCTCCTCGTCTTTCCTTGGGCTGGCAACTGCAGTTTCTCTCTACTTCTGGCAAATGGGACGTGAAAAATCTTGCCAAGTGGCAGGCAGTTGCCCCGGTATCAGAACCAATAGCAGGAATATTCCGCGCGCTCAAAACCTTGCGGGAGGTTGATGAGACTCACTGCCCGGAAGTATTTGTAAGAGACTGGGGCAAAGAAATCAAGGATATTGTGGATATTAGTCATGAGAGTCCGGTGTATGACCCGCGAGGCTTGGAGAAAGGCGGGGTACGATACCACAAATTTCCAACGGTATCAAAGATTCCGCCCACATCAGACGAAGTTACCACATTCATCAACCTCGTTGATCGGCTACGTGATGAGCAAGCAGCTAGAAGAGAAGCGGAAGGTGGTGAAGGCGAATGGTATGTGGGAGTGCACTGTCACTATGGATTTAACAGGACGGGGTATTTTATCGTATGCTATTTAGTGGAGAGATGTGGTTATGGAGTTCAAGGTGCAATCAATGAGTTCGCCAGACGGCGGCCTAAGGGCATCAAACATGCTCATTTCTTGGACCAACTGTTCGTCAGATATTGCGTGGGGCTAAAGAGGGCTCCCACGCTCTGATTATGGGATAATAGGTATCTTTAGAGGGTGGCATATCTTGGGGGTTTTTGGCGAACGGTCATCTCTCGGGTTTCTCGGGATTATGGAAGGATGGGAGGGTTTTCCCCCTTGGCTTTGCGTATTGGTATTCCTTCCACAGGTCGATGGAGGGGGTTTGCTCTTGTCATGACTTACGTTCCAACCCTGTCGTTTTATTAAAGCTTTATACCCACACAATTTATTCCTTTAGGTTATCTCATGTCATGGAATTTCAGTTGAAGGATGCTTGCAGCAGAGTCGTGTAACGAAGCACAGCATGCTACTCTATCTTGTGTCCGTGACCCCTCTGTTGCGGTGCATAGCTGCCTACACATGGTCCCTTCAATATGTAATAGAGACGTTATCTTGTGTTCCTGTTGCATGTCTGAAGAGGTGGTTGTTCCGCTTTTGCCGTGCTGAGCTGGACGAAGGGACGCAGAACAAAGAGGGGTTGATGTTGTTCGACATCGATGCTGTGCGATCCTCCTCAGAAAATATATGGTTGTGTAAGGGGTCCTCGTAACTGCTGTTGTGCTTGGGCTTTATGGATGAGTAACGTAACTCAGAGATAGTTGTCCTGCTGTGTGCGGATACTCACGGCAAAGCCGAGAATTGCGAATTGCACAATATCACCGATTCATCGTACTACCCTCCCGCTATGAGACATTCAGGAACTTGCCATCGATAACATCGTTGCTGTTGTTGTTCCATAGCCTTCTAGCGGATATACTTTGATGTACCAGATGGTACTTATCGCAGATCCTAATTATCTGATCTTCTTGGGTCTCGTAAAGAGTCTTACTTTTCGATATTCCCCTATTTCTAGCCCTAATTGTGGGGAATAATGAAGGGATTTATATCCTCATTACCAAGTATGATTGGCACAAATATATAAATCGTTCACATCTCCCCCGGAACCTAAACATACCGGTGCTCCACCATATGCCCAGCTTGGAGCTATGGTGAAAGGTCAGACAGCAGAGAAGTGAAGGTGTGTTACAGCAACTTTACACGACTCATGCGTGACTTTAAGAGTGCTCCTATGTGGTATGGAGGGAACGCAACGGATACAATGGAAATCTTACACGAGCGCTCCAAAGGGTTTGCCACTGCCTTGAATTCTTGGTGTTATTCTCGATGCGCCTCTACCTAAGTTGAAGTCGCCTCGGCCAACTATGGAAGATTTGAGGCTGAGAGCAATTGGCGGACGGGGCGGACTTTACCTTATCGCGCGGCACCTTATCGGAAGCTCGGATTTGCATAAAATTTATACCGCGGCTCCGTTGCAACGCTATTATCTGTTTACTGAGCCGGATTGGTCTACCTTTCACGTATACCCCTGCTGCTTCATGAGTAAGTATACATAAGCATTCATAAAATATCATCGCACTGCATGGATCGGCGTCATCGCAACCCGTAAATTACTTTCCCCGAGAATAAGTCTCAACTACTCTCCTTCATGCGCATCTACAAGAAATTCTAATTTGTCTTCTTTTTCTTCAATTGTCCTTTAGGTGACATGCTACGCTCTTATTATTGTTTATAAGTTACCATGCGCATATAATCTACGAAGTAACGGTCAATTGGAGCGAAGAACGATAGAGCACTTATCCTCACCTTGTGGAGAAAATGGCGGATGATCGCCCCGCGACAGATTCCCGGGTCGAGAAGAAAGAGGAAAGTTCCCCAGAACGCGCGACCAGAAATGGGGAACCCAATGAGGAAGATATCATAGGTGACGGGGTTTCAAAACGAGGAACTGGGGAGAAGGAAGTCGTGGAAGAGGAGAGGAAACCAAAACCATCAAAAATAAAAGAGATTTGGGGGAAAGCTGGGCTTGATGCGGGGACGCTGATGATGATGTTCAAGTAATTTTCAGAATCAGCCACTCTAAGATGTTGCTGATGGTTGTTCTAGGGGTTCTGTAGCACCTACAATTGCAATTGGTAAGTAGATTGCTGCAATTCGAGTCATGTTATCACTAACATTCATGAATAGCTTTCTTTCAAGCTGATTCGGTTGCCGGAACCTACACGACTCTAGGCTATCTTGTAGCGATCATCAGTGTCATTTCCATGCCGATCATGCCGAGGGCTAAATTCTTCCAAACGCTTGTCCTCGCAGTATCAGGTATTTGCATCGGAGCAGCAGTTGCGATGTTAGGACTTTGGAGCTGTATCAAGGCACGAGAACACACCACAGCTCCAGGATCGACCTCGACTTACAATTCGTCACAATCTGCTGTATGCGCAATGTGGTTGTTTGCCAATATCTGGTTCGCAAACTTGTTGCGTGCAAAACGTCCGGCTTTAAACCTTCCAGTTATCATGTATAGTATCTTCTCAAACATCGCTTTCACGTACGGCCCACTCTTTCCAACACTGTCACGAGCTGAGAACCTGGTCAAGACGATGCTTCAGGCTTTCATGACCGCTTTTGCGCTAGCCACTGGAGTGAATCTGTTTGTAATACCAGTATCTTGTCGTACTGTGGTCTTTAAAGAACAAGCCGGATACATTCAAGCTCTGAGGGGGCTACTTAAGGCCCAGACTGCATACCTACAGAGCCTTGAAGAGAGTGACATGTTCGCAGGACCTCCGCCCAGTGATTCAGATACTGAAGGAACATCTTCAGTTAGCGATTATGCGAGCCCTGGACCAGCACAGTCTCCCCAAGCGAAGGCATTGATGGGTGCAGTTGCCGGTCTCCGTGGCTTGCATGGAAAGCTTTATGGCGATATGGCATTCGCTAAAAGGGAGGTTGCGTGGGGCAAGTTGTGCGCGAAAGATATCGACACGATTTTCGGTTTATTCAGAGGTGTCACGATCCCACTAATTGGAATGAGTACCATCAACGACATCTTCGAAAGAATCGGAGAACGGCGTGGTTGGATAAAACCTACAGGTCCGAAATATCGTTCAGAGAACTGGGAACATCTACCGTTGGAAGAAAAGCTGGAGGAAAAGAGACTTTGGAATGAAGTCATGAAAACCTTACGTGAGCCATTCGCAGTTGCCGCTGCAACCATTGACCAAGGCCTCGAACATACTGCGATCGTCTTGGAACTTGCCCCTCGACCAAAGAAGAAGTCCGATGACATTGAAGCTACAGCAAATAAATCGAAACCTGGAGACGAAGGATTCGCTGCTCACATGCAGAAAGTGTTAGATGACTTCTACAGCAAACGCGGTATAACTCTAAGGAAATGGGCGAAGGAGAAGGGGCTATCTGAAGAACAATTTGATGCAGCAGGACCGTTGCCTCCAGCGGGGAATGCTTACACTGCCGACGAAGCTGCTCACAGACGAGATCAACAACAACTTTATCTCATCCTTTTCATGGAGAACCTTGTAAGTTCTAAGTTTTCATTGGGCCTTTATGTTACTAAACTATCGTAGTTGTACTCTGCAGGTCTTGCGGTAACCGAGTTAGTTCGCTACGCAGACTCCAAAGTGGAAGATGGAACAATGAAGAAGAATCGTCTGATTGTCCCAGGTGCTCGACGTTTGAAGAAATGGATACTTGGTATTGCGAAGGAAGACACAGCAACTGATTCTAGCACTCCAGATGCTCAAGAAGCTGGTGTTAACAGTGTCTATATGGGATCTGGTTACAATCCTAGATTGGATCCGGAACATCTCCCTGCCAAGACTGCTTGGCAACACTTTGGAAATGGTCTTCGAACTATTCCAAGGTTTCTAGGCAGTGAAGAATCTGCGTTTGGTTTCAGGGTGGCTTGTGCCACTTTGACTGTAGGTATTGTAGCCTTCCTCAAAAACACGCATGTGTTCTTCCAGGAACAGAGATTGGTTTGGGCAATGATTATTATTGCTATTGGTAAGTTCTCCAACGTTTTGCTTTTGCGTACAAACAGCTAACCGATGTAGGCATGACGATGACCTCCGGGCAATCGATTTTTGGTTTCGTAGCTCGAGTGGGTGGGACTGCAGTGGCAATGGTCAGCTCATTCATTATCTGGTACATCGTGAATCAGAACACCCCCGGCGTTATCGTATTCTTGTGGATCTTTATCTTTATGGAGATGTATCTCTTCTTGAAATTTCCTCGCTTCATACCAGCATGGATCGTACTTATTGTCACTCAAGTCATGATTGTCGGGTATGAGCTACAAGTGAGGAAAATCGGAATTGCTGTATCGACTGCTTCAGGACAGCCCTACTACCCGTAAGTCATCCCTATCCAATTTGTAAACTTTGTTAACACAATGAAGTATCTATGAACTTGCACCTTATAGATTGGCCTGCGTAGCTGGCGGATCTCTGGTTGCCTTTATCTGGACATTCTTCCCCTATCCACTTACGGACCGCAGTTGGCTGAGGAGAGATCTTGGCTCAACTCTTTATTTACTGGCAAATTATTACTCGGCCATGCACAGCACCATTCAATCACGCATGCATGGCACAGAGGGTGATATGTCACTGAAGAATAGCCCTGGACGCCGGCTCGAGAAGATTCGCTACAAAATTTTCGGCAAACTGTTACTTCTCTTGCCATCACTGCAACAACATGCGGACTGGCAAAAATGGGAGCCGACAATAGGAGGCAAATTCCCACGGGCAACTTACGATGCAATCACTCGTAGTTGTATAAAGTAAGTCGCAGACCTCATTCTTTGGTCTAAATGTGTTATGACGCTGACTATTTGCGCGCAACAGTATCATGAATTATCTTACACTGATGTCTTACACCACTAAATCGTGGTCCAGACATTCTAGCGACCAAGCAGATACCCGGAGCCAATGGCTTCGTGATCTTGTTACAGTAATGGATAGCCTCGAGCCAGCCAGCCACCAGGTCACGTCTACCTTGGCACTTCTTTCCGCTTCGGTTACCCAAGGCAGTGCCCTCCCACCGTTTCTCTCTCTTCCACCTTCATATAATCTCACTCGTCGCCTCGAGGCTCTCGATAAAGGAATTCTAGACTCTAGACATATATCAGAACCGGCTTATAGTGCTTATGCAGTCATGCAAGTGGCGAGTTCTTTGGTTTCGGATGACTTGGCAAGATTAGTCGATCACGTTAAGGATTTAGTTGGAGAGACGGACTTTTCGTTCAAGGTAGCTGGAAGTGAAGCTACCTTGATGGGTTCGGAGGGAGATAATCTGGGGAAAGGTAAGAGGGATTAGATATAATGCGTGTGGTGGTGGATTAACTAGAAAGACATTCCACCGGGATTAGAGGAGCTTAGATGATTTACAGGGTAGATGAAAAATGGTCATGGTAATACAGGTGTTTATAGGGGAGTTTTTGTACACTTAGTACCTTAGAATTAATGACTGGATAATCTAGATTATCATAATGCAGCTGATATTGGTCACATATCAAATATAATCATGCGCGCATGATCACAATTGTAAAGTACAGTAGTTTCCACGTGATGGATCAGCTGCTTACACCTGGGCATCAACAGCGTTCTACAGCAGCAGCGATACAGTATATTTCCTCATGATTATTTGCTATTACTCCTGCAAAGGAAATCTAATAGGGCTGAGGTGTCTGCAGGTAAGAAGAATCGTGAAACAAAAAGCCGCGCGCTATGACTGCATGTTGTACTCGTTGCAGCCATCATTTCGAAACCGCATTGCACTTCCCCTGGCCCTCCCCGCAGAAGGAATTAGCTGCATATGCTTTAGATGTGCAACAAATGGATTTTGGGACGGTGCTCGGATGGGGAATGAGAGATTAGGTGGGATGGGATCGGATGGGATAGGATAGGGGAAGCGTTGGTTGGGGCGTTGCGGTCAGGAGGTCGGAGATGAGGTGAGGTGATCGGTGTTAGGTGATGTGATGTGAGAACCAAGGATGTGGAGTTGGTTGGATACGATACAGGGAACTTGAAAATCATGGGGAAAGGTTATTCTGTCAAGGGGAAGGTACTGTTGGTAATGTACCATGTACCATGTACCTTTGTACATCATTCATTTTTCTCTCTCGAAATCCTATAAAGTTGCAGTGCAGAAAGGAAAAGGGGGGTGTCATTCCGTGAGCCACAGGAGAAAGTGGCATAGCATACTTAGCGTGGCTAATGGTCGGCGAGGTTTAAATACGGTTTAGTGTCATGTCGGGCTGGTGTCGGATAAAATGTGATCCGGCTCATCACTTTTGAAAGCTTGAATCTATTGCGTTCTTGACAACTTCTTGTCGATCAACACAAACTATCTGCATGCGCTGTGATACATACAACGCTGAGGCAAAGGATACGTGTACCGAGGAGAAGTGATGGAGGCTGAAAAGAAAAGAGGGGAAATGGCAATTTAAGAATACACCAGTTCTCGGACTTTCGATTGCCGTGCTAGAGTGGATGAACGACGACATCGTACAGGGAAACTTTGCGGGAAATGCAACTATTCAGGGTCTAGCCACGACGGGTTCAGAGCGTGCAGCAAATGTCTTACCCTGGGTGCATTCTTTGGGAATTTGTAATATCACAAAGAAAGGGAAGGCTTGCTCGGCTTGTTGACAATCCGGGGGATTATTGCCTGGGTAAACAAAGGTATAGTGATGTTTTCTTCGTGGTTACCTCGTTGTTTTCGGTCAGTACTACATGTTGAGAGGGACTAGCGATCACCGACATATCACGGATAGGCGTGCTTCCGTTCTGTAGTTACTTCATGATATTGTTTTCGGGCGGCGCAATGGGTCTCACTCGGGAAGGAACATTTCCATCATCGTTGCTATGAGAAGGAGAAATATGTATAAATCATCTCTTATGTTTGTCCCTTTTTGTTACATATAGAATCAACAGATCAAGTTGTCCTTCTCTACTCTATCTACCAACTCTCAAATTCAGTTGCTCTACCACTCGAAAATGCATTTCCCAACCGTTGTCCTCGCTGCGAGCAGCATCTTCGCCAGTGTATCAGCTCTTCCAACGAAGCGACAGGCCCCGACTGATGCGGATATTCTGCAATACGCTCTTACCCTTGAGCACCTTGAAAATGCCTTCTACAAGAAAGCTCTCTCAGAGATGCCAGAGCAAGACTGGCTCGATGCAAACTTCACCTCCTTCTTCTACGACCAACTGAAGTACATCGCCCACGACGAGGAAGCCCACGTCACCTACCTCGAAGCCGGCCTGAAGGCCGCCGGCGCAACACCCGTCGAAGCATGCACCTACAAGTTCCCCTTCACCGACCCCAAATCCTTCGTCGCACTCGCCTCTGTCATCGAAGGTGTTGGCGTCTCCGCATACTTGGGCGCAGCAGCAGACATCACCACCAAAGCCTACCTTACCGCCGCGGCATCCATTCTCGCCACTGAAGCCCTTCATCAATCCGCAGAGCGCAACGCCAACGGAGAGATCCCCATGGCTAACCCTGTCGCTACCCCGCTTGGCCTCAACGCCGTCTACTCTATTGCCTCTGCATTCATTGTCTCCTGTCCTTCGACCAATGCTCCGCTACCAGTCAAGGCATACCCTGGTCTTAGCCTCATCTCTGGGCTCCCTACTGCCCCTGGTGCCGATGTGGGGTTGACTCCCAAGACCGCACCATCGGGTACTTTCTACACGACCTTCGTCAGTGGATTGGATATCACCTCCGTCGAAGCCAAGGTGGGTGGTGATGGAATCGTCATGACCACCGTTCCAATGAACGTCAGCGGACAGAGTTACATTTTCTTGACCAGTGACAACTCCGGCACTGTCACCGATGCGAATGTTATTGCTGGACCGGCAATCATCGAGGTTACTCCATCTTCGCCGACTTTCGACACGACTATTATGTAAGCGCTGCTTATGCGAATGCGTTTAGTGTGGGGGATGGAAGCTGTGGTTAGCTGAAGACTTGGATGGGGAGGAGTCGAAAAGATGTATATATCTCGCTTTCATGTTTTATAAAGCGCTACAGTAATAACTTTTAATTCAATAATGAATGGAACGCTCTCTATTACATTTATTTCTACAAGATTCGTCCCATCCAGATATGCAGTCCTCCGTTCTAGCTTGTCCTGTAGCAAACCCCTCGCTAAACCGGCGATTAACCCCACCACGGCGAGGAAAAATTTGACAAACTCTACCAAAAAATTTGATAGTCTTATAGAGTTAAATAAGTAGCGCCATTCCATCAAACAGTATAAACTGGCCTGCTGGCCAAATGGCAAGGCGCTTGACTACGAATCAAGAGATTGCAGGTTCGATCCCTGCGTAGGTCATTCTGAATTTTTGGACTTTTTGGAGATTCTTCTTGGTGCTGGGTAACTTGAGGTTGTGTAGACCGGGGGACAGATGAGGGTTTGAGGCTGATCCCGGGGTATTTTACACCGCAGCTTTTGCTGTCACTACGTTTCTATATAATTTTGAGCTGGTGATGTTGAAATTGTTTGACAACAGAGTAACTGTGCTTGCGCAACTCGGACAGTCACGTTGATCGGGAATATAAGCTCAGCTGTTGCGCAATGGAGAAGACTGTGTGCTCTCTAGGAGTTTGTAAGTTGCTATGCATCTCAAAGGCTTGTCAAACAGATCGGATCATCTGCTTTCCTGTAGAATTGAAGATCTGAATAGCTTCTTATGCGTGGAAGATTCGAAATGGAGAGTATACATTTGACGCGAATATAGGACTTCAGGTTAGTGCTGAGTGATACCAGAGCCTCTGACTAGATCGACTGAAGTATCTAAATACACTACTTTGCAAATCCTAACGACTTCTCTTCTGTGGTCGGATTTTATATCAATCTGAACGGACGAACTCCACAGCCGTGGAAAACTTTTTGAAGTGGAAGGATTTGTGGCTGGTGAGTGTGGCTTCTCAAATAAATGGCTTACGTGACATCATGAAGCTCGAAACGTTCACGGATGGCGGCACGCGACACATTTCTTAATCCAGCTGTCGCAAGCTTCCGTGATGTCAAAGCAGCACAACGACCAATGATTCAACGCAACCCATCAAGGTGCTCACTCCTACGTGGGTCTATCAACAAAAACCCACCAATTGAGCTATCAAAAGGATCAACTGTCTGCAGTCAGCGGTAACAAAAGATGCATGTTATCTGAATGCCTGCGGAGACGTCTCCTTCTCAAAGACCATTCGCTGGCCTATGCTCAACGGATAAGGTGGTTATAAGATTTGCTACAATCCTCACCCTCCATCTTCATTAATACACGACCAGAAACGTCATTTTCCTAGGAAGATCTGCTACCCGAATTACGAATGCCTCCCTTGCGACTACCGGTACATGAGAAGGGACTGTCTGAGATGCGACGACAGAAGAGGCCTCGATCGAAAAGACGTGTTTTACTCTATCTCATTCTGCTATTAGCATGTTCATGGACTACATATTTTTATCTATTCAAAGCGCGAGAGATGGGATTAATAAAGAGTGAAGAAAATGGAGAGGCCGCGTCAGCACCAGCGCCAGAGGAAAAGGACGAATATGGCACGAATGCCCAACCAGCCTTCACCGATATGATCCACCTTATGAACCTGCCCTCCGATTACCTGCCGCAGACAGGAAAACACAGAAAGCCGAATCGATTGATAATTGTCGGGGACGTGCATGGCATGAAAGGCGCGCTGTTGGACCTGCTGGCCAAGGTCGACTTCAATGAGAAACACGACCATTTAATACTGGCGGGCGATATGATTTCAAAAGGGCCTAATTCCGCAGGTGTGGTGGATCTCGCGATGAGACTTGGCGCTTCGGGAGTTCGGGGTAATCACGAAGATAGGATTATTCTTGCGCATGCGGATATGGTGCAGGAACACATGGAGACGAGTATGGATGCGCCGGGGCCGAGTGAGGATCCGGAGAAAAAGGTGGATGGGCTGGAGGAGGCGAGTTTTAGTCATGGGGATTATAAGGACAGGGCACTAGTGAGGGAGTTGGGGGAGAAGAGAATTAAATGGTTGAAGAAATGTCCGGTGATATTGAGAGTGGGACATTTGGAGGGGATGGAAGAGGTGGTGGTTGTTCATGCTGGGCTGGCGCCGGGTGTGGAGTTGGAGAAGCAGGATCCGACTATGGTCATGAATATGCGCACGATCGTTGATGGTGTACCGAGCGAGGGAAGAGAAGGAACTGCTTGGACTAAGGTAAGTCAACAACAAATCCAATTCACGTTCTAATACTGATTTCCGCAGGTTTGGAACAAACATCAGAAATCGCTACCAAAAAAAGAACGAACTACGGTTATATACGGACACGATTCGAAGAAAGGTCTACAGCTAAATAAATACAGCATGGGCATAGACACAGGCTGTCTCAAAGGCGGGAAGCTCACCGCCGTGGTCATCGAAGGTGGACATTCGCAGAATAAGCATAAAGTTGTGCATGTCAATTGTAAAGATGGGAGAAAGGATTAGAACGGTACGATTAGGACAACCCTTGGTTTTTGCCTGTTGTTGTAGATTTTTGTTAGATACCACTTGCATATCTCGGTGTTTGGGGGAATCGGTTTCATGACGTTATTGGGTTATATGGGGCATGAGTATGGTTTATGGAATGTAATGTTTATGTTTAGAATGCCCGTTGTTTTGCATTTCTTGGGCTGCTAGTTCTAGAGTATGGAATGGACCCATCAGTGTGTAGGTCTCAACTACAGGTTTACTTAACGCGGGAAGTCTGAATGAGGCTACTTGCTTCATCTGCTGGTTGTTTCGATCGGGAAAGAACTAATTGATACGTGAGAACAAGCAATTTCAGAGTCGCTCCCCCTCAGCCTTTAGGAGGAAGTCCGTCTTTAGTCAGAGCCCGATCTATCATCATGCTGCCTGCACAAGTAAGCGTCACCCCTCCCACATACGTTGCGCGATATTAATCTGAAGCGCAAGGAAAGAATTCTCAATGGCAATAATCTATTAGTTGCAGGCAGAGAGAATCGCAGATGAAACCCAATAAAACCACCAGATACGAAGTACATGCAGACAGACGCAGACGAACATTCCAGAAAGCAATCTAGAAGACACACTTCTCAACCCCCCATTAACCGCCATACGCATCGCCTCGCCCCAACTTATCCTTCCAACTACCCCATAATACTCAAATCATCCACATAAACACCCCTCTCATTCCCATTACTCCCCGTACAATACGCATGCAAGCTCAGCGTCGCAAACTCCGCAACCCCAATGGAGCCCGTCGGCACAGTGAAGAAAAGATAGAAGAGTTCCCAGTCAGATGATCCTGCCGCTGGGACAGCAACCGGAACCGAACTTTGCCCGCTGCTCTCAAGATACACGAAACAGGTATCGGAGCTGGAGAGCAGCCCGGCGTCGCCGAGCACGTACCCGATGGCGAGGTAGTTGCTGCCGGGACAGACGGAGATTTCTTGGCTGGCGGTTATGGTGTCGGAAGGGGAGGAGTTGGCGGGGAAGGTTAGGTGCCTAACGGGGTAGAGTTAGTAGGGTTTTGGGAGGTATTTGGGGTGTGCGGGGACTTGACTTACAGGCTGCTGCCTCCTGTGTGGGCGTTGGGTGCGTCGGTGTTGAGGGAGTGGGAGCTGGATCCGGTGTTGGTGACGTCCCATGGTGAAAGACCTTGTTCAAAACCACCGTTTTGCAAGCTTGGGTGGATGGTGCAGGAAGGTGGCGTGACGGTTGTGTATTCTACGACGGTTGAAGGACCAATCGTGGTTGGGAAGGCAACGGTGGTTACTTGAGTGAATGTTATTGTGGTCGCCACTGTAGTGGGCTCGCCTTGGATAGTTGTAGGTATCCCAATGACTGTACTGATGACGGTGGTGGTGATGATTATGGGAGTGTTTGATGGTAGCAATTCCGAGGAGGTGGAGCTCTCGGTTGAAGTTGGGAAGAAGGAGGGAAATGTCGTGGAAACCTCGGCGCTGGATTCCAGGCTTGAACTTTGCGAGAGAGTGCTGCTTGCACTCTCTGAAGTTGTCAGCGTTGCAGAGATCGAGATACTCAGTGATGTTGTAGAAAGAACCTCCGACGTGGAAGAGCTCAAGACTAGACTTGTAGGCGATGAGGATGAAATCTCGGATTCGCTTGAGCTAGCGCTGAATGCATAGCTTGTAGAAGAGGATAGAGACTCTAAGGATGAAGCCAGACTGCTCGTTGGGATTGCCGAGGAACTTTCGACCGACGAAATATCGGTGGTCGAAGTGCTTGAGCTGAGTGTTGGAGAAGTTAACGTTTCAGAAGGTTCAATACTAGTGCCTTGTAGTTTCCAGGTCAGCCTTTCGTATAGAAAGCAGTAGGGAATAAATCTTGAGTGAACTTACTTGAAGATCCGACCGACGACGTCGATTCGGTGGATAGGGAGACAGAAGTTGAAACCACAGAAGAGGTAGTCTCGCCGAGCGTGCTGCTTGTCGAAATACCTACTGATGACGATTCTGTGCTTGTTATTGACGAAGTGACGTCGTTGACTGAAGTAGATGAAGGAGCTGTTGATGTGATAGACACATCGGTAGGAGAGGAATCCTGCGACAGTGAAGAAGTTACTTCCACGCTAGATGAAAAAGAAGGGCTTTGAATCAAAGACTCGGTGGTGCTAGCTGCTGCACTGGAAAAGATTGTGGAAGACGAAATGGCTGGGCATGAAGTCAATGTCACTGTCACCACCGCTGGAGTACAAGTGCTGTTGGTATCATCTCTTCTCTCGAACTCCAGGAAATCCCATCTGTTGAGTGCCGGCGAGGCCGCAGAGATTGAAAGGATCGAAAGCAAAGCAAACAAAAGTCCTTGTGAGTGAACCATGATGACAAATTTCATCAATTCGGCAAGGCAAAAGTACAAATAATGAGTGACATGGCCATCTCACAGTAAAATGCCATGTTAGGAGGTTAATATATTCTCAAGTTCGCTACGTGTGAGACATGTTTGGGAGCATGAAAGCCCCTCGCGTGCTCTCAGTATTGGCAATTTTCTCATTTCCTCTCCGCTCTACGTATGCGGCAATGAAATCTACCTCTCGTAACGAGTTCTTTCGGTGCGTGTCAGAAATGCAGTATTCTGATGGAATTGCAAATCTGCTTGAAGGAGATAGGATAAGTAAGGGAATCGGATTTGGCATGAGGCTTGGGGGTGGGCAGCACAGCTGCAAGGGACCTCATGGCGTGCGTGTGACGATCTTCTTTCCTAAGTTTGGCGGGAGTGCCCTGCGCTAATCGGGAACGGTACCCTGAGAGAATTTCGAGCAGATTCGGTGGTCAGTGATTTCATCTCAGATTCGTGCGTATATGATGTCTCCAGCACAGATATCACGGAGGCGAGGTAGGCAATGCATGAGTGCCGTGGTGTTAAGATGAAGTATTCTTCGGATGAACTCATGGGAATATTCATACAAGGCCGTCATTCTCACAAAGGACATATCGGGTTAGCAAGTGACCGATGATGAAAATATCAGCTTGGGCAGTTATTTCGTAAGAAGTTTATCCGAAGTTGTGGTATACAAAGTGCAGACTCGGCCAGTTCTGTCCAAGACGTCATCGGGCCGTTTCCAACGTCTGGGACATCGGCAGAAAAGAAGGAAAGAGCGTTTCATACCCTCCTGCCTGGCCAAAACACCGATGGGATGTGACAGAATCTCGACCACAAACCGAATTTTACCAATCTCTCGTGCTTTGATTGTGTTTGACGCCTTGCTTTGCAGAACAAAGTGTGCAACTTCTCCATCCACGAATGAAAGTCGACTGATACCTTACCGCGCTCACGAATCGAATCAACAGTCGCCAAGCTCCTCCAAATTTTGCCGTACCAGAAGTCGGGTGGGAGCTCGTGAATTCTTCTGGGAGCTGATCTTTGCCTGCCGGCGAAGACTCAAGCATACTTTCCTTTCACTGGCTTTCTGAGGCTGTGTTGCTATATCTAAACCTCGCCGTTGTGCGGAGCAGTAAGGCAAATTATATCCTATGTTCTTCAAAGCTGTTGGCTGTCGTCCGAATTCCATGACCTTGCTACATTCTACCTGAGACTGGAGCAGATCGACTAGGGACAATTCACTACAGTCCACATACAGTTCAGAAGCTGTCTGCCGATGTTCAGTTAAACAGTTTAATAAAAAAACTCCAAAAGGTGACCTCGGAATCGAAAAGTGAAGTAAGAATATCAACGAGACTAACGTTCACTAGAAATCGCCAATCTTTTTATCTTGAGCTACATCACATCGCATACATTGCCAACACAACAACCATAATATAAACACAACGAGCAATCAACAAGCCGAGCCTTGTGAGTGACATATCACATCCGGCTACCTGAATATTGCTTTTTTTGCTTTATTTTACTTCTACCAAAAGCTTCAAGCTCCCTTGCATGAAATTCACAGTTAAAAAACACACAACAAAATGACTCGAGGAAAGAGTGGCTTACCACCAGCGGCAGCAGTATTCGATGACCATGGTATGCCAAAAGGTCGAATCATAACAACGACCTCCAATTTTGAGGTCGTTGTTACCTCTCGGAGTGTGAGCAAGACAGGGTACGTAACAGAATGGATTATTATTTCACCTTCTCTAATCAATGAAGAAACCAGATCTCTTATGCCGGGTTCGAACACTGTGAACGAGGCCTCGAACATACTGGCTACCTCGGACCATGTTACAGCTCTGGAAAAGATATGTATCACATACGGAAGGCATACTAGGCAGAACAATAACGAGCCAAAAGATCACGAATACTACCCAAAGCCTGAAGACTTTCATATATTTCAGGACGGCAATACTGTAACGTTAATGATGAAAATCTTCACCATTCCTGGTTTCAAAAATCCGACATTACTGGATACCAAAACGACTGGCTTCGCACTGCTGAAAAATCAACTACCAACATCGATGGCCGTGTCTGGTTGGACAGCACCATGCAAGCAAAGAAATGAGGCATTACTAGACAACGAGTTTTGGACAGATGTAAGTTCGACCTTTTGTCGGTAGGCCATCTCGCATAAACTGTACATCAATTGCCATGAGCATTCGCATATATCATGATGCGACCACACCAAGTTTAAAGTATGCTTTGAAACAATTATTGTGACACTGCTAACATGAAATTCATATCACAGGCAGTTCGGAAGTTTTCCGAGGAAACGGGCTTTAGGCTTCCTAACAATTGCTGGGACGGGAAAGGACATGATGGGCAGAGGCAGTATGGGAGAGCCAATGCTTGCCACGTGGAGAAGAAGTTGATGCTCCAATCCGTCTGCCAGCTACTTTTCGACAAGAAATCAGGAGGATTATCACGGGAAAAACTCAGAGCAGTCCGAGAAGCGAAGCCAGAAGTAGGAATCGTTCTGGACCTGGCGCCGTGTAACCCTTGCAAAGGGTTTGGTCGGCTGCTGGAAGAAATTACGGGCATCCATTTCTCAATTCATACACGGAATGTTTTGCAACGACTAATGCCTATGGGAAAGAGGCAATCCAAATCGAGAGGAGGGCAGGGGAACACAGAGTCTCTCATTGACGAGACCTACGAGACCTACGAGGGCTATCGGCCGGATGATCAAATTAATTATCAGCACTCAGATACAGCAAGTTCTTGGGGCAAGGCTGAGAGGAAGAGGAATAAGGCACTACCACGCGGTCGTTTCGATGCAGCAATAAAGTGTGCACTGTCGAATTTGCGAGATTCTCCTCAGACCCCCTCTTCTCGATCGCTTCGGATAACTAAACTTCAACAGCAGCGACAAGCAAAAGTTCGCCGGAGTTCATTCAGAACGGAGTCATTCTCCCAAAGGCGTTCAGTAGCCCCTTTCGAGACTAAACTATCCGACCCGCAACGTAGAGCTCGAGCCGAGAAGTCGTACTGGCAAAAGTTCGTGGAGGAAGAGTTTATGAAGTTCACAACTTCTGCCTCGAAAAATGCAGCAAGCCAGCCAAAGCGCATGACACCCGCCGAAGAGCCATTGAAATTTGCTGGGGGTCGTCCAGAAGCTACAGCAAACAGAGACCCGGACTTGAAGAAGTATGCAGAGCAGGAGTTTTTGAGATATGCGAGCAATCTCAAACTCAACTCATCAAAAGCACCTCCACATCTAAAGCCACCTCCAACCCCTCCACGATCAAGACCAGCCTCGAGACCAATAACTCCACCGGTCCACTCATCATCTTCGATAACTCCTAAGGTATCCCCGGACGCGGTGATTGCCATAAATAAATTTCGCTACACACCTTCTCCCGCTTCTAAATCCCGAAAGTCGAAGCTCTTCGACACTCCTCCCGTCCCGTTCAGAATTTACTGCGGTATGTGAAAAACCATTCTACACGGAGAGGCGAAGCAGTTGCGAACGTTCATTTCCATCATGTTTTGTATAAGCAAGAAACAATAGGAGGAGTTTTGTTATATCAGTCTACCGCTGGGGATGTTCGTTGGCATTTACTCCGCCAACAACGTCAGTCCAAGCGGCTCGACACCCTTGCTATCCGCGTTTAGCAGGACGGAACGATTAACGATTGACGATTGACGATTTATGAATAAACCAAGAGATACCCATAGAAACACTCGCATGTACTTCGGTGGTCGCTTGATTGGATCCAGGAAATCCGAGGCCATTTACCAGCACCGCCGTCTCATGTCATCTTGTACAGTACGATATCTTTCATCATCCACGCCACATAGAAGTACACACTGAGAGAGAGAGAAGCATGATTCTAGAAGGATCATCTATACATGAAGCGTCAGTAACGAGTTATATCCAAAATAAGAGAGAGAATACAGCACCAGCTAGTCTAATCTAATATATCTGAATGGTTGAACATCGTCTCAAATGCAGGCGTCTTGTGTGTGTGTACTACCTAATAAAATGTGCATTCAAAACTTACTCACGAATATTTACCTTTTATTCCCCAGTCCAGCTGCTACAATAGACTTTCATCAAAACACTATCATCCAATTATGACCAATGTGTTCCGTCATCGAGAACACGAGCAGAAAGGAGAAAGGAATTCTTGGAGTCCGAATAGTTACTGGTTGGACACATCGGGTTAGCCTCTTTCTCGTCGTGTTCGTCCTTGTCAACCATTCTTTTCGTCCGTTCAGTCACTCTCACTCAACTGTTGACGACCGGGCTGATCCTAATGTGTCCGAACTCTTGCCCGATAAGATAACGCTTATAGGGTGATAGCGCTAAATACCGGGTAGGCAGAGATACTGTCCCGGGTACGCCCGGATTGATTACTTTAGGTACAACAGTTGGTTCTATCGTGGGACTTGAAAAGCCTCATCATGGCCGCATTACCCCAGAGTGCCAGTCTTTCTTTGAGCTACTCCTTCCATTGAACATATTCTCTTCTCACCCTATACTTGCCAACTTTATTAATGCTAGAATGAATGAATCACTGAACTTTTTCTGTCCCAAGGATTCTTTCGGACCAACTGTGAAACTCAAGAGCTGTCAAGATGGCTTCGATTTTACTATGCTATTTGAGGACAGCATATTTGCCATTTTCCCCGCTGGTGTATTGCTATGCGCTGCGCCGCTTCGATTTTGGTCAATCTATCGACGACCAGACGCCGTGAAAGGGTCAATGCTGCGGACTGTGAAACTTGTTAGCTAATATTTGCATACTACACTAGGTCTCCGTCGTTTTACAAGCTGATATGAGTATTCAATAGGTTACTATCATTGTACTTTGTCTGCTCAGATTGACTCTACTCGTCTTGTGGTCGATTCCTCTGTATGCGGCGAAGCGAACACGCGCCACTATCGCAGCAACAGCGTTAGATCTTGCAGCTACTATTGCAATAGGGCTTTTATCGCCTCTGGAACATTCAAAGTCTTTGCGGCCCTCCATCCTGCTGAGTATCTTTCTATTCTTCACTACAGTTTTGGACATTACAAGAGCACGAACCGAATGGCTCCTCCAGGGCTCGTCTGCCACCCCTATCGTGTTCCTTACTGCTCTGACTGTGAAGATCCTCTTGCTAGTTCTCGAGGCTCTTTCCAAAGTCGGTTGCAGCGACATACAGGCCGCAAATATACCGGAGCAGACGAGTGGCATCTACAGCCTCAGCTTCTTTGCCTGGCTCAATCCATTGATTTACTTGGGAAACTGGCAAAATTTGACGGTCCAAGACTTGTACCAAATCGATGAGCACATTTCTTCCGCTTTGGTCGATGATAAAGTTGGAAGACAGTGGGATTCCAGTTCGTCTTTGCCTCTCCTTCAGTTTCCCTAATGTTCATGACTAAGGTAACATGCAGGTCACAAAGATAAAAGTTATTCTCTTGCCTGGGCAATCACAAAAGCACTCTGGGCCCCAATCACCATGAATATGGTCCCCCGACTTGTTCTAGTTGCATTCAGTATAGCCCAGCCATTTTTGATCCAAGATGCAATCAACTTTGTAGAGGACGGAACTGAACCAAATCGATACGGTTATGGACTGATTGGAGCTTTTGCGATTACATACATCGGAATTGCGGTACGTAGTTGGCTACCATTCCACCTACTGCCTTTTTCAGCCCAATTCTAACGTATCCTCAGGTTTCGACGGCGTGGTATCAGTATCTTACCTCTCGAGTGCTCTCAATGATTCGCGCCGGTTTGATCAGCATCATCTACAAGTCGAGTCTCAGCATCGCTGTAGCTACCATAGAAACGTCTTCACCCATCAGCTTGATGGGAGCCGACGTTGAACGTATCATGACGACACTCCAGTGGATCATCAGTACGGCACCAAACATTATACAGGTCGCCGTTGCCATCTGGATTTTGGAGAAGCGTCTTGGTGCAATTTGCGTTGCGCCGGTTATAGTAGTCCTGTGTGAGTTAACGACCACTTGATCATGCCATGTTGAAACAGTACTGATAGTAGTGCACACAGCTTCGGCATACGCCTCTAGTCAAATTGCTAAGAGAATCCGAGTGCGTCAGCGAGAATGGATGCAAGCGGTTCAGAAACGTGTGGCCTTGACCTCGGACGTCCTTAGCTCAATCAAAGGTATGAAGATTCTTGGTCTCACCGAGATGATCACTAGGAATGTGCAAGATACACGAGAGGAAGAGCTGCAGAAGTCGAAGCTTTTTCGACATATGCAGATCATAAATATCACGCTTGGTATGTTCTTATTCTCCTTGTGGATTGTTGAAGCGGATATTAATCAATCATCGCTGTTTAAGGAAACGCATCAAACATGCTATCTCCTGTCATTACCTTCATCGGATATGGAATCATCTCGAAATACTCAGCAAATAAAGCACCCAGTGCCGCGACCATCTTTTCGTCATTGTCTTTGCTGTCAATGTTGATCAGTCCAGTAAATGAGCTGGTTTCAGCCATTCCCAATTTAGCTGCGGCCTTGGAGTGCTGCAACCGCATCCAAGAGTATGTGACGGGCAACAAACAGGTCGACTTCAGAAGCCTAAGCCACGAGCCCGGAGTTTCTAATGTTGAGTCTGTTAATGAGACAGATTGCGGAACATTCGAGCGTGGACCGAGCATCATTGAACTTAGGCAGGTCAATGCAGGCTGGCGCCCAGACAGTACGGTTCTACATGACCTCTCCATGCAAATTTCTATAAACACATTGACGATGGTTGTCGGCCCCGTTGGAAGCGGCAAATCCACTTTGCTACAGATCTTGCTGGGCGAGGGAATTCTGCACAGTGGCTCGGTAAATCTGTCGACAGACGATATTGCATACTGTGATCAAACCCCTTTTCTGACAAATCGTAGCATTCGACAGAACATCCTCGGTGCCTTGGATTATGATCAGGGGTGGTATATCTCTTGTCTGCAAGCATGTGCCCTGGACGTTGATATTCGTCACTTTGCAGACGGCGATAAGAGTATTGTGGGCAGTAAAGGCATCGCACTGAGTGGTGGACAGAAACAACGCTTGGTATGTTTGAAGATTTCTTCTTAAGTTGTCCTTGGTTGAGTTATTCGTAACAACCTGATTTATTCTTCAATCCTTAGGCGATTGCTAGAGCTGTCTATGCACGAAAGAAGATTGTTCTCATGGATGATTGCCTCAGCGGGTTAGATATGGAAACGGAGCGCCACTGCTTTCTCCAGATCTTCAGTAAAGATGGGTTACTACGGCAGACCGGTGCGACTATTGTACTGGTCACCCATGCCAGTATGTCGCTCCTCATCCTTCTTCATTCTCGAAGCAATGCTAATAAATGCAGTAAAATGGCTTCCTTATTCAGATCATGTCATCGTTCTGAGTTCCGAGGGCCGTCTGTTGCAGTCAGGCACATTCCACTCGCTCCTCTCAGTGCCTGGATACCTCCGAGATCTCAACTTGGAAGACAACGGCATCGAGAACGCGGGTTCGGCCGCAGAGCTAGATGTCAATCAACGCAACATTAACCCTCCAACACTAACACCAGCATCAAATCCAAGGACACATAAGGATGAATCGGCAAAAAAGCGCGGACATCGAGATCCCCGTAACCTGTTATACTATATCAACACCATGGGCAAACCAGGTTTTGGGTTATTTCTATTTCTCGTTGCTATGGAAATTGTCTTCATAGCATTGCAGCGTAATTCATCATCGCCTCCACATCTACCCAGTTCGTTGACTAACACGATTGCAGCACTTTGGCTCAGCTGGTGGGTTGCCGCAAACCAGATCATGCCAGATGGTGATCTAGGAAAATGGCTGAGCGTTTATGCCGTGTTTGGGATCCTGGCAGTAGCTTTTCTTGCGATTAGTGGAGGGTAAGAGCAAGCCAACGTTGACTCCTTCGCTGTACAGTTTCCTACTAACGCTGGTCCAGATACTATTTGATATCTTTAATTCCAGGCTCGGCTAGTATCCTGCACTACTCCATTCTTACGGCCACAATGAGGTTAGGAAAATGAGATCCTTTGGGCTAACATATGCTAACATAGAATCCCAGGGCTCCTATGACTTTTATCTCTGCCACGGACTCGGGATCTCTCTTGAACCGGTGAGTGTAAACTGTTTTATACAAGATAAGAAATGGCCTGACTTGCGAACAGCTTCACCCAGGACATGGCTCTAATGGATATGCAACTGCCTATGTCCCTTTTACTTTCCACCGAAGGTTTGTGGACCCATCATCCCTATCTCACGTTCTTATCACCAAATATATATAGGGCTAGGTAAGACCATCGCCGGAGCGGCCCTGGCCTGTGCCTCCTCGGGTTACATGGCGTTATCTTTACCGGTTCTAGGAGTAATCCTCTTCTATCTGCAAAAGTTCTACCTACAAACCTCCCGACAGATACGTCTGCTCGACCTCGAAGCCAAGTCTCCACTATTCACACATCTTACTGAGACCCTGGACGGGATCCGTACCATACGTGCATTCAAATGGAAGCAACACGTCCTTGATGAAAACTTCGTACTAATCGATATCGCACAACGGCCCTTCTATTTACTGTTATGCCTACAAAACTGGTTAAATCTAGTCTTAGATGTCGTCGTCGCCTGCTTAGTTGTCGTTCTTATTGCTTTGTCCGTCGCGTTACGGCATTCTATGAATAGCAGTTTGCTGGGAGTAGCAATGGTAAGTATCGTGAACTTTAGTCAAACATTATCGACTTTCTTAAACTACTGGACTTCCATTGAGACATCTTTGGGGGCTGTTGCCAGGACACGGCAATTCATTGCAGAGACGCCAGCAGAGCTGTACAATAACGGGGAGGTGGCTGTTTCTCCAGAATGCCCCCCAGACCTTTCTATCGTGTTCAAGGACGTCTCGGCATCATATCAGTATGTGTACCTCTAATTACTTTTATCGACGAGTATAAAGTTAACAATTTTCAAAGAAGCCCCGGTCCAGACGTGGTGCAGAACGTTAACCTGACCATCCATCCTGGGCAGCGGGTCGCCATTTGTGGCCGCACAGGCTCGGGCAAGTCCACGCTCATTGCACTTCTTCTACGTTTATTAGACCCAAAGTCTGGTACCGTCTTTATCGGGCACGATGACATCTCCTCGTTGCCGCAAGAAACCATCCGCAGGCGTATCACCTGCCTACCACAAGACCCGTGGTTTTTGCCGGGTGAACATGGAACTGTGCGCTCGAACCTCGACCCTCTGAATGAAGCTACGGAATCCCAAATGCGAGTTGTGCTGGAAAAAGTCAGGCTAGCTGAGCAGATCCGGGCAATGGGTGGGCTTGATGCAGGAATGCGTGGGAGTCATCTGTCTGCTGGGCAAAAGCAGTTGTTCTGCTTAGCAAGGGCGATGCTGATGCGGAGGAGTAAGATTTTGCTGCTGGATGAGGCTACAAGCAGGTACTTATCGTCATCTTACCTTTCAAGAAGTGTGTGAAGATAATGCTAACCACTGATGAACTAGTGTTGACGTAGATACTGAACAGCTCATTATGTCTCTCTTACGGACCGAATTTCATGGTTGGACTATCTTGGCGATCGTGCATCGACTTCATGGTATTCTCGACTTTGATCGGGTGGTAGTGCTGGATCATGGTCAGGTTGTCGAATATGGAAGTACGTCGATGCTACTCGCGGATAAGGGTTCGGCTTTTTCGAGGTTATATCGGAATGAGGGGCAGTAGTTGTCTCTTGCATTTTGCTTCTAACCTGTGAGGCCTTCTTCATCGTGCTTTTAATCTAACAAAGGGGTATTCGTGTAATGAGCCTGACACGAGGAATCAGTGACCTCTTTGCCAATTATTGGTTGATGGGACGTGTCATGAGAGGACACCTTAGGTGCATGAGATCTCTGGGGCCTCAGACTCAGAGGCTGTGAGGCAACCATAGGATACCCCAGGATTGGAATGAAGGTCTATATAAGCAAGGTGTTTCCTAGTATATGGAGCTTTTGTGCTCAATCCATATAGTATTCCTATAGTATCCTAGAACGATTCTGATGGTCTGTGATGACCTCGTAACTATTGTTCGTGAAAAGTGCTACACGACTGTGACTTCTTCCAAGTTGATAGCATTGGGTGAATCATCGTTGGTTGGTTTGAGAGGGTTCATATAGTCCGAGCTATTCACTTTCTTCGGCTTTGAGACGCAACACACCGGGCTGAAGGGGTGTAAAATGCTGGAAGATCATGACGGAGAGAGGAGCGCCGGTAAGCGCATGCGTTGAGAGCACACTGAGTGTCCTCCATACAAGCATCCTCAGGGACACACAGTATGCTGTGTTGAGGCCCGGTGTTGACTATAATAAGGAGAGGAGAAGGAGGTCGTCTCCCCAGTCAACATCGAAACGCTAGCCGTCTGACCCCTGGACGCAAACACCACACCTCACTCATATTCACAGATGAGCCAAGCCAACTTCGCCTGCAAAAAAGCCGGGAATCACAGCGTGTTCTATAGATGGGAGGTTTACAGGAATAAACAGAACGGAGAACATTGATGTTCAGGATTTTCGATGCAGGGAAAGGAGAAACTCTTCACCCATGCGTGTCTTTGATTTCATCCCCCGCATTTTGGCAGGACCATCATCATTGAATCTAGGTACCGAGATCCTTAACTTAGATGAGCCATTTAGACCTTTCATAAGCCGAGGATTGATCAGATTCCTGGCACACTCATGATCAGACCACGGGATCTCGATACATTCAAATTCGACGAGCACCTGCATATGGTGGCGGCGAACTTGTGTAATGAATCATGTCTGCGGTAACCGGGTTTAGCTAATTCAGGATTGACTTGTGCAGGTGCAGGTACAGCTGCAGATGCAGCTGGTGGCGGTCTCTGCCTGTTTGGAATTGGCGATGAAAATTCTGAATTGTTTTGAGATGAATATGCGATGCTATTTCTGATTACAGTAAAAAGTCGAAATATATTCTGGGAGAGAACATCGTGGATGTGAAGCTAAAATAGGAAACTTAATCTGATTGCTGCAAATCACGCACGACCCCCACAGCCCACAGCCCGCAACCTGATTAGCGTTACAGAACCTTGGGGTAAGGTTCCAGTCCAGCCAGTCCAGCCCATTTTCAAGGTTGCCAAAATTCAGGGCGTCATTTTTTCTCCTAACATAAAAATACTAACTTAACTCAACCTTACCCGCTCCCTTAAATGTTTCTTCTCCTTTTCTATATTTCAATCACATCGCCTGCCCTTGCACATAGAGGCCTTGCTTAATCTTCTTCTTGTTCACTATCTTCATCTATTTTCCAACTTAACCGATATCTGTCGAAAGGGTCCGTGAAGCAGAGGTGGGCAAGAGAGCCCCGCGGTTGAACGACAGCTATCCAACATTCCTTTAGGGAGCGCAACTCACAATGGCTATCGAAGATGCGTCGCAGAGCTGGATGGGGCTGTCGATGAAGCATGCCTCTCTTCTGGCTGTGAGGATATACTTTCACGGATATCATTGAAGATGCTAATGATTGCTAGCTCACGTTTCAAAATTCCGCCCTCATACTCGTACGTCGTCGACCTGCCGCAGTTTCGCATCTGCCACTCTAGCAAAGTTGGAGAATGAAAATGGAACTGACATGCGAGTTTAGATCATGCATTACAGTCGAATAATGCCCACTGGAGGAGGGCAAAGATATTCCACCTCAACGGCTGTTTTTCTCAACGAGATCATGAAGTTAGCTGTATCGTTATCGATTGCGTTGTATGACATATCACGAACTCTACCTCCTTCTACACCTGCGACGGTTCTCTTCGAACAACTATATATGTCTGTTTTTTCTGGTGACGGGTGGAAACTTGCGATTCCGGCCGCACTGTACACGCTGCAGAATTCGCTCCAATACATTGCAGTTAGCAATTTGGAAGCTGTGCACTTCCAGATCATTTACCAACTAAAGGTGGGTTCCTGTGCCTTGGCTACGTATGCATTTTGCTAATATCAGGCTTGGCAGATCCTCACGACAGCGATTTTCAGTGTGGTTCTTCTGCGAAGGGTGCTTAGCTCGAAACGATGGATTGCTCTTGTTCTACTTACAATTGGTGTCACAATCGTGCAACTGCCGGCCGGTGGATCATCTGCATACAATAGCTTAAAGGACCCAGACTCGCGCTTCTACTTCCCTCGATCTTTCCACGAATTGGGACAGCTGGGTAATGGAGCAGTGGAGGTGGCAGCGGAATTGACGAAACGGGGCATGGAAGGTCTTTCGAAACGTTCTGCGACTTACGAGGGCATACAAGAGGACCAGGGACTTGTCAGACCGGTTCTGAACTATTCAATTGGACTCACTGCGGTTCTGGCAGCAGCCGTGATTTCGGGCTTGACCGGCGTTTATTTCGAGAAAGTTTTGAAGGAATCTACGACTCATGTTACGGTTTGGACAAGGAATGTCCAACTTTCCTTCTACTCGCTATTTCCGGCTTTCATATTCGGGGTAATTTTCAAGGATGGAGAGGAAATTGCAAAGAATGGGTTCTTCGCTGGCTATAACGCTGTGGTGTGGACTGCTATTGTCTGCCAGGCACTGGGTGGCATCTTGGTTGCGCTCTGCATTAACTTCAGTGACAATATTGCAAAGAATTTCGCTACGAGCATCAGCATTATCGTCAGCTCTATTTTTAGTGTTTGGTTCTTCGAGTTTAAAGTAACACTAAATGTAAGTTCATGGAGGCAACGAAATCCCAAAGAACGGAAAACTGACCTTCGTAGTTCCTTATTGGCACATCCATAGTATTGTTTGCAACATGGCTGTATAGCAGCTCCGAACGGAGGAACAGACCTCCGCCCATTAAGATTGCCAGTTATGAAAAGACTACGATTGATAATGGATTTACGCCAAAGTACGAAGAGGATAGGTCGAGCATGACCCTAGATCCATTGAACACTTTGGCTGCACCGAAGAGTGCCGGCCTGTCTACATCGCGGCCTGCGTCTCCCATGAGGCACCATTCAAGGGCAGGGTCCTCTAGAGGGAAGGTAAAGAGGGATGAATGAGATGGTTGATATGACGACATGTGCTATTTGGGGGAAACGTACATATGGAAAAGGCTCGGGGTCTGGCACAAAATATATATGAGTAAGCGAATGAGATTCTATACAGCATGTCAATAGTTGAACCTAGTAGGTTCGACTGCCACAAAAATCCTATCTGCGGGCATTTAGAATAACAACACGTGATTTAACAGCACGTGAGAGTGCAAGAAAGTAAACATTGACCTCTCACCAGGCATATCAGCGTGCTCCAGACATATCTAGATGATATTGAATCCAGGACAGACAATGAATCATGATAACGTACTAATACGAAGTCTTTCGTGGCTGGAGATAATGTATGGAAAGTGAAGTCGCCCGCCTCGCTAAATTTCAGCGAGATCTCATATACCTTCCAAGTTCATATCTTTTCCTACCATCTTTTAATTCTCTGCCGACGTTTCTTTAATTGATTTTCCTATGGTGTATTGAAGGTTATATATCTTGTATCTATACCTTGATCACCTTTAAATTACTTATAACAGGAAGTCTCTCGATACTGTATATTTATCACTACCGACTTCACTATCACAAGAGGAAGCAGACGACTTTAGCACCTCCTAGTCAACTTCCTGATAATATGATGGACAGGGAGTTAGATCCATCTCTCCAGCAGATACTCGACAATGCAAGCGGGATTCACCACCAGGATACAGAGAGGTCTTTTGCGAATGACCACTTCAACAATGAGCCACCTTTGGGCTTTACCTTTCAACCAGCACCGCCTAGGCAGCATGGACAAGGATCGTCGTCGATTCGGGAGCAGACTGCACAAGGTCATCCCTACAATGGATCTAGATATCTAAGTCGCTCAACATCTGATACGCAGGAGCTTCAACCGCCTGCACCATACTTAGCCACGAACACCCAAGGTAGACTTACGTTTCCCCCACGACATAGTCAGGCATTCCAGCAGGCAGACTCAGAAGCCTTTAACGATAATGCGACATCAAGAGTGCTCACCAGTGCAGATAATTACTTCCAGGTGCTTCAGGATCTCGACCAATCCGTTCCGAGGAGTCATCCACCGCTATCACGCATCCCCACTTCCCGACTCGGTCAAAATCAACAACCAAGCCCTATCACTCAACTGGCAAACAATATGTTCTCGCAGACGTCAATGCCACTGCCCAGATCAAATCCTTTCATGTCTCAAAGTATCTTCCAAACGGAGACAAATAAGATCAGAGAACTGCAGCCGCAGAAGCAACAGTTTACCCCTCCGTTCACTTTGAGTCTGACGCCCCAGAAATATTCTTATGAAGATTTTCACTGACCAGAAATAGGCAACTTTACCTATACACCAGACCGCACGAATCTATCGGTGCACTCATCCACATCTCCTCCATATCAAGGTTCAAGTCCTTCAGCCAGAGTCAGCCAGCGTCGAAATTCGAATCGTCGTTTATCCCAAGCACCTTCAAACGAAGCGATACAGCCTCCACATACTTCAGAAGATCAAACCTCGCCAAACGGCAGATATGCTCCACCGTCAAGCACACATGCACACCAGACTCATGGTCGTCCAGGAGGCTCTCAGACATCCCCAAATTACACTGCTGGAAGATTCGAAAATGAGAGCCATATCATCGCACTAGGGAATGCTCCGCCGATTGCGCACGGAATACAGTTGGTGTCGCCTTACGAACTTCCAGATCGATTTCGACAAGTCTTCCCCTATCAACTCTTCAATGCTGTCCAATCCAAATGTTTTGCACCGATATACAAAACCAATGACAATATTGTGGTTTCGGCTCCTACTGGTAGTGGAAAAACTGCTCTGCTCGAGCTTGCCATCTGCAAACTCGTCGAATCTCATGGATCGGATCAATTTAAGATCGTATATCAGGCACCTATCAAGTCATTGTGTTCGGAGAGGGTGCGCGACTGGACGAAGAAGTTCAGCCATTTAAACTTAAAAGTTGCTGAATTGACTGGGGATACGAGTCACTTGGAGATGAGTAAGGTCGGAAGTGCTTCTATCATTGTCACCACGCCTGAGAAATGGGATAGTATCACTAGAAAGTGGCAGGATTACCAAAAGCTCTTGCAATTAGTGAAACTTTTCTTGATTGATGAAGTGCACATCCTCAAGGACATCAGGGGTGCAACGTTGGAAGCTGTCGTCTCTCGCATGAAGTCCCAAGGGGCAAGCGTTCGATTCGTTGCCCTCAGTGCTACTGTTCCTAATTCTGAGGATATTGCAACATGGCTGGGCAAGAACTCTGTTGATAGAGATTCGCCGGCACATCGGGAAACGTTTGGCGAGGCATTCAGGCCTGTAAAGTTGCAGAAGCATGTTCATGGATATGAAAGTCGTACGAACGATTTCGCGTTTGAAAAGATTCTAGACGGTAAGCTCCCCACGCTGATACAAAAGTATTCCTGCAAGAAGCCTATCATGGTCTTTTGTTTCACCAGGAAATCATGCGAGGGAACGGCAGCCATCCTCGCGGAACATTGGACGAGACAAAGACCTACGGACCGTGCCTGGCCTGCTCCCACTGTTCGTTCCGTAGTCGAAACCAAAGAGCTACAAGACTTGATAGGATGCGGTGTGGCTTATCATCATGCTGGTCTTGATTCCAAAGATAGGTACACTGTCGAGACAGCCTATCTGAAAGGGGATATCAGTGTGATTTGCTGCACTTCTACTCTTGCAGTTGGCGTCAACCTCCCGTGTCATCTCGTGGTTCTAAAAGGAACAGTCTGTTTCCAGGATAACGGTCTCGTAGAGTATTCTGATCTCGAAGTTATGCAAATGCTTGGTCGTGCAGGTCGCCCCCAATTCGATGATAGTGCCATTGCTATCATTATGACTCGGATGGAGAAAGCCGATCGTTACAAGAAGATGATCTCCGGTCAAGATGTTTTGGAGAGCACGTTACATTTGAATCTTATCGAGCATCTTAACTCGGAGATCGGACTTGGTACTATTCATAACCTATACGGTGCGAAAGAGTGGCTAGGGAGGACCTTCTTGAGCGTTCGTATGAGGCGAAATCCTGATTACTACAAATTGGCAGGTATTGTGCCTAGCAGAAACACAGACAGACAGCTTGAGTTAGTGTGCGAAAGGGACATTACGCTTCTTCAGAACTTCAATCTTGTTACGAAGGAGACGGAAGAAGGAAGGTTCACCTGCACCGAATATGGAGAGGCCATGTCACGATACATGGTTCAATTCGAGACCATGAAGTTACTGTTGAGCATTCCTCGAAATGCAAAGACTGAACAGATTGTTAGTTCTCATTCCCATCATATGCTGAAGGTGCTAACTGCCATAGCTACACACCATCTGTCAAGCCACAGAATTCAGAGATCTACGAATGAAACCCAATGAGCGATCAAGCCTTCGAGAGTTCAACAAGTCACCTATGTTAAAATATCCGATAAAGGAAAACATTTCCATGACATCACATAAGATATTCTTAATGGTCCAGATACAGCTCGGTGGTCTCGAAACGCTTTCCGGTAACGACTTTCGGGTCATTAGCCGACAATTTGCCATGGAGACTGGTCTTATCCTCGATCGTTTTCATCGCCTAATCCGCTGTGTTGTGGACTGCAAAGCTATAGACTGTGATGGTATTTCTACACGGTGCGCTCTTGATCTGGCTAGGAGTGTGTCAGCCGGATACTGGGAGAATTCGTCGTTGCAGTTGAGACAAGTCACGCACATTGGGCCTGCACTTGCTCGAAAGCTAGCCAGTAATAATGTCACCACTGTAGAGAAGTTCGCCAATCTAGATACTTCTGGTATTGAGAGAGTGGTAGGAAGGAATCCTCCCTTTGGCAAGAAAATGAAAGATGAACTAGCCCGGTTTCCGCAGCTAAAGCTCACTGCAAAGCTCACAGGACGAGCATTCTCCAAAGCCGGAACTGCCCCCAAGGTCAAAGTATCCGTCATTATTGGATACAGAAACAAGCAAGTCCCACAATGGCATGGTAAAATCCCAGCTGTAACTTTCTTGGTTGACACTTCGAATGGAGCCTTGGCACATTTCTGGCGTGGAAACATCAAAAGATTATCGAATGAATACGAAATAAAGTTCAATGTCGAGCTTTCATCACCAAGCGACGAAATAAAATGTTCCATCTCCTGCGATGAGATTATCGGAACCACTCAATCGTGTGTATTGAAGCCTGAAATTCCTGCGTCTGATTTTCCTTCTCCCAAGGTGGTCGAGCAGCCGAAACCAAATGCAGGACTTATTCAGCATGAAACTACAGAGACAAGGGATGAGTTCGGGGACGACATTGATGAAGATGCCATGCTGGCTGCTGTTAAAAAAATAGAGGAAATTGACCACATCGAGGACGACTTTGTTGATATCGACAATGTCGATACAAGTAAGTCGACGAATCGCAAGACAACTGAAGAGGTTGTATACTCAGAGCCAGTGCGAATGCACAACGGGAAATGGGCCTGCAATCATCATTGTCGTGATGGTCACCCCTTGAAGAACGGGCAGCTGTGCAAACATAAATGTTGCCGTGAGGGACTGGATAAACCAAGAAAAGTGCCCAGGAAGAAGGTATATTGTCTATGGCTTGATATATGACAATCGCTAATGCGAGACTAGTCGAGCCTGAGTGCTGCTGATGAACAAAGCGGGAAAGGAAAGGTGTGTGGCGCTGAGAAGCTTCCTCCTCGTCATGCTAACAAGGAGTATAGGGACACGAAAGGCTCAAAGGTAGCGTTTCAAAGGTAAGTAACACTCGTTGATTTGCCATCCACTTTCTCATCCCGCAATACAGCCACAGATGAGCACACCTGTAGCTGACAGTACGAAACAAGCACCTAGCAAGTATAAGGTAAGTCAATCCTCATTGAAATGGTTAGACCTCATTGAAATGGTTAGACTACTAATATTTTAAGTATAAGTTACAATCCCGCTCCCCTACGATGGCAGGTTCAGATGAGGTGGAGATCATTGATCTTTCCAAGACACTACCTCCCGTACCATACTCGGAGGTAGCTCCTCGGGAATATCGAAAGTTACATGACCTGCATACCAGCATTCAAGGAGACCATGCCCCGTCTCTTCGAATGCCAAAACAAATACCACAATTCTCGTCTGGCAATGGCAAATTACCAGACCTGTCGTTCATGGAAGAAACAGTCTTAAGAGAAGGGGACAAAGCGCTTGCCGATCCATTCGATTCCGACGAATACGAGCTTCCTTCGCCTACTGCTGTTGTCAGTAGCATTGGGAAAAAGAAATATGCCCAGCCGGAACAAGGAGCAGAACCTCCGACGATCGCCACAGATCAGCCGAATGACCACACCGGTTCCGAGTTTGGAGATGGAGAGATGAGTGACCTCGAGGCGGCAATGGTTGGACTTGATGATTCCGTACTACTCAGACCTGCTACACCAAAGATGACATCCAGTTTTGCTAATGACGTCTTTGACTTTGCTGCTTTCAATTCCGAAGATGCGGAACAGTTCTCTAGTCCGTTGATGAGCGATATACGAAAGAGGAAAGCCCAAGAAGAGATGTCTGATGGCGCCACAGACCCTCCTATGAAACGCCATCAATCAAGTCCCTGGATGAGAGGTTTCCAAGACCAGAACCTTCTGGATGAAAGTCCTGGGTTCCATCCGATGGATTCGCCCGCGATGACAACGGGAGAACCTCATGTCATCGAGCTGGATGGCGAAGAACCCGTGATGGAAGAGGCTGAAGATGATGATGAACCCGCAACTACCAATGAGACCACCGAGCCGAGTCCACAGGCTGCAGGAATAATTCCGTCGTGGGCGAGCGAGATTGATGCCAATATTATCGATGATTATCTAGGTATCGTTGATTTTGTGGACTGAGATTTTCATGAGTTATCTGGCAGAGAGTCTTGCTTGTTGGGAGATTTGTGAGTTATAAAGGAGGATAATTTTGCTACTTAGCTGGATTTGCTGGGAATTAGACGATGTATTTGTGTATATGGGCGCTTTGTTTGGCTGTTTGATAGCACGTTGAAATATCTCTCATGTATTAGTTTAGCTGTTACTCTGATGGGAGATCAAGGATTGTATCAGCTACTCAAGAATCACATTCATTAGCCCAGCCCCCCTTTCCTCTCACTAACTGCACATGCCTGCCTCCATATCTACCATTGGCGTCTTCCTGTGCAACGCCCATCCCCGTATACACATCTTCAATTCAAGTGAAGGAACAAAAGCAAAGACCAAGAACCATTTCACGCATTTCTGGAACCGCACTACGAAGTAGAAGTAGAGTAAATACCATACTATATTCGCATTCTCAATTCTCCAAAAAGAACAAGAGTGAGAGAGAGTTTGTTTGTTTGTAAAATAACGCCGCCAGGGTTTTTGTTTGCCTCATCCACATCACCATCACCACCACTACCATCACCTCCATCGCCCTCGCCCATCCACCCAACCTGCTTGTAATGTAATTTGTTTCCCCAAAAGTAGTAGGCTAGTAGCATTAAGAAGATTGAAAACAGAAAATATAAGATGATCCACAAGGTAGAAGATGTAAGAAGATGAAGAAAAAAGATATATAAGTGTCCATGCATGCTATCAAAATAATCGTTAGATAATCTTCCTTTCCTTTCCACTTCCGTCTTTCGGTTCGTTTCCCTTTCCTTTCCTCCCTTTCTTTCCTGTCCTCCTTTTGCTTTGGGCTGCGGATAGTTCTTCATCGATCCCATCCATACATAAGAGGTACTGACTGCTATCTGATGATTCAAATCAAACCGACTAATAATAGCCCTTAAGGGGTGGAACATCGCTAACGAATGCCTCGCAACGTGGATCCGTTTTCTTTCTTCACCAATGATAACTGCTCTCTCTTCACGGGGATACTGGTTAAATATTTGAAGCTAATGTTATGTTTTTTGTGTGCTCGTAAAAATGGTGATGTTATTTATGCTTCGCGTGGCATGATATCATTACATGCCGGGGTATATGCACCTGCAGGAGGTGTGGTATTTGGGACTTGAGTTTGGCACAACTATGGGCGTAGCTGTATGAATGTTCCAGCTTCATAGACCTGCTTGCAGTCGCTGACTTTTTTTCCGCCGTGAGCAGCCTGGACCGCCACATGTCCGCTCGTCAAAGGACCCGACTGGTTAGATCAGAGGAAGCCTGATTCAGCCAACACCCTAATGTCATTGTGAGTATTTTTCCGATTATATGACTTTATGGGTGGATGAACTTACCTGACTATCTTCTCGTCTTCTCGTTCACGTGGCTCAACCGCTAAACTCTTTTCATACATCTCGTGTACGTCTCCCGCCGCTTGCATATTGCTTAGAATGTAATCCTGCAGTTCCTCAACAGGCTTCAGGCCGTAGGGAACGTTCTGATACTGCTGAATGTCACGAATAACTTCAGCAGTCTTGGCTCGCTTGGCGAAATTGATCAAGGTCGTCTTCTTAATAATGGATGGAATACCATCCTCGATGAAGGTAAGATCAGTTAAATAAACACCTGATAATATTAGCTTAGTCCGAGCACATGAAAGGAATACTACTCACCAAAGAAAGGTATACAAGGTGGGTTGGCCAGATGTAAACTCTCTCTGTATTCTCCAAAATTCTTCGTACTGCCCATAAGACGGCGCATAGACTCTAGCACCGCTAATGTCTTTGCGGGTACCTGGTCCCAAGTTCTCTTAAGCCGATGAATTGGTGCTGTACCGAGCGCAGAAATGATGGATGTGAGGGTAGAGTAGTTATTCAAGGCGCGGCATTTCTATAAAAGTTAGAAGGGTTTGCATAACTGGCAAGTGGTTGTACTTACGTCGGCGACAAGAACAAAGTGCTTGATAACTACGACACGCTTCTTCACATCAAGTTGTGTGAGAATCATCTCAGCAACCCAATTTGTAAGCTGATTAGAGTGTAAAATCAGGGCTTTGACGTTAGGAGCAGGCTCAGGGTCGTTTTCTCCAACTTTCTTTTGCCACGTTTTATTGAGACATTCCGTCGGTTTGATCTTGCCATAAAGTTTAGACTCGACAATTGTGAGTTGACGTGCAAACTCCGTGACATCGATATCTAAGAACTTGAGCTTCCTCATGTTCTTAGGTAAAATAGGTTGCGGAGTTGAGGCGTTAAGAGTTAAGATCAATCGCTTAGCTGTGGCTTCCTGACCCCGTAACCTTTGCTCTAGTAGAGTCATCAATGATCCTGAACCAGGAGTCTCGGTAGCTTTGATTGTATCCCGTGCAAAAGTGTAGACATCTCGAATCAGAGCTTTTGTCTCATCGCTCTGGTCTTCCATCCAGAAGAGTTCAAACCATGACTTTAGAATGTTGACTACCCTAAAACGGATAGGCTTCTGTTTCCGCGTTACCCAGATCTCATAATCGCCAGCAGGCATACCTTCCGGTGGTTGGACCTGGAAACGTTTGACCAAGTGTTCAAACAGTTCACGGGCATTGGTGAAAGAACGATATGTTAGCAGGAAAGTGTTGTTGAAATCCGAACTCAACTTGTCGTGTCGAGTTAATTGTTCAACCAATGCAACAAGTGTACCACCCTTCAGTTGAGGAGGTGAGGCCTTGGTGTCATAGGAAATGTCGTCTTCGTGATCCAGCTTCAAGCAATCCGGAGTCTCATCCTGAGCTTCATGCCGTATCGGCTCTTCACCAAAGAACTTCCTGACTTTGGAGTTTTCTTTACGGTACGTAACAGTTGGATCGCTACCCTCAGAATAAGATTGAGATTTGCCAATGTCTGCAAGTCCAGGACGTAACAAAGGATTTCGAGAGTCGGATCGTTGGTGGGGACGTTCGTTCGGTAAGCTGTCGCCTCTTCTCAAGTTCTTCGTCCTCTCGTCCTGAGCAGGTGGTGCATGCTGCATAGCTGTTTGCACAAGCTCGCCGAGAAGTTGTAGCGAAAAGCCAATATGCGATGAATTCGTTTCGAGTGATCTCGCACATGTCCGGACGTAGTTCAGTCTCTCCTCTAGAGATTCTCCACGTACTTCAGCCCATTCATCGCCTAAGGGACCGGCTACAGCCTGACAACCCAGCAACAAGTCAGAAATATTATCATACAGACTTTGCTTCTGTTTGGCAAAGTCAATCAGCTGAGGATTCTGGAACGTATTTCCGAGAGACGCCAAGTTAATCGATTCGACAGTGGACACCCAAGGTTTGAACATTTCCAGCACTTTCTGGGCGGCCGAGCAGACATTGTTGCCAATAAGTTCATGTCTGTAAGGAGAGATAATTTTCTCAGTAACGACAAGATGTTCCTCCAGTTTTCGGATGCTAGAAGTTAACATCCTCTTCAAATCATCCAATCTCTCCATCAGGTCTGCATCGAGAATCGCCGAAGGCTCAACGACACCCTCATCTTCATCAAGGAAATTTGATGTCAGTGGATCTCCGGAACCAAGGCCATTGTTCTGCCAGCTGCCACCAACTGTGCTACCAACTACAAAGCCGGGTAATAACCGTGGAATATCCTCGCCTCGTTGTTGACGTGCGACCTCGACGTAGCTAAATACGCCCAAAAGAACTCCATCTGCTTCTTGCAAGCATTTTTGGTAAGATTCTGAATTCGGCCAGTCTGACGCAGCAATATGAGAGGAGATGACCAATTTTGAGAACTTGGACATCATATCCCTGAAGTGGGGATATAAAGCTTTATTGGTAGAAATGATAGATGGTTGGCCAGAGTGGTTATCGGTAGTGCCAGATCCAGCAGCAAGTAGTAGACGAAGATGATCGGATATATCTTCGGCTCGGCGGACATATTCCGAACGATCGTGGTTATTAATGGCTTCGCGATACCGGTCAACAGCTTTCTTCATGTTTGCGACAAGCCTATTCCATGTTAACGGCGCGGCAGTACCATCGTCAAAGAATGACCGAGGCAGGCTAGCAGCATGCGGCTGGCCAAGTGTTGTGTTAGTGAAGGAAGTTGTCGATGGTCCCATTATTGGCATTGCAGTCAAGGATAGGTTCGGAGTATTCAGAGCATCGGAGCGCGAGCGTGTTCCAGGAGAGGCACCGTTGATTGAATCCATCGATGTAGCTGGGGATATACCGTCAGAAAGCTGAGATCTGCGCTTCCTCCGAGGCTGGCATATGTTAGCAATACTCAAATCGGGAGAAGAGGGGTCACATACGAATGAAGATTTGGACGCAAGCATGATAGATTCCCCTTCCATTTCAGACGCAGAGTTTCCTTCGGACTCGTCGTCGGTTTCGTTGATGTATCCTCGTGCCATTAGCTCCGCCGGTGGCCTTGTCTTCTCAGGGATGTTCACATTCATCCTATCCCTAGGTCCCATTTCCGTTCCCGAAGACGGCGACTCCAAGGGTAGCTCCATGCTATTTTCTCCAGTCTCGGTATTGAAATAGTACAATCTGCCATCGAGTGTCGCTTGAGGTATCCAGAAATCGGCGCCCGCTCGTCCACTGGTGTTTCTTCCGCCTGCAGGCACATGCGATATCTCGTCGCGTTCTGACTCGTCCGCATCATCATCATACTGTTCCTCGAATTCCTCCTCCTCGTCCTCCTCATCTTCCAGATCACCTTCTATCCCCATCCCAACTCCATTCGGTTTGCCTTCCAGGACATCTTCCGGGCTTGGTATTACTTGGCAATAGTTACTTGGAAACCATCCTCGCACACCATTTATAACACCATCCCACCATCCACTCTCCAATTGTGTGATCACTTGTATGATGTCCCCCTCGTGGAAACTCAAGCTCGTTCGATCATCGGCCTCATAGTCGTAAAGCGCACGCACATACATCACCGTTTGCGGCGCGTTGCCTAGTATTCCGTTCATCAGTGGCGGTGATGCGCGTTTCGCGGCAGCCCGAAAATTAGTAGTATCTGTCGAAGTTATAGTAGATGAGGAATTATCTCTGCCGTATGTGTGCAGTTGCTTGTCCTCTGTGTATCGTAAAAGCGAGGAGGTGATGTTACTGGACTGGACAGCTGTAAGTTCTTCAAATTGTTGAGTATTGTTTGAATATAATGCCGGAACTGCGGGCTGTGTCATCAACATCTTCAACTCATGGTTAGCCGTTCCAGACGCACGCAGTTATAGATCTGCCATCAAGTCGTATGCGCGTTAAGTAGTTGAAGAAAGCTTGAGGAGGGGTAAAATAATTCGTCTATCTTGCAGCTGAAGTCGGAAATAATTGGACGTTGCTCGGGCGGTTATGATCTTTCGAACATCGAATCACTGAGGAGAAGTGCTTGCTAATATTCCACCACCCGCACAATTCGACCGTCGATACGTCCAAAGGTGGAATGCAATGAAATCAATTGGAGAGGCACTGTGACGCTTCGTCGAGAAGGTTCTGGTTTGTTATCGCAAAATCACAGATTCGCAGGTCAGGAGTAGGCTCGGAATGTGGGTTTTTGGGGGTCGAATGGGTTTCAACTCTAGCACCGAGTCAAGTCAGGCTGGGAGGGCATGTATTGCAAGGATAGTCTCTCCTTGAAAAAGGTATTTGGAACCAGCGATCAAACTCTATCTTCGTTCTCGTTCTCGTTCCCGTTTCCGCAGAGTATTTCGTAAATGATATGATTTGTAAGGAGGAGATATTGCTATGTCGGCGGGTGGGTAACCTTATGGTGGCACTGGAGTCTGAAAGGAAAGAAAGAATAAATGAAAGAATGAATATGCTGCTGAATGTTGAATGGACGGACAAAATTGTTGAACACTGAATGAACACCGAACACTGAATGGATACTGAGAAGGTATTTCGTACCGGCAACGAAAAGATGCGAGGAAGAGATCTGTCTGCCGATACTTCGTAGTATATGGGCAGAGTTGCGAGGGTGGAGATCTGTGGTAGGGTCGGGTCTCACTGTGAAAAACAGCTGGGGTAAAATTATATGGCATGGACTGAACTATAGGAAGACCTGGGCGTATCTCTGAAAGTGGGAGAGGGGAGAGCTTTGGTGAGATGAAGTCTGGACTAGCGCACAACTCCAAAATTCTGCGAGGACTTCGTACATACAGATGGATAAAAAAGCAGAAGTTCATGGGAAATAGCTCTCGCATGTCTCCCTAGATATTTGCCATATTTACCATATTTGCCTTGTGCATTACCAAGCGCATGAAAGGGGCTATAATTTATGTGTAGGTTCTAGCTCGACTTCATTCCAAGATACTGGTAACTTCATCCGCTGCGGCTGGCATTCACCTCAGTAATCTGGCCGAAGCTTTTATCATCCACCGGTCTCCATTCAAGACACCGGCCCCATCTGACAGGAAATCTATCACAATTGATACATCTATCACCAAACACCAAACGTCGAACGAAACACCACAGCTATGAAGTATCGCACACAGTCACTAAGACTTGATCGACTGTGGAAAATAATACCTAACAGCGACCAGTTTGTTCATCTAGCCGGAGATTGGAGATAATCAGTGCGTTTTCCCGAGATTTTCGTGTGTGGGAATGCTTTTTCCACCATCCCGGCATTTAGGGAAGGCCTAGTACCATTAATTTCTCATTGATTTTGATCAAAGTACATCCAAGTGGCTGACCTGATCACCTCGTGGTTTCAAGCAGAAGTCATCGCTCTTGTCGTAAAGTTGTCGCGGGGAGACAGACGCACTGTAACGGGACAAGCAACATCAACAGCATCATCATTCTATATTTGCCACGCTTTTCGCATTCGTGCATTTGGTAGAGCAGCCTTGCGCTGCTTCGGGAAGTTCTTCAATGAGTGTGCTACCCCATATAGATCATTTTGGCGAAACCATCCATCGACCAAGGCAGTCATCCTCCATTGCAGCATGCATATTGGCCTCTTTCGCACTTCTCTGCCTCGTACCTAGGTATAACGAATGCTATATTGCCTATACTGTATCTCTAGCCTGCCATCGTGTACGACACCATCATCCCACCCTTACTAAGAACGGATCTCACCCGTCACAAAGTGTAATCCTCAGAAGGTCAGAAAGGAGTCTGAAACCTGTGGTCAGGTTCCTCGCAGATAGGAGATAGGTAACGGCGTCGAGATGATCAACTTTGCGAGACGGCGTCGACACCCACCAACGCCCCAAATGAATTCGCAGCTTACATGATGCGACTGGTTCGCAAAAGACCTCGAGGCTTAATGCAGACACAATTATACCCAGTCAGCATGCTTGCCACGCATGGCACCCCAGATCTTGCTTTTGCTTCGATCTGGTATCACACTTAGTCACGTGCACTCTATCAGATTCTCTTCCAAGTCCAGGGTCGTCAAGACTCTTTTCTAGAAGAATTTGACAACCAGACAGACCAGACAGACCAGACATCAGGTAAAACGGATGAGCGGCTTGTAGATCTCGTAAACGGGAATTCGCTGATTATTAACGGGCGGGGGAGAATCTGGTAATGGCATAATATCTGACCGTTCCCTCCGCCTTCCCCGAGCATAAAGTCTATTGTGCCCCTCTTGTACATGAGATTATCGGACCGACCGAGGAAGGCTCGAACCGAGCTCTAGATTCAAGGGATCAAGGATTCCTTTTCAACGTATAGTTTCGCAGATATAGATGAGCCCTTCCAACAACAATACGACCAAAGTATTTTATCTTTTCATACACAAGTCTCCATGATCTTCGGAGTCGGCGAGGTCAGCCCCTGACCTATGAGTGCTCTCGGGTATATGCATCTGCTAAAAATTCCACCCCCTCCTTCATCGCGTTTCTGACACTATTTTCGTTTCCCCTCGCCTCCTTCACAATTATACGCACCTCAATAAGCGTTACACCCCTCTAGTTCTCATCTACGTAATACGACATTCCCCTTACACAAAAAAGTACGGTAAGTACAGGTACAAAAGCCAAAAGAAAGGCAACATTGGGAATTCGCGCGTGCGCCTTACATAGGAGTGGTGAGCACCAACTTTAATATTACATACACACACACACCACGGTTTCGTCTAGGTGGGGGTTCACTAGCAGCGTTTCATTTCTAGAAAGTTTCTAGAAGGAGTTTAGGGAACAATATTCGAAGGAATTCACAAAGAGAAGGGCATGGATGTGCCTGTTGATTGCAATGCAAAATGAGACCTTCTGTTTTTGGGGAGCTGAGTGGAGGTACAATGAGGACATGTAATTTTATTTGGGTAGGGGATGATGGAGGGGTTGCGATAAGATGAGATGAGGGTTACCACCAGACGTGGGATGTGGTGGGATGAAGTGAGCGGCTTTTCGAATTGACTTCGGGGTCTGGAAATCCTTCAGGGCTTTTAACTTTCTTCAACAACTCTGTTACTTCCCTTTACTATTTGCCGGGCCAATGCTGTTGCGAGATGAAGATCCCCCTCTGGATGGCATCTACAGCCCAATTGAGGACGCACAAATGTTCAGGAGCTCAAGATGATGCTTCGTTCCAAATACTCAAAAGTATCAAGAGTTGTCAATGTCTGAATTGACCAATGTCTGTCCCAGTCTAATCTCAAGCATTGAAACAAACCTAACTCGGCCGGGAGCGACCTCACAATCTCGATCATTTCTGGAACATTGAAACCTTCCAACTCATTGCGGGACAGCAAGTCTTCTGAGCGGGCAAGCCCGACCACGTTGGCTTGGGGCCTTGGGCAAGGGCGTGGAGATGAGTTGTAGTACTGGAGAATGAGGGTCTTCATCATGCGACTGTTGTCTCGGTAACAATCTCAGCGGTGAGGTTTCCCAACTAGCAGCTATCTCAGGTCTGAGTTGTGTGGCATAAGTGGAGTGCGCATTTGCATACTGTAAGATTGTGTTGTAATGCTACTCCAGAGTGTCCTGTGCACTTTTCATAGAGAACTGTGCAATCAAGATGGCTCGCCAATTCGTATAATCATCGCGTGAATTTGCCGACGGCGGTGAATAGATTCCCATGCTCGACGAGAAGTTCTGGAACCCCTCTTGAAGAACGCGGTGAGCTTGCCACGTGAAGTATGCTCTAGTAAAGGCAAGGCCCGCGTGCTAGACTTTAACATGCCCGTCGACAATGGACGAATTAAACCTTATGCCCATATTATTATTAGACAAAACATTATGGGTGGCCCCTTGTTAAGGCGATCCTCGTCTTTGTTAGATGCTACCGGATGGCGTCCCCCGTATTAGTAGACATACAAGTAAGATGAAAACCCAAGTTCCGTCTCCTGGGCCTCATAAAGTATCCGCAGGTCCCGCGTCTGTCTTAATTGACCAGACTTTATTGGTCCTCAGTGTTCGCTTTACTGAATTGTCAAGGCGGAGGAGGGAGCCATGGTAGATTGACATAATCCTTGAGAATTCCACTTATTCTTGTGTTGGAAAGAGTATCCTGTTCCAAGAACTCCCGATGGAACAGAAATTTTCGGAGAGCATTGACCTCAATGAGGGATGAGGTCGGCCTCAACAGCCGAAAAAAGATGCTGGCCCGCCGGAGTGGAAGGTCAATAGAAGGTTTATCAGGGCTTCTATGCTTCGCTTCAATGGAGGGGCTGGAAGATGACCGGGATGGTGCACACCGTACTTGCGTAAGAGTTCCCCATAACCCATGAAGTCGTTCACCGTTAATGTGAAGAATATTTACTTTCCTCCTTGAGTCAGGTAAGATGTGAACTGCGGGATGTGAGATTCATCCCACCGTAAATCAGCATAATGTAAGCATTCGATGGCGCACCCGACGTGCCCCTCCATCTTTGACGGGATTCCCTCCCCAAAAGTTGTGCATTTCACATCAAGATGGAACGATAGTCAGGGATTATTCCTGTAAGTGGGTTCGTCGGGGAAGCATCCGTAGGGTTAAATATTAGTACGAGAAAGTAGCGAGGGGGAATTCTAGCTGGGACCGGTAAACTACAGTATCCGTCTACCTGGCGTCCGTTTGGAAATTCCACTCAAGTCTGACGACGATGGGGATAAAGGGATCTGTCTGACATGATCGTAAAAACCATCAATTGAGATGTGGTGGCGTGTGGTCACTGTGGTGGCACTGATGGCATCAATTCCCACGAAAAAGAAAAAGAAACAAAACAAACGGATACCAAAGCACACAAAGTCATCCAATAGGAACCAGCCCAATGTTAGTAACGCACAAATCTTGAAATAGGACGAAGCGTAAGTTTTATGCCACATCCATTGAAAAAGCAGCAGGCATTGTCGAATGAATGTGCAAGCAAGCATCGGCGGTGAGAAATGGAGTGCAGAACGAACAAAAGCAGTAAGGTAAGCTCGAGGCCCGTTGGTAAACAGTGACAACAATTGACAACAAATGAAGGTATCCTCGACCGCCATTTTGCTTTTCTGCGCTGTACATAATTGTACAGACCGACCGACCCCTCCCCGCTCTTTCATATTGTTTTTGAAGGCCTCGCGATGCGCGATGAGGGGAAGACAACCGACCAATATGCGAAATTCCCGAGGTCCCAGTGACCAATGCGCAAGGGTGCGCCCGCGCTGGTGACGAAAGTCTGTCTGATACATGGAGGGACATCGTGTGGGATAATGGAAAATGACAGTGAGCCCGCGATGTCGATGATGTTGGAAAGGTGGACATCAAAGAAAGAAAGTCACTTAGGTTTGTTATTTTTGATTTGGATACGCATCTGCCTTTCCCCTTTTGCTCTAAGTCGCCCAATAAACGACAAATATGGTGAAATTGATGACTCCGCGCGTTATTCTTAGCTACGATATACCCCTCCCTTGGATTGCCCCTTTATGTGCTAAACCTTCTCGCCGCCCTACTTGGGCTGCGCGAGTGGCTGGTGAGACTGGATGATTGTTGCGCTGGCAATTACCACAGCCTCACTTCTTTGCCTTCCCGGCGTCTACGAAGTATGCACAATTCAACTGCGCACACTATTAATGGGGGTTATGCAAATACTTATCAGCAAGCAATCAAGAAAGCCGGTAAGCCATTGTACCAACGGTCTGGACGGACAAATGTGGCCGGGAAGCGACAAAGGCATTGTGGGAGTCTTGGAGAGGGGTATTTCGTACTTGTACACAGGTACCCGGATTTGCAAAGAGTGGAGTCGCAGCTCCTTCGAGTGATGCATCGACTGCTGATCGAAGAAACATGAGACTTTTGATGTCCATTTTGGTGCTGGATGGCTAGTTTACAGTCCTGACGAATCTATGGAGTAGATGACATATGCACACGCAAAGATGACAGTGAACCAAGGCAATCCACCGCAATCGACTACTCCGTATGATCCAATGCATCTCCGATCGTGCACGGAAAACCATCCCGCTCGCTCGCTACTTTGCTATACCTTATGAAGGAGCGTACCTGTGCAGTGGAAAGTGGAAGTGGGAAGTGGAAAGTGGAAGAAGCCTATGCTATACAAGTACAACTGAAGCTAGAACTAGAACTAGAACTAGACCAGCAGGACTAGAACTAAAGCACAAAGAGCAGTAACAAGCTGAACCTGCGCGATCCCCCGTGCAACTAGTTGTATTTTGCTCAAAAACCTTGAAAACGGGTCAATAAACAATTTGGAGGAGCAGCGCCGCCCTTAGCAGAATAAGACAGAATTCATAATTAATGTACCGTAATTAAGGTACCAAGTCTCCCCTCCGTGCAATAATTGTGCGTAGGATGTAAAACTAGAACTAGCCGGATGGTGTGTGCTGGGTGCTGGGTGTTAGCTGCTGGGTGCTGGGAGGTGTGCTGGGTAGCCAGAGAAGAGGGGCATGCTAGGCCCAAGTCAAACCCACTTTTCCCTTTTCCCTTGTCACGCTTCGTTCCCTCTTCCATTATTTCTCTTTCCCACCCACCATCGACTCCTCACTCTCTTTCTTGACTTTAATAAATCTCCCTTTAACCCCTCATTTTGTCGTCCCAATCCAAACTCCATCACCATTTATCTAATTCCATCAATCTTTCCTTTCGCGATTCTCTGAATCCCGTTCTATTTCCCCTCTTCCAGTCTTCCAGTCTTTCGTCGACGCGCGATCGTTAATAGGTTCTACGCTCACTCCAGCACGAACCTGTCCTTCGCGAATTCCAGGGCAGTCGCCATCACCCATAACCAACCCACACATCTATGATAATAATACGAAATTAACAAATGAACACTACATCCAACAACACTCAGTACACACTTTAAACCCTACGCCCACGCTCGCGAGCCAGACGATATTCAACCATCGATCTGTGAACCAGGAACCGACCTCGAAAACTTCGATCGATTCCAGCCACAATGCCTGTCGCAGCAATAAGCGTCTTGCCCACGGCGGCTTCATCAACATCAACGATACGGAAGTCATCGTCGCTTGTCCCAGAGAAGAAGTATAAGTGTCAGTTCTGTAATAGAGCTTTCAGCCGAAGTGAACATCGTAGCAGACATGAGCGATCACGTAAGTACTTTTGATCTCCTTTCCCCTCTTTTCGTGCCGGAGTCGCGTGGGTGGTCATTTGCCTCCCATCGCGACAACGCTTCTTTTTCCCTCAACCATCCATACCAAGTACTCACACTAACATTATCATCACTTTTGTAGACACAAAAGAACGTCCATTCAAATGCATGAAGTGTAGAAGTACCTTTGTGCGACGCGACTTATTACTTCGACACGACCGAACTGTACACGCTAAAGATGGAGGTGTCCCCTTACATAGCGATATTAAACGACGTGCAGGACCAAAAGCATCCGCGCTTTCCACTCCAAGCAAGTCCGCCATCGCTATCGATACGTCTGCTCTGGAGCAAATCGAAGCTAGCAGTGATGGAATGGTTGATCTCGAGACTGCTGCGATGTTGATGACCGACCTCCACCACAAGGCGACTGCAGCAATGCGCAACGCAGGCGTAGGACCATTTGAGAACAGACCTGGAATGGCTTTCTCTCAAAATGGTACTACCCTCATGGAGCCATCCGTCACTTACCCTTCAGGAGCCATCTCGCTTCCACAGGTTCAGTGGGATTCTTTCATGCCGCAGTCTGTGACGGAGCCCAAGTCTCACTCGATCACTTCCGGTGCTTCTGGTTCCCAGGATTCGCAAGCGTCTTTCACAAGTGGCGGTACAATGCATCCTCATCCAAATCAGCTGCCTCCCATCGTCAAGCACAAGGCTTCGCCAAGCTACAACGGCCTTGTCCCAGCTTTACAATCCATGATTGATTCGTTGCCACCTTCAGGTGCCTCTACCCCTCAGTTGTCTCCCATACAGCCTCGTTCTGAAGCTGCTTCATCAAAGGCACCTCAAGTTGCGAGCGACGAAGAGCGAAACATCATCTTGGATAACATCCGTGGCCACGACAGTGAGCGAGCGATCCCAGATGGCTTCCGCCTCCCACCATTAGCATTATTGAACAGGTTCCTTTCGACTTACTTCAGTCTGTTCCATCACCACCTACCCTTCTTGCACCCATCAACCTTCAAGCCCACACAGGTATCACCGCCTCTGCTCCTTGCGGTTTTGTCCATTGGCGCTTTGTATGCATTCGATCAAGACCACGCATACATGATGCACATCGGTTCAAAGGTGCTTGTGAACCAGTTCTTGCAGAACAAGGAGAACTTCAGCTCGCGCAAATGTCCTCTTTGGACAATGCAAAGCTCGCTCCTCAACATGATCTTTGCAAGCTGGAGTGGAGATCCAAAGGGTTTGGAATGGGCCTGCTCAATCAAGAGTCTGTTGGCTAACATGGTTGCTGGTAACCGTTACGAGCTCAAGCTTCGCACTGATGCGCGTGAAGGAGCCACACCAACACGAGCTGAATGGGTTGAAGATGAGGGCTGCCGTCGTACATACTATGCTGTCTACATCTTCTTCGGTCAATTGACGCTCACCTACAACCACACTCCTGCAATCAGCTTTAACGAGTTTGAAGATCTCTCGCTTCCTTCAACTGAAGCTATGTGGAACCTCAACGTTAGTGATGAAGCTGTCTGGCGTGAACATCTAACTGCCTCTCAAATTCCATCATTCATGGAGGCGCATGACAACTTGTTCCAAGGTGAATCCCTTCGCTACAGTGCCTTTGCTACACGCGTCATGATCAACGCTCTCTTCTTGGAGATCTGGTATCACAAGCGCAGTCCCGAAGCTCTTCAGGATATGGTCTTGGAGTTCAAGCTTCGCCTTGCTTTGGAAACATGGGAGAAATCACTTGAGCTGTGTGATCCCGAGATAGTCGCCGTTCCTTTGAGTGCTCCCCACAAAGGGCACCCATTGATCTTCAACGCCATGGCATTGTTCCGCAACGCCCGTGCACGTCTTGAAGTAGACTTGAAATCCATACAAGAAGTGCTAAGATACCATGATCCTTATGAAGTTGCCGCCGCAATGTCCAACGCCAGAGACAAGGTCAAGCGCTCCAGCGAGATGATCAAGGTCATTCAAGAGTGCTACAACTGCATTGAGACTGCCGCACTTCAGGGTATCCGCTGGGTTGCCAGAACCTCAGCCACCAACTGGAGTATCGAACATCCTCTATGCGGTATGGATCTCATGGTCATCCTTAGCTTGTGGCTCTATCGCCTGGAAAATGACGAGGAGCCCGCAACTGAGGAAGAAATGGCCATGTACAACAAGATCCGAGCTCTCTTCGATGATGATATGGTGGGTGGTTACAGCACCAAGCTCAGCTCTACAGTTGCCCGTGTCTGGGGTAGTATGCTTGATGAAGTTGTTGTCTGGGGGTAAGTTCTTACATCTACCTTTTGAAGAAAGTACAGTTTACTAACAGTTTGCAGTATCACCAAACTTATGGGAGAATCCTTCCAACTTCACTCTCAAGCTCTTGTAGGCTATGAGGATGACATGGAAGCTTCGGACGTTTCAACACCCTCTATGATCTCTCAGGGGATGGATGACAACGACGATAGCGTGTACTAAAACCTGGACCTTTTCTAATGATTGCGACGATTTCTTTCTTCTCTTTTCCTTACTAGACTCGTTTTGATATCCCTCTTCTCTCTTCTTTTCTGGTTTCATATTACGCTTTGGTTTGGAAGGGGCATTGGTCTCAGTTCCGTTCTCGTTTCTGCATATAGCGAGTTTTTCAGATATTTCATTTGGCAGAGGTCACGGGCAACAATACGGGGCTGGTCGGGCACATTGGGTTCTTTTTTCCTCTTTTCGTTTTTTCATATCTCCGCCGACTTTCAGGCGACCTAATCTCTCCGCGCATCCTTCTGGCTGGCCCACTGGTGTTGTTTCTGCCCTGTCCTATTAGCATTATCACCTTTTAATTGTTTCTTCTCTCCTCTTGTCATCACTTTCACCTCAGATACCTTGTTCTATATATCTCTCTGGTTCATGAGCTTCGTTTTTTACTCCTTTTTAGTATTACTCTTTTATCATTGTTTACTGCGAAAATGATTTTACGCGTCGTTTGGAAGTTTTAACATTGGATCGATTTGTATGTGGGAGGGACGGAAATGAAATGGATGGTCGTTATTGAGAAACATATGGCAAGGCAGTGCAGGGCACGGAAAGGTTTAATGTCGCTGGTGATTAGTGGCAGGGCTGATCGGTGTATATGTATAGATAGTCTGTATCTCAGCATCAGATCAATATTACATGTCTACTCTTATGAAATGAATATCTGAAATGAATATCTGAATAGTGATTATGGTGATGACTGTGTCGTACGAGACTTGGTGTAATTTACGTGACTTTTAAGATGAATATTCGTCATGGTCAATTTTCTACTTATCAGATCAGATCACCGTCTCCTTATTTATGTCATGGACATCGTAAAGCTATTCTAACACGATTCTCCAGATCTACGTAAAAAAAACGTCCGTGCCACGCTGCATTGTTCCTAAACTAGCATCTTCCTTCCACAGGCATGTCTCTCGTTTTCGGATATATGGCATCACCAAAAGTGAATCGATCATCGTCATGATTATCATTGTTGTCATATGATTATGATGGATAAACGGGTGGGCGTCACTTAGTCGCTGTGCTTCCGTCCCACCGTTTATGGTCCAAGTGTTTTAAGCCACGGAGCAACCACCTGAGTAGAAATTTTGGGGTGGAATGGAACACGAGATCGGATGGATGAAGTGGAGGAACACGAGTGAGATGGGTTGACCAAGGACTCGGCACGCGGGTTGGCTGGGTGAGGGGGTTCGGCTGTGGGCTTTGGGCTTGGGTTTTTTCCTTGGACTCGGACGGCCTTTCATGTGAATGGGTGCCGACTGGGTTGGGTGGGGGAGGGATGGAGAGATGGGATGGGATGGGATGGGATGGGATGGGATGGGATGGGATGGGATGGGATGGGATGGGATGAAATTGATGGGATAGCACTATGGATAGAAGTATTTTATGGCAGGAATGAGGTAGTTGTACGGATGCTTGCTTGCTTGTATGTTTGTAGACAAGCATTGTTGGTGGGGAAGTCATGTAGGTAGATGTGAGTTACGGTGGCGTGCTAGAGATCTAGATAGATTATGGTTACTTTCTGTAGATGGTGACATTGTTCGAAGAGCAAGAGGGGCAACCATATTTCTCTTCACCTATTTGCTCCATCAACCATGGCTTGCTTCGTGCTCGCATGCCCACCTCGCACTAGGTATAATTTCACGCCACGATTTCTGTCCGCCTCCCAAGAGGCACACATAACAAACTTTAAGATTGGACGGGTTGGCAGACAATGGAAGGGGGCAATGGAATGGAGGGGAAATTCGCTGGTCGTTTGATCGATTGGCCGAAACTTTGATTTGTCGTTGTTACTTGTGTGTTGGAATCCCGGTTGCCCCGCATAAATGAATTACGGAATTACGGACATATACGGTCGGCGATATGTAACCTCATGGACCTTGTTACCGCATTGAGATGTAGTACAAGAAGGAGAGAGGGATGGGGTGAGTAAATATATAGAGAGAGAAAGCGGATAGTTATGCTAAGTGTGTACCTGCATATGGTGAGAAATTGGACAAGAAAGGCAGAGAACTACTCAAGATATCCTGGCTATCTAGCGGTACAAAAAAAGATGGAACGAAGTAGATCAACTACCGGCGCGACTATCTTGATTGGGGTAGGACGAAGGAAGGACGAGGACAGCCAAGGAGATGAGAATCCTTCTTTCTTTCCTTGGCCATCTGCATGAATGCCCTTGCTAGTTGTTCTTTGTACCTTACATATGAAAGCACTCCAGAAAGTCCGTCGTTCTACTTCGTACGTGATTTGCAACTTCCAACTTTCAACCGTTGACTTCTCATTCACCCCTTCCAAGCCCGTCGCAAGACTTGGTGTCTCGTAGTATGGGAATTAGGAAATAGACAAATGCCCTTGGTAAACAAGGTTTTACCTAACTGCTGTAATCTTTTTCGTAAGTGAAGGCGCACAAGACCTTGACGGTCTTCTTCCATCTTCGATTTTTCTGTCCCATTTCATCAACTTTGTCACTCTCTTGTATGCAGTCCCTGCCTTCTCTCGACCTCTCTTCTCCTCTCTGATTTTTCCCGTGTTATTCCCCTCATTGTCTCTCTCACTGTCGCTCGTTTGAAACAAGTCAGCAAACCTGCCCGCGTTGCGCTCTTTGTCTCATCTGGAGTTCCACTTCCCCAAAGAGTCGGTACCAATTCACTTTTACATATAATGCTCAGATGTAAATAGATCTGAAGAAATCCAACTATTAATACCAACAACCGGGGGCTTTTATATACTCATTTCTCCTTCTACTTTAAGTGAACCGACGAACATTCACTTTCATGTCCCAAATCCAATCTATTTCTGGCGATCATTTACTTCTACGATCGAGGACCAGAGGTGTTTGTCCTGCTGTATCCGTACTTGTTTTCGTGGTACTACCCACTACTACTTCCACTGCATACAACCACCTTCTCTTCATCTCGGAAAGAGTTTTTCAACACATCTAAAAGAGGAACGACAAAATGCGGAAATCCAATATGAAGCTCGTTTTTCCTTTACTTCTATCCATAGCAGGCTACGCGACAGCAGACTGCGAGTGTGGATACTCCTCTACCATCGACAACTCTGCGGAGCCATATGTCTTCACAGACTTGATTGAGTCCGACTTCCTACATCTTCCCAACATCACCAAGGATACAGATTGGAGAAGACAGTCTTTCAACAAGACACCTGCGGAAGGACGTGGCCCTTATGGCATGGACTACAGCATCGCGCAAGTCACTTCGAACCCAATACTTGACGAGAATACGTGGACAGGTGAAGGGGAAAATGGTGGTGATCCTGGGTTACAACTTAGTGTAAGCGGAGGGATACCTGCCAATGGTTACGTGAAAACTGCCGAGCTGGATTCTATGCGTGAAGACTTGCTTTGGGGCACATATCGAACTGCTATGAAGTTGACGTTGAATCCTGGTACATGTTCGGCTTTCTTTTGGGTATGTGCTTCCATCTCTCTGTTCCTCTATGCTCGACACTTGGTCAGTATACTAACTTATGAGTTAGTATTTCAACGACAGTCAAGAGATTGACATGGAATTTCTCTCCTCACAATTCAATCGCGAAAACAATACCTTCCCTGTCAACCTGGTCCTTCAATCGGTTCAGTCGGTTCATGCTGGCTACAATGCCGCGAACACTGGTAACTATGTTGTGGCGAACCTTCCTTTCGACCCTACCACAGGCTACCACGAATATCGCTTCGACTTCATTCCCAACAACGTCATCTTCTATGCAGATGGTCAAGTGCTTGCGAAGATGAACTCCTCAGCAGTCCCGACCTCACCTGGACATATGATTCTCACACAATGGAGCAACGGAAATCCTCAATGGTCTTCTGGGCCTCCCACGGAAGACACGTCCATCTCAGTTAGCTACGTGAAAGCCTACTTCAACTCCTCGGATCCCATGCGCGCATCAGCTTTCAACAAACGATGCAAAGACCCTCACGCTGCAAATGCTATTTGCGCTGTTCCGGACCAAACTGCTGCGCCGAATCCAAATGATCCGACTAATGGGAATGCATCAGCAAGCACGTATTTCTTCAGCAATCAACAGAACCAGACCAATAATCAGACGGTCTACAAGAAGAGCAATGCTCCTGGATCCATAGCTATGGGAACTTTCACTTCTGTATCTTTCTTGGTGCTTCTCTCTTCAGTCATAATGATGGTCTTGTAGAGAAAGATATAACCTTCAAGCAACTCCTGGATATGGAGTTCCAACCAAATAACCTACCTGTATTTACAGAGCACTTTACCTCGTTGTGTTCACAAACTCTTCTTGCACATACGCATTTGCATTTCTTGGGAGAGTGGGCAGGGAGTATAGGAGAAACACGGAGTTCCTACCTATCTCAAGGAGTTTTGATTTGCTTTCTTCTTCTTTTTCTCTTTTTTCGTTTCCAAATATGGCCAGATGGGATACCCAAAGCAATCATGATGTTTTATGGAGCGATGAGCTAATGTCAACTTATTGCTATTCAACAAACAAAGAGATATTTTAATTGTATTTTTATGACTTTTTCTTCGGATTTGTGGATTGCTGAGAAAAGGGGAAGGAAGCCAGGGGTGGAAGAAGCGAGGCTTGCGGGGAGGGAGAGAGGGATATGAAAAGGGGAGGGGGTTTGATAAAGCATTTTTAATGGATGATGGGGGGCTGCGGAACAGTGGACTAAAAAGCAGACGGATTGCAGAGCGGAATATTCGGGAAACATGGTGGACGGATGAAAAGAAATGGTATATATTACTACTACATGGGAATATATTATGTCTGCCTGGAGCTATCTGTGCTTATGGTATGTAATGAGTTTGTCCGTTCATGTTCCTAGCTATTGTCCCCCCCTATATCTTCTCTTTTGCCTCATCTTAGTCATTCACAGATATCGTGGCTAAATCCGTCAACGTGAGCTAGTTTGTAGTCTACATTCACCCTTCAGCTAGGACTGCCACTGCCACTGCCACCGCACAGTGAGCCAGGTCAGTGGGCTTAGATGTATTCCTTTATTTCATCTTATCTCCAAAGTGGGCGTTCGCTCGTTCGTATCGGGGAAACGGTCTATCCATCTATCCGTATTTACATGAAGTCGATAAGTTCAAATCCAGAGGGATGGATGGATGGATGAACTATAACTTCATGCAGTGTCAAGTCTATCCAGTTCTCTTCACTCCTCCCGTGGATATCAGACACGGGTATATATTCCCAGTGAGCTCGGCTTACTCGTTCCTAAATCCGGCATCTGCGCTATCTGGTTTCCGTTTCCAGAGCTTTCGGGATAGACGTATATGATGCTTGAATCCATTTCCCCTCCTCTCATCTGCAGAGCATCAAATGATAGATAGCTCGACAAACACAAACACCCATTTGATAGAGCACACACATTCAGAAAGGAATCACCAGTTATTGAAGTAAAGTTTTATTTTATTTTTCCCTGGTTCATTAACGAGTAAATATATCTTTCATATCCGAGTTTCATCTTCCCTCTTCTCAGTCCTCTTCCCTCGCCCTCCATCCACCCTATGGACTCAATATTTGAAGTTTAAAAAAGCCATAAGACATAACCCCTTCCCCGCCAAACCCAAACCCAAACCCTCATTTAATGCAGGATAGATACTGTAAGACCTCTGCCCAACCCCAGCCCCATAACTAAATGCTTCCCTCCATCCCCCCCGTTCACCCACCCCACCACCCATCCCTCCTGTACAAGAGTATACACCCTAACATTGAACAAAAAAATAATTTAAAACACCTGAATCGAAAAAATGCTGATCGAGGGGTATTTTTTTGTGAAAAACCAGACAGAAGTCGCCAAACCAAAATCTTCATGACTGACCAGTGACCAATGCCAAAAGCCAAGAAGAAGAAAACAAAAAAACAAGCCTTGACCGACCAAGTATGAACTGAGCTGAGCATCCATTCCCACTCCGTCCATGCTCCTCTCCAATATATATTACAAGCCCCAAACCCCCTCACTACTACTATTCGCCTCTTCATCCAGAATATAATCCTTCTGATCCACGCACTTAACCTCCCCCACGAATCTCACCCCAATACTCGCACTCCTCTTCTTATGCCCCTTATGCCCGCCCTCTTTCGTTTCCTCCTGAACCGCCACCCCCGTAATCTTCAACGTCTTCTGCGGGGGTGGTGTCCTCGAACGCCCAACATTACTATCATTTTTCACCGCCGCCGGATCACTCCGTTTCTGCTCCGCGAACTTACTCCTTGGAGTTCTGCTATTCCTAGGCGTAGAATCGTCCGAGGAGGCCAGACTCAAAAAGTCGCTGAGATCGGGTGCTGTGGGATCGTAGTTCGGGTCTTTGCTTCGCATGATCGGGGCGTTCATGATGGCTGGGTCGAGGAATAACGGGACGCGTTCGGTGCCCGGCCGGATGGTGTCTGTGGAGGATGCTTTTGAGAAACGCGAGGATGACCGCTGTGGAGCTCGGGGCGGGGATTTGCCCGTTTCGTGTTCTTCGATGATCTTCTCCCTCATGCGGGCGCGCTTCTTGCGGAGAGCTTCGAGGAGTGCTTCTTCTTGCTTCGTTACGGTCATCAAGCGACCGCTAGCGGAAGTTTTGGTGGAGGCGGCGTCGTCGGCGTCGGTTGGTGCCAACTTGGGGGATTGGGGTGGGGTGGGTTGCTGCGATGATTTCTTGGATGAGGTAGAGACTTTTCGGGATTTGGCGGCTGGCTTGAAGTCTTGAGCCTTTGTTGGATCGCGTTTCGCGGATGGTGGTGTGGGCCATAGGGCAGGGTCCGTAACAGATAGGAAAAGATCTGACGATGGTGGAGCCGCCTTCTTTGAAGTTGTATTCTTCAGTGCGGAAGGCCGTCGTGGCACATTGGGCATAGGGTGCAGGCGGTGATGAAGAGCAGCAGGAATAATTTCACTCTCAGCATGCGACGCTTTGCCAATAGACATATTATCTCGCGCTTTCGCTGGTTCCACATCCGAGAAATCGTCTTCCTCAGAGTCTGATGATAAAGACAACACACTGCTCTGCTGGAGGTCAGCAGTGGAGAAGACACTCTGGCCTGTTTGTCTAGAAGTCTTGGTGTTGTGACTCGAGACGCTAGCTGTACTAGAAACACCCAAACTAGAGTTGGAAGAGATCATGCTTATTCGGGCCTTGTTGTCTAAACGGCTGCTCTTCCATTGAAGAGGTTCTCTGTCCGCAGTACCAGAATGCATGTCCTCCATCCTTCTCTGATCAGGGCTCGTTGGACCCGACCTCACATCGCCGTTTCTTCCGATAGCCTGTAGGTGTATCTGAACATGCTCCGAACTATCACTTTCTGGAATGGGTCTCATATGGGTGCTAGGTGAGATTTGCGCAAGGCCGTCGTCGATCGGACCGGGGCGTTGGTGCTCGCGGGACTTTGTCGAATGAACACTTCGAGTTTGTGATTGAAGCGACTCTTTGGATGGAGCCTTCACGAGCCTATTCCTGATCGACCTATGCTCTGAACCCAATAATCTTGATGAACCAGGAACATGCTCTGATTCGGGAGTTTTCTTTCCTGACCTGTGGAAGAATGAAGACAACCCTAGTTTCCCTAATTTCTTGCGATCGGCATCTGCTAAGCCTTGGTCATTCATCGCTAACTGTTGTCCAGCTTGGTCCCAGGGATCCGTAGCATCAGCCTGAAGCAAGGGGCTTCGGTTGACAGTCGCTGGAAGTCCTTTCCGCAGAGCCATATCCCGTGAAGAAGAAGCAGATGTTTGTTGCGATATCGCGAGTGGTGACTTTTGTCGATCATAGTGTGACTTCAATGTCGATGTAGAATCCTCGTTCCTCAGGCGGTGTAGCGTACTAGATGTATCCGTGGCCATATCTTCACCAAACCGTTGACCCAATATAGTAGACGACGCCTTCCGTCCAAGCATTTCGTGTTTCGGCAAAACCGCCGACTCTCCATCCCATTGCTTGTGATTACTTCCATTATCATTAATTGATTTCACCGAATGTGTAGATTCCGATACGGCAATACTCATGCCACTTGCTCGCGAACTGGGCCGCCTCCATTCTCCAGGCACAACACTACCTGTCCCTAAGATCTGCTCCGCTTTCGATAGGCCCGTAAGAGGTGTCCTCGCCGGTGGGAGCGCCTGATCTTTACTCGAACTGCGCTTGCGCCCAGGTATGGGGAAAGAGAATTTCGAAGTCCGCCCCATCTTCTCCAATGAAGTGACCGAGGTGGTGAGTAGTACGAGTATACGAATGTGATCGGCTTCGCCTTACCAATATCCTCGTGGAAGTAATGCGTGCCGTTATGCGGAGCGGACGTAGGTAGTATTTTCAATCGTGCCGCCGTAGGGTTCGTCAATGAGACATCATGTCTTTCGATCGTAAAAGGATGTACTTCGTAGAGAGACTTCCAAAGGCCGCTAAACAGGTCTCGAGTCCGGATTTCGTTATTCGGTCAGGATACAATGGATCGGTGGCTGCTCGAAGCCGCGGTACTCTTGCCGTCCTCACGAATCTGCTTCTGAGAACTCCTTCCCAATCAAAGCAGAAAACACGATGGAAGTTGGCGAAGGGCGGATCATATCAGGACAGAACAAATCATCAAATAGCAAAAGGAAAGGAAGAATCCTTGGGAGTTATCGCTCGGAAATTTCACGTTCATAATTCGAGATGTAGGATGAACGTCCGGATCAAAGTGCAATCTCTGTTAGACCTTATCCTGGAACCAGAAAGTGAGTCTACCCTGCCTGAGCCTGCCAGAACCCTGCACGCTTTGCGAATACCTGATTGGAGCTGAGCGGAGGTGATTGGAGGTAATTGGCTTGGGAGTAGGTAGGGATCATGCTCAGGGTTGCTGACGATAATAAGTCTTCACTGTCTGGGAGACTAGGACGTCCTGGCTAAGTCGCTAGTGAAGCCTGTGAAGGGGAGTTTTAGTGAACGAGAATGGACCTTTGAAGAATTTGGACGTCAGAGGCGGCCCGCTTGGCAGCGGATACTGGACTTCTGGCCCCGGTGGCAGAGTCAGTCACTTTCATTTTTGGTGGCAGTAAGGTTGTCATTTTGCGTGCAGGTCGGTAGTTACGGAAAGATTCCTGTTCCTGTTCCTCTTCCTGTTCACCTGTTCTAAACTTCTGTCACGAATAACGTTATACTTTTCATAAAACCCAACCACTGCAGATATGACAGCTGCGACAGCGACTGCTACGAAAGTAAAAAGCAAATAAACAATCCCGCTATCATTTCTTTTAGTTCCAACAAGCCAATCTATCACGAGAATTACATGTTAATCGTCATCTGCCTTTCCAGAACGAAATACACACAAAGCACACTATCGAAGAGCCTAGCGAATAGCCCATCTCACCGTCACTCTTAATCCTACTATCGTACTACCGCACACTCCCAATGGAGAAACTATCATGACCTCGATGGCCCAAACATTTTTATTCTGTGCTCACTTGAATTTCCCCCATCTTCAAATGGCATGCTCCCATGTGAATCACATCACACACCATAGGAGAGAGTTTCCCCGCAGACAATATAAGCAAGTACTGTACAACCCCTTTCTGTGATATCCCAGTGTATCCCAGTGTATATCCCTAACCAAAACATGCCCAGTGCTCCTGTCTAGGCACGCGCACTGCCATCACAAAAGTCGATCCAAATACGCATCCAGTACGAAGTAGTTACACAAAGACCCGTGGTATTTGAGTCGCAATGGTAAATCAGTCTCAGTCTCAGTGGTTCAGCCAGGAATCGTCGTCATCCTGATAATGCCCATTGCTTACTCGCAAGTTGCAACGCGGCCGTCTCTCCAACTCGTGACATTCTTTGTTCCCTTTCTCTTAACTTACTTAATGTCAAGGAAGATTACCAAATGTTTACTTAGCTCGTGTGCTGCACGAGTCCGTCCCGTGTCAAAACATATTACCTGCTAGGATCTTCCCTTCCAGCCTAGAAAGTGCTTCCATCGTATCCGAACTTCTACGTTTTTCACCTTCAAACGGACGGACAAACATAGCAACCAAGCTTTGAAACCATTTGTAGTAAAGTTAATCAAAGTCCCCGTAAAAAGGAGCTCCACCATATAGTACTTCTGTATGCTCGTGCCATCGCCAGCCACGTTCTAAATCCCTCCAATCCACTCATTTCATCTCATCTCATCCTATCTCATCTCATCTCATCGTGCCCAAATCATCGTCTCCAAACTTCGCATCTCTCGCCGGATCTACTATACTGGGGACAGCATATCTTCAACAAATTCGTACAGAGCACATATCAGATATCGGTCCAAAGCGGCCAGCCCCACTCTCCATGGCGCGATACACACAATTACACAAAATCCAGTACATTTCGTAAGGTCCTCTTGCGTTTGCCGACCTTACAGCTGACATGATACACCAATTGTTTCATCAAATGCTAAGTGCCACCAAAGCTGGAGGAAGACTACTAAACTGTCTGCTTCCTACGCTGGGTTACAAGATTGAAGGTCTCCTGCAGTTGTGGGCCAAATTCGTGCTAGAAGTGCAGCTTGAAACAAAACTAAGGGCCTGTCAGGGGTGCATATCTAAAGTTTCAGAGAATGCTCAAAATAAACCAAATCTTTCTTCGGAGCCACCGTTCTGGAGCTTTAATTTTATAGGATCGCCAGCCAGCGAGGTCATGTGAAGCTAAATACATAAATGACTTTACCAAATTGCAATTTCTGATAGTGTATCCTTATTTCAACTTCTGAGTACAGAGTATAGTACTTTGATTTAATACCCTACTAAGGGTAGATTGATCGAACGCTGAAAGGACTAGTTGCCAGAAGCTCTCTGCAAGGGCGCTTTTTGGAAGCACTAGGTAGAACGTCATTCCATAGACGCTTGCGAGTGCTAGACAATTCTGTTGAAGAACTTCTCAAAGAGCTTGGCGTCATTGTTCTATCATCATCAAACGGCTGGGTGCTCAGCAGCATGTTGTGTGGTGGACCAACCGGTTCTTGGTTCTCGCCGGCAGCTGTTTGAGTAGAAAATTCTCTTTCCTGGTGTAGGGCTGCCCTAGGGGTCTACGAAGAAGTCAGTGGCTTTACTTAAACCGCTTCAAATGGCCACTTAGCAGAAAGAAGACCTACAGGTTGGATACAGGTAATATGCTTGGTTGGATCGAAGTATTTGAGCCGCAATTTCTCTATGTCAACGAGACAGTACGCCACTTGAGAAGATTCGGAGCTTTTCTTGATGATTCCTTCTGACACCAATGTTTCGACCAACCCCATTGTTTGATCCATCATGAGGTCTGGCGCTGTGGTTAGTGCTGCATACGTAGACGACCAGTTATGGGGAAGACTTGCCCATGTAATCGCTAAGAGCTACCAAATCGAAGCCGTATTTCTCGAAGTAGTAAATCGCGCGTCTACGAACTATGATATCATAGATCTGTTGAGTCATGTTGGGCCTGTCCTCTTCGCAAATGCAATTGTAGCACACAAAATTTGTGATCGATGGCTCCTTTCCTCCAACTCTGTATCCATAGCATTGACTGTGGCTGAAGGTCCGACAGTGCATGCATTGGATCTTCATCTTAGCTAAGTTCTTTGATCAGTAAAGCATCGACTTACCAAATTATCGTCATCAGTGTGATTCCTACACGCACAAGCAACCTCACCGTCTTCCGAGTCATTTAAACTAGCCGACGCCCTAGAACCTAGTACCATGGGACCCGGCTCTGACACTGACTGTGTGTCCATACAATCCGAATCTCTCCGACGAGACTTGGTGATAATGGTCAGTCAACGCACAAACGTTCTCAGATATGTTTTTAAGGGAAGTGTGCGAGAAAAGTTGAAGCTTGGTTCAGTTCTGCAAGCACATCATTGTACCCGAGACTTACAATGCGATTGAGCCACTGTATAGTAGTCTGCTGCGTTCCTTCACTAGCCGTGGCTAATGAAGAAGCTTGAGTGTGTTCCATGGCAGGTGGATATCGACCTAACTCTGATGTAGCATCTTCAAGTTCTCGTATATACGATGGTGATCTTTGTGCATTGTAGTATGCCATGGAGAGCCTTAAGATGTTAGCATTGGCTTCTCCAGTATTCGGCATTTCCATACTTGTGTATTCCGGTATCCAAGTTACCAATCAAAGATCCGGATTTGTCTGGTATCAACAAAGAAGTACCTCCAGCACAAAAACCACGATATTCGGAATTAGGAGGCTCGTTTTGGTTGTAAACCAACTGCATACTCACTTTATGTCCAGCTGCATCATTTGTTAGCCTAGAAGTAGTCAATAAAGGAAGGTGGATCGTATACTGACTGGATCTATATCCGATATGTTGGGTATTGTTCATGACCTGGACGATGAGATCTCTCAGGCCTTCCTGAGCTTTCCCGAGTTCGATGCTCTTGCTGGGCCGACTTGATGTGGACGTAGCAACGTGGATGCCAGTGGCATTCTCGCTGTATGTAAAACTCATTGTGAAGGCTTCAAGGAGATGTTCAGGTGTAACTTCCTTATGGTACAGGGTGAGCTGGAGTTTCGCTAGGCATTTGTCTTTCACTGCCGCGGCCACGCCAAATTCCTAAAGCATGTCAGCGACATCTGCCTTGTCAACTCAAAAAATACAAATACCAGCCAGTCAAGTAACTTTTCAACTCCAGGATGGCCTGAGCCCCGAACAACAGAGTTGAATGATATAATATCTCTGCTTGCATTGTTCGGGTTGAAGTTTGCAGGCACGTTGGAACCCTTCATAAACATCTCATAACTCGAGCCTTTGATTGACGCGTCGTACACTCGAGTCTGGTAGACATTGCTCGGGAAGAACTGTCTGCAAGTGGCATGGAGTTAGCAGAGTTAATGGCAGAACTTGCTTAACATACCTTGCGAAGACATATTGACTAATCTAAGAACAATTAATTAGCAGATAGAAGAGTATGCAGCGAAGCTTCGAGGAACAAGGTACTCACAGCGACATTGATACCGATTTTGACAAGTTCGAAACTATGCTGCTGAGTGAGGAGAACATCCTGTATGGGCTTCGCAGATTCAACTGCAGCCACGGCTTTGCCCTTCGGTTTTGGAGCAGGCTTTGGAACTGGTTTGGGAACGGCTGTGGTGGCAGGCTGAAGCTGTGGCCTTCCTTTGGCAGGACGCATAAGCAGCCTGGGTCCCATAGTGAAGAACGACTTTCTGTGCAGAGGTCCAATGGCATTTATTCCGAAAAAGTGACTTCGCTTGGTGTTGGCAGTGAAGTATGGCCGTACAATATATCATCCACATGTGCCAAAGTCTGAATACTAAGAAATGATTGAGGTTGGGTTGAGGATAGGTTGAAATAAAAAGAATTGATAGGGAACTCAAACATGAGATATCATAGGGTGAGATGTAGGTACTGAGGGGAGATGGCAGAACGGGAAGAAGTGGGACCAAGAGGACGGTAGCGACATTTAAGGTAGGTAGGTATTTTATGAAGGTATTCTTCACATTCGAATTTTCACCACGTGAAATACTTTGATCGCCTCCTTGCCTCTGGTCAGGACAACATCCAGTCCTATAAAGATACTTGCTCATGAGGCCAAAAAAGGTTACCTGGCTCTGGGTAGAAAAGGGTAGAGATATTCAATAGGGACCAAGTCCGTTGGAAGTATCCCGACATCTGCTCCTGGTGGTGATTGAACGGTTATTCGATGCACCTTAGGTGGCTGTTCCAACACTGGATACCTCCGCCAAACATGATGAATGACACATAATCTCGAGTTCCCTTACCTCTAAGCAGTAATTCTTTAATAAGCTTTGGAGGATGAGCTGTAAGTCAATAGAGGTCGCTGGCGGCATGCAATGCTATGACCGCAAGGTATTCGTCCGGGAAAGCATTTGACGAGACCCAAGAGAGCAATATGTCATGAATCAAGTATTAAATCGACACTCACCATACACAACGGACCTCTTTCGTGTTTATGGAAGCAGAACGCTTTCCATACTGTACGACTTGTACAGCAGCATGAGGAGTGTCCATGACGCTCATCTAAGTATTCCCGGCGACCTCGGAACGGCCGACGCTCTTCCTTTTAGTCGATCATCGACCTTCCGTCTCCAAGTCGTAAAGATGACCAGTGCATAAAGGGGTGACTTTCTCCTTATAGCATAAGTGCTTACTACTTCCTGTATGTCTACCTTTTTCTGATGCCAAAAAGTGGCAACACAAGCGAGCAGCGACGTTCAACAACCAGATACTGCGGCAAATTCCAAGGCTGATAAGAGATCGAAAGATCATTTAAACCGGCACGGTAAGGTTACTGTGACTTCTTAGGAAGAGAAAAGCAACTGCGTGGAGGCATAGAAACAATCCCACGGCTGTGTTGCTCGTTCCTCCATAAGACACAAAGTAGATTGTAGTCTTTACCTATTTATTATGTTAAATTCTTTCTTCCTTCGGATGACATGACATTGTTCTGTATTGATCGAGCACATGTGTACGTACTGTACGCTTGTAAGATCATCGCATGCTCATTGATCAACGCTAATTCTGAGCGGGATAGCCGACAACTTTTGGAATTCTCCACCTCCACTTTCCTAACGCTGGCGACGAATGTAATTCACACCACCATTCACTCAGATCTTTTCCTCTGTAAAGTCGTTTTTCTTTTCTTATTCTAATACCCCTCGAACTCTGTCCAACGCCATCATACCGCCTCGCAAATCCGCCCGCTTCCATTTCCACATCGCCTTCAATCCGAACCCACATAGTGTCTCTGCACGAACATTTGCCTACCCATCCCCCGCCACGCGCACGATACTTATTTACAGACCTGGGATCTTTGGGCTATACTATGGTTGTCGGTCTCGTGGGCTTATAGGGGTCGAATAAAGGTTGCGGAAAACTTCGCGTGTCACCAGCCTCGTGTCAAAACGCGTTTAAGGTGAAAAGAGAGGGGCCAGTCAGCATTTTGTCCTGACGTTCCGTGGCCATCTACTTCACACAATCCGGGCTCATTTCATCTTTCGCAATGGATCCGCCAAATAGACCTCACAGCAAACGACGGGTGGCCTCGATACAAACTTCCCAAGAACCTGCCAGCCCAAAATTCGTGCCTGATACCTCCCCAAGTCCGTTTACCTCGAATGGGAAAATGCTACAGCATAGCGTGGAGACTCGACGTCCTCGCTCAAGCCATACTGTCTCTCTCGGGTGGGAAGATGCAGAAGATGCAGTTCAACGCACCTCGAGGCTACAAGTTGAGCTCGCGGACTGCATAGAAACAAAAACCGTCACAACTACAACTACAACTAAGAGATCCTACCCGCCACTCCTCTTCCAGAGCCCACGATCACTCGACTCCCTCGATGCGAAAGAATATCCGCTCGCACTGAAACCAACGCCGCCGGAGCTTGCTAAGTTCTCATATGAGGTTAACGGACAGCGGATTGATTTTGGGGAGGATGACTTCCGGAGCGTCGTGCGCGAGGTTTGACAAGCTCCATATATAATATTTGCATATCTTAGGCTAACTTCTGGGTATTAACAGAATGCGAAGAGCTCCCCTCTCTCTAAATCTTACCCGCCCTTCCCAGACCAAGTCGAGGCTGATAAAAGGGACCGATCGAGCAAACAAGATGGTGCAATGAACGATACCAAGAAGGCGTTGAAAACGATAAGCCCGTCTAATCATCGCCATAGATCGCCGATACAGAGCGCCTCGAGACCAAGTAGCTCGAAGATATCCGAACTCCGTAGAGGCCACTCGAGGGACCCGCTTCAAGAAAGTCGACGTCGTAATCTAGCACTGGGTATAAGTCTGTCCGATCTCCCTGCCACTCCCGATATGTCAGAAGTAGAGTCTTCTAGAGAATTCCCACGGCCACAAGCATCTCGATTATTCGCCAGCTCATATACACCGCAGTCAGGTCTCAGTCAGAACGATTCCTTCGAGGACCCAGCCAGCCCGTCACAGGCTGCTACTCGAGAGACATTTAATAGTGCGGTTGCTACACCACCCGTTGCGGAATCAGACCTTGAGCTTTCTGAAATACCGGATACAGATTTTATTGAAGGACAGCGCCCTCATGTAAATACTGCAGTTGCTCAAAATGCTAGTCTGCCAAGTCCAGGGCTTTCCCCAACTTTCACTTCGGCAGAATTACAGGCCGACGATATGTTCCCTAGTGCTCCTACCGGATTCGACAATATTGATGATGTAGTGAGCTCGCCTGCTGACAGTCAGGACATCGACGAATTTGCACTCTGCGCACCCAAATCAAGAGCCGCCAATATGAGGCTCCGACGCCCGTCTGCGGGCATTCACGCCCAATATTCTACGGTCATGGAAATTGGTTCGATGTTGGAAACTTTTGATTCAATGCCTAATGAACTGAAGACTCTTATGATGTATCAACTGAGCCGGAGGTGCTCCAAGAAAACTCTTCGAGCCGTGGCAAACTTCGTCAACCCTGCTCTTAAGTGCGACTTCCTCGACGAACTTCCGACCGAATTAAGCCTTCATATTCTGAGCTACCTGGACCACCGAGACTTGTGCCGTGCTGCACAGGTATCTAAGCGATGGAGGAACGTCATAGACTCGAATGAAACAGGATGGAAAGAGCTATTCGATCGTGATGGATTCGTGCTTCAAGCTGGCGAGCTTGAACGGGCGATACACCAGGGCTGGGCGTGGCAGGATCCCTACGGACCAGACGGCTATGAGATGGATCTAAGTGTGAAGGACACCACCAAATCGGTCGACGGGGAATCTTCTGTCGCTGGATCTAGCAGAAATGATTCGACGAGGAGACCGCGGATTGTCAGCAAGCGAAAGCGACCAACCGTGAGCACGGGTTCGGAGCGTGTGAAGCGAAGAGCTACGGGTAACGATTTCTCTGCAAGGGCACAGGAGCTCGTTGCTAAATATCCACACACTGCAAGATACCACAAATCTGAGGGCCCCATGAGCGCTGCCAGTGCTGCTGCGTTGGCAGTTCCTGATCCTCAAATAGGCCTGCCTGAGTTGCGAAAACTACACCTCTTTAAGTCTTTGTACCGTCGTCACTATTTCCTCCGCCACAGCTGGACAAACCGTAAGGTTGAACCGCATCACATGGCGTTCAAGGCCCACCCAGCTCATGTTATTACATGTCTTCAATTCGACGACGAGAAAATTCTGACTGGTAGTGATGATACTTGTATTCATGTCTACGATACAAAAACTGGGGCACTGCGTAAAAAGCTTGAGGGACACGACGGAGGTGTCTGGGCCCTACAGTATGAAGGGAATGTTCTCGTTTCTGGTTCAACTGACCGTTCCGTTCGAGTTTGGGACATTGAGAAGGGACTTTGTACCCAAGTCTTCCACGGACACACTTCCACGGTGAGATGTTTACAGATTCTTATGCCTACAGAGGCAGGCAGAACTATGAGTGGAAAGCCTATCATGGTTCCCGAAAAACCACTTATCATCACTGGCTCTCGAGATTCCCAATTGCGCGTTTGGAGACTCCCAGAGCAGGGGGATAAGCGATATATTCAAACGGGCCCACCAGCGAATGACGCCGACTGTCCTTATTTTGTCCGCGTCTTAGCCGGTCATACACACTCTGTTCGTGCTATTGCAGCACATCAAGATACATTGGTCAGTGGTAGTTATGACTCCAGCGTAAGAGTATGGAAAATTTCTACTGGGGAGGTTCTTCACCGATTACTAGGACACAGCGCAAAAGTTTACAGCGTCGTACTAGATCACAAACGCAACCGATGCATCAGTGGCTCTATGGATACATTCGTTAGGGTGTGGTCGCTCGAGACTGGCTCATGTCTTTTCTCACTTGAAGGACACACATCTTTGGTTGGTCTTTTGGACCTACGTGATGATCGTCTGGTTTCGGCTGCTGCTGACTCAACACTGAGAATCTGGGACCCCGAGAGTGGTGTATGTAAGAGTACTTTAAGTGCTCATACCGGAGCAATCACTTGCTTTCAGCATGATGGACAGAAAGTAATTTCTGGATCTGATCGTACACTGAAGATGTGGGATGTCAAGACTGGCGAGTGCATCAAAGACTTGTTGGCTGATCTGAGCGGCGTATGGCAAGTCAAATTCGATGAGCGCAGATGCGTAGCTGCGGTCCAGAGGGATAACTTTACATATGTTGAGGTAAGTTACTAAGTCCATAACACCGTCATGTGCTGTTGGTTAACAAATTGTACAGGTCCTTGATTTTGGCGCATCCCGCGATGGCGTTCCAGCGTCGGAACGTGGTCACCGTATTCTTCTTCCTGGGAACGATGAAACCGATAGGATTGTGGCTGTAGACGACGATGTGGCGGGATGAATGAGTGTACGAATTGAAACGTCTAATGAAATTGATTATGGGAATTGTTGAGTCGAACGTCCGCCATTGCTCAATGGGCCGTTCAAAAGCAGAGCTTACGACGGTACCATAGCATGGCTTCTGCAATTCTCCCTTTGCATCATATTCTACATCTTCTCGTCCCCTTCAGGTCATACTGAGGTTATCTACGGGCGTTTTTGGACTGATGGATTATATTTCACGGCATTTCATGCATAGCGAGGGATTCTTTGCTTATTTCTTGCTAAACGGTGTTTTACCTATTTTTTGGTGGGGTTATGAAAATATCAGTCGGAATTGGTGTCGAAGGCGGGTATTCCCCTGTGTGAGATATTCTAGCTTGGGGTACAATTACTTTCTTACTTCTGCTTTTGGGGGATCACTTTTATGACGGATATACCAATTCTTGAGGGGAACACGCAATGGATTTGCTGGACGTAAATATGTGCTTGTTGATGAGCAGAGGAGCAGTTGCTTAGGCCAACCGAGCAGAGCGGAAATATATGAATAAGAACAAAATTAGCTTGAAACAATCCAACGGCTAGGTGCATAGTGTGAATGTGACATATAGGCTATGGAACCCCTGGGTGCTAGACCAAAGACTGAGAGAGAGGACTTGACGGCAAGCTCTCATAGGGCTAGTGGTGTTGTTTTCTTATTCTTGACCAGATTATGCCTCGAGGCTCCGCATTGCTTCAATAGGAAGGCAGAGCACGTCACTCTGAGTGATCCAAGCAGGCTTAGCTTGGCCATTACAAATATCTACCTGTACAATACGCTGCACTGAAAACTCAGATAAAGAAGATCTGCAGCAATACGAGGTGCACGGATTGGTGGCCTCGGTAAGCAGATGGTGGCTATGGCGAGACTACGCGGCATCCACAGCCTTATGTTGCAAGCGAATCCTTTCTCGTCCATCAACAGCGAAGGTTAGCCGGGAGACTGTCAAGTCGGCATTCTGCTTGTCCAATTGCGACTCGTTGTTACGAACCAACGCGATGTCTTGTAGGTTTTGTGTGGTAGCCCCAGTTTCACGTACATTGAATAACGTCCTATACCTTAGCGGTCCTAAGTTGGATCCTATGTTGGATCCTATGTTGGTTGCCTAGAGGACACCAGCAATTGCTTGGCTCTTTTATCTTAAGTATCTGCTCAGTTGCATAGAATACTTTTGTTGTTTCTTACAAAATAATACACGTCAAATCTTCAATCAACAGAAATCTACAAACACTAAGCCTTTCATCATGGGCTCACCAGGCTACCTACCTCTCCCAAGGGAGTCCACAGACAGCGAACGCATGCCCCTCAACCCTCCCGCCTTCCCCAGTGAATTTAGACGTGGAGGACGGACCTGCCGTTTCACCATCAACTATGTCCTCCTTCTCCGTATCGTGAACTTTGCCTTCGCCCTCCCGGCCTTCATTCTCTTCGTCACAGATGCGAACGGCGGAGACTTCATCCCAGCCGAAGTCTTCCTAATGTTCGGCATCATCTTCAACACCGTCCGTATCCTCCACACCTTCATCTCCTCGGTGCTCCTTGTCGACATTGAGATCAGCTGTGGTACTTGGAGGAAGACTTTGTCCGTCAAGCCCAATGGAGCTTTGGCGACTCATGTCACCGACGCCTTGCTTGCGATGACTCTTATGATCACAATGATTGTGGGGGTAACGTCAAATTATGCAACGTACCGTGTGGTTCCTTCGATTGTACTTTCTTTCCTAACTATGTAAGTCTAAACCAAAAGTCTGAAGGGTGGGTAGGACCAGATCTAACGTTGCTGTGTACTAGGGCTTTCCAATATATCATCGCTCTCCCAATTAAAAACCCAACCTTCAATGTTGGGTTCACGTTTCTTAAAGAGCAGGGTGGCGTGATGTTGCAGTACCGTGATGATGACTTCAGTGCTCCTGCTGTGGCCGAAGAATCGCAGCCTGCACAAACTGCGGAAGACTTGGTGTAAGGAATCTCTTACAATGGGGTTGGATGGGCATTGGCCTCTCTGGGAAGTGATCCAAGTTCGTAGTGCAACACTTTCCAAGTGGCTATGATCTTCGATACCATCCGCCCTCTCTTGCATGGCACTAAACGGACTTTATGGATGTCTAATCTGTTAAATCATTATGATCATTACGATTTGAACGAGTTACATGCATGAGAGATGAACGGCATAGCTAAACGGTACTCTGTCCCAAGATATATACATTTTCTTAGCTGTACGAAATTGTTATCTTGGCTTATATAAAATCTAAATACATACATCCCTCTGAAAAGAAAGTGTCAGGAGCGAAACTTTTGTATAGAATACACCCATCCATCGTCATCCGTCACCAATGTCCATATCTCATAAAATCTATCCGTCTATCTATCTAACCTTTTTAACCGTTCATCCTCCCACATTTCCTATCTCCTTCCTGCTCTCTCCCACAAATCTCGCGAACTTAACACCGTGCTAATCATTGTGGCAATACCGACAACTCCCGGATCCGTCGGTATCCAACCCGTAACGGCACCTGGAACAAAAAGATCCGCAGCATCAGCCACGATCCTTAACACACTATGCTTAATCTTTGATCTCTTTTCCCACTGTCTCTTAGACTTCTCCTTCGAACTAGCGGTTGATGATTTCTCCGATGTTCGGGATTTGCTAGTAGCTGCGGGTTGAGAGCTGCTAAAGCAGATATACCAGAGCTCGTAGAATTCGCCGAAGATGGAGACGACTAGGGCGTAGAACCAGAACTTGTTGCCTTCGACGAGGAGGAATTCTGCCCAGGGAGAGGTGTAGACGCCCATCATGTCAAGCTGGGGAGAATGTGTTAGTACTTTTACGGACTGCATTGGATCTGAGCCACGCTAGATATAACTTACAATGGTCAAACTTTCAACTGCATAGACGAATTAGCGACGGCTTCATTGAGGGTTGAGATGAGTATAGCTTACGTAGCAAGTAGGCACCCATAAACCCGGACTTCCCCACACCGATCAACATCCTCAATCCACTGTCGTACTTGAAGATATCCCATGCCTTCTCAAAACGTCCCACGAAGTTGAAGAACCGCAGGTACCGTCTTCCTATACATCAATGCTGATTAGCACACATCCTCACCGCCAGATTTGACCCCTCCAACCCCTCCAACCCCTCCTCGCCCAACCCTACCCCACCAAACCCAACCTCATCCCTCTCCATCTCCCAACCCTCAACGCAGAAAGGTTCCCTCCCAGAAAAACTTACCCAGCGCCAACTCCCCTCTAGCTTTCCCCAACCCCTCCTGCACATCCGCGAACAAATCCCCCTTTCCTTTCCCCCAAACCCACTTCGTTCTCGATCTTGACTTCCCTCTCCCCATCAACAACGTCTCCAGCAACAACGGGTAAAAAGCCAAAGTTTGGCATAGCGCTTGAATGAACCGGAGGGTTCTTTCGAGACCGACTTTAAGGATGCAATGTCAGTTTGTGTGTGGATATGCACGTACGTCACGTGAAATGAGGGGGGCTGGGAAGAAAACGCGAATGACATGGCGACAGGAAGGGATTGAAGCCATTTGGAGTCGTGAGAAACCACGATGAAGAGGAAGAGAAACGACATACCAGCATCGGAAGCAAATCTAACAGTCTGCTTAAACAAAGCCATCACATCCAAATTCCCCCCAAAAATCCCAAAAATCGATGCTATCGGCAGCGCCCTGAAACTCAATTTCTTGTAAAACTTCTTAGCTGAGCGCACAAACGAGGACTGTGATGGAGGCATCTTGTTATTTCATACCGTGTGAGTAGAAGAGAGATCTTTCTAGAGAGTGGCCGTGGTGGTTGTTTTTGTACTCTTTGTACAAGTTTTCTTTATTTTCATCGCGTCAAAGAGTTGAGGTGGCATGCATGCATTATTAGTCGCTTAGCTAGGGATATCCATCATTAGTGCCCCTCGAAATATGTGTTGTGTCTAGTAGTCTATTCAGGGATTCCCAATGGCGGTGTGGTTTCATGATACGTGCAACATATATTAGGCCTAATTATCAAATGAAGACGTAGATGGTGTCAACGTCACGAGATTCGATGTAATAGGTTAAGTAACGTTAAGAATTGCTTGTGATCAAAAAAGCACATTTGCTGAATCTCAATAAATACATTTACAGCAGCGCCTATTAACAAGCTATCCGAACCCGCCCCAAATCTATTGTCCAGGTGCAATGAGTTTTCCTTGCCTTAAAGCATCGTTAGACCAACCACCAGCCAAAGCCGGACCTCCATTCTTCTCAGCATATGACTTCATCCTTGCCTCCAACTCCGGTCTGAAATGTCTGATCAAACCTTGAATAGGCCAGGCAAAAGCCTCTCCAAGAGCTGTACATAATCATTAGTAAAATTTCCATACAGTTGAGTAGATTAATACATACCACAGATAGTGTGACCCTCAACTTGTTTTGTGAGCTCTTGCAGCATATCAATCTCACGTTCTCTACCTTGTCCCTTTTCGAATCTTTGCATGATTTGCTCAGTCCACTTGCTACCCTCTCTGCAAGGTGTGCATTGACCGCAAGATTCATGTCGGTAGAAGTGACTCAATCGTGAAATGGCACGAACGACGTCCGTGCTCTTGTCCATCACAATGACGGCTGCCGTACCAAGACCTGACTGGCTGTCTTTCAAGGCGTCGAAGTCCATAAGTTGGTCGTCGCAGATGCTTTTAGGCAGGATGGGTGTAGAAGATCCTCCAGGGATGACAGCCTTAAGGTTGTCCCACCCTCCACGGACACCACCACAGTGTTTGTCAATAAGCTCTCTAAGGGGAATGCTCATCTCTTCCTCGACAGTACATGGGTTGTTGACGTGGCCAGAGATACAGTAGAGTTTGGTACCTGCGTTACGTTCACGACCGAATGAGGCGAACCAGTTTCCTCCTCTTCTGCAGATAGTTGGTGCAACAGCGATTGTCTCGACGTTGGCCACGGTTGATGGACATCCGAAAAGACCGACAGAGGCAGGGAACGGTGGCTTTAAACGCGGCTTTCCGGGCTTGCCCTCAAGAGACTCAATCAAAGATGTTTCTTCACCACAAACGTACGCTCCCATTCCACGATGAACGTAGACATCGAAATCGTAACCACTACCGCAAGCATTCTTTCCAATAAGCCCGTCCGCATATGCTTCTTGGATAGCGCGCTGTAAGACAGTAGCTTCATGGTAGAATTCGCCACGGATGTAGATATATGCTGCTGTGCAGTTCATTGCCCGGCCGGCAACCAAACATCCTTCGATAAGTTTGTGGGGATCCTTGCGCATAATCTCACGATCCTTGCAGGTTCCAGGCTCGCCCTCATCTGCGTTCACGACGAGATATCTCGGCTTGTTGTCCTTGTCCCAATCTTTGAAGTTCATGAAAGACTACAACTAGTCAGCTTGTGAAATATGCACCGTGAGATATTTTGAACATACCCATTTCATTCCGGAAGGGAAACCAGCACCACCACGTCCTCTCAAACCGGAAGCCTTGATTTCAGCGATAATCTACCGAAAAAGTCAACCCTCTTGCTTAGAAACGTGAGCCTCGGTCTTTGACCTACCCATTCGTGGCCCTTCAGAAGGATCTCCTTCGTCTTGTGCCAGTCGCCATACTTCTTCGCACTTTTCAAATCCGCGCCATGGTGACCGTATAGATTCTGAAATATTCTGTCTTGGTCCTTTAAGCCACCCCAGTGTGTCTTCTTCGGCGGAGGTGGTGCATCCTGAACAGTGGCAAGTCCTCTAGTCTGTTGTGTGGAAGAAACCGTCGCCGGCAATCGTGCGGCGGCAGTGGCAGAAGGTAGAACGCGGGCGGATAGGGAAGATACTGCCTTTGCAGACGGCGCGTGTCGCGATAGCATGTTGGATATGCGATTGTGCTCAATTGAGCGGAGTTGTAGAGTGGAGAGTCTCGGAATGGGGGGGGTGTTGAGGTTAATGAATATTTCAGAGTAGTTCAAGTCATCATCGAAATAGTGAAACTCTGATTGGCTCAAGCGACAAAGCTTCAAAAGCGTGGCGATAGCCGAGAACTTTGATTCGTAGTGCGCATCTCTCTACCCGGAATATTCCTTCAGATATGAATAGTTGCAGTATCCTGGAGCTTGATAATTACCTGCTGTACTGAGAGTACTCTGTCTTGAGGAGCTCGGAGAGACTATTGCAGACATCTTCAGTGTAAGCGACAGAGCGTGGAGCTTGTCCATGTCGATATCTACTTTGCTACAAACTCAGAGACAACAAGCACTTACCGTACTGCTAATGACATCTGCAGGTAGAGTACAGTTTAGTCACAAACAGCTTCACATTTCTCGACCATCACACTGTACAAAACGAGCTTGGTGATTGTTCTTCCATCTACCATTAGAACTCCATAGCCTCAGCTCTTCGAATCCACCATGTCGTCCAATAAACGCAGTTCTATGCTCCCACCACCTCCCAAACCTCCCACCAGTCTCTCCTCAAGCGTCACTATACCTGATCATGCTTCCCTCATCGGCACCAATCTGATCACTATCCACTCGCATACTGTTCTTCACCCACGCGCAAAATTGAATAGCAGTTTTGCGCCCATTACAATCGGTAGCCAATGTATAATCAGCGAGCGAAGCTCAGTCGGCATGCTGCATTTTCCCTCTCCAGAACAAGCTGCTGGTGTTACAATGGAGAACTATGTCGTTGTTGAAGTGGGAGCCGTGGTGGAGGCAAGTAGGATTGGGGAGGGGACTATCATCGAGGTTAATGCCAGGGTGGGAAGGGGGGCTGTTCTAGGAAAGGTAAGCCACTGTGTTGATTCTAAATGCCGTATATTGTCATGCTAAGTACTCCACCCAGCATTGTAAGATTGGGCCATTATGTGAAGTCGCAGATGACGAGGTCATTCCAGATTACACGGTAATATATGGAGATGGGCTGCGTAGAATAGACAAAAGCGGCGTGGAGGATCTCAAACTCAAGATGGTTGGAAGACAGGCGGACGTACTGCGGAAGCTCATACCTAGCAATTTGGCCAAGTATCAATGATTAATAGCAGCCATATTGTATTGTCCTGATATTCCTTGACCCCCATCCAAGGTCATTAATTGCAAGTAAATTCGTACATGTTTTCCATAAACTCCTGCAAATCACTTCTGCTTATTCTAATACACGAAGGCCATGCCATGGCTATGCAACCCTATTATATGATACATGCAAGTGAAAATCTTTCTACCTGATTAGTTTGGCCCGCCACCTCTTGGACGCTTTCCACCATTGCCCTGCTGTCCGCCATCTGGAACTGGTCTTTTGATCCCCGACTGTGCATTAGGACTAAAGCTGGGTGCATTCGCATTCATGCCACCTCTTTGGCCTCCAGGATTACCTCGTCCTCTACCTGCACCACCACCACGTGCTTGATAGGGAAGACCACGTCCAGCCCCTCGAATAGCACCCCCGCCACGCATTTGTGGTAGACGGGACTGGTTTCCAGCTTGTGGTGCCTGATAGATGTTAGAATAATACCATATACATTCTCGAATGGTAACTTACGGATGGTATGTTGTTGACTGGCAATCCAGACGCTCCGCTGGTAGGTTGTTGCATGCTAGGAGTCTGTGGTCGCGCTTGTGGGATGCTACTTTTCACAGTCTCGGCCTTAACCTCTCCATTTCCGTTGTCTGCCGATGTGCCGTTGAACTGTGGCACTGGGGCACTAGCGACTGCGATTTCGGCCGGCTGGGTTGCAGCAGGTGAGTCGGCAGCCACGGCGGCAGGCGGTGCAGAGGTTGATGCAGGTACAACAGCTGCAGCAGGTGCAGTAGGAGCGGCGGGAGCGGCAGGGGCGGCAGGAGCGGCAACTGGAGCTGGGGGTGGTTTTGCATTTTTCGCAACCTCCCACACCTCGCTAACGGGCTTGTCAGGAGTCTCTCGAGCAGCAGTTTCAACCACCACTATCTTAGCATTCGCCATCTTGAATCTATTCTCCGTCATGTTAAGTTTCAGGGATGTTTTCTTCTCTGCCATTATGACCGCTTGCGCTTGAGCATGTTCGGCCTTTTGCTGAGCTTCGGTCATCGCTGCCTCCGCCTTCTTCTCCACCTCTGCAACCTTCTCAGCTAAGGTCTTCGCCTGCTCTTCTTTAATTTTCTGAGCTTCGACATCAAGCTTCTTCTTCAGGTTATTAGCAAGAATGCTTTTGACTGTCGGATTGGTAGACAAAAGATGCCGAACTTGTTCATCGTTGAGGTTCGTGCCATCGACAACAGCAGCAGCTTTACTAGGTGTCGCTGGAGGGGCTGGTGCGGATGCCTCCTCCGATTTTGTGGCTGGTTGCGACGGTGTGGCGGCTGTTGACTCAGTAGGCTTATTCTCTGCAAGCCATATCTGTTTCTCTTGCTCCAGTTTCAACTTGAAGTCTGCCTCAAGCTGAGCTTTCATAGTTTCCTTGGATTCGCTAAGCTTCTTATTGAGGGCAGCTTTCATTTTCTCCGAGCGCGATTTTAATGTCGCATCCATCGTAGCTTCAATCTCCTTCGCCTTATCATCCCGCTCCTTAGCCATAGCCTCAGCGGCAATAATACGAGCCTCTAGAGCCTTCTTCTCGTCATCTGAAAGCGTGCTCTTTGGTCGCTCGTCAATCTGACCATCTTCAGTTCCGTCATCCATTGCTGTGTCGGATGCCTGGGCCTTCTGCTGTGATCTTGCTTCCGCAGCTTCAGCGATAGCACGATCCCGCTCAGCGTTGGCTGACTCAAGCTGCTGTTTGAGTTGGGTGATTTGTTCTTGCAGGGCTTGCTTTTCCTGCACCAATTGATCACGCTCTTTGCGAAGCTCAGCGAGTTGTGAGGTGAGAGCCTCGTTGTTGTCCGACCCAGTAGCTGGGGGCGCGGGAGCAACTTGTGGTGCGGGAACAGATTGAGTAGCGTTTTCCAATGCTTGATCACGCTGTGATTTGACTTCGTCAAGTGCTTGCTGTAGACTCGCCAGCCTAGCCTCTGCCGCATCCTTCTCATGCGTCACAGTTTGGATTTGCTCCTGCAAAGAAGTAAGCTGTTCTTGAAGAGCATCTCTTTGTGAGATAGCAGCATCTCTCTCTGCGGCTCTGTCCTTGTTCTCCTTGGTCATCTTGCGATCTCTATCCTTTGCTTGGTCGATCAATCTTTGTCGACTGGTCTGCCACTGTGTTTTCTCGCTCTGCATGGCGCTCTCCAATGCCTCAAGCTTTTCTTTCAATGGCTGCTGGCCTTCAAGAAGAGCATCTCTCTCGCCTCGTAGGCTCTCAATCGTCTCCTTCAATTGCTCCATTTCGGCAGGATCGATTCTGTTGTACTTTGAAAGAATGTCTTGGTTGCGTTTCTGCCAGCGGTCGCGGTCTTCCTGCAGCAAATGCATCTCGCCCTCCATGGTCTCTTTAGTATGCTCGAGTTCTCGAACCTTGGTTTCCAGTGGTTGAATTTGGGCTACGAGCTCTTCTACACGCTTAGTCTTGTCAGCAAGCTGAGATTGAGCTTGGCGCGCCTCATTACGCAAGGTGATGCTGCTTTCACGGAAGAGGTTGAGCTCATTCAGTTTCTCCATAAGATCTTTATGAGCAACTGAGCTTCGACCACCATCAGCGTGGGAACGTCTCTCCTGCTCAAGCTTTAACCTGCTCTCGTCGAGTTGTGATTGAGCATATTCAAGTTGCTGCTGCAAGCGTTTGGCTTCCTGGATCTTGAGTTCATATTGAACCTCAATGATTTCCTTCTCGCGTCTCAAGAAGGTATTGAGCTCCCTAAGTCCCTCTGCGTTACGGTCAGTTGCAACGTCAGCATTGGGCGAACCAGCTTCTGATGCATCTGCAGCCGAGGAACGGCTTTGCTGGAGAGCTGTGATTTGTGCTCCAACATTCTCCAGTTGCTGATGCAAAAGCTTGTTTTGTGCGTTCACGTCATCACGCCTGGTCCTTAACTCGCTCAGTTCTCGCTCAAATTGTTCGCGCTGCTCCTCCCAAGAGGCCTCATTTTGGCTAAGGGTGACCCTTGCAGATTCTGCTTCCGCCTTCAAGGCTGCTGATTCGGATTTGAGCTGGTTGTATTCGACACGTAGAGTTTGAACCAGTTTAGCAGCTTCGGCATGTTTGACAAGCTCATTCTCGTAATCTTGTTGAGCTTTAGTGGCTATTGCTGCCTGGGCACGAAGATCTTGTTGGTGGAATTGAGCGGCTGTCGCGTGCTTCTCTTCTTCATCCTTCAGGCGTGAGATTTCGGCTTCAAGGACTGCTCTTTGCTCTTCAGCCATCCTAGCAACCTCGCCTTGGTCATTGCGGAGTTTGGTCAACTCATTATTTGAGTTTGTGAGCTCGGTGGCAATATCTTCCGTCCTTTGTTCAAGCTCACGAATCTTGGCATCCTTCTCTGCAATTACCCTGTCCATCTCCTCACGGTATTCATCCTGTGTTGCATTTAGACTTTCCAGCTCCTCCTCCGATGATTGACTGATAGCCTTGTACTGCTCCACCTGACTCTTAGCACTTTCCAGCTCCGATTTTGCCAGCTCCAGATCTCTCTTCAACTCAGACACTTCAATGGCTAGCTCTTGTTCCCGAGTAAGAGAGTCGCCCTCTCCATTTGCATCATTCTCGACCGTGTTTTGCGTAGCGGTACCCGGTCTTGGCGTAGGTCTCGGTTGTAGAACCTCAACACGTTCCTCCGCGCTCTTTAGCTCAATGATGAGTTCATCCACCCGAGCCTGCAAGTGATCACGAGTAGTTTTTGCCGCAACTAGTTCTTCTCTAGCTTGGCTAAGGTTTGTTGCCAGCTCGTCAATCCGCTTTTGGTTTTGTTGAGAGTCATACTCTTTTCGCAGTTGTGCCTTTTTGTTTTCCTCAACTTCGTCATTCAGTCGTCGCTTTGTGGAATTCAGCTCCGTCTCCAATGTTTCGACTTGAGTCTGAAGTCGGCGTCGCGTCTCGGATTCGGAAAGATCACGCTCATTTTGCAGTGTTTGCTGGTTCGCAATGAGTGTATTCAATCTGCTCCGCTCGTTCGTTAGATTCTCATTGTCCTGGCTTAATCGATCTTGTATATCCTTCCAGAGCTTCTTTTCGGCTTTAAGGTTGGCATTTTCGTTCCGCATACTCTCAACCAAGCTCTTGGCCTCGATCAGATCCTCGGCCACCTGCTGAGTTCGCAAATCTTGTTTGGCGGCTGCCTCAGAGAGAATCTGAGAACGTTTCTGGAGTTCGTTGTTCTCGTTCTGTAGTAAGGTGTAGTTGGAGTGAAGCATTTCATAGCGTTCGTTGGCGAGTGTTAATTGACTGATTATCTTCGAGATCTCCGCTTGTAGCGCAGCTTTCTCTGATGACAACCGCTCTGCTTGTTCTTTTAGTGTTCGCCTGTCAACGGTTTGCTCTTCGCGATACTGGTCGAAATGAGCCTGTAATTCGCGGAGAAGAGCTGCATAATTGGCGTTGTCCTTCTGGCCAGCATTTTCAGTACTAGACATTATACCGTTACCATTTCCATCCACGGACTGACCGAACATGGATGCAAGATCGGAATTGGGTGGTAGCTGTCCTCGGTGCTGAAGCATGCGACGGAACATGTCTCTCTCTTTAATATAGCTCTCTGACCGGGTAATCATTGACTTCAGCTCATCCTTGTAGTTCTCAATTTGAGTTTGGAGATGTTGGACTTCTTCGTGGTCTTTAGCAGCTTGGTGCTTTGCTGCCAATGCCTCCTCACTCTCCATCTGTGCACCCAATTGCCTCGTAATCTTAAGCAACTCTTGGTTCTTCTCTTGTAGTTCGCTGATGCTCCGGAAAACAGTAAGTCTCTGGCTTATCAAACGGTCCGTATCTGTCATTCCTTCCAAAGATTCTTCACTAATTTCCCCCCTAGCTAGACGCTCAAGCTGTGCTCGTTCCGCAGCACTCAATGCAGACAGACCTCTTTCTCTCGCATCGAGATCGCAAAGAAGCATTTTGATCTGAGCGCTCAAGTCTCTAAGTTGTTGTCGCAAAATGTTCGCCTCTGCCTGTGCTGTCGATGCTTCACTTTCTGCCTTCCTAACATCTTTCTTTGCTCTATCGCGTTCCTTGCTAGTCTGGTCGACGAACTTCGACATCTCTACCACTTCTTGTTGCAAACGCTCATGCTCAGCCTGCATCTCTTCTATTTCAGGTTGTTTGGCTTCAAGACCCTGCATCAGCTCTTCCATCTCGGCCGCGAGTCTTTCGCTTCGTCTTCTTTCCGTAGCCAATTGACCTTTGACTTTGTACAGTTCGTCAATGGCCTGAGTAGCCGTAATAGCAGATTTGCTTCGCAGGGACCCAGGTGTGCCAAATTGAGCCGGAGATCCAGCTCTGCCCATCACAGAACCATTAAGTCCTTGTCGTGGAGTGGATGGGATGGATCCAGGGCGTGGTTGTGCTGATCCAAGTGCTTCAAGTCGATCGATCTCGGCCTCGAGTTCCGCAATTCGATGCTCTGCCTGTTCCCGGTCTTGTCGTTCCGCCTCAGCCTCCTGCTGACATCTGCCAATTTGGTCCGCGGCATCGTCTTTAGCCTTCTCTAGTTCTGCTTCGACTTCCTTTAGTCTATGCTTATGTGTTTCAGTTTGTTGAGCTTGCAACTCTGCAAGACGACGAGCACTTTCAAGTTCCTGACGGAAACCTTCCTCTGTCTTTGCGGCGGCTTCTTGGAGTTGTTGGATTTTCTGGAATGAGTCTTCTGCCTTCTTCTGCACCTCATCGAGTCTGGTTCGAAGAGCCTGTTCAGTGCGTTTCAGAGCTTCCAAGTTTGAGTTGGATTCCTCATTCAATCGCTGAAGCTCGGCGATTCTGGCACCCTTCTCTTTTCTGAACTTCAAAGCCTCGGCACTCTTTGTTTTCAGCTCATTTTCGAACCACTCGTTATTCCTCTTGGCAAGTTCGAGTTCCTGTTTCAACGATTGTTCTCGGAACTTTGCGCTAGAAGCGGCTGAATTGGCACTCTGGGCGGACTGCTGCAGAGAGGTGATTTGTTGACTGAGTTCTAAAGCCTTTTGATGTTGTTTCTGTAAGTCTTGCGAGAGAGCATCGTTAGCTGTAGACTTTGCCTCGATAACCGCTAAGGTATCACGATTCGACGATTCGAGGGTCGCAATTCGAGCTTTCAAGCTTTCCAAGTTAGAGTTGGATGTAGAAGAAGTCGACTTCAGATTTTGAAGCTCGCTTTCGAGTGATGATCGTAGATTCTCTTCAGTCTGATGTTAATGGATTGAATTCAAAGTCAAAAACAACAAAGGATCTTTACCTTCTCCATTCAGCTTTGTACGAAGCTCTTCAACAGTCTTCTGCGCTTTTTCCACACTTGATCGAAGACCTTCTACCCGTGTCTCAGAACTTCTCACGGCATTTTCCAGTTCAATATCAACTCGTAGCTTGTCAGCGATCAACTCGTCATGCTCGCGTGCCTTTGCTGTAACGGCCTCAAGAACCCCTCGAACCAGCTCCGCTGTGGGTGCATCGACGACCGCGGTCAGGGTCTGCTGAGGTATGCTCAGATATGCCGACAGATAGTCGACATCCACCACAACAGTCGCCATGGTTGATACGTTCCTCCAGGCGCGTCGTAACTATATCTCGTGGTTGACCATCGATGGAGGCTATGACCGCGCTTGGTTCGTAAAACTAAAAGTTATGAAGCAACAAAGAAAGCTTCGATCTGGATCAACAACTATCAATTCAGTTTCGTCCTAAGTTGTAGTATTAATCGCATAAGCATAAGAAAGACTGAAAGGTGATCGATCTTGATATGTCGTTGACGAAAACACCTGCGACGTTTGAGTTCGCGGTATTCGTGATTTGGGAATAGATTCTTTGAAGCTGCTTTCAGAAGGTATTATTGCTGACTAATACCTTGAAACGTTAAATTTGGTTGATCGCAGAGGAAGCTCGGGCCACCGCAAACGCGCTTCAAGTTAAGCATTATTCCGGCCTCACTTCAACCAATTCCTTTGTCTGAATAACCCGGGTTGCCTATTCCTGCCTCGACATAAACCACAATCTTTAAATCAATTTCATACAATACTACGCGACGAAAACTCTTCAAAGCTGCTCTGCGACCTTCTATAGCAGCAAACACCTGAGATCTACTTGCGCTGCTGCGTCATTGTCGACAACCAGTTACATTACATCGCATCAAGCATATATCGGTCCCACCCTCCTTATCATCCCCAACTACGAAATCGACATACCCACGACGACGAGTCTTCGAATTTTGGTACAATAATCTAATCGCCCATAAACATGCCTTCATATCTCGAGAAGCAGCAGGAGGCTTTTCGGAACAGCGTCATATCTACATCGGCCAAAGTTTCAAACAAACGAACACTTGCAGCGCCTGCATCCGCCCCATCTCCAGCTCCCTCGAATACCTCAAACACTTCAAAGACCGATAATAAAGATGCTGCGAAGAGGAAGAGAGAACCCACGAACGTCGTATATTCTCAACCTGCTGTTACCGGTTATGGAAACTATGCCTTCACCCAGGTTACCTATGTCATCGAATTTCTAAAGAAGAAAGATGAGCCAAAAACGTTCCGAGAGATCCTAGAATATTTAAGTCAGGTTCATGTCGATGAGGCCCAGAAGCAGCTCATTGCTAAGATTCTCCGCAAGCACGAATCAGTTCAGTGGATTCCTGATCCTCAGCTGAAGACTCAGTCCTGGGATTCGGGCACATTCAAGCATCGCCCATTGATCAATGTTCGTACCAAGGCTGAACTGATATCATTTCTACAAAGCAAACCGGATGCTAGAGGCGTAGCTGTGAAGGAGTTGAAGGACGGATGGCCGGACTGTGAAGAGGCGATCAATGAGTTGGAGGAGCAGCATAAAATTCTTGTTACGAGGACAAAGAAGGACAATCACGCAAGAATGGTCTGGATCAATGATCCTACCTTGATTCATCCTATCGAGCCGGAATTTCAGGTTATGTGGCATAAAATCAGTCCTGAGCTACCAAGCGTGGATGATCTTGTCCGCAAACTGCTGGATGCAGGCCAAAAGCCAGCGAGCGAAGATCCGAGCAAGCGTATCAAGGCAGCACCAAAGCCAAAGGAGAAGAAAAGAAAAGCACCAAGAAAGGGTGGTCGTACCACGAACACACACATGCAGCACCTACTCAACGATTATTCACACATGAAGCGCTGAACTGGGTGGTTTGCTTGCGGATCTCTGCCGTTGTATTAATATAAAGCGGCGTTTTGGGCGAGGTACATATGAAATTTCGTATTCAGCGTAGGCGCTAAGGTTTGGTTTGGAAGATTGACACCCAAAATGGCTGTACTGAACGGGAGCGAAATCAGGAAAGGCGCTGTGGATAGAAGAAGATTGATATGGTCTGATAGTCCAACTCTCATGCAAATTCGGGCGCTAGTTGCGTGGTGTGTAGCAATCTCCTGAGTTTCTCACAAATAATACGTTTGAAGCGTGACGAAATCGCGTCTCAGAAACCTAGTAAAGACGCCATTTCAAGCGAGCCATGGATGAAGAAGCAGGTTGGTCCATCTCCGCAATTGACCAAAATTGCCTCGGGATTGATTTCTAATCTGAAATCAAGCATTTCTAATCTGCATCGGTGATAAGTAATCATACAAGTATATTTTCCTACCTCTGCTTGTTGATTCTCAGAATCTCTCCACTTAATTTTCTCTTGATCAGTCCCAAATTTTGCTGATATAAGTTGTCGTCCGGCATCTCTCTGTTTTGGTGCTTGTTTATGTTTCGTCCGACGCTTCGCAAAATGACACAATTTGATATAGCTATTGTGAGCGACACTGTATGCCCTTGGTGCTATGTAGGGAAGCAAAAGCTCGAGCAGGGAATCCGTGCATACAAAGAGCGCCATCCTGACTCGAATGACACTTTTAACATTTCATGGCATCCGTTCTACCTAGATCCCGAGGCGCCCAAAGTAGGTGAGTAGTCAACTGCCCATCCAATTGGTAACTTTGAAGTTTAATTAAAAATCTGAATAGGAGTGGACAAACTGGCCTGGTATCACGCCAAAATGGGAGAAGAACGAGCAACCGCATCTATCGCACGCCTCACAGAAGTTGGAAAGAGCGTAGGCATTAACTTCAGCTATGGAGGAAAAATAGGTGCTACGAGAGACAGCCACAGAATCGTTCAATTAGGGAAGACCAAATCGCTAGCCACGCAAAATAAAGTCATAGACTCGCTTTTCAAATCGTATTTCGAGGAAGAGGGGGATCCCACCAGTCATGAAGTGCTACGGAATGTAGCAGTGCGGGCGGGACTGGATGAGAAAGAGGTTGACGAGTGGCTGAATAGCGACAAGGGAGGCGCGGAGGTGGATAAGGAGGTCGAGGAGGCGAAGAGGAATTTCATCAGCGGAGTGCCGAATTTCACAGTCCAGGGAAAATATGAAGTTGGAGGAGCACAGGATCCGGGTGTGTTTTTGAGGTTGTTTGAAAAGATTAAGGAAACGGAGGGGGCATCGCGTGTTTAAGGGACACTGGGACTGGCTGGGGGACGCATGGACAAAAAGCTTGCATGGTTGCTATTGGTGTAAAGGCGCATGCATGTATGGAGCTCGTCGTTCGGGTTCAACACTCGGCTTCTTCGGGATTGTAACACCCCTCATATCCTTTCTTATTCTCGACGTAGCATGCTCGCATGACAACGAGTTAGTTGAATTCTTGCTCAGATTTGGTCTTGTGTCTTTGCTTAGTCTTCTGATTAGGGTCTCCGCAAGAAGTTCCGCGGTTGATGGGTTGTACAAGAGAGGATGTCAGAGTCCAGGTTGTTGAATTCCAAGCACCAGCTCTGCGAATTTTCTTCGAAGAACCTCTTTTGCATTTATGAGCTTATGAGCTTGGAAGATGCTGTATAGGACAGTCTTCCATAAGAATTCTAGGTCACATCCGAGAACTCTAATAGATTGTTGTCCGTAGATCGAGTGGGGGCATACGAGGAAATTACATCAAGGGTTGCATTGGCATCGTTCTTCCATTCCGGTGGAATTGACCTAGGCCTTCCCACATTCTATGTATCTATACATCGTAGAATTGTCTGTTTGTTTTGACTTGGGAACCACACATATCAATCAATCACAATCACATCATCAAACACTTCATCTGGATACTTGACAAGGTTGATATTTCCCATATAAATCCTATACCAAAAAACCTAGCCGGATATCAACTACTTATGAAATGACTTGACCTTCTCCATCTCATCCCAACTTCCCATGAAGATCCCAGACCTATCATGAATACTCTCTGGTACTACCTCCATCATTCTCTCCATCTTACTGTTAAGTGCTTGACCACCGGCTACAAAACAATTAGTCTTTCGGACATGCCAAACAAGGAGTGTGGAAAACTTACCATTCTCGAAAACCATAGCCATAGGCGCGCACTCATACAAAATTCTCAATTTACCCTTGGGGCTCTTCTTGTCCGCAGGGTATGCGAAAATTCCTCCATACAACAGCGTTCGGTATGCATCTGCCACCATGCTTCCGATATATCTGGCGCTGTAAGGCTTGCCTCCCTCTGATTCTGGGTATTTCAATGAGTTGAAATAGTTTTTGGTGGTGTCCTCCCAGTACAGCGAGTTACCCTCGTTGACCGAGTAGATGGCACGCTTCTTAGGCAATACCATGTTTGGATGTGTGAGAATGAATTCACCAAGCGCAGTATCCATTGTGAAACCATTGACATTTCCACCCTTCATTGTGATAACCAGTTGTGCCGAAGCACCGTACATGGTGAATCCAGCAGCAATGAGCTCGGTTCCGGGTTTCAGCAGATCTTCTTTTGTGCCGGTTGAGCCTTCTGCCAGCTTGTGGATTCCGAAAATAGTACCAACAGATACTCCGGCATCGAGATTGGAGGAACCGTCAATAGGATCGCATGCAACGGCATATCGAGCTCCCTTGTTTTCGGGGAAGAAAATGGCTTCTTCCTCTTCTTCCGAGACAAGAACGGCGCATTTGCCGGAGGACTTCATGGCAGCAATGAAGAGGTCATTGCCAATCACGTCTAGTTTCTTTTGGTCATCTCCGGTGGTATTGCTCGAACCTGCGAGACCGGTAAGGTTGATGAGGGTAGCTCGTCGGATGTAGTATGCTATCGATTTGAAGGAGAATTGAAGGGCGTGGCAAAGGAGTCTGGGCCCGGGTCAGTACGGCCTGAAAGGCTAGAAACAAACAGTTGCAAAGCAAGAATGACATACGTGAAATCTCCGGTTGCTTCCTTGTGCTTTGATTGCTCCTCAGTAAGGAATCGAGTGAGTGTGACAATGTCAGTATTGATGTGCTCAGTTGAGCCTTGGTCTCCGCCTGCAGTCATAGTGAAGGTATCAATGAGTAAATGTCGAAGTTAGGAATGAAGCGGGGGAAATAAGGGAACTATAAAGAAGGTATCGTGTGGTTGCTATGGTATGTTGGACCTCGGGTCTACGCGGGATTGATTCCGGAAGCTATTATCTTGTCCCTTCGCGGGGTTTTGTAACGAAGCAACGGAAGGTCTGGTAACTTCAATTACAAACAGGGTGAATAATTACAATGAAATGTAACAGAAGTGACAGAAAGAAGGGAGAGTAAGAGGGAAATAAGTACTTGACCTTTTCTGATATCATAGCTACCTTCATCGGATCTGCGTATAAGCACAGCTCTTTTCCCAACTACATGACTCCTTGCGGAGACGTCTTTCATCACAAGCTCCACCACATGTTTGAGCCCCGCAATATTCAGTGGTGCCCCGCGGTGCTGACACGTTCCTGCGGAGGAAGTGCACCCTCACACTCGAAGGCAGAACGATGATTTTCCGGTTGCACATTAAGATAACAATTCCAATTGCGATGCAATTTTGACGCGGGTTTTCTCGATGCGTAAATTTCCGGCTTCGGACGGATATGTTGTATTTCATTCCACCACCAGAATATTTTTCCTTCATCTGAGGGCTGGCCAATCGTCACATGCTCATTTTTAAGCTGAACGCAGCTCCGCAATTCCATGAAATACTCCACCGAAAGGGGCAGAGCGGGCGGCGAGAGTTTACCGGCGGTAAGAAGGTGATCGGCCTGAGGTTGGAACTGCCGAAAACTACGGTAACGTGAGAAGAAAAGCTCGACAACCCTTAGGCAGGAACATTGATTACCTAAGAGGTCGTGCTCTGGCGCGCAAAGGCTGCACTAGCGCGAAAGTTTAGCGCCCCACCCACAAGAGGAAAATTTCTTGAGCTACAAAACTTCAATTTTCTCAACTTCTCAATTTCAATCCAACATCGTCTGTCACAATGTGACAACTCCGCAACATAACTCGGCTCCAATGAGTTGAGTGTGCAAATTGCGACTTCAATGGTAAGTGAAGCATTTCAATTCCTCTTCATACTCATCTATGTGATGACAAAACAACAACCGCAAACTAGAGTCTTTGACCTTTCGGGGCATGAAACTTTTGTATCACGTCAGTCTGATATAGATATCAATCATATTGTGTAGAGCGCATCTCTTTACCCTCGAGACTTGCTAACAATAAGGATAGATACTGGTACTGCGAAACTGCAATGCCTTTAACCTCCATCAACTTCTCTTCCTACGAACTGTAAGCTCCCCTCCATCTCTTTCATGTACATTTTTTTGCGATGATGATCAGTTTGTGCTTTGCACGCTGGAAATTACCGACTGAGATCTACGATCTTTGAAGTCAAAAAAGGCTGTAACTGAGTAAAATTTGAAGATTTTTCAAAATGATGGAAACCATTTCAATTAGATTGATGCTGACCACTTCTCAAGTCCAGTAGAACCTGCAACCATAAAGGTACGACACCATCTCCCCCACAACACCCAGCACCGCACAACTGCAAAATGATGAATTGGCACTGGGCTCCGACAGTCCCAAAATGGGGCTGGTTTTGATGGATAAGCCATTTTGCGGCAGGCCTAGAAAACCTCGCCCACTGATTACATTCAATCGATGAATATCGCTGTGTTACGTGTCGGGAAATGGTTCTGACTGAAATCACAGCTGGTCATCGTTAGATGAGCCATGTTTGCAAGTCGTTTCTGCATTGCTAGTCACATGCTGCCATTCTGAGTGCTGCTCCGAAAGGTAAGAAAATTTTCACCTCTATTTTTCAACCTTTTATGATGAGCCAATTTAGATGACGAGTCTGATCCGGGTAACCGTTGCTGACACCATCAAAAATAACCATTCATGCCTTCTGATTTCCTTACAAAAGAAAAATTTTCTGTTTGCTCTAGCAAGGCATATGCTAATGTTTCTTCCAGCACTTTAAGCACTTCTTCGACCGTGTGATGGCCATTATATTTTGGTATGAATACCTTTTATTCCGACCACCCAGCACTTCAGCCCACCTTAAGCATTCTGATGACATCGACCGACAAATGACAAGCATATGTCCAAGCCTTACGGTGGTGACGAGACTGTCTTAACTGAATATGCTCTCACTACTACCTTACGTTGATATGCATCCTCGTTCGTTGCTAATTGTCCACCTTAAGGTTTTGTTTGCCGTTTCGTCTCTCAATGAGAGTGTTGAAATAGCCCATCGATACCATGAGCATTTGTACATTGATCCAACCTTAAGGTATGTTTGAACGTCACTGTCTTTTATTCTCCCCCCTTAACATGATGATCAATATTTATCACGACGGTCAACATAGCCACACGTTGGTATTGATGAGATTGCCTTTGACAAGGCTGTAGATCTGACATTTTTTCTTTTCTCTCATTGTCTTTTACAGTTCTGCTATCTATCTATGGAACTTGCACTGACAACACAAAGATCGTAGCTTGAATGCATAGTCTCTCCACCCCGTGGCGATACTATTGTTCCATGCCATTGCATACGTGCAAATATGGTGTCGAATTTTCATTGCTGTCCGATGACTTGTCATCGGCGTGAAGAAGATTCTTAGTTTGTTGTTGTGACGGTCAACGTATACTGCCGTTGTTCCATGAGCGCACAGCACCGGGGTGGTGTAAATTAGTCCTGTCATTTGGCATGTTGCGTTGACTCTACTCGTGCATACTGAAGCTTGTTGCTCATCACTAAAGATAGTAATATCTCGAGGTTCAGCCCACGCGCCTAGCATGTATGCATATACAATGTAGCTACATTCACGCAACGCTAGGTTTTCATCGTGGTTCTGGATCAATAATTCTCTCATTTGTCTGCAGCACATCTGTCTCTCCCTTCCTCCCAACCATCTTTTGTCTGTATAAATGCGCCGGCAATGCAATGCAAACCATTCGCATTCACATTCATGTACGGCCCATACCATTCATTATCTGCCCGCGTCCATCCATTATCCATCATCTCTTCCTCCATGCCCATGTCCATATCCATGCCCGTCAAACCAAAACCGCCTCACTAATCCCTTTCCCATCCATACATCTCCAAGACTATGATAAAACAAGAAAACGCCGAGGTGAAATAACTTTTTTTCTTTTCTCCTTCACATAAATAGATGCACCGCTGCGCTCCGTTCTTTCCCGCTTTCTGTCAAATTATGTCGATGATATGTATGTATGTATGATGTGACCGAACTCGAAACGGAGTAAGAAGAAAGATGAAGAAGAGTTTCAAAACAAGAAGAAAAACATGATGGGTATAATGCATACATGCGAAATGCAAAATGGTAAAAAAATGCCAACCCTACCCGCCCAGACCAAACAGAAAAAAACCAAAATTTTCTCAACAATAAAGAGGAAGAAAAGAAGGAAGGTAAGATATCGAAGCAGGCCTACTCTACTCTACGGTACTTTGCCAGAGCTTGGGTATATTATACTGTACATACAATCGGTGGTCTTATGTGCGCCGATATAACGCCACTTTATCGAATGCACCGTCTCGCGAGAGATGGGCTGGAGGTTTGTGGGTTGGGTATTATGTGAGGTAGATAGCGTCTGTCTCTCTGACTGTTCTGGTGGACATGCAATGTATCTGATCTGTGTATGGCGTGTGTCTGGTTCTGCGGTTTGTATAATGTGATGGGACGTGACGCGAAGCAATCCGTCTATTCCAACTGGAGTTCAAGCGAAGAAGTAAGAGAAAGCCAAAGAGCCACAGATGGAGGACATCAAAAACGCGGCGCTGAATTGCGAGGAAGGGATCCCGGACGACTTTTTGGTGGGACTGGGCGTAGCAGTCGCGGTGAACAGTCCGGTGAGCACTTGTGTCGTCGTCGTAACTGATACACCTGCGCTGCCGGATCCGGATGGTGTGGGTGTGCTTGTAGGCGCGCTGTAATCAGAAGATGCGCTGTACAGTACGCCGTCAATCACGACGCCTTTGCCTTCAATGATCATGTTCTTTTCGTCCTCAGTGCATGTGTCGAAAATACTGCGCATGTAACAGGTAGAAGAGGGAGATGAAGGTAAACTCGCTGTGTGAGTGGCGTTAAGAGGGCCAGAGGTGTTATATGTGGATAGATTAATGGTCGCTCCTGTTGACAGAGAAGTTCCCATTATAATTCGAGCGAAGACTTGGAAAGCAGTTTCCGGTTGATAGGCTGGGACGCTATGTCCAGCGTCGTAGATGCGGCTGAATGAGAAGTTGCCGAACTGTCGTACGACGCCTCCAATGTATGAATTATTAGTGATTATGGGCGCATATCCAGCGGCGGGGAACTTGGATGCATAGTCGGAAGAGGCTTGTGCTGCCACGGCGAGCGAGATAGCTTCACCACCTAACCAATTGCAGATGTAGTCGCGATCACCATACACTAGTCCCACGCGAATACCAGCCTTCAAAAGGGCAGCTATTTCCGGCACGTAAGAGTGACGCTCGTAGTCTCCAGTAGACGTGAAAGCAGAAACGACTTGCAAATTAGTCTCAGTATAGTTGACTGGTGACCCAATGGCTGCTAAGAATTCGGCCGTGTTCAAGTATTCCAGATACGTGCTTGGCGGAAAGGAGTCCGGCAAGAGGTGAGAGATGTCGTATACGCTACGACCAGCATCATAATACGGCTCCATCACGTTTGTTACGCAGCTGTTATACGCATTGGAGCAGGCACTATTAACGCTCGAGACATTGCCCAGGTTTGTGGGATCATGGCTAGTCACTGCACTGCGACATTGGGTAATGAGGTCCTGACACCCGCCTGAAGCATAGAAGCTTGCAGTCGCGAGCTTGGCTCTTGTGGGATTGATGGCGGTTAAACCGAATGTGTTGTTGACTGCCATATCAGGATAGTACGGCGCTTGTACCAGGTCGTCCACACAGCCATTGATGATTCCAAGGGACTTGAGTTTTATGTCAATGGTTCCCTTGGCCGAAAGAGTGCCGTTCGCGCGCTTCGCGTTCTGCTCCTCCCATATCGTCGCAAATGCAGGTCCGTACTTTCCACCGTAGCTTTCAGCGAAGAGGTGAACACCCATGGTAGAACTATTGGTCGGCGCATACTGTGGAAAGGTACCGAGGAAACCTTGTAGCATGTGCCAAATGGCCATCCCGGCTATTTGGGTTGTGTTTGCTGTGTTGTTCACATTCAGGGAACTGAACGTGCCATTCAAGAACGTATCAGCAGGCTGAGAATTGGGCAGCGTCTGCTGCGGGGTGTAAAGATTCGAGGTGAGAAGATCCAATGAGCAGTTGGTAGGTGTATCATAGGAGAAGCCTACTTGATTGGGCTGAAGAAATCGTTAGCTTTGAGGATAATTGAGAGCGCATGTCTGAATGTGAAGAAATCCAAGGCATTAGGGGGCGTTAACCCTCTATACTCCAGATAGTTGGCAAATGCGCATTCGAGTAATTCTTGTCCCGGACGCGACTCTCCCCAAAAATAGGCAACCAGACCGCCGTGCAGTGTCAAATTGTTCACATACCTGATCAATATAAAGGATATTCGACCCTCTATCCCATCCCCAATCTCTGGCCACTGTCCCAAACTTCCCCTGAGCTTCCTGAACAACTTCGCATGGCCCATTTTCTGTGAACAGCCCGATCATTGAACTCGAGCCAGGTCCGCCATTCAGCCATATTGTTAATTGATCCGTGGGATCTCTCGCAGAGATGAACCAAAAGAATGTATTCGTCGCATAACTCCCCGGAATATTAACCCAACCCGTATACTGTTGTTGCGAATCGAAAACCGTCTTGCAAGTGCCTGTTGGCGGAGTTTTGTAAGAAATAGTAATGTTCCCATCGACAGGAGATGTGATTCTCGTCAGGTTCGATACAGGCGGATATTGAGCGAATGCGAGGGGTAGCAGGACGGAAAGAAAGAGAGTGAAATGCATGATGGCCCGCGCATGTTTCGACCGTGATGTGAAGAAAGGGAATGGAAGGTCGATAGATGGGAGGGAGGTTCTCGTTCAAAGATGGCGATCCTGCGAGAATCCTGCGAAGAAAAGCATTGGTCCAAGACACCAAGCGACGTCTTCATGCAAGGTTATGTGCAACCTCGTATTATTTTTATGATTTCCAACAGTTAGATTCTTTGTTGCGAGGCGTAGCCGGTAAAGATACCGTCACTTGAAGAAAAAAACTCGTAAGCCAGAGCCAATACGAGAGTACTTGCACATCGACGATCAATCCTGTCGTTTTTAAGTTTCCTATGCGTGGGCTAAGTTGGGGGAGATATCGCGATTGGCAATTGCGAGTACAACTTCATAGGGTTACCATGGACGAAAAGCAACGGGAAATGGTTACATCTAGACTTCTCAGTGCCGGAACCAGTCTCCCTTTGCTTTCTGTTACGCTTCTAATTCGTTCTTTGCCGTCCATCCAGCAGCCCTTCACAGGCTAGAGTTACCTAAATGCTCGAGCTTTCCCCGCTTGCAACGGCTTTCCACAGTGTACCTGAACTTGTGGATTTGGGCTACCCGGGGGGTTATCGACGCCTGCTCGCCTGTTCTCCAGGAGTCCACGAGTCCAGGGTATTGTACGAATCCGTTTGGCTGTCGAATCGGTACTTGGAACTTGGAAGTCGTTCGTTGACCCATAACAATAAATAGTCGATGATGACGCCTCGACTCTTTTGCTATCGGGCTATGTCCCAAGTTCCCAACCCCAGCTGCCAGCTGGTCAAACCAATAAGGCCATCTTCAAAATGTCAGTTTCTGTTCCGCCGCTATCCGCAAACTAATGTACCTATTGATGTTTCGAAGTCCACTATTATGCACACTATCACACACTATCGCGAATGACATATCAGCATTTTTAATAGAAGTGATTGCATGCATGTGATTGATATGGAGCAGGGTGCAGCATGATCTGGAAAGGTCGCCGGTGAGGTGAGCCATACCTTTCTACTTTTCGACTTATATCAAGCTAATCCGTCTTATCTCAAACAGCAATGTATAATTTGCACTTGCTGGGCGGATTATGCTCATTGTTGCGAGGAACGCGATGCAGCGTTTGAGGAGCTTGAGCAGCCTAATGGCACAGGCCACTATCTGAAGAGTGTAGCAAACTTGTCTTACAACTTCACGCATCGATCATAAAACCTCAATTATGAGAGGCAATCAATGCCGAAATCAGATGCGCCTTTACAGACCTAACAGTCTGCTGCAACTATAGCCAAGCACTCTCTCTGGTCCCATGAATTAACGGAGTTAAGTTGGGACACGCCCTTCATTTGCGCGAAACAATTTTGCGGTACTGTCTAAAGTTATGGAGGATTCAGACCCATGGATAGATATCTGGTGCATTGAGGCCTGAGATACAACAAGTGAAAGAAACAGAGTGTACGTGTCTCCAACACTAATTCACTCTCTCCAAACAACATTAAACTCCCCATTGCTGACACCAAAGGTCTATTAAGGTTCCATCAACAGCCTGCATCTCTGCCATCGCTCGACTCATCTTCACGCTATTAGTGGTGTAGAATTTGGGTTGAAGGGCGGCACCGCTCGCAGCCGTACTGGTCAAATGCTGAAAGAATGGGAGTATCTTAGTAGATGAGATTGCTTCCGCATCAGACATGCTCTTGGGGTCCGTACGGGCCAGGCGGTCGACCCATTCGGCAAGTGTTACTATTCTGGTCGAGTCGCCCAGTCGCTTGCGCAGCACCTCTACGAATATTCCCCAATCCGCCAAATGTGGATTGACGACGTTGAAGATCTTCAATTGCTCATCTGGCTGCTCTTTATTGTTATCTTGTGCCAGAGCTAGCTCACAAATGGCTTGTGCAACTTTGTTCACCGGTATCCAGTGGATGGCGGGGATGTCGCTTGGAATAAGCTTCAAGGTCTTGGAAATAGATGCTAACGATGGAATCCACTCATCTGTCGTCCACGCTGCACCCGTCGACGTTGTTGAGCCCGCAACTTGGCCAACTTGGAGAATGGTGACTGGAATACCACATTCTTTACTTGCCTGTGTCAGAATACGTTCTGAGACGTGCTTCGATTGGCCGTAGCCCAACGGAGACGCAACGCTGTATGCCTCGTTGTCTTCAAATGGTGCTTCTGTGACCGCGTTTGATAGATGGATGCCCATGCTTGTACAGAAGAAATGGACGAGATGAACACAATTCGGGGTCTTTGTGTAGCCTGTGCTGCAAAGTCTACCATGCTGCGTTTGCTACGGAGATTTTTATTCTTGTAACATTCCAACGTCCAGCTGAAATCAACTTCTCAAGCGTTATGCAGGTTGGTAATTTGATAAGTTGCTAGATAGCTTGGTTCTCAGGTTGGTTTTCAGCTTGGTTCTCAGGTTGGTTTTCAGCTTGGTTCTCAGGTTGGTTCTCAGGTTGGTTCTCAGGTTGGTTCTCAGGTTGGTTCTCAGGTTGGTTCTCAGGTTGGTTCTCAGGTTGGTATGCAGTTGGTCCCCGCGAGCCCAAAATGGCAAATGGTAACCTAACCGATGTTTAGTCTCTCGCCGTTATCTTTGGGCTATTAGTACCTAGAGATTTTACTTTATGTTCTCATCACTCATTAACATCTCTTAAAAATAATGGCATCCTCAAACCACAGTACCACTACCACTGCCGACTACATCGTAGTTGGAGGAGGCACATCCGGTCTCGTCGTCGCGAACCGTTTGACTGAAGACCCAAATGTCCATGTCATTGTTCTCGAGGCTGGAGGAAACCACAGCGAAGACCCACGAGTCAACGTTCCAGCATTCTGGACTAGTCTCACAGGCTCGGAGGTTGATTGGAAGTATCATACTGTCCCCCAGGTAAGAATCTGGAACCCCGCGCTGAATTTCAAAACTAATTCGCTTTCTTAAAGCGAGGTTTGAAAGGCCGTACGGTCAAGGAGCCCCAAGGAAAGCTTCTTGGTGGTTCTTCTGCGATCAACGGACAGGCCTTCATCGCACCATCGCAAGCCGAAATCAATGCATGGGAAAAGTTCGGAAATAAAGGCTGGAATTGGGCTGAGGTCGCACCATATCTGAAGAAGGCTTATACACTTTTGCCGCCTGAGGATCAAGAAACCCTCGATCATCTCGGAATCGACTGGATTAACGAGGAATATCGTGGAACATCCGGACCTATAAGGGTTTCCTTCCCCGGTATTCTCCAAAACCCTCTATGTAAAGCTTGGATTGATGCCTTCCGAGGGCTAGGCAAGGTCACGACGGGTGGTATGTAGACTTTCTTGTTCTTCTCTAGTTTCTGATCTGATATATGTTTTTTTAGATCCTTTCTCCGGCAATTCCATAGGTGGTTACAGTAATACCGCGACCGTTGATCCGGTCTCCAAGACACGCAGTTACGCCGGGTCTGCATATGCTGTTCCTGCGCTCGAAAGACCAAACTTCCATCTGGTCACCGAAGCTACGGCCTCCAAAATTATTCTCGAAAAGACTACTAATGGCGTGAAGGCAACGGGAGTGTCAGCTTCCGTGCAAGGAGAGATGAAGACATTCTCTGCTAAGAAGGAAGTAATTCTTGCCACAGGAGTCTTCAACACTCCCAAATTGCTTGAGCTTTCCGGTATTGGTGGCGAAGAATTGCTCAAGAAGAATAATATCCCAGTCGTTATCAACAACTCCGCTGTTGGTGAGAACCTACAGGACCACCTGATGACGGGTGTCAGTTTTGAGGTTGTGGATGGAGTGATGACAGGCGATCCTCTGATGCGTCAAGAGCCAGAAGCCTTACAGATGGCCCAGAAGCTCTATACAGAGCACAAGGCCGGTCCATTCACCATTGGCGGTATGCAATCACATGCTTTTATGCCCGTTTTGGATTTTTCCGACACCGAGGGCCGTAAGCTGCAAGCTGAGCTCCTCGAGAAATACCCTCCAAAGCCAGAAGATGCCGAATACTACGATATCGTACGTTCTATCATAGAGACTCCGGAGGAGTGTTCCGCCGCTTGGTTCATGTTCCTTGCTCAAGCAAACCTTCACGAGGCCGGTACCAGTTTTGTTGGAACAAATTTTCTACCAGAGAATTTTGCTAGTCTTGGTTGCTGTCAGTCGCATCCGTTTTCGCGTGGTTCTACGCATATATCCTCAGCTGATATCGATGCTGTCCCTGTTATCGATCCAGGATATTTTTCAAACCCTGTTGACCTTGAGATCATGGCAAGACATGTACAGACACTTGAAATGCTTCGACAGAGCAAAGAACTTTCGCCCTTCTTTAAAGCTGACGGTAAACGTAACCACCCTGATGCTTTCAATATTAAGGATCTTGAAGTGGCAAAGAAGTATGTGCTTGATACCGCCCTTACAGCCTATCATACATGCGGTTCGGCTTCGATGCTGCCGCGTGAGAAGGGAGGGGTTGTAAATGAGAAGCTGATTGTATATGGTACGGATAATCTGCGTGTGGTTGATGCAAGTATTTTCCCGCTTATACCACGGGGAAATATCATGGCAACTGTGTATGCTGTGGCAGAGAAAGCCGCCGACCTCATCAAAGGCTTGTGACGTCGATTGGCATTGAAGTCCATGTGCCACTTAGGTAGTGCCCAGTTAATCAGAAAGTAAACATGCTCTACATAGACAATATCCTGGATATTGATGCAATGATGCTGTGAAATTTTGGTGAGCGTTGTGCCTCCTTTCGTCGACAATATTAGCAGTCACATTGTCTTTTGAGTTTCTGGTCACGTATGCAGTAGCACGCGAAGATCTACTCGAGAATGGACAGCAGTCTTACTCACGAGTCTTTTGTGAGTTTGTTGCGCTCCAGAAGTGGCTTTGCATAGAAGAGAGTTTTGGTAATCTCTTGGATCTTGCAAACGAGGAACTGACCTTGATTCAAGGTGACTCGCAGGGTTACTGTACGTAAGAAAGGAAAGAAAGCTGCAAGGTAATGAAGATATATGCACACATCGTCTTTGATTATTGATCCGCTATCTACGGGCTTCTATCTAGTCTAAGTAACAGAACTTCGGTGCGGGAGACTGGAAATGGGAAAACCGATGTATCAACTACCCCTGAGCCCGCCACACCAAATACCTCTCCTACCACCTCTCCCTAGGGAAGAATAAACAGGCTGATTTGGATATCTATGACAGCTGATTGTTGTTATCAAACGGATGTTCTAAAGGCCCTGAGACGTTGCTAGGGATCTTGTTGTCGGCCTACTATTTCTGCACCGGAGAGTGTTCTCTTACATACCCATTGAGAATCGACAACAGCCATCCAGTCATCAGGTCCGCTGGTAGATTGTCCCATGCCATGGAGTCGATGCCGGAATTGGTGCGGTGGGCTTCTAGTTACTGCGTTAAAAACTCTGGTTGAAGATTGAGCTGCGTTTGCGATACTGAGAATATGATGGCCCCAAGTGTGGTTGATCCTGTTCGTGTTAATCAAGGAATGTGTATTAATGATACGAAGGGTGATAATTCTTACCTATAGGTTCTGGTCGACTCCAGCAACGTTCGACAGCACTGGAATCCCAGGACTTTGCAATCAATACCTTCCAAAGCTCGCTCCCAAAGACCAGAAGGAGTTGAGGAGAGCGACGAGCACCAGCAGATAAACGACCTCCATATTGGCCACGATGCTACAATGCAGTAGTAGAGTTGGCCCTGGCAGACCAGGCAGAACATGGGTCCGGTATCATATCGAGTCCGAGTAAGTAGTAGAAAAAAAGCGTAGCAAACCCAGCATTGAGGTTTCCAGCTTCCGTGACTCCTGGTATGTATTGAGGAGGGACGACAATGGAGGCGATATTTCCAATCCCGTACCATTTTATGATAGTGAGAAATGCCTCTACAATGGGAGGGCTGCAGGAATATGTGCCGCGCTTCAAGAGAACGTGTGAGGCTAGAGCCGCGGGGAATGATAGACGTTGAATTGATAGAAGAATTAGACATGCTAGTCGAAAGGAGTCAAAGGACCAAGAAGAAGGCACTGGTGTTTCGATCTCTTGTGGTGGTGGGGGATTTTCTGGATCCTCTGGTATAATGATGATCATATGTCAGTGATGAACTTGTCAACGTGGAGCATAGACTTCATAGTTACCGTGGCTTGAGGGCAATCTGTGTTCGTCCATTATCTCTTTCGTCATCGTGCCTGTTCTTTGAAGTGCAAAATGAAAGAAGAATATGTTTTGAAGCAAGAAATGAAAGCAGAGTTTATTTTGGAAGTAAGAAATGAGAGAAGAATGAATGCAAATGTGCGAGAATTTATAGTAGAGTCCATCCATCTTCTTAAACAGGCAACAACGAGGTAGCGAGGTCTAACAAAGTTTATGTCTTCAAAGTTTATTTCTCCGAGGAACAGGATTTAGCTAGATACACCATCACTTTGGTTCTGGGTCTTGCTTGCCCTCAATTTCTATTCAAAGTGCTGGTTGAAGAGAGGAGGTAGGACCAGGCCAGATCGTATCCTGTGTGAGAACCGCTGAGCTTAGCTCTTGAGATTTGGCGTTATGGCATTATGAAGGAAGGCGCAGATCGGTCCTATATCTACTCGTCCGGTAGTCAGACGAGGCCTTGTACTGGCTAGTTCAAGCACGAGATATCTTCGGGGGAAGTACATTGAGATGAATGTAAAGTTCGCTGTAGATGAGCAGTTTGCGCAACCGATGTGGAACGGAGATCCAAAAATGTGATAGCAATATGTGGGAAAGACTCAAACAATACGCCGCCATGTTAAGTAGCAAACGATTACTCAATCGGTGTGTGTTGGCAACAGTAAAAGACTCAAGGAAAGCATGCATCTTAGACCATACCCTCTCCAAACTCCTGCTGCCCTCACGCTAGTGACGATCTTGACCATTCTCTGCACTTATGCTTGGAAATACAGGGAAGAATAGGGGAAGCGAATAAGAAAAGGACCATTGGGTGCATCCATGGTAAGGTAGTGGAAATGCTCTTTTTTGGCCATCGCGGCTTTCATATCTAATTTTATGGTCGTTCGCCCATCACGTACCAGAATGTCCGTATCCAAACATGCCAATCTATCATATCAGTCTCGCAATCAACGCCATCTCTGCTCATTCCCTTCCTACGAACTCCCATTCTGCTTCACCAACTTCCCCTCCTTTGCCTCCACGTATTTGACCAGATCCTCAATCGTACAGACCTTCAACCCCCACTTCTTCCCAAAAGCCAAACACCCATCCCTCCTCATCATTCCCGGCTCCTTCATCCGCGCCTCTCCCACTACCACCTCCCCATCCTCCACCATCTCACAAATCACACCCACCGGCTGCTTCCCCGCCAGCCTACAAAACTCCACCGCCGCCTCCGTATGTCCCGTCCTCTCCCTGACGCCGCCCTCCCGCGCTCTCAACGGGAATACATGCCCAGGTCTCCGGAAACTATCTTTTGTAGCAGTCGGATCTGCAAGCGTACGACAAGTGAGCGCGCGATCATGCGCGCTGATGCCCGTGGTCGTCAGTGGAGAGTTTGTATCGATAGATATGGTGTACGCAGTGCGGTTCGGATCTTCGTTTGAGGAGACCATCTGCGGGAGGTCGAATTTGGTGGTGAGAGATGGTGGGATGGGCGCGCAGATGAGGCCGGATGTGTGCCGGACCATGAAGGCCATCTTCTCGGGGGTCATGTCTTCGCCGGCTATTATTAGGTCGCCTTCATTTTCGCGGGAGAGATCATCGAGGACTACGATGAATTCGCCGTTCTCTGGAGGGGATATGAGTCAGTGGGATGATAGTTTTGGTGGTTGCGGGATTGGGAAGAAATGGGAATGGGAAACGGATGGGAGGTGTGCAGCTTACTGAATGCTGCGATTGTCTCTTCTATTGAGTTAAACTCATGTGCTATGTCTGCGGAAGGCATTTCGAGTGAGTGGAAGCTGTGGTTGTATGAAGACGAAGAAGTCGAGTGGGATGAAGAAAAATGCCCCGCTATGGCTGATCGATAGTGATGTAAATAATTAGCCTTTCAAAAGTATTTTCTGTGTTTCTTTCAAACAACAATGGAAGGAACAGCAACACGAATTGGTTTTCAGCTGAGGATGGGCGTCTTATTGTAACCGGACTCTATAAGCACAAATATATACAGCTCTTAACCCGTGGTGACAGAGAATGTGAACACCGAAGTCGTGCGATCCCGCAGAACTCCGGATACATTAAAACCAGGGACACCCTGCACCCATGTGCCACGAGCAACGACATTTGGGCTAAGTGCTGACCGAGGCTTACGGAAACCGATTAATTTTCATGTCAGCCAAAACGACTTTGTGCCCACGCTCTGTATCTCAACAAATCACCTTGAAGCATTGCTGAGTCAAGGGTCTTCTCTTAATCATCGATTACTGTACCCTCAGCCTACTCCAACTACCTCCCTCGCCGAAGGAAGGTGTGCGACCAACCTGCATACACACGGGGTGCATAAATCCCCCCAGGCATGAACATGCCACCGGCCATGCTCCCCGTCCCGCTAAATCTGACCTCCCTCCGAAATATCAGCCTCCTCCTCCGAAGCGCTCCACGGTTCGTACACAACCAATTGCAGTTCCGAAACCACAGCACGGGTTCCTCGGTCAATCCTACAGAGGTGTCGCATTTCAATGCCCTGGCGTCGACATGGTGGGATCCGCACGGGTCGTCGCGCCTGCTGCATTTGATGAACCCGCTGCGTCACGATTTCATACGAACCTGCCACGCCTCGCAGCCGGTACCGCCTCCTGCGAGCGGTCTGCGGTATCTGGATGTGGGATGTGGAGGGGGTATATTTGCGGAGAGCGCGGCGCGGCTGGGCAGTACGGGGAGTGTGACGGCTATTGATCCGTCGCCGGTGGTGCTGGATGTTGCGAAGGGACATGCGAGGAAAGATCCGGGGCTAAAGAATAAATTGACGTATCTAAATACATCGATTGAGGGACTGCCGCAGCCCAAGTCTCTCGAGGATCAGTATGATGTGTTGTCGCTATTCGAGGTCATCGAACATATTACATACCCGTCCGAGTTTCTCGACAAGTGCGCGCCGTTTGTGAAGCCGGGAGGATGGATCATTATGAGCACTATTGCGAGGACATGGACAAGTTGGTTGACGACGAAAGTGGTAGCGGAGGACATTGTCGGGATTGTGCCACGGGGAACCCATGACTGGGAGAAGTATATCAATGAGGATGAGTTGAGGGGGCATTTCTTGAGGGAACGAGGGTGGAACAGCCCGATTGTTAGAGGGGTTGTGTATGTACCCGGACTGGGTTGGAAGCAGGTTCCTGGAAGTGAAAAGGTGGGCAATTACTTCTTTGGTATCAGGAAGGATGAGGTATAAAATGTAGTTCTAGGCTATTGGCGATTTGCGAGATCGCCAGTTTACTAAAGTGCAGCTGGTTGTTTTACTATCTCTAAAGGTGTGGTAGAATTACCATGCTTTAGAAGATGAGGCTTCTTAAGTAGAAGAGACTTTGTGAGTCAGATCCTAACAAAATTCCGGTCATGCCAGCAAGCTACTACATCTCAATATATCTCTAATCGTTTGCAATCATATGCGTTTCAACTGGATTAAATGATGGACAAAGGTTGTGATTTTGAATATGTTTTTCATTGGATATCTCTACATATATTTGTTTGTAATGTCCCAGCAAAATGCAGCAAATAAGCTACTTGGCCAGCAACCAAAGTTTCCTCGCCCAAAAAGCCCTTGCATAACCACCCATTGCTAGCCTTTCGTATTACATGGATGCCGCATCTAGCGGCAAGAAGGGTGCAGCTAATTTCCCTGCGAGACCGCTGGAAAGTAGTGTAAACGTACAGGAAGGACCGAAAGAGAGGCAGGAAACCTATCCGCCTGATGCAGGCATTAAAAGTAAAAGGAAACAAATCAACATCGTGAGCAGCATCCTGAGCGCTGCTTCGAACGTCCCGTTATCTGCAAGCAAAAGTAAGGCCGTTGGCTCATCGCATCTCTATTGCATCCACCAATAAAACCCACCCAAGAAAACCGCCAAAGCCAATGTAAGTTTGCGCTATAAATCAAATCAAACGCCAGTTTTTCGAGTTCTGAGAACCCTCGATGCAATGCTGCCATTGATTTCATTATGAAATCAGGGAGTGAGGAGAGTCGTAAGGTGTACATGGGTATCAAACACAGTCCGCGAGGAAAATTTGAGTTTGCGCAGTAAAACAAGCCAACCAACGGTGTATAACATGATAAAGAATTCCGATCAATGTAGTCATTGAGCAGCAGTCCACATCTCGTTCATCCTCGGCTTCATGTCGTAAGTATCTGGCTCAGTGCTCTGAGGTCTTCGCATGTTTGAGTTGGGGTAGTACATCTGACCCATAGCAGCTGAAGATCCGTAGGGATCGGGATCTGGGTAAACATAGCCATTGCTTTGAGATGGAGATGGCATGTTTGAAGGCGATTGCCAGCCCATGTTGGCCATATGAGGACTGCCATTTGCGCTCCCTGGTTGACGCTGCTCTACATTGGTAGGAGGCTCGAGGATGTTGGGTGGCGGGCCGTAGCCAGTAGGATGCGAGGTAGGACGCATGCCGTTGGTGAAAGCTGCGCTGACAGGTGGAGCTTGACTGGGTACGCCAAAATCACCTCGGAGATGACCTGGTAATGAACTGTTGTTCATGTACTGATAATCACCAGGATGACGTTGCATTCCGCCCATTGGTGCCATTTCTGAACTTGGTGAAGCAGAAAGATTTCGCTGACCAGGTGAAGGGGTTGACATAGGAGATCCGTTGTTGGAATAAGACTCTCCATCCGAACGTTGCCGACCAGAACGATTGTTTCCCGGGCGAGTTGCGAGTGCAGCGGCGGTCGCAGCGGCAGCTTCTTCAACAGTGCCGGTATGATGATTTTGATGTCTAGTCAAGGTTGTCCTACGGGTGAAAGTCTTTTGACAGTCGGCATAAGGGCACTTGTATGGGCGTTTACCCGAATGAATGCGACGATGTCTCGCGAGGGAGCTGGAATCACTGAATGGCTTCAGAAGTTTTAGTAAATGTTCTTGGTATGATGCAATGCTCTGCTTACCTTTGCACATCGTTCACAAGTATGTGGTTTTTCTCCCGTATGAACACGCAAGTGAACAGTCAAAGCAGATCTTTGAATGAATTGTTTGCCGCATCCAGGATAATCGCAGACATGAGGACGTACTCCACTGTGAATGCGCTCTACAGGATGAATTAGTATACACTCATGTTACGCCATGGGGAGACTGAGGATAGACTTACCATGTCTCGCCAGGTCACTTCTTCGTGCAAAGCCTTTACCGCAGGTGCTGCAAGGGAATGCTTTTTGAACGGTTGGGTCCGCTGGTTGTCTTTGACGCGTATTATCTTGTTGATGCATCATGCCGTTGTCGAAGCCAACATCGGTTCGATAGGGTTGTTGCATCATTGGCAATTGCATACTGGATGGTGGAGGTGATGGATAATGCATTCCATTCGGAGCTCCATTCATTCCATTCATCGTCATTCGTGGAGCTGAATATTGGGAGTGTTCTGAACCGTGAGGTGAAGTACCTCTGTCAGAATCGGCTTCCGACATTCTGAGACTATTGGCTTGAGAAATTGATTGGAGTAAATGTAAATCTTGAGCTGCACCACTTGCTGCTGCGGCGGCGGCTGCTGCTGCTGCTCCTTTATTTGCTTTTGAGTTGACTATTTCTTTGATGTCCATGATGGAGTCAATGCTCTTCGCCAGTTTGATAGAATGGCGAGGAGGGAGGGGTGGTTATAGGAGATGCTCGGCGCTTGGATCAGGCGTTCGTCTAAAATTCCGTACCAGGACTTTTGTCTCGAGCGATGCCTTTGGGTAGATGTGAGTATGCACCAAGGTTGGCTGCAGGTTGAAAGAACAGGGAACAACGTCGAGTACTTGGAGTTGAGATGCAGTAACGTGATTTGAAACTCTTCTGGCAGAGTCGAGGGGATGAAGGAACACGATGAATTTCGTGGGCCGTTGCTTGATATTAAGGACCTTTAGTGTTTAAATGTTAGAATGGTCTATGGCGTAAGGAGAGCTGTGGTGTTGGCATGGACCATGTACACCGCTAATTCTCCATTCGTGAAAGGTAAGAAAGAAAAACAGAAGTGGAGCAAGTGTATAGATATGCAGCGATCCGAGCGTGCTTACCTTGTCAAAGACTAGGTCACTTTATGGCTGCGAAAAAGTGGCCGCGACAAATTTTCCACTCTGAGTTATCCGCCAATCTGGGCGCTGGGTTGGCGGGGTTGCGGGAACGTCACAGCGCACAGGTAACCGTACAGCCGATTAATGCGAATGGAATGGCTCCTTTTTCTGCCCGCCAGACGGTGAGGGAGGAGAACGACTCGGGGATGCTGGCCGAGTCTTCTGCCTTTGGCAAACTGAAATTAGTTGCCGAGTTAAGATATTTGAAGCTGGAGTGGGCAGTCTCGAGCAGTGCTGAAATTTGTAGTAGGAAGCCGTCAACACGAAGACCCAATTTCCAATTTTTGGTACCGATACTACTGTATCTACTTTGGGAGGTGATGGTGTGAAAAACGCAGTGTTTGAGGCACGAGCCAAATGTTCGTCTGATGAAGTGATAGATCAAATCAACAGAATATTGTGAGAAATGATGATGAGAAATCCTTTTGTAGTGGCGTTGATCCAGACCCGTTGGAATCACTGCGCACAAGGTCGATGAATTGACGCGATGAGAGTGAATCTCGTAGAGCGACCACTTCCAGCTATATGTGTCAAGAGCGTGCTCGAGGCTTCCGATTAATCTTTAAAGAGCCCGAACGACCTTAATACCGTACAGAATAATCGCGTTCGCACGGATGAATTTGTTTTATGTTTCGTTTCGTCGCGCGTCTCGGAGGAGACAGGTTATATGAGGAGTCTTTCGAGAGTGGCGGGTGGTGAATGTTTTCAGCACACTATGGGAAGTCAGTCATCAATGTCTCGCAGATACCACGACGCATTGAGGGTGAATGTTAACTTACAGTGAGAATTTGATCCCAGTGTGGTGAGATGAATTGACGTTATCGAGGTTGTGGTTGTAGTTGTGTTTGGGGTAACACCAAAAGTTATTTTATTTAGTATGCCTCGGAAAGAGCCATGCGCTCGGTGCAGGGTGTGGAGAGAGATCTCGAGATGATGCTTCTGGGCTGAGAAAGAAGCTCGGGATACAATGCGGCAGGCACTTTTTGATGGATGATATTGTGAGAACGTGTTTAGAAAAATTCGATGTCAGAACGTTCCTTGCTGGATTTGTAATGGAGTAACAAGTTCAGAGGTTGGAGTCGAAATTGGATATCAGCGACCAAATATCCTTATTCAGGAATAAAAAATGGGAGAGAACAGCAAGATTGGGAGAAATTTCGAGCACGGAATTTGGATATTGTACTTCTCCCGTACGCTCGCAAGGTACAGGATTGGGTATAGTAGGGATGGAAAAAGAATATGTGCGGTTTTAGTTTGAATCCTCTGTAAATGTAGGGCGCACAGAGTACGGAGTAGAGGTGGGAGAGGAGGTAGATAGTGTCAAGTCAAGAAGTTTCTAAAGTTCTTCCAGGACTAGGTTTGAATGTCGGATAGAGTAAGGGACAAGGAATGCGGAATATTATTTGGTGAAGTAGCCCAGCAAGCATGCACCAAGCGAGAGATAGACAAGAATCTCGTGTGGGTGAGAGGCAGGCAGGCAAGGAGGCAAGGAACAAGGGGAGAGGCGGCGGGTTCGAATTTGTTCTTTTGGCCTTCTACTCGGCAACAGAAATAACAAGACGATGAAAATGGACTTTTGGTGGAGTCCGCAGACCTTGTAGCAGCGTCTGTACCTGGACTGGCTGGCGGACAAGGCAGGCTGGCCGGTGCTGGTGCTGGGGCGGGCCCGGCGGATTACCAAACTACTTTGTGCAAAGTACAGGGGAAATACAAGGGCATTACAAGGAACGCGAGTCGGCCAGGGTGTTGCATTGCTCCTGCAATCGCTAAAGCTTAAAACAGGTGGTGGTCAGAACTTTAGAGCTAAGAAGGTTCAACCGTCCAAGGATTTTGCTGCTGGCTGGACACACTTACAGTCTGTGTACAATTACGAAGGGGAACGAAGCGTCACTGGCGGAAAGCAATACCAGTTTGAAGTGAGCACTACTCGTCTTCTCTGCTGGTGCTCGTTACTGGACTGGATCAAGGATCATCAACATGACAAGGGGGCCAAGTGGACAAGGGGCGAAAGATGGATATGGATATAGATGGATATAGATGGAGAGGGACCATTGGATACGGTAATACTGACGATGGGCAGGGTTGGGGTATGGATGAACGCTATACTGTTTTACACTGGTGTTTTGGTCTGCCGATCAACGACATCCACTCTTATGGGGGTTTCAATTTACATCGTGAAGCCGTCCCTGCTTCATTTCTTCTCGTCAGTAACTCCTTATTCCTGATTGGACTTTTCGTAACATGAATTTAAGGGTTCGAATGATATTCTCTTTTACTCGGGACTTGGCACAGGCAACGGCATAATTCGAACACGGCACTTGATGATATGGACAGTGCTGTCTGAAGTCGGGGAAAGCTACAGGAACCAGATTGGACGCTTCGTCGTTCCTGCTATGAGTGCGAGGAGCTGGCGCCTACGGAAGTGTCATTCGCTGTGGATGTTCACAGCCAGTTCCTTGATTTGAACTTAGCATTCCTTCGTCCCACAATCATTGGGAGAAAAAGAAAGGCACTCGAATACACCGGTTGATCTTCAATGTCTTCCGCTTCCCTCTCATTACTCCTACGTGGTAAATTAGGTGTGTTTAGAGGTATCCACCTCACGAAGTACTCTTCTCTTGTCAGATGGTTTTTTTGGTGAAGGACCACAGGGGGGCCATTTACATTGCTGCCCCACGCGCTACATGCTGCTCCCTGCCTGCAGAAGCAAGACCCTTGTTTTCCAGAACGTCTCCCTCTTGAGACCACCGCGTTTATCATCTGTGCTTGCGAGTACTCTTCGGGATCCGAGTCGCGTGCGGGACGCTGGGATAAAGCATGAGTCAAGAAGCATATTATGGAAGTGGTAAGGTATGCTGTCGCACTAGATGATTTTAACCCGTATCAGGCCTGGTTGAAAGCATCGTCCATACTCCTGAGCAGATCTACCCTTGCAAAGCAGCCCTCTTTGTCTGTAACTCAATCTATGCCTTCACCGTCATAAAATATATTTGCTAACAGCTCAGCCACAATCTGTAGTGGGAGTCCTCACGTCAGTCTTTCACTAAATCATTATTAACCGCCCTGCGATCAGTGAGACATCCTGCATCAACTTAGTAGCCATGCTCCCGCTCGCTCGTGGCGTTGTAGACATCGGCTCCAGAATGGGGTGTAAGATCTTGTGTCACCAAGGGCGAAGGAGATGATCTAAAATCGATTGCCACCATCAACGCTGTCCCTACTGGAAAGTTTTCCTTCTTTCAGAAGACTGTTTTCCAAAAAAACCAGGTGGCAGAGAAGCTCGGGGACATGCGAGACAACGTGGGGCAACTTGGCCCAGTAAAGAGAAGTATACTGGGTCCCTGACCCTATAAGATTAGTTGAGCTGGGAGGCGGTATGAGCATTTAGGGGGCTCTAGTGTAATTGGCCCCTGAGCGGGAGAGTTCCCGGAAAATCCTAAAAGACCAAGCCAGATACCGGCACGGTGACTGTCACTGAATTCCCGATTAAGGATGGCGGGTTCGGAGATGATGGCATAGTACCCTGCCCGGTAGTTTTCTCGGACGACTACCATTGAGATTCTAAGTGGTGCATGGCCCTAGAAACATTGAGGAAGACATGCACAACAAGACAGACGATAGATGCTCCAGCCTTCAAAGAACTTCCCTCGTTAAGAGCGCGTGAGTAGGCAGCGTTGAAATCGCTCTTATCTGAGGAATTTGGAAGGATCAATATCTCGTGGAATAGATACGGACGCTGAAGCGATTGGGCATAATTCTCCGACAATACAGTATGAAAGCCCCACGCCAGTGTTCTGAACTTCTGATCAGCGAAATACCAATCTTAGGAAAGCCTCCGAAGTTACAATTTGCTCATAGAATCATAACAAGATGACAATGGCGTCACCATACGAAGGAGGAGGAAATCCGTCGTGGACTTTGGGTGATGAAATTACGAGGACCTGTTCTCTAGTCATGTACTGCCGCGCTCTTCAAGGGTCATCGCTGCTAATGCCTTTCTAATAATGTAACATTGGTACTCGGTATAAACCGCCCTCGCCAAGTTCGCCTACGTTAGCCTTGACATCGAACATTTCTAGAAGCTTTTCCACGAGACACTTTCCCTTCTAAAAGTTCTCGAATTCATCGAACCCATACAAATTGGAAGACACTGAATTCGTCGCAATAACACAAAACTGGAAAGAATACATCAATCGCCCCCAAGCATACCAGGCATAGGTCTATTTCAGGCAAGATTTATGCCTAAAGCTCCATAATGATATATCATTTCTGCTTTGCCTTCCTTTTTGTCCATGCATTTCACATTCTGCACAAAATATCCTTTGACGAAACGGCTCAATAGACCTGCTGATGATGCTATTGGCAATTGGTGCCAGGAGCTTGGACAGATCAGCACCAACCCCGGAAATCATCTCGCATTAGGATAAGTTTGTGCTTAGGACGTACGAGTATCACAGCTTTCCAATCCTTCGCTCAAGGCTCTCACGAACCCCACCTTGCTAAGGAGCGCTTCATTTTCTACTGGTGCTGGCTTCGTTTGCTATTTAGAACGTGGAAACCTTGTCGCGTCGTCAGATTATAACATCCATGTTTACCAGCGGCCATCGCATTGGATTCCACGATTAAAAGAGCAGGTCACTCTCTTATCCTTGCGCTACTTAGCCACCACTCCTACCCTGCTTATCCCCTGCGGTTCCTCTTGGTTTTCTCACTATCCCACTCTTTCTACAAGGATTGTGAAAGTAGTCTTGATTGGGGATCATTGTACTCGTACAAGACTCTTCAAAAGAACCACTTAGAGCATGCCTTTGACAAATTTTCAGCAAGGTTCGCCAAGAGAGATACAGGATTCGTTGAGAACGTTGAAAAGTTCTTTTTACCTCGGCGGGAGTTGCAGGTCATCTATGTGCCTTGGATGCTCGAACGTATACATGTATATCCTTGATGGATAGCTGTCTCTTGTGGATAAGAGCATTATCCAAACCGCCCTTTGATACCCAGGCGCTTTCGATACGAAGCTATCGAGCTAGACGTGGTAAACTGTTCTGGACTCAATTATAAGGAAAGAAAGATCGAAATCTCCTAAGCGCCTCTCTTCCAAGTATGGAACATTACGTTCTTCTCTCGCGTGGAACAGAAACATTGTGGTACAATGAGCCGTGAATCGTTAACCTTGGAGGGATGTCTGTTACCCTTACAGTCCTAGAATCATTTGACAGGTACCTAACCGGGGGCCAAAGACCAAAGAGTTACTTGACAGTAATTAGAGCCCCACCGGGGCAGGACACTAGAAGGTTTTATTGAAACCTTCTAGAACATTGGCACGATTGGCATGATGTTTCATACCCCCATCGCGAAGAGCATGAACTTCAGAAACTATCATGTACCTTAAGTCATTAAAAACTAGGTCGGTGTGAAATTCGAGACAAGCAAAGCATGTCTCCGACACAATCGACGGGGCCGGCTTCGGAGGTCGTCCAGGTTGGAATTCTGATGGGTGTTTTGATGGCAAAAGGAGAATTATGCGATGTTCATATTCTGTACTGTACTACTTCTCCCCTCCAAGGAAATCTTTGAGACGGTGTTAAGCCGAGCAGGATCGGCAAAGTACTCTATCCAGCTCAGCTGCCCAGTATGAAAGCAGCCCAGTACGAAAGTACGACGTACTAAGTTTCTATCAAACTCTGATACAGTGCTCGGATGTACCGGTAACTGGCAAGAGAGTCTTTTGTTGTATGTGCTGACCGCACTGGTATCTTACGAAGCTTAATCTTCTTTAGCATCTAGCTAGCTATGCATCTTACTCTTCACGTTGATGCTAATTATGCTTTCGCCATAGTGCCGGCTGCACTTGTCTGCGACGCAACGCTGCACCAGTGGGATACCTCACGGTTGTGCCGGTACTAGGTACAGCACTATTGACGACGTGGCCAATGCGTCGCAAGCAGATTGTTTCAACTTACCCCAATCCGTCTTGCTAAATGATGTATGCGAGCACCCCTCGTACCCTTTGAAAAGTTATTCTTGGGGCATTGAGATTGGCATTGGGCAGAAATTGCTATAGCGCAGAGCTCAATTGGTCGAGTACAAGGTGTACAACATCACCTATCTACCAATTGTTTATGTTAAACTTTCTTTGGGCTGTCGATGCCACAAGTAGAAACTGCAGCAGACAAAGTTGTCTACCAAGTAACTTAGCGACACTTATCCGGATTTTGAGGTTATATCAGTGCTTTTAGCATGCGGACTAAAACGCGGGAGCCGGTTCTTTAGATTTGGAGTCGGTCGCGGCAGAGCTTTTACCATCTTGCGGCATAAACCACGGCCTCCCGTCTCTTGCTGCACAGTTCATACTCCAAAGTTTCTGGGCAGATCATGGCCTGGTCGATGCTGTTGTTCACGATCCACAAAGGTCATATATCCCACTTATGTAACTAATGCTAACAATGCTCGCTTTGAAGCTGTGGCTGGGTTTATCCCTGGCACGGCCTCTTGAGCTTCCTGTCTCAGCTCGACTGCTTTGCTGTGGCCTGAAATATCTGAAATGAAGGGGACATCCTTCAAGTGCTCTCGAACGTCGACAATGCGGCTCCGTTTCTGGGGCTGGTTTGAGGGAGCTGCCCTGACTACTTGCTAAGCTAGTCCGGTCCCGAATTCTCTACACGGTAGAAGCACAATATTGTTTCCTTCTAGAGCGTGGCAAGCATAATATGCGCTGTAGGATCGCATAAGGCCACTAACTCACCGTCTTCGAGAGGTAGAACGGTTGTAGGACTCGTGACGTTGTTCACCGCCTGAACATGACCGCCGCGAGATCTACGGCTCCAGTTGATCCCAAGCCACTTCAACAACTGGGAGTTGGAATCGCTCCACTGTGGTTCGCGGGGAATGTTTCCTACAATGCCGATTATCTTTAGTTGCTTTAAATTGATAGAATTCCTTTACCGTGTACTTCGACATGATATTTTGCGTACAGTAGAGGAGAACCATGGTCACCTGGCTACTAATGACAGCCACCTCTCGAGAAGTGCCACTATCTAATCACTTATTGGGTACATCGTACCGCTCAGTGGCAATAGTAGATTGAAGCTGACGAAAGACAATTGTCAAAGAGCTGCATCCAAGCAAGTATTGCCACCGCAATCCTGCCCTTTTTGCTTTTGTATACACCGGGATACCGGTAGGTCGTGTTTGCTTGACTCGGACGCTGCTCATCTCAGAATACCTTGCTTGATCCCGCGCGGCTCATACTATGCTTAGGCAGCTTAGCATTGGACAACAAAAGATTCTAATTTCGCGGGGAAATATTCTTCACTGAAAGCTGCCCTTCTTCTCCACTTCAGGCCTGGGTCAGGCCGAGTCTCTCGACTGTCCACTTGGCATTGAAGCTAACAGCCTCATTATTTTGGCCCTCACGGGTTGGAGGTCTCGGCCTGTACAGAATCTAAATGGGTTTATTCTGGGAGCGAAATGGAGCCGACGGAGAGTATCTAGTCTCCTTCTCTATCCTTGAGTCGCTGAGAACCCCCGAACCCGAGTCATCAGCTTCTTGAATATCTGCAACTACCTGCGGCCAAGGATGGCGTCGTATTTCCTTTTTCCACTCACTTTACGGACTGTCCGAGAAGCACTCTCCAATGATTTCTTTTATGTTTCAACTTACTCGAGTAAGGTTACATTCCATTTTCCCATATGGGCCATATCGGCATGCCACAAACTCTGCTCTACCCCGCGATCTGGTCTGTACACAAAGCCCGGAGCTCAGATCTTCAAAGGCAAAGGAATTGACAATTCACGGAGACGGAGAGGGGTGTCGTGTTCCACAGCCACTCACTCACTCAGCATGGACATCCGTCCGCTTTTGCCCAGTGCCCAGTGGCAGATCGTGAAGCCGGCCAGTCTCTGAGCTGTGCGTATCTCGATCCGGAAGATCGAACAACGCGAGTGGAAGGGTGAGTCTGCGGCTTGTGTGACGTGCATCATTTTCCTACCACTCCGCTTCAAGTGCTTCCAGAATTGAGTTTTTGGCTGCTGCTGCATGCAGAAATTGGGCGGATTGTGGTGGATGACATAAAGACCTACTTTTTTCTATCATGTTACATTGACTCGACCACTTTGACCACGAATAGGAAGTCAAAACACCCGCTCAAAGACACGGCCCGAAGTATTCGGTGAACGGTTATTCTGCATGCAGATTTATTAGTTGGTTTGCGTTGCTGATTGGCAGATGTCTTTGCCACTGTGAATTTTTCTTTTTCCTTTCTTTTTTTTGCGTCGTTCGAGACATGTTTATCCACAGGCGGGATGGCGATTCATTGTTGACAGGAGACTTGAGCAGATAGAGAGCCCTAGTCTTGCTGCTGTTATGTATGATCTCCGGTTTCATGGCTCCGCGTCGACGGCCGGTGGCTTTACTACGATGCTAGAGCGTATACGAAGTTAGACCAATCGCTTTGGTTGAGCAATGAGATCGAATCGCTCGAGTCCGGGGCAACCATCCGTCGACACACCAGTGACACAACATCCGCGGATGGCATCTGCACATACATCCGGGCCTTTCGTGAGTATGAGCTTCACCTCTAACGGGCATTGAAGAACGTGGTGCATTGCGCCATTCCCTGAGCTATCGTTTGCGCATGATGACAGTATGTGATCCAGTGCTACATTCCCGGTAGCTCAACCACATGGCTGCAAGTACCATTCTTTTTCTTCAGGAAGTTCTATGACATCTCTGTCTGAGAATACTAGCTAAGTGTGCCGTCCACAAGCGGTTGATCTGATGCCCTCATCGATCACCGATCATCGATCATCGGCCATTGATTCTCAGCCCTAGCCGCATCTTGTGCATTTTTTCCTTGTAACTGCCATGCGTCAGTCCCTACTATCGTCATCACAACTGAGTCTCTTGGAGCTCTGGGTTTGTGATCAGTAGGCCTTTGTTTCGGGGGAGGAAAAGATGATACGCCGCACATGGCCAGACAAGCTCGAAGCTGATGGCACAAGCTGATGGCAACAAGCTGATGGCATGGGACCACATAATTGAACCAGCAGATTTCTATGGAGATTTCTACAGTAAATAGTAAGTGATGAGTTGATTACGACGCCTTTCACTGTCATTGAACGTTGTGTTCTCTCGCCGCTCTCCCATCCATCTTGCTCTTCTCCCCTTGTTGTGCAGAGAGAGGAATATCTCAGAAGGTAAGCAGTGAGCTGCTAGGTTCAGCAGACGGGTATTCTTTCACCGCATCTCATCAATGAATTGACAGGAATGGTGATTCCATTGAGGTGGAACGGCCTCCATTGCATACTCGTCTTGTTATGGCAAGCCATATCTGAACCAGCAGTTGTGTATCTGCTTGCATGCTTTACAATGAAATCTGCCATTACCATATCCTTCCATCCATCTATTCTTCTCTGCCTCCCTTGATCTAATCCATCCATACCTCGTGGTAGGCAATATTCCGACTCCCAGAGAAAGCAGATCTTCTTATATATCTATCTTTCTCTACTAACCCATACACCCCTCGTTTCACCACATCTCTTCTCCCACCACCCTCCGCCCTCCTCTCCCTTTTGTTTTCGGCTAAAATGTTCTTTCATTTTGACATATTCAATCAAGATCCTAGACTTCAATTTCTCTACTTCATCATGCTCTCTACTTATGTATTTACAATTACCTATCTCAATATCTCTGTCGGCCTTATATCCCTTTCCATATGATGTATATCATCACCCAAGAAATCGACAAACTACTTGACATTTCTTTGACATATTGATTACAACCGAATTATATTATGATCTATCATATGAATATCCCCTACTGAGTTTATTCACGTATATCTTCTTCTCTATCCTCGCACACACGCTCACACAGTCCCATACTACCCAGTGATTCCGTCCAACCTGACTTTCCGCTTACTTCCCTTCCTTGGTGTAACACAACACATACACCGGGGCAAGGTGAGTATGTTACCGTAGTAGACCTTAGAACATAATCTAAGTGCAGACGACATCCTCTTGATATACAACCCTCCGGACATCAGAGAGAGCCCCGGTCGACCCAATACCCAGCTTTGTGTAGATCATTCCTCCGCAGAAACTTCTTCAGGAGAACACATGCATGTTCACAAGGCTCTTACAAGGGCAGTTTCCATATCAATCCATGCCTTGAATATTCAATTGCTTCCTTTATCCCCATAAATATGTAAAGCTAAGGTATATATGTATATATGTATGTACTCCCACAGTATCTGAAGTACTCAAGCTTCATTACAATCAATCAAGCAATCTACCGGACAATCAATCAATCCAAAAACCTACTACACCTGCCTGTCCATTCCATCTCATAAAAGCAGTACCGCATCTATCTGCTCTCAAGCCAACTAGCCAAAATCTCAACGCTACAGAAAGCTCCCCCAACGCTAATGCTATGTAACACCCGCACCCAAACACTCAAAATAAGAGCTCCAAGTGACTCAAACCCCCTTTTCTTGCCTTCCTCCCTATGTGCCTCCTACTCCGACACCGTCCCACACTTCCCACAAACCAGCATCTGCCCCCTCCCACTAACCTTCTTCGCCCTGAAATCCTTCCCCCCACACTTCCTACACGCGACCATCTGATCGCTCCCGCTCCCATCACTCTCAGCCTCCAGATCCGTTTCCGTGCCCTCGCTACTCAACTTACTAACCACGCTCCCGTTCCTCAACGTACCCGGTCTGGCGAGATCCCCGCCGAGTTTATTTGGATCGCTGGTGTTTGCACTGTTTTTCCAGTTGCCTATATTCCAGAATTGGTATTTTCCTGATGTGTCCAGACGGTGGATGTCTTCTGTCGAGGGATCTCTTTCTGGACTTTGGGGCGACAGTTTGCTGGTTGCGACGCGGTTGAGGGTGAATGATGGGGGAGGTGGTTGGCTGGGAGTGGTGTTGATCGTGGGGGCTTTGAAAAGGGAGCGTGGAGGGGAACTGGTGGATATACTGGATGGTGCGTTGCCACTTCCGTATCCATATCCGCTGCTTATGGTAGTGGTGGTGCCTGTGTTTGGGATGGTACCTCCGTACTGTAGTTGACGGGCTGTACTTGCTAGGTTGGCGGACGAAGACGAGTAGGTGCCGCGAGTGAACTTTCCAGGTGAAACACTGCGATCATTCCGGCTGTTGAAGGCCGGCGCCTTGGTGTGAGAAGCAGACGTCTTTGGTCGCTCGTTAGTGATTGCGTTGCGCCAGTTCAGGATATGATCCGATTGTGTGCTGACACCAGCAATGGAACTTTGAGAGATCGAAGTTCGTCGGGAATGCGATCCACCACTATTGCGTGTCATGATGCTGTTGCTCCTACCAAGCACCTTCTTAGAGAATGTCGAGCCTGTTTCCCATATGTCGTTTCGCCGGTTCTTAAACGCGCAATCTTGTCTGAAAACCTTTATACGGCCATAATAATCCGCAGTAATGATGATGTTGCCGTCGTTATGACTACACCTTGCAAGATACGCCGGTGACTCTTCAGGCCTCTTAATATGAGATTCGATTGCAGGTTCCCCAGTCTCACTAGGTAGACGAGGTGTTTGGGGCATATTTAACTCATCTCGGCTGAGTAAAGTTACGGGTGGGGGGTTGCATAGGTCGTAGAGAGGGTCTCCTGAACTACTCAGGAGAACTCTCGATTTCGTAGGTGCCATTATAGCCGCTGTAACGACTTCTGAATGCGCTTCAAAGAATTCGCAAGGCCGTTTGTCCTTATTTTCGCTATCCGTGGGTCCCAGTGACCAAATATATGCTTTTCGATCCTCGCTTCCACATATTACATATTGCGCATCATCGCTGAATGAAGCATTAATTTGACTGCAAGTGTTTTCGTGCCCCCGAAATTTCATTTCCAGGCTCTTGTCACGAAGATTATATACTCGGACCCGTGAGTCGTTGGAAGTGATTAGAACCTTCGTTTCACCCTCCGGGTCGTTCGGTGGGTAGATTATTGTTCGAATACCGGTGATTTTGCTCCCCTTTGCATTCTTTCCTCGTGAAGATCGGACATGAATCTGTGTGTGATATTTCAAACCTTCGGTTTCATAAAACAGACAGAGTCCACTTAGCACCCCAGCCATGGCTGTCTTTCCATCCGGACTGAATGCCACAGCCGTGATCAAGTCCGGCAATTGGTTCCAAAATGCAACACTCTTGTCAGGGATACTCCAAAGCCGCAGCACCGAATCCAGAGATCCAGCCAAGAAAAAACGGTCATCTTTAGGATGAAAAGCTATTGATGTGACAAAATCCTTATGTTTGAACGTGCAGAGACACTCCTGTCTACTTATATGCCAGAGTCGTACCGTCTTGTCCATCGATGAAGACAGCAAGAAATTGTTTTTGCTCCAACTTAGATCCAAAATGTCCTGGGTATGACCTTCGAATTCTCGGACCGGCTTTGACCGGAATACGGGCGCACTCAGTTTCTCCTCATCTTCGTCGAATTCGTGAGCTTGCCGTTCCTCGGGAGTCGAAATGACTGCCCATACTCGAACCACCTGATCTTTCCCTGCTGCCGCAAAATACTTTCCATCTTTGCTGAATTCGGCTGCCCACACTGCACCCCCAGATTTAGGCGGCTTGGTCAACTTGTTGGGGTGCTCGGAGGGTGTAGGGCTGGATATCTTTCCATCTTGCGATCCAGGTTTTGTGCCGGTCAATTCTTGAGCCAAAAACATTCGGTTGAACTCCGTCGCCTTCTTATTATGAGCCCGAACCTTAATATACCGCGGCGGCTCTTTATGTCTCGGCGTATAGCCATTCGCGTCTATCGAAGTGGAAAAGACATGAGCGTTCATGCCTTCGGTACGTGGATCGCCCAATTCTGATTCATCGTCCTCTATTTCTACCTGATCCTTCTTTTTGCCTCCAAGTATATTGAACCGGTTTAGGAATGAAACGCCTTTCCTGTGCAGTAGTAATCGGGTCAGTCTTTGTAAGATTGGTTCCGGCAACGATAATCAGCCCGGCAAGAGGCACAGCAAGCTATTTCTGTACATGTGGCTCCTGATGTCTGATAAGAGTGAATAAGACTCACTTCTTGTCCCTTGACAGACCAGTGTCGTTGCGAATAATATCCGGAGTCATCTGTCTACCCGGTGGACCTATCTCAGGACTTCCTGGGCTTCCGAGGTCTCCCACTCCGCTGCCAGATGTAGGAGCATTTCGTAGTTTTTGAGATATCGCATTTTCGGTATTTTTTCGCTTTAGAATATGCTAGATTATCGAGTCAGCCAAGTATGTTCCCTCGACTCGTGCGTTTCGGATCGGCCATTTCGCCGAGGAGCATAAGGTTACAGAATTGGGAGCGCATACATGAGATAGGGGGTCGATAGCCGTAGACGATTGTTGTTGCGGCGGGGGAGATGTTGGCTCGCTCCCATTCTCTTTGCCAGATCCATTGCGTATCGAGGCTATCTGTGATTTCTTCGGACCTGTGGAATGTGTATGGCCTAGTATCCAACACTCGTATTAGCATGTAGCTTCCGATAAGCTTTGCCAATACTCAACCTCCAAGCATCAATACCAAGGCTACTTGCTTCGACAGTAAACCTCCTGACACAAGAAATGATCACCTACCTTCAGAAGAAGTGGCAGAACGTGGCCTCGGCGAGTTTTCCACTTCGGGTGTTGTAGGAGAATCAATAGCCTGTTGCTCCTTGCTGACGTCCAGGTGCGCGTCGGTCACCTTGATCTTCGGCAATGCTGCATCAGACATTGTTCCTCACGGTCCATGAAGTTAATTGTTTTGGCAGTTCAGATGGTGAATAGGGAGTGAGGGATTTTTGCAGCGTTGTAGTATTTTCCCTGGCAGCTCCGTGCTCCGGATGGGCTGTGATGCTAATTAATTCTCGTCGCGACGGGAACGGACAATGAAGCACGAGCACAGATAGTTTGGGCCAAAAGCTTATGTTTGAAATGTGAATAATTTGTTCCAGAGATGACAAGTGTTAATGTACGAAGTATCCATCATGTAGGTACCAAAGTCAGGTTTGAATCCTACTGGTGAGAAGTGCCATTCTCTTACAATATTCCTGGTCTCTTCATCCTACGGCCTCGCTTTCTTCCTTGTGACGTACGTAGATTTCGATGTGCTGCTTTTAGAATTGTCGAAATGTTGAAACATGGCTAGATTAGGAAGGCGGTATTGTCGAACTCGGGTTACTTCATGCTGCGCAAATATCCAGCCGAGCCAGCTTTTTGGAACCTTCGCCCAGTTTGTACCTTCTTCCACAACGGCTTTTCTAATACCCACGCCAAGTGGGCTGGCGGACGATCTCTCATGCGACAGCAAGAACCATCAACAACCCCGCACAAATTGACAGTTCCCAAAACTCCTTGAATTCACTCGCACTATACTCCTTGACGCTGGACGGCTTTCGGAAATAACAACATCTACTTCAGCTAAGAAGCGTTCTTCAAAACATTCACCTAAATCAGACTTCAAATATATATCTGCAACCATGGACGGACCTACTCCTGATCATCTCTCCTACCTTCGGCAAGCTCTGGAACTCGCTCAACTTTCTCCACCCAAACCCACCAACTTCCGCGTCGGTGCCCTCCTCCTCGATCCCTCCACGAACACCATCCTCTCCACCGGCTACACGCTTGAGTGTCCGGGTAACACACACGCTGAACAGTGCTGCTTCATTAAACTAGCGGAAAAACACAACATACCCGAAGAACAACTCGCAGATGTGCTACCAGACAATACTTTATTATACACAACAATGGAGCCGTGCGCGAAGAGGTTGAGCGGGAATGTCAGTTGTCTGGAGAGGATCTTGAAGCTGGGAGAGAACGGTAGAGGTATCCGGAAGGTGGTGGTGGGTGTGAAGGAGCCGGAGACTTTTGTAGGTGAGAATGAAGGGAGAAGGAGATTAGAAGAGAAAGGCATCGAAGTCCTTGCTGTTGAGGGTCTGGAAAAAGAAATACTGGAGGTTGCTACAGCCGGACATACTAAAGCAGATGGCTGAAGGGCGCTTGATAGTAAGGATATTCCTATCAAAATTCAACAACGCTTCCCACAAGTAGCTATGCCTGCTTCTGGGTAGTGCAACACCTTCCACCGAAGACAATCGGAAACCCGAATAAACAAGCGCATGCTTGTGAAGTTCTGCGATCAGATCTGCCTGAATAGCAGCCTGTGGTCAAGAGCGAGAGGAGGGGCTATTTCGTAGAAGGCTGATGTCCTTGGACCCTGCGCCATGAGAGCGTTAGTGTATTAAGGGAGCCAATAGTACGAACCAGCCATGCAAACATCGAAACCTTGGACAGAATCCAATAGCTTGGAACAACCAAACAAAAGCATCAAATGGGTTGAAGTTACTTCGTACATCTATTGAGTACCCTGAATTCGGTGCGGACACCAAAATTGTCCGATGCTGCACGAATGTCGTCACCATTCTGCAAGGCTGCAGAGCCTTGTGTTGCTTTGATCCTTCTAGATCTGAATTCTGAATTTGGCTGTTTACAAATATCTTTGAACAACCTCACAGATTACTCTTCAATCCAAAATCTGACTTCCAATTCTTCACTTTCATCTCATGATCTCGCAGTGATCCGATCTCAAAGAAAGAATCATGACTCTAACCAATACCCTCCTCCACTTCACCAATTTCCGCAATCCCTTCCTTCGCACCCTTGTCCCCTCAGTTTCAGCCGCGTTCGCAATCCAAGCAGCCGTAGCTATTCCTTCTATTCTCGCTCAATCCGAGCGGTTCTACGATCTCTCAGGCTCTCTCACTTACCTCTCCGTCACCGCGCTCTCTTTGTACCTCCCCACCATCCGCGCACGTGCTGCTGCGTCCATTGCTGGGAAAGCGCTTCCACAATGGCCTAAAATCACCGATGCCTTCACCGGTACAGGTGGACCGAATGGCCTCAACTGGAGACAAGTAGTTCTCAGCGTTGCGGTCTCGATCTGGGCTACTCGTCGTAAGCATTCATTCCATCCCCATCCTCAGCCAGCTCCCCTCCTCACCACCTACCTACTACCCATACTAACCCTCCCCACCCAAGTCGGCACCTACCTCTTCCAACGCATCCTCTCCGACGGGCACGACTCCCGCTTCGACGAGATCAAAAAATCCCCCCCCAAATTCCTCGGCGCCTTCCTCGCCCAAGCCACCTGGGTCTCCCTCTGCCTCATGCCCATCCTCGCCATAAACTCGATCCCGCACTCCCTCCTCAGCACACTCCCCACCCTCCTCACCACCGACGTACTCGGTCTCCTCCTGTACACCTTCGGCCTTGGATTCGAGATCGTCGCCGATCGCCAGAAGTCCCAGTGGGTGAAGGAGAAGAAGGAGAAAATCCACGACGAGGAGTTCCTCACCAGGGGTCTGTGGGCTAAGAGCAGACATCCGAATTACTTCGGGGAGAGCACCCTGTGGGTTGGGATCGCGACCCTGAGTGCGGGGGTGCTGGCGGGAAGGGTTGGGCAGGTGGGGATGAGGACTGCGGGGTGGGGGGTTGCGGGGAGGGCGGCGGGGGTGTTGTTGGCGGGGGTGAGTCCGGCGTTTGTGACGTTTTTGTTGTTGAAGGTTAGTGGGGTGCCGTTGAGTGAGAATAAGGTATGTGAAGGTCCCCTTTCTTTGTTGGGTTTTACGGGAGGTTGACAAGGTGCTGTAGTATGACAAGAAGTATGGTGATCGCAAGGATTACCAGGAATGGAAGAAGAACACGCCTATGTTTATTCCGAAATTCTAATCAGCTTGGAGAGAGGACTTCAATGGCGCATTGGATGGGATGGGATATTTCCTATGAGAACTGGAGTATCGTGGATCGGATTTTGACTAGGTGGACGGGACGGGAGTACAGGATGGAATACAGTAGCAAAATTCACGATTATTTTCATCTCTGCTCGCGATGGTCTTTTGAAAGCAAATAGCAATCAATCAGCTCTGCTATTAATATCTTGTATTGTTTTCCATACTTTCTAATCTACGATTCACGTTGAGTGATCATCTAATCTATCATCATCCCACATACTCACTCACATGCTCTGCTCTTCTATTTTCCCATCCTATTTTCCAACCTACCCCACCCGCTTTCCCTCCGGCGACAAAAGTCTATCCATCCCCTCCCCTCCCTACAAAACCCCCATCCAAACCCACCCCGCTCAATGCGTCCTCGCCCACTCGCGATACCATTCCAAACACTCGGCGTTGGCGACGCTGGCGGATGTCTTGATGTTCATGCCGCAGAGGATTTGTTTCACTGCTACTTCGATTCTGGGTGGGGAATTGGTTAGCGTTGTCTTTTTGAAGGGGGTTGATTTGAATTGAATTCTTGGGTGGGGGTAGGGGGAGGGAAGAGCGGGGTAAAGAAGGGGGAAGGGAATGGGATATTGAAATAAGAGGGGAGGGGGGTGCGATATTGAAATAAGAGGGGCAAGTAAAGAAGGGAAGTAGAAGATATGACTTAGGCGCAAAATAACAAAAGCACAACCAAAAAAAAAAAAACTCACTTCTTCCCATTCCCCGTAACCGGAATCTCCTCACACCTATCCACCACCCCGGGCACATGCCTCGGACTCAACTCCCTCCTCACCACCTCCCTCACCCTACTCACCAACCCCTCCCCAAACTCCCCCTCCTTCCCCTCCCGCATCTTCAAAAACAGCACCACCGTCTCATCATCATCGTTTTCCCTCCTCCGTCCTATACACAACGCATCCTCAACTTCATCTGCAAAGTGTTTCAGCAAAACATTATAGATCTCGGCGCTCCCGAAGCGCACTCCACTGGGTTTCAGGATCCCGTCGCTGCGTCCAAGCATATATATACCTCCGGTGCTGGGGGAGATTTTTACGAAATCGCCGTGGTGCCAGATTAGTTGGTGGGGGAAGTAGGTGGAGAAGTAGGAGGAGTGGTAGAGGGAATTACCGGAGGGGCCGAAGAAGGTGGTTGGTTGGGAGGGGAAGGGCGCGGTGCAGACGAGGTCGCCGGGGGTGCCGGCTGGGAGGGGGGTCCCAGAGGGAGAATATGCGTGGATGGACATGCCTAGACCCGGGACTTGGATTTCGCCGATGTGGACGGGAGACAGAGGGGAGGGGGCGCCGAAGAGGGAGATTATGTCGGTGCCGCCGGTGATGCTGCCGAGGTTGAGGGAGGGGGGGAAGGCGCTGTAGATGTATTTGAAGGTGGAGGGGGCGAGGGGGGAGCCGGTGGAGTAGATGGCGCGGAGGGTGGAGAGGTTGATGGGGGGTTGTTGTTTTAGTGGGAAGATGGAGTTTTGCTCCAGGATGGAGAGGTATTTGGCGCTGGTGCCGAAATGGGTAATTTTTAGTTCTTGGATGAGGAGCGGCATGGAGAGATGAGAGTGTGGCTTGAATGGGCTGCCGTCGTAGAGGATAATGGTTGCGCCGAATGCGAGGCCTGAGACGAGCCAGTGCCACATCATCCAGGTGCAGGTTGTGAAGTAGAAGAGTCGGTCTTGGGGACGGATGTCGCAGTGGATGATATGTTCCTTTTTGTGCTGAATTAGCGTGCCTAGTGCGGAGTGGACAATGCATTTCGGTTTTCCTGTGGTGCCGGAACTGTAAAGAATGTAGAGTGGATGGCCTGGAGGTAGTTGTGTGAATTCTAGAGTCATCGATGGGTTGCTGGTTCTAGTTGTATGTATAAGCGGAAAGAACCAGAGAGGGGTAGAAGTGCGATCCGCTTACTCTTTCAGAAATTCATCATATGTCGATGCTGTGCCATTCTCGATTTCCATATTTTCAAGATCAGTAGGAAGATCCACGGTATTGAAAACCACCAATTTCCTAAGACCCTTCAACTCCTTAACAATCTCACGTGTTTTGCTCAAACTCTCATGCAATCTACCATTATACTCCACGCCATTATCAGCGAAAAGCACAACCGGTTCAATCTGAACAAGACGATCCAAAACCGCAGCAACTCCGGTATCAGGACTGACACCTGTCCAAACCGCTCCGATTGAAGCAGCTGCCAGCATAGCAACAACGGTGTTAGTGTGGTTTCCTAAGAACCCAGCAACACGATCTTCAGGCTGGACGTTTACGGTACGCAGTGCATTTGCACATTGTCGGACTCGCTCCCGGAGTTCTTTCCACGATACTGTTTCCCTGGTGGACTCTGTTGCAGCTATGATAGCGGGGGAATCGGGATCAATGTTTAGCTTTGCTGGATAGAGGAGGTTTTCAGCGAAGTTGAGACGAGAGCCTTCGAAGAAATCTGGCCGGGGAAACATGGGAGCGTCATCTTCGACCACCTGAAGCTGTTAGCTTTTGACTCGAGAAAACATATAGATTATCCTGACTATATGTTCGATGCTCGGCTTATGATTCTTCAAGTCGAGATCAACAGATATTGTGTTTTCAGCACCACCCGTGACTTCCGTGGAAATAACATATTTGTAAGCCCTCCTAAACTTTTGGTGATAATCCCTCATTCGACTTGTCGAAGTTGATCACATGAGTGACATCCCCCAAGATAAGAGCAAACAAATATAAGAATGTGTATATATTCACCTTGTTCCACTTTTTGCTAGCAGTGATGCCTGTGAAATCCCACGTCTCTTCCCAGAAACTCGCAATATTTTTAATAGACCATTGGTATAGCTCTTCATAGGTCTGTAGGTTCAAACCATTATGCTCGTTGACAGTTTGCATGAATTTCCACATGCGAGTTGTTGTAGGGTTAGGATGTCTCCAAAGTTCAGTTCCAACTGAACCGTTGACATGCGGTTTGGTCTCCATGTTGTCTTCGTGCTCCAATTGCTGCTTGTGGAGTGGTGTGGTCCGTGTGGATTTTGTTCAGTGATTGAATTTTGATACTGCAAAGTAGTTCCTCTTCACGGGTAAATGTAGAAAGGGGAAGCGACGTTTTCAACGAATGCTACAGCACAGAAAAATCCAAGTGGTGTGCTGTTACCGGAAGTGATGTTGGGAAGAAGCGGAATGTGGGGGTACAGCGGAATGAGGTCCGGCTCTGTTGAGAGGCAGTTGCTTGATTGGAAGCTTCTGCCAAAAGTTTGAAGAATTGACAATTTCAAGAAAAGTGCTTGTCGTCGCCAGAAAGAGACTATTTACCTACAACTTGCACACTCACGCACTTACGTTGGGGAAAACAAACGCGGGGGAGTTTCGGTGGGGATGCCCGAAGACGGTCGGTGAGGCTGCTGGGGCTGGTGGTAAGCTCACCTCAGGCACGAAAGTTCCTCACGGATGGCGCATGAATAACCTTACCTAACTTACTGCTCGGCGCTGGCCAAGGTGAATCAATTGTTTTTCTATGTCGTATAAATCTACAGTGAACAGTGAGTTGCTGGGTTTAAGAAGTCTGAGAGGGTGGGCGTTCAGGGTAGTACTCTGTGTAGTACTCCGTGTAGTATATGGCATACGATGTATACGGTGTGTGGACCACCGACATACTGCCAATTCCGAGACATCGGTGAGAGCGTGTCTTTCTCACGAACACCGGTGTTGTAGCTCATACCCAGAAGTGGATGCTGGAGCCACTGCCAACTCAGAGGTTGGGCGCGCAAGCATTCAGACCGAGAAGTTGCGCTGTAGCGGAGCGGAGCGATGAAAAAGGCCAATTCTCGATTTCTAGAACGATTTGCTTCCACTTCTGGAAAGTTGTTCATGCTATTGAGATTACAAACATGCATCTTGCTTGCAATGTGATACCAAGTACACAAATTTTCATGACCGTCGTGGGCTTTTAGATTGGATGGGTAGCGGGACACAGTACCCAGGCGTGCCATGTAGATATTGAATGCTATGAGGTAGATGATATCATGGTTCATCAAAATGTCGAGTAGAAGAGTTTTTAGCTTTTCTTTCGTCACGATTTACTCAGCCCGTCGCGCGAGCTGCATCACATTGTGCCGGTTTCATAAGCAATCCTCAATCTTTCGGCGACAGCGATCGCGAAGTCTAATACAGAGTATGAGGTAGTGAAAAGACGTTCTTTGAGGGGGGGTGAGGGGGGACGAGGTGTGACTTTTATCGAATTGATCGATGGCGGCGCCCTAATCGAGCTTGCAGTCATGTTCATGATGGACAAGACAAACCGAGAAAATGGATGACGGCAGATCTTCAGGAACATGCACAGATTGGTTTCTCACCTATGCCTCGGTACCTGAGGCCCATGCAGCATTCTGCATATTTGCCAACCTCGAAAGACAAATAGCGGCCGTCTGATCGTCGATTGCATCTTCATCGAGTCGTTGATATTGATGCCCTCTTTTGGATATTCGATACCTGGTGAATCAAGCGAAACTGCCGACAGCAGCAGTTATAATGCACAACTTACACAAGTTGTGCAGCACGAATTGAATTGATCCGTCTCATTGGTCTCATTGGCCACATCGTGAATTTGGAGCATTTTCCGTGAACACCGAGGACCGTTCCTCCCTCTCCCGTACAGCCCTACCGGATTTTGGGCTAGCGACCAGATTGCCCCTTATGAAATCTGTGAAAATCTATGAAATGCATCGTCTTATCTCCGCCCAGCGTTTCCGTACCAATCATAAGGCTCTACCAAACGCTTCCAGCCACGCAAACCACACCAACCAGGGGAAAGGAGAAAAAAGGAAATTAGGACCCAGGTGAAAAAAAGCCGCAGTCCGAGAAAAAGAGGAGCTCCCTGATTGGCTTGTTACGGACTTGACAAGCTCACGGAAGCACCGGCGATGACAATTCGATCGTACTTTGTAAGTCCCGCTTCCGCCCATCAAACCCTTCACAATCACACTGGAGACTGGGCCCATCGAACCACCAAACCATACCGAGATCAGCCATCATTGGCAAAAGATCAGCGATGCACTGATAATAAATCTCGTTGCATTCCCCTTCCCATCCATAGCTCTCCTTACCAGCTCCGTTAATGTCAGATTTTTGTAGAGTAATTTCAATCTCACCCATGTTGGAGCTCATTTGCCTCGCGTAACCTAGAAACTGCACAGACAGGCACAGACAGGCACAGCACAAGTACCGCCAGCACCAGCACCAGCACCGCCAGCAGGGCAGCAACACTTTATCTCTCCATTCTTCTTCATCCGTCCCCTCCGAATCCACCCCCTCCTGTCTCCTCTTTCCACTCTCCTCCTGCCTATCCCATCTGGATCTCTACACTCTCCTTTTTTGCTTCCCTCCTCGACCCTCTGCAATCGTAAAGTTTAATTGTTCCCCATTCCGCAATACTCAATCCTCAAATCGTTATCGATAGGAGTGGTGTCAGACATTATCAAACCCGATCAACTGGAACTTAAGGAAGAGACGTGTGTTCTGCCATTTAAGCAACGGCTCGGTTTGGCGGAACGAAACGCAGCGAACTTCCTTTGCTTCAGATTGTTGTTGTTGTGTGGCGTCCAAACGTTGGATGTGAGGTGAAGGACAAATCGAACGAAAGCGTCTAAATCCACACTGTTCCCGCCCAACGATCCAGAAAGGAATCAAAATTCCACAAAAAGAAGCCGAATTCAAATTTGTCCCAGTCAGGAATAACTTAATTCGGAAGGAACGAAACAGGCGCGCTTTCCCTCGTCGCGAAGCTTCAATTCGAGCCCATTTTCCAGACCGCAAGATTCTTTTCGAAACCGACTCGTTCACTCAACAACAACACAAACAGTATCTCAGACAAACTTCCCGAATAATAAAAAGTACACGACACCAGTATCAGCATAAAATTCTTCCTTGGTATGCTTCATCTCTAATTTCCCTTTCCTTTTCCTTGTCCTCTCTTCTCATCCCCATCTTCGATTCGACTCTCGATCCTCCTAAAATGCCCAATGCACTTCCAATTGCAATTCACTCCTAGACCTTGAGACAATTGCGTCTCAGGCCTTTATTATACTTCGAAGTCTTCGTTGTCTGCCTCCATCGTCTTACCCTGTTGAAGCCTCCAGCTCTGAGGCTTCTCAGCCCCACAACCGCCTGGCTGCATTGTTATTACCAAGTCCACACCTTACTGACATTAAACGCTCGATCCTAGACTCCTCCGCGAGTTAGTTTACCAACCAACTTCGTCATCGGTCATAATAATACACATACCCCTTATTGATCCACGATATCGTCCTTCTATATCCATTCGGGTGAATCATCTCTAAATCAACGAACAAGATCTCCGGCTGTTTTGGACTCAACTGGACCTCGACTTCTGCTCCAATTCGCGCACCAGTCAGTCAGCTAGCAGCAGCAGTATACTTAAATCTGCTCAAAGAAGGAAAATCAATTCATGAACACGATGCCTCAAAGACTTCCACGAAATCCGTTCACTAGTTCTATCTCACCAGCGGTTATCACACCGCAATCCGACAAACCCACCACCCGCAGGTCGTCTACCTCCAAGGGCAACAGATTGACCAATTTCTTCACTTCTTCACCGAAGACCAAGGAACAACAATCTGCTCAAGCGGCTCTGCTATCTGCTGTTGCGGCCCAACAACAGCGTCTCTTGGACAACCCATCTCCTCACATCAGTTCTCCATCGCTCTCTTTGCCAACGATTTCCCTCTCAACTGCGAAGGCTGGCGAGGCCAACATGGATGAGCCTCCTACGACTCTTTTCCAACCACCTTCTGTCGCAGAGGCCAAATTACAAGCCAAAAGAGATGCACAATTCGGACCCTTAAATCACCCAAGCCACCGATATGTTAGTCAGCATCATGGTGTCCTCGAAGACCCAATTGTGGACGAGCCACCTTATTACTACCTCCTCACTACTTATATCAGTTACCTGGTTTTGATTATCTTCGGTCACGTTCGGGATTTCTTTGGCAAGAGATTCAAGCCTGATTCTTATAGACATCTTAAAGCTGCCAACGGCTATGCGGCCCTCAACAGCGATTTTGACAATTTCTACATCCGCCGACTGAAGCTCCGAATTGATGACTGTTTTGCTCGTCCAATCACCGGTGTCCCTGGCCGATACATCACTTTGATGGACCGCAAGACTGATGATTACAACAAGCATTACCAGTTCACTGGCACCTACACCGAAACCCTCAACATGAGCTCTTACAACTACCTTGGATTTGCACAATCTGAGGGACCATGTGCTGACGCTGTTGAAGAGAGTATCAGAAAATATGGTATCAGCTCTGCAAGTCCCCGTGCCGATTCAGGTACTTCTGATTTGGCTTTGGAAGTCGAGGACAGAATCGCCAAGTTCGTAGGAAAGCCTGCTGCAATGGTATTCTCTATGGGATTCGCTACAAACGCAACTGCTTTCCCCGCTTTGGTTGGAAAGGGTGACCTTATCATTTCTGATGAGCTGAACCACGCTTCTATCCGTATTGGTGCACGTCTTTCTGGAGCTATGATCTGTTCTTTCAAGCACAACGACATGACTGATTTGGAGAGACTTCTCCGTGAATCCATCTCGCAAGGTCAACCAAGAACTCACCGTCCCTGGAAGAAGATTTTGGTAGTTGTTGAAGGTCTTTTCTCTATGGAAGGTACCATGTGCAATCTCCCCGGTATACTTGCTCTCAAGAACAAGTACAAGTTCAACTTGTTCGTCGACGAGGCCCACTCTATTGGTGCTCTTGGTCCCCGCGGCCGTGGTGTTTGCGACTACTTCGGAATCGACCCTGCAGAAATCGATATTCTTATGGGTACTCTTACTAAATCTTTCGGTGCTAACGGAGGTTATATCTCTGGTGAGAAACACATCATTGACAAACTACGACAAACCAACGCAGCTACCATGTTCGGCGAATCCCCCACACCTCCAGTTCTTATGCAAATTCTTAGCGCCTTGAAGATCATCTCTGGAGAACTTGTCCCCGGTCAAGGAGAAGAACGATTACAGCGAATTGCATTCAACTCAAGATATCTTCGATTGGGATTGAAACGTCTTGGTTTCATTGTTTACGGACATGACGACTCTCCCATCATCCCAATTGTTTTGTACAACCCAGCGAAGATGCCTGCTTTCTCTCACGAGATGCTTCGAAGAAAGATTGCCGTTGTTATTGTCGGATACCCTGCCACACCACTTATCTCATCTCGTGCCCGTTTCTGTGTTTCTGCAGCCCACAACAAAGACGACATGGATCGTATTCTGGCAGCTTGTGACGAAGTTGGAGATGTTCTCCAGCTGAAGTTCTCCACTGGTATCGCAGGTGGCGCAGAGCATCTTCCAGATGGTGTCACACCAGAGATGGAGAAGGAATGGCAGAAGGCCAATGGTCTCCAGGGAGTTGTCACACCCCCACGCTGGTCGTTGAGAGAAGTTATTGCAAATGGTGTGGCTGATGTCAAGCAACCTTTGCGGTAAATCACGTTCGCATGAAAGAAAGAAATTATGTATATTACGTTCTTGTCAGGCGCTGCTGCTTCTTCTTCTTCTGTTTATTCTTTGGCGCGGCATACCGCACAAGATACCCCCTTGCCACTGTTTGCTTTGGCCCTTTTTTATATCATACTTTTATACTTCTTGTTTTTTCGTCCTTGAGTCTGCGAAATGCCCTTTTTTGATAGACTACAAAGGTTTTTTATATTTTATGAATGATTGATTGATTCGGTATCGGGATAGTGCGTTAAAAACCAAAACCACTCGTTTTTGTTAGCGGCGCATAGAAAGACGGGAAAGGGAATCGATTGTGGTTCTTTTTTTGAAATCTTTTTTTGAATTTTTTCGAGTTGGGTCTTTGGTCTCATGATGGGAATGGAAGGGTTGGGTTGGTTGTCGCATGATGGATGAGGGATGGATGTGTTGGGAGGTAATTATTAATAAGATGAGAATGAGTTAATGATGTTTGGAATTGGAATGATGGATAGATGGATGGGGTGGGTGGATATGATTGATTTGGGATGGGGATGGAGATGGGGAGGGAGGTGTATATAGATGGGGAGGTTTGCGAGGAGAGGTGGTGGCAGGTGCGATGGGGAGGGAGGAAGGGGATAGGGATGGGGATGGGGAGGTTTGCGAGGAGAGGTGGTGGCAGGTGCGATGGGGAGGGAGGAAGGGGATAGGGATGGGGATGGGGAAGGGAGTAGCGAAAGAGGGTTGTGGGTAGATAGATAGACGAACAGAGAAGGACAAGACAGCCTTGCTTAGATGAATATGGAATTTTCTCTGATCTTGCATGTGTTTTTGATACACTACTTGAACTTTGTTTATGTGATGGGTGAGGTGATGGGATGGGATATGATAGGATGGGATAGAATATGATTTGATGTAGTGTGAGTGAGTAGATCTTGTGATGGTCTTAGTGATGGGATACTTGATATGAATGGATAGATGATGGATTATTGGGATGGTATGGTATAGATAAAATGTCTTTAAAAGGTGGCATTAATATAGGACATGTGCTGTGTTGCGTGCTTGCTTATCTATCTATCTGGAAGCATAGAACAAAACAGAACAGCGTGGGGGTAAAAGGACTTAAGGGAAGGGGTGGTGGGGTGGGGTTTTTGAACGGGGGGGGGGGGGGTGAGTGACAGACGACCTCGTGCTCGACCTCGTGCTCAGGGGAGATAGATAGATAGGTAGGAGATTAGTCATCCTATCCATTCACTCGACAGCCTGCCTTTTCTTTTTGGGACGTCAAACTTCCATGTTATGCTTATGGCAAGTATATTCGGGTTAAAGCGAGGAGAGGAGATTTTGGTTAGGGGGTTTTAGGTTATTTATTAGATTGAAAATTTGGGGGTTGAAGGTTAGGGTTTTGGGGGTTGGTAGAAGAGAATACGATGGCTGTAGTCACAACTTCGTTCCCTTAATCTCAATCTTAATCTCCTCAATCTCAATCTCAATCTCAATCAACTAGGCCTCTAAATCATATCTCCAAAATCTCTATTCAATTCTACACACTAGATAGACAACTCTAAACACACTCATATCATAAGCCTAACTACGCACACAAAATTTATCCATATGATCTCTCTTCATCTCCTCTAGTCCTATCATGTCATAACCCCTAACCGCAATAAATGACCCCTCCAACCAAATCTATAAACCAAACAAGATATCCACACCCCATCTCATATACACACAATATCCTCATTCCATTAGGAAAGGCCATGTATATCCGCATCATGCCAAACCGCCCGCCTGCCCACCACCATCAAATGACAAGCCAACAAAATGCGCCATCCCTATACCCAACCCGAGCATTCAAGCAAACCAAAAAAAAGCGTTGCCGCTCACGCCTAAATTTTGCCAACCAGATCAATCTAGCCTCGCCCCATGATGATCGTCATATATAACCAAAAACCATACCAAAGTAACACATTTTAAACCAAATGCACCAAGTCGTAGTCATAGCCCAACAATGATATATAGATTTCCCACCCTTTTTAGCATTAATTCGTAACCAAATCATTTCCGTAAATAGAGAATATGCATCATATACAATCATCAACAAAATGTGTTTCGTATTTATGTCGCCATTGTCGTTGTTGCCCGTGGTTCGTTTTCTGTCTGTCGGTCGTATCGAAGTCCAGCCGTGGTAAACATGAAATCTCGACTGATATCCATGCTTCGGTTGATACGTCCACCCGGTGTATGGGGATGAGCGACGTTGACACGACCTCGGCGAACAGCTCGCTCGACATCCTCATCGTCCGTGTGATCCTCATCGTCATATTCCTCGCTCAACCTAGGACGAATGTCAGTCAGTTACTCTATGAAAATTGCAAAGATTAGTGCTTACCTTGAAAAGTAATCGGCAAGTCCATCATGACTGGGAGTTCCGACTACTTGATCATACATAGGTGGTGGCGTTGGCATTGGAGGAGGTGGGTCTTCAGCATCGAATGCAGGAGGGTTGTAGCTCGGATTACGTAGCATATGTATTGGTCGTTGAACTGCGTTATGCATAGCCAAATGCGCTTGTGGTGGTGGCCTGAGAGGTTGGGCGGCGGTTTCTGGGCGTGCCGGAGAAGCAAGACTCAGATTATCAAATGAACCGGCGTTTAAGCTTGCCAATGTTGATTGACTCTCCATTGCGGCATTCGGACAGCCACAAACACGGTTCCGTGCTTGACTATTTTCCTTGCCAATATCAGCGTACGCAGGTAGTGCTAATTGTGGCTGTGATGCGTGGCAACTCAGAATAGTGAAGGGTGAATCGATAGAGATTTCAAAGTGACGACGCTTTTTCCCTGTGGGATCTTCAGGGTCTTTTCGAGATATCCGCATCACAATCTATATTTGTGATTAGCAAAGTTTTTGGGAATGACTGAGTAATACATACCTTAATCCAATGATGCGTGCTAACATTCTTCCACGTGCAATCATGAACCAGTCGCTTCGTTTTATCTTTCTCCATCATCTCACAAGTAGGTAATTGAACAGACATCTCAAGCTCAGTCGAGCCGATGAAATGATCCACTCCTAGATCGAGGTCGCCGAGCATGTTTTCTGCCGGTTCAGGAAGTGGCAGAGGCTGTATGCCTAATCTCCTAGCTTCTCTTTCTCGTTCTCTCATAGCTGAAGCACGTGCCTGTGCTCTGTCCTCAGGTGAAGATTCACCGCCCCGCAATACCCGTACTTCTTGATGGCTATACTCTTTGGCCAGAGGTCTTCCGGCCGATTTCTCTAACAACAGGAGCTTCTTCTGGACATCCTTTCTCGTTACTTTGCGGTTGCCGGTGGTGTATTCAAGATTTTCGGTGACGAGAACCTTGATCTTGTGAACGTGGACCTTGGCGAGCGGTGTGAGCTTGAAAGCGATAGGGATCCTAGATCCAAGAGGAAAAGATTTTCCAGATATCATGATTTCATAATGTAACTGATCCTCCCAGTTCCTACTAATAGAAATCGGTTCAACCAACTCCAGAGACTCAATGGAAGGCGTCCTGATAACGGGGACCTCCTTGAATCCTTGAAGATTTGGTCTGAAAGTTCCGGCTCTCTCCACAAAGGCCTCCAACTGCCATATCACCGAGGCAAGCGGGAGTTTGGTGGTCTCGGGACTGTTGTTATCGATCGGGATTTCAAAACTATATTCATAGACACCGGGATGGAAGATTTTGTAGCCTTTTTGTTGCGGTGTGGAAACGAACGGAGAGTCCCCCTTTCCAAAACTCCGAGATTGATTGCTTTGCAAAGATAGTCTCTTGGTTTCCCTTGATGACATTAATGTGCTTGATCTGTTCCTACCACCGATGATCGGGAGCGAAAACCCAGGAGAATCGAGACCGCTCGATAAAGGAGTCACAGATGTGTTGCCGACTTTGTCCCGGAGGACATAATTACACAAAGTGCCATAACCAACTTCAGACCCTATATAGGAGGCGTTGAAGAATGGCAGCACTTGTGTTCTAAGTGAATCTTCTTCGAAAGTTTCTGTCTTGGCAGGAGGAATACCTAAAAAATGTAAGCTCGGATTTGGGAATAACTTGTAACTCCGACATACCTTCAGGCCATTCAGTTCTTGCTCTACCGGTAAATTTCAGAGTAACGGCCTTTATTTTGGCGCTTTTTGTGATGTTCAACTGTAGTTTTCCACGGAGGATTGCTGACGAGTTGGACGACGAATCGCGCGTTGTGCCATCATGATCGAGCCCACTCAAATAAATGATAGGCTCAGCCAGCTTAATATAAACATACACACCGTTGCTTGACGCTACGGGTTTCTCGCTATCGACGCCCGCTAGAGACGGTGATGATGTATTCTCAATTGACAAATCTGAGGTGCTATTGGCAAACGACGAAGGACGACCCATCCTTCCATCCAAAGACTCAAATTCATAGCCCGGCCCCGGTCCCGACATTATGCCCGCTTCCAGCCCTCCTGCACTAGATCCCGGTCTTCTCGAGAATATCTTTCGGCGATCTGTTGATCGTGTCGACTGCGTTCGACTCACCTGCGGGCTAGGTGAGCGTGTAGATGAGGATGCAGATCCTGTGGTGGGTTTGTTTGAGGAGAAAGAGGAAAATACCGAGCCAAGCACACGCTTTGCGCTGTCTCGGGAAGCCAGTTTTGTGAGTTGAGTTTTGGCGCGGGAAGGCTTTTTAGTTTGAGATTGGGGTGGAGGAGGCCGCAGATCAAATGGTACGAAGCCTGCTGGTAGTCGTGTGATGTGTATGGAGTGAGGTCGGCGCTGCCTTGGTCGACACGGCGGTGCTGGTAGGGTAGTTTGTGGTTTGTTCGCGAGCAGATTCGGAGGATAGTAGTAGACAGTGCCTCTGTTGGAGTAGTATGAGATTGGGATTGAGCCTGTCATGTTGAGTATTAACAATTAGTTGTTTCCGAAAGGATATCGTGTAGTTGTAAGTGGTGGTGACAAGTATGAATGAATGTGAGTTTGCTCCGGAACTGAAGGAAGCAAGTTGAGTCAAGTAGTTGCACGGTGTAGATGTTCAAGAAGTATAATCTTGTGCAAGCTCCAACGGCATTGTCGCAATATAATAATATTGCTGCAGTACGTGAATCCACTGGCACCAGATGACCAAGTACTTCAAGTAGTCATGCAGAAATATATCGGGGCAGGGGATAGCTGGTAGGGCTTAGGATAGGAGGGGGATGGCATGAATCACGCCCAAGACGATACACAAGACAAGCCACCCAAAAGTGATGTGAAGGAGGGATGAGAACTCACCAATTATTAGATGAGTATAATGTAAGTTTTGCTTGTTGTCAAATGCCTGAACGACAGAAACAAGGAGTAAGGATAAAGGAAGTGTTTGGGTTCGGATTGCCAACACACGCACAGGGCGGGTAGTAGTAGAGCAAGTTGACGGAAGCGTGTGTAGTTGAGAAGATCAGATCGAATCTCACTTTTCTGAGTTGAGGTAATGCGCGATAGTGAAAATCGGTAGCCGTGTTGGGGAGTCGTAGTTGGTTCGTTTGCAGAGCAATAGTGGGTGGGTAGGTAGACAAGTGGGAAGAAGGAAAAGCAAAAGGGAAAAGCCAAAAGTGTATGGTGTAAGAAGCGGTATGCTTGTTGGGGGGGGAATATAGTTTGTGCTCTATTCCCAGGAAGAGTATGGATGTATGGATTTGGGATGGATTGGGATGGAGTTGGGGGAATTTTTCTGCATGCGGCTTCCAAGTTTATTCGAGATTCGAGATTCAAGCAGAAGATCTGCTCGCAGGGTTGTTGTTTCTGATGCCGGACCGCCGGTATAGGGTTGTTGGTCTTGGCACCCCACACGCTGCGATTGGCTTGTGATGAATGGCGAATGGACGACAGACGACGCCGTGCAGACTGTGCAGTGAGGTACGCGACGGGGACAGAGAGATGAGGTCAGCAGGATAAATAGTCAACGGCGACTGGGGACGGATGGGGCGCGAGTCGTGACAGGACGACAACTGAGGTGCGCTGCAGTCTGCTGCTGCAAAGAGCAGTGATGTGATGTGATGTGATTGAAGTAAGACTTTGCGACGAGTGAGGGAGGGGGAGGGGTGGAGGGGGGAGGGTGGAGGAAATTATTCCATATACGGCGCAGGAAGTACAATCCCGCGGGCACTGTACGACCAGTATGAGAATATCGTAGATGCGTCCTTATCCCAATCGCCAGCCAGGATAGCAAAACAAAGAGTATAAAAAATATAGGTAAATAAAGAGTATAACAAATATTGATCATACATAGAGCTCTATACGAGAGCCCGCACAAGAATGATTCCAAACCACAACAAAAGAAATGGAATTATCAGATGTCGAGCAGACCTCTTTCACAGGAGAAGCGCCGCGAAGGAAGGCTCTCGTCGTATATACATACATATACATCCCTCATCTCTACGTACATCTATACTTGTATCTACTCGAGTCCGCGTGGAAATCGGCATTTTGCTGGAGATTTCATGGCGATGCCCGGAAGTCGCGGAGTACATTCTTGGTATAGCGGCCACCAAAAGTAGGCTAGATTTTGGGGGAAGGGGACCATAATGAGGTAACGGCAGCAACGGCAGACCACTTCTGGCCCTCTATCACTGCTATACGTTGATCTTTATCTTCTTCTAGTAAATCACAGAAGTGAAGTTTTTCTTCATCATGGAGGGTAGCAATGAATAATTTGATACGCTCATCGATATTCTAGCTGCGTATAACATCATATATATCTTTATCTATTTGCCTACGTAATCATAGCTGTAATGCTGTAATGCCTAATGCCTTTCTGCTCAAGAGTTGGCACCGACTTCGCAGCTTCCTCCGCACTTCAGCCGACCATTTCCAAGATCACACACCCGCAGCACGAATACAAGTAAATAACACCCAACATCAAGATTCCAGAATAACCTAACCAACCTAACTTTTCCTGAATGAAGATAAATGGTCCATTCGCACAAAGGGACCTCCCTGCGACTCGTGAGCAGTAGGGTGCTTGGTTCGTAGCTACTATCCAATCCTCGTCGCGCATGATGTTTCAGCGTCGCATTCCCCTTTGAACCCTTCAGATGCGATAGATGCGATAGATGAGCCCAACAGACCTACCTTGGGTCTCAGCTGGGAGGACCCCCGTGGAGAACAATCGGGCTCCGTTAAGGTTCTCATGCTAGGGATAGTGAGGTGGCAGCTTCACCGCGTTGGACTCTTCTTTCGACTTGGGCCGGTGAGTGAGGCTGTAACATAGGTGCGGGGAGGAGACGAGGCGAGGCGGTGTTGAGATCGTCCTCTTGGTTTTCCTAGCGGTATTTCAGGAAAACCGCTCACGAGATACTTTCAAACTCCTCAAGGCTTCCTAGTTTACTTGGTGTGTCGCCGTTCTTCACAAATCAAAGTTATATTTCTTCTAAGCCTCAATGATGATCGTTATGTTATGTGTGTAGAAAAATACTGCAAGCAGGACCGTGGTTCGGACGCTGCGGAAGAGAGGGTCGCACAAATTGATGACGATGGCCGGCAGGCTGACCCCAGCTAGATTATATGGACCACAATAGACCGCCCCAGATCAATTTTTTTTCTCAAGAAGGCCGCTCCCAACTCCTGCTCAAAGCAAAGCATGAACCTACAATTCCAGGTTTCCGGGCCTCATCCTGTCACTCCAAACAGGCACAGGTCAAAAGGCAGTCCGTACCTGCCAAGCAGATACCATCCTTTATAACCATTTCATTTGACGAGTTACAGACGCAAGTGCAGAGATCGGAGGAATCGACGGCTTATCACATCTTATCACCCCTCTCTGCGGGTGGCACCTGTCGCAGATCCCCAAGCTCCCCTCCCTCAGCCACACAGGTCATCAAATCTTCGATTTGAATAATCCGAGTGTTTGTTCCAGAACAAAACCTTAAGTTGAGAGCAGAGATTCCATCCATGCCATGACCATCTGAACCTCGCCAGGGGACGTTCTCATGGGAAACGGAAACATGCTCGCGCCATGATTGACGAGCGGTTGCAAAACGTTCGGGAACGTCACAGACATTTTCGCAACGAAGGCTACAATCATGCATCGATGTTATAATGCACGCGTCATAGTAGGTCCGACTCCTCAAAGAATCAATTTGGATGGCCTTCTATTCGTTCTAGAATGAAGGATTGTCTTCCCCAACGGATTTAGATCAGTCTAGTCGAAGGATAAGGAGATGGGACGCGTAGGGCACTAATTAGAAACGCTTTGATATCTTCATGTCGCTTGATGACGGGAATGCATCGACGCCACCCGCACTCGGGTACTAGTATCTGCTCCTGGTCCCAGAATAGAAGACTTGTCTCTACTTGATTGATGAGTTTGGGGTGAGTTCGGAAGTATACGAACGTACCGAGAGTGTGGACCAGATCTCAAGTACGCAGTAGATGTATAGTGGCAGCCAAGACGTCTAAGTTAGATTCGCTCAATATAAAGGAGAAATATATACTGGAACGAAAACTATACATATAGGGATCGTGCAAGGTAGTCCAAAGCTAGATGCTGCTGTATAACTGTTAGAGTAACTCTTTGCCTGGCTCAGTCTGAAAGTAAATCATTAGTTGAATCCTACCAACTTCCAGACTATAAGTCGTCTGTCACCCAAGGCTGGAAATAAGCCATCGTTCTCTGCATTGCCCTTTATGACTTCATTTCCCAGCTAATATGGAAATCAGTTGGTTTGCCTCCTCAGATCGCTCTCCTCCTTCCTCCCCGCACAGGTCGCTTTCGTCACGTAGCTACCCCTCTCCTCGGCGACTTTAGGTCTCATAGCAGGGCGCAGAGCAGGATGTACCCTCCAAGACCTGTAAACCTGCATTCAGACATCTGGGACCCGGTTTCGTTCCATCCAAGCCAATCTTTTTGATAAAAAGGGCAAAATACTCGTAGCAATGGACTCTTACGTCGTACTTGACTTCGTGTCACAGCGTCCATGCTCGCCCAATGCACCGCAGCTTGTTGAGGAAGCCCCGATCCCGTTGATCCGAAAACTCGGCAAGGCAACGCTGTCTTAACTCCGACTTCGTGCATTGGGTATCACCGCCTTGCTATAGCCTTCTAGACACTTGTCCGAGGTTATACAACGACGGTTGGAGGACTAGAGATGGTTCCGGATATTAACGAGCCACAAGACTTACGCCCACCAATTGATAGGTTAAAGCTGGCCTGCAGTATACGAAGCCTCTGAGGATTAGTTCAGTCGCTATACTGACTTGAGGTCTTTGATAGCTAACAGTGGAACAAGAAGGTTTGGCACTAGTATATATGCATGCAGCTTACTTTCCGGCTCTGCGGCAACGATCTCGTACAATGAGCTTCATCCCCCCACGGATCGTTGCCGGTACGCTCCTGCAACGTGCTTATTATATTTCCTCTGTCAGGGTAGTGTACCTGCGCGGGGTGGGTATTGGGGGAGTGTTGCCGAAGCAGCTTAATGTGATGCATCTCTTCCCCCCTCAGGCGCTAAGCGTGGTGAGGGAAGTCCCAAAGGCGGGGTGCTAGGAGAGTAAAAAGGAGAATATCGAGTCTCCGTTGTTTGCGCGTAAGGTCATCTGATACTTATGGTGGCTGTGTTCATGAATTGGTTTAGGCCGGTATGGTCAAGGTTATATCCTCAAGCATTGGAGCCGGTGTGCCGGGACAAAAAGCAGTTTTTTGCTCTTGAGCATAAGCATCGTAGAAGCGTGGAAGACGGAATGTTTTCATGCAGGCTAGAGCCCCGGATATAGCATCACATACTACAACATAATAATAATCAAAAATGCTGCTGTCGCCTGAAAGAGTGGCCGAGGTCATATAAGTTCGGTGGTACATTTACTCCCGCAAAAAGAAAGACAAGAAGATAAATTATGGCTGGGTGCAGACAGATAAGATAAGATTAGATCAGATTAACTACACGCTAGGCTGTAAATAGCATCAATCAAAAGTCGCAGTCGCGGAAATACGCGATGTTTTGACGCGATAAAAGGCATCAATATCCCATGCATTTTATTCCACATCCAGCAACTCGCCAGTGCAATGGATTCACCAACTCGGGATCACGATGACGCACCAACTGGTGAAAATGCTGTTCAGGATCATTCGGCGCCATTGAAAGGTGTGATAATGTGTTGTACATCCGTCCCAGACGAAAAGCGTGTAAGTCCGGTCCACTGGGGGGCAATTGACGACTCTCTGTATAATTTGCTAATTTATCTTCATCTGCAGACAGCCTTGGCCTCCATGGCAGAACAAATGGGTGCTGCTATCCGTGCAGATCTCACTGTGGAAGTTACACACCTTATAGTTGGAGACTTCGATACCCCGAAATATCAATATGTTGCGCAATTTCGCCCAGATGTCCGTCCGATGACTTTGAGGTGGATAGAAGCAGTCCGTGAACTCTGGATAGCCGACCAAGAAATCGATGTGGAAGCTTTAGAACGAGAGCATGCATTACCCACGTTTACGGGCCTGAAAGTTAGTCTGACTGGATGCGAAGATGGTATGTACATCCGTCACACATTGCTCAAGCGTCATTTGCCGACTGATGGTACATAGCAACTGAACGATCTGAGATTGCGGAGAAGATCAAAGAGAATGGTGGAATATACGATGGAAATTTGACTAAATCGGTCACACATCTGATATCGTTTCGAACGGAGGGCAACAAATATAAAGCGGCGAAAAACTGGGGATTACGAATTGTCTCTGTCGAGTGGTTGAATGACAGTCTGGAAAGAGGCATGATCCTCCACGAGCAATATTATGATCCTGCATTGCCTCAGGAAGAAAGAGGCAAAGGTGCGTGGGACAAAGACAAGCCAAGGTTAAACCCTTCGAAGAAGAGAGCCCGGGGCAAATCTTTAGCTGGAGATGAGGGGAAGAAGAAGCTCCGCAGAACAGCAAGTTCGAAGCTGAGTACGCAGAGTCAGAGCTTATGGGGCGATATAGTAGGCGGTGGTAACGTCATCCAGGTATCGCGCAGTGGAGTATGGGGCAACACCGCGAGTCCGTTACCCCTCCAAGACAACCAACCAGTTGAAAGCGGCGAGGACACACCAAAACCTGCACCTCCATACGCTCCGTCAGAGCCTGAGCCTCCAAAGTATGGAATTTTTGGGAATTGCTGCTTTCTGAACTATAATTTCTCAGCTAAGCATACCCGAATTTTAACGAACCATTTACTCGCTCATGACGGTGAAGTGCTGCAGAGTGATAAAGACTTGATTGAATCGTCTGTGGAAAGTCCGCTAAAACGGCATTTTATGATTGTACCATACGATCTTCCAGCTAATAAGTATCCGGAGCTCCCTGAATCTGGATCGCAGATTGAAATTATTACGGACTGGTGGGTGGAAAGATGTCTACATCACAAACAGTTTATGGAGCCGTCAACGCATGTTATCGGCAGACCGTTTCCCAGCTTTCCCATTGAAGGGTTCGGCGATCTCAATATATCCTCTGCAGCGTTCAGTGGCATCGAACTGTTACATGTGAAGAAAGCTACAAATTTATTAGGTGGGAAATACAGCGAGGATATGACTCCGTTATCCTCTGTGCTCGTTACGAAATCTATAGTTAGTCTTCGTAAAGACAAACTAGAACATGCGCAGGAGTGGAAAATACCGATAGTCACGGCAGACTGGCTGTGGGACTCTATAACGGGGGGCACCAGATTGCCCTTTGGAAAATATAGATGCAGAGCCGCGCGACAACCTGCCTCGGCGCCAGCTGTTAATAAAGAATCACATGGAGGAGGCTTTAACGACTCAGAGAAAACGAATACAAGTTTTAAGACACCACACTCAAGATCAAGCACTCTCCCATCAAGATCCGGTAGCAAACCACCCCGAATACCTGATCTCGATAACACGGCATTCGAGCGGGAGACTCCAGATCAACCCATGAAAGACGAACAGGATTCTGTACCACAGCCGATACCCACTGCTGCGGATATATCAACTCCTCCCCCGTCCAGGCCCGAGCCTCTCGCCGAACTCCATCCGAACTCCCCAACCAAAACCCATAACTCCGCCGACTCATCGACAACTCATCATTCGACAACTCAAAGTCTTCCAAAAGAAGAGCCTGATCCTAATCATGCCGCAATAACCGATCTTCTAGCCAAGACCCGACGTCCTTCAGCCGCGGAATCTCTCGCACATAAGCGTCAACGGCAACCTCGAACAAAGATCATGGGACGAGCCATGTCCAATGTCTCAACCGCCTCATCGGTCGATTCCACAGCTACGACCGGCAATCCCGTGCAGTATCCTGAAGAACATCCTGAAGTTGACGCGGTGATGAATCTAGACGGTGATCGATATGGGGAGAAACGAGATGTTCTGCCACCGTCTACGCAGTTGGGATATGAGGACCCGGAAAGTGATGAGTATAGGCTGAGGGTAAGAGCGATTATGGAGGGGAAGGAGGGAGAGCCAGTGCATTTGCCGAGGGTTATGAAGGAGAGGAGTGCAACGATTGGGGATTTTGTGGCATTGAAGGGGCCGGCGACTAGAACGAGGGGGAGAGAGAGAGCGGATGGTTCATCGACGTCAAGGGGGTTGAGGTAGTTTCGAAGATTTCAACGCATTTTGTACAAAAGGAAGCGGGTCTGGATATATATATTTCACGGGAATGACGAAGTCATGAATAAATACAACGAAGTGGCTCACATCCTAGGGTCGCGCTGCTGCAAGGTGCTCTTTGTGAAGATCAAGGTATTTTCGATACTCGCTTTTCTGAATGGAGTGAATTAGACGCTATACCACAGCGATAGTAGGGGATAGTGGATTATAAAACAGTTCTACGATTAGTTCTAGAGATGATTCTTACAGCATTAATCTCCTAGACACATCCAGAGCGCGTGTGTAGCGGTATGTAGGACGCAGTTCGCTGCTGTACAGTACGGAGCCCCACTATCCCTTATTAGGCTTAGCAACTGATCTCCCTACTCAGACCAACTGTCACCAACAGTTGCATATTTGTAGCTGGGCCATAAGGACCAGTATTTATAGTCCGTTTCTCGGTCCGTTTAATTGCATGCCCTTCTATAATCTTACATATGGAACGATTCGGACAAGGGGAAATGAGGGCATTCACATAAAGTGAATCTCTCCTGCAGTTCATATTCTCACAACATTCAACTCTTTATATCTCCAGATGTCCCAGTTCTGACATCTACCAGACTTTCCTATTCTGCATTTAACCATTCTTTTCACTGTTTGACACATTCCGCGCCAATTCTGCGACTCTCAATTGGCGGGATTGGCTTTCCAGCGAAGCTCAAACATGATGAGCCTCCAGGTATTTTCGCTAGGAGTGTTAATGCTTGTAACCTTCACCTGGTTTCTGAACCATGTGGTTGGAGTCAAAAGGGATCAAAATGAGCCACAGTACATCTCACCAAAAGTCCCAATCATTGGACACGCAATAGGACTCCTCCAGAAAAAATACGACTATTACATTTCTCTCAGGTTTGCTTGCCCATCTCCTTGACGGGTCCAATACAACTGACAGTATCATGATTACAGCAAAAAGTACAAGCTGCGTATCTTTGGCCTTGCCATGCCAGGTATGCCAGGTGGTCGAGTTTATGTTATCAACTCGGCCGAACTCGTGCTTGCCGTTCAGCGAGTACCTAAAAAGCTCTCATTTTGGGATGTTGAGGCTACGTTCGCGGTGAAAATGGCTGGGCTAGATGCCAATGCAGCAAAATTGATGATGCATAATGCTAGTGGTGTGGAAGAGGGGGAGAGCTTTTTTGCGGAGGGAATGGTAGATCTTCAAAAGCAGTTGAAGCCGAGTGAGAAGCTGACCGATATCACGAGAGAAGCTGCAAAGATACTGGCATGTTCAATCGGAGCATTGGAAGAGCAGGGGGCGAAGCGTGTTGATCTTGGTGCTTGGGTCGTTCAAGAAATCATGGCCTCTGTGACAACTAGTTACTATGGCCCAAAGAACCCTTTCAAAGATCCGGAAGCAGCGCAAGCGTTCTTGTAGGTGCCTCCTTTCCCCATAACTCACGTATAACGGCACACGCTGATGAGTCTTAGGGATTTCGAACATTATGCCGTTGAACTCATGTCATTTCCATTACCACAAATCACCTGCTCAAAAGGTTACAAAGCGCGCGAAAAACTAGTCTCTGCATTCGTTAAGTACTACGAAGACGGCGGTCGAGCCGGAGCCTCTCATATCCACGAATCCGCATCAAAAGTGCGTGATGCGTATGAAGTTTCTAATGTCGACAGGTCTCGCTTTGATGCTGTTAACGGACATGCTATTTTGGCGAACACAACACCCACGGCGTTTTGGACAATCTATCACGTCCTTTCTGACCCGGCTATTCTGAAGGAAGTACGAGCTGCTGTGGAGCCGTTAGTTAGCAAATCAAAGGACGGTAGTCTTACCTATGAGATCGACATCAGTCATATACGGGATATACCAATTTTAAAGTCCGTCCTCCACGAAGCCCTTCGACACTATGCAGGCGGAACCGGAACTCGAATCGTTCTCGAGGACACTATGCTCGACGGCAAATATCTACTAAAGAAAGGCTCCTTCATCTTTATGCCGAATCAAGCTTATCATTTTGATGAAGAATCGTGGGGATCTGATGTTGATGAATTTGATGCTCATCGCTTCATGAAACCTAAACCGCATCTGCCAGGTGCATTTAGGGGTTTTGGCGGTGGTGTTAATTTGTGTCCGGGGAGGTTCTTCGCGATGAATGAGAACTTGGCTATGTGTGCGATGCTGGTGATGCGTTATGATATCAAACCTGTTGGCGGTACATGGCGCCATCCAGGGGTGGATAGAAGTAACTTGTCGCTTCTTGTTAATCCACCGAAGGATCGAGTGTTGGTCGAAATTGTGCCGAGGAAGGGGTGGGAAGGCGGCTCGTGGTCTTTCAAACTGTAGAGGATGGTATGTTAGAGACAGGAGAGATGTGAATTCTCTCTGGTGCAAAAATAATAGGATGATAGCAATACTAAAAGACACTTAGATAATAGAACATTACAATATCCTGGACTCTTCAGAATATTCGTTTGCCAATAGGAATCTGCCTCAACATAATGTCACCGATTGACCTCTTTTCTTCTGCCCTAGAGAGGGTTGTACAACTGGTAATGGTAAACTTCGTTAGGGATTTATATCATCGTAAGGACTAATTAGCACCTTGTTGCTAGAACTACGTGACCTGACTTTCACCTACTTCTCTCCAAATTCCGGTCCTCGAAGACCATTGACAATTATAACTGCTCCAATTTACCATGTACAGTTCTCATCCCATTAACAATGAGCTCACTCCCCTGCTGAATTTTGACGTTGCCCCAAACCGTAAGATCACCCTTAACCAGCAGCCGACCATTAATACTAACATTTCCTTTCGCTGAAAAGTTCTTACTATGCACAGAATTAGTTCAGTTCGTTCCAACACCAAGCAGCAACTTGAAAGGGCTGATTAATTTACCACACTTGAACATCCCTATCAATCACCGCCCCGCTCTTACAACTCACATCCCCATCCACAACCAAACACTCCTTCCCTCCCCCCTCCACCACAATCTTCCCACTACAAACCACATCCCCCAACTGCACCTCCCCCCTAACCGTCACCGCACTACTCGAATTCACCTTCCCCCCCACCCTAACCGCACCCCCCACCCCCTCCAACAATACCTTCCCACTCGCGCTCACATCCCCTTTCACCCAGACATCCCCCCTCAACTCCACGCTCCCACTAGCTCTCACTCCTTCCCCTACCCTGACCGCGCCCTTGCCCTCCCCGCCATCTAGTAGTATTGATGAACTACCCTTGATCCCACCTTGCACGTGCACATCATCCGCAAGAACGATTTTCGAGCTTGATTTCAGCGGTCCTTCGATAGTGACGTGCTGCGAAAGCGTGATAGACGAGGATCCAGATACGGATTCTAGGATGCGGAGCGGCCCGAGGAGGGAGATGGCGCCGGAGGAGGAGACGGCTTTGGAGGTGGGGATGTTTGGGGTTTGAGATGATGAGGAGGAGCTGGGTGGAAATCGCGGGGTAGGGAGAGGAGAATCAAAGGGGGTGTAGGGCGGGGGATCGAGGTCGGGGATTGTGGAGTCGGGGGTTGTTGCTCGGTTGTGGTTGGGGAGGGGGGCTTTGGTGTCGGCGGGGATGAGTACCATTGCGGCGGATTTACTACTGTTTGACTTTGTGTTTTGCGGAATTGGTGCAGTGGTCGATTATGTGTGTTATATAAATTATTCAACGCCCGATTTATGCATCGACCGAGCTGACGCACGCTGCTTTCAGCTCCTTCGGTGCTGCCGTGGCTGCCTAATGTGAAATCAGGTTTGTGGCTATGTAATGGCTGACGCGCTTTCTGAGTGGCTGACAGTATGTCCCCCGTAATATCTTTATTTCACCAGACCTATCATTTGAACTTCCTACGGAACGTATTTAAGCCATTTATCCCATCTACCTCTATTTACGGTCCTGGATTGGCTCTCCTTCTGCTTCCACCTCTTTGATACTCTCCTTCCACTCATCAACCAATCCCTTATAATCCCTCAACCTATATGGCTCGAATAATTCCCAAAAAATATTCGACTTCCTATGGGTTTTCAAGTTCAGATCCTTCAGCAACATGTCGATATACGGCAGAATGTCGAAGAGGAAATCTGGATATCTAGCCCCAAAGCCATAAGGATAACGCCACTTTCCAAATCGGCTATGCAGAACGGTTTGATACGTGATGTCTGAAGGGATAGGAATTTTGTGGTCGAAAAAGGCAGTTACCCACTAGATTCGGGAGGTCAGTGGCTATCTCACGGAACGAGGGAGTGGTGGATGGAGGCTTGATGCTAGAAAGAAATTTAAGGACGGGGTGTACTCACAAGTGCTTGAGTCTGCGCTATATCAGGCACGGAGACGGATGTAAGTGCACCCACATATGCTATATCTCGCGAATTGGCATAGACAGGTGGAATCATGAAACGATAAAGCCTGTACGGGTCACGTTGTTCGTTTGATTTCCCTTCCGGCTTCACTATACCCAATACCCGCGGTTCAGGTCGTTTTGATAGCACAGGGAACTTTGAAAAGATCTCATTGTCGGCTTTGGTGGTGTAGGAACTTGGCTCTGATGATCCAATCGGTTCAGGAAGTTCCGTATTGGAGTCTCCTGGGAGTAATTTGATACTCGAGGTATGTTTCCACCCCGTTGCAGCGATGAACGCATCTGTCGTTATAACCTCGCCATTCGAAAGAGACAATTTATTCCCAGCCATATCTTTAATATCGGCAATATGAACACTGATTGCACCGTTCCGGACAAGCTCCAGGATGTCCGTCTCGTAATTCAGTATCGAAAGCATGGTGCCAGTGTACTTCACATCGGACCAAGGTCTGAGTTTCGCAGTCTCGGGGTGTGCATCCCAATTGACATCCGTCACGATATCAGCTTGCAATATACGCCAAAATCTGCTGGAAATGAATTTTCCAATAGTGCTCTTACAAAACCAATTACGAATGGTTCCGAAGCCGTCGTTGTCACCCCATATGCAGGGACTCATGAAAGTCAAGAATCGCACTTTGGTGAGCCTTTCTACCCAAAGCTTGAATGGAGACACAAATGAGTTAGACATCCAGCCGGGCCCATGGCCGGATTCTCTGATGATCCAATCAACGTGGATACCTCTCGATGCATACGTATAAGCCGCATCGTAGGCAGATTTTGCACCGCCATAAACACACACGCTCTTCGCCGTCTTGAAAGTGTCTTGCATTTTCGGAAGATATTTCATATGGAAGAACGGGGCGCTAAATTTCTCTCTCCCAGGAAGATTCGGAACGAATTCTTCCGCCGTATGTCCCGTAGCAACAATGAGTTTCGACGCAAAGATCGTAGAAGTCTCAGAACCCTTGTCTTTGACTTCTTTACTCATTGTGAGAATCCATCCACCAGCATCGACATGCTTTGCCGAAAGCACTCGTGTTTCATAGCGTACTTTATCATAGATATTGAAGTGCTTTGCGTAGTCTGTCAAGTATTTGTAGACGGTAGTCCCGGGGATATACTCTCTTGGCTGGACGCGATAGACTTCTGTCCACATGGGGAAATCACTGAACTCGAAAACGCCGTATAGGTTGTTTGTCTTCAGTCCGGGATATAGGCGGCCTTTCGCCCATGTGCCCCCAATCGTCGTATTGTCTGTGAGAATGACCATCTTCACGTCGGGATGGACTTCGAGCTGGGTTTTCGCTGCTGCGAGCCCATACCATCCTAGTGACTGTTAGTAGGTGACACGATGGACAAATACTAATACATGGGACGAAGTAAGAGTTGCTCCGAAAAACACTTACCTGCTCCCACCACCACCACATCAAAGTGCTCCATATTTGCCATTTTCATAAACGGATTAACTGTCGATTAATTACGCATTGATGCCGTAAAGTAAATATTATATCAGCCCTATACATTTACAATTCATGAATCCTTACGTACAGTACAGCACTTTATACTTCAGCTCTGGTGGCTGACAGCGGGGTTTTGCGCACATGATATTTTTCGGACGTACAACAATATATCCTCCGATGTTACACAGTGTCCTCTAAAATGACCAGGGGGTATCGCTAGGATAGATAGACGATGCTTTATATATCCTCAACACAAGTTCTAGCATGAATCAATTCGACCAATATAGCCCAGCCTGTGTGATCTCTAGTTCGTGAGTAGGACCCGTGATTTTATCATTCCACTGGATCAACTCCTCCGCGTCCCAATTGACCCAAACGAACTTCCCCTTTAGGAACTTGGCCTCCTCACTTGCTAGCCACACCGTGAAATCACCTGAAAGGTCCGCTAAGCATTGTTAGTATTTGCAAACAAATTGGAACCAAGGAAAGGAGTTCAAGGAAAAGAAAAGCCATCCTCAAAATAAGAAAACTCACCTTCATCGAAAACACCAAATCCACTCTTAGTGTTCATGTCCGTGGCAACCACACCCGGATGCACACTAACAGACCAGATATCCTCTCTTTCCAAATTCAAGTGTTCCATAATCCTCAACATCGCCAATTTACTCGCTGAATAGGCGGAAAATCCGGGCCACGACGGAATCGTTGCTCCACCTGTGCTAACATTGATGAACTTTGCGCCGGGTGCCGCCACGGCAAGGAACGAGTTGATTGAGTTGAACCCTCCTTTCACATTAATCTCGAACGCCTTCCACCAATCTTCAGCGTCAGTCTCGGCAATCGAACCCACCGTTGGGAAGTATCCCGCGTTGCTGACGAAGATGTCGATTTTGCCGGAGAAAGTCTGGGATAGAGAGGAGATAGCGGTGGAGAGTGCTGAGGCATCGGCCACGTCGGCTAGAGCGTGGGAAATTTGGACAGAGGGAGCGATGGAGGATAGTTTGGCGGCAGTTTCGAGGAGCACGTTTTCTCGTCGTCCGAGGAGGCCGATTGCTTTGGCGCCCGCAAGTGCGAATGACTGCGCGATGCTGGCTCCAATACCGGTGCCGCCGCCGGTTACTATGATGGTTTTCCCAGCTACCGAAAGCTCGGGTCTGGTGGGTGCAATGTAGGGATAGGATTTATCGTGCCATGTCGGGGTATAGCCGGGGAATAATTCGGGTTTGGTTGCCATTTTGGAGGTTACTTTTGGTTTTTCAACTGAGGGGATTGGATTTATGGAACAGGTGCAAAAGAGATGAGCTATTGCCGGCGGAACTTGTACGATCTCAGCTTGAGATGGGGGTATTCTTGCTATCTGAATGGGGAGACAGGAAGTAGAATGAGGGATCAAATTGCTCCATTTGAAGCCTTATATTTATACCTCTTTGTACGTAAATATTTCTCTTTGAAATCCAAAAGATCTCTAATGATACCTCTTCCATACTCACGGAATTAATTATATTATCTCCCCTTTCCGCGAATGGCGACATATAGGTCAACTTCAATCATATCCTTTGTTGCAGCCATCTCGCATCAATGCCATGGTGATAGTGAGGTTGATTTGTAATTTCACATCAGTACAGTTCCGCACTTTAGACGGGTTTGATTGTAATGCGTCCGATTGTGAGGATGGACAGCCAATCAGATGTTCCTTCGAACATTGGTAATGATGAGTTTCGTAAGGAGAAAATCTTTGATTTCCAAGCTTGATGCAGTCAGCAAGCAGTATTCCACCTGACTCTCTGCTGGCTCAGACAAATCTGTTTTATCTACAGGTACGCAGCAAAAGGTTCAAACATCGTGATCAAAAGCAGTAGATGCCAAGGACTAAAGGAGCAGAACTTCAGAAGGCATGAGATCTGTCTCTGGTGCTGACTTGCGATGTTTCAAACGGACCTTGACTCGACGAGCTCCACAGTCCTCTCGATTGAGCTCGTTCATCACCTGCTAACCCCCGGCGATTACCTCAAGCGGCGACATGTATCTTTCGATGTAACTTCGTGCATCGAGATTGACGGAGCGGATTAATATTGATCCACATCTATTTTGATGGAGTTGCAAGGAGCTTCGCTTCATCGCTCCGCCTCCGATGTTGCTCGTACGTGCACTGCACATCTAGAGCGACCTTTTCATCGCCGGGGTCTTGCGGCTTGATGGCGGTGTTTCTCTCGCCCGATGAGCTCTCTGCGAAAAGAAGGCGTGTGGAAAATACTTGGATATTTCAATCGCAATGTCTGCGGTCCTTGCCGCAATCATTGTGTGAGCCATCCAGCAATCGAACACCCGGAATCAGAATGAACCTCACCACCTCAAGCACACGATAAAGACAGCGTACCGCAGCGTATGTATTGCGTATTGCCAGCCGTGATGAAATGAAGCAGCTATCCGTGCTACTTATGCATCGTGATGTCTTCCGTGAAGCTCAATCACAACCGATCCCATCGCGAGAACTCAAGAATGGAATTGAATGCAGTCTTCCGCTCGCACCAGCCTACGTCCCGTCGCACGACTCGCTTCTCCGCTAAATTAGCACGTTTGTTGCATGTCGACAAAAGCCTCCCTCCACTGAACGCACTGCAAAAGGAGCAAAGCGTGTGTTCACAACGTCTAACGGCTGCCAGTGTGGGGCGCCAGAGCTAAGAACCCAGAACCAACATCCAACATTCCAGGATAAAAGTCGGCGGATCTCTCCTGCCTGCCCAGTGCCCTCGCGTACCGTATGTCTCCTCAATCGATGCGGAAAATCCATGTCCTGCCTCGCCAAATCGATCGGGTGCTCCGAAATTGTCAAATCGAGATGAACTTTTTGAAGACGTGCAACAAAAAAACTCGAGAGTGAGAATGGGAGCAGATATTTGGGAGATTGTCACGTTGGATGATCGATCGCGGGAGGCGCTTGTGGCTGTAAAGATTCGTGAGAGGATGCAGTACGCCCGATGGAGAGATCGGGTGGGTGCACATCTGGATGGCGACCTCCTTTTTTTATGATTGTCCCGTACGCGAGATCTCACGCTTTCTACACATCTCCGATGCCGCATTTCTGTTCGATTGTACTGTTCTTTCTTCACATTTTCAATAAATAATGTATGATATGTAAGTAATATATTCTCATTTTCTTTAAAATATATAATTTATAATTTATAACTGTTCCTCCTTCTCTTTCCGAGTATTATTGGTATCATTCCAGCCTGTCTTTGCATCGCTCGCTCTATTGTACTTCGACCGCTCCAACATCTCTGAAATTCTTCTCCCTCATCTCGAAACCATATATACTCCTCGCGTGTCGTGTTTTTTTAGAGAGGGCCTTTGCCTTAGCTACGACTCTTTCCACCAACTCTCTTGCCTCCTTCCTCCTTCCCCAATCATCACCATCCCAATCACCCACTCTATCCTCAACCTTTCTCTTCCATTCCTGGGCCGCGATCTTGTCTCTGGCTATCTGCAACGCACTTTTGGGAGAAGCGGATAATCCAAATCCTTCAGAGACGCTTTCATCTCGTTCATTGGTATATCGTCTGCCTGCAGGATTACCAGGGATGACCTCAAGGCCGATGAGGCGTGGGCTTCGGTATCTAAAGTGTAAGTCAAAGTCACAGAGGGTTAGAGGAGGTGGGGGAAAACATAGACTATGCATGTTCTTCGGGAACAAGCATTCTAGTTCCCAAGGGGATCTTGCTTCTAGCTTTGAGAGGCTTCGATTATTGAGGGTCTGTGGCGTTGTGCCTTCTTCGTCGGAAGAAGGGGGTGTAGGTTCTAGGTTTGAGAAACAGGTGTAATACGTTTGTTCGGAAGAACCTTGAGATCGAACATCTGGATCAGCGACAGATCCATTGTCTTTCACACTGCCCAGCTTTTTGAATAAGAAGGTTTCGAAATAGGCCTTGTCATAGGCTGAAGGGTTAGTAGTGTTACAGTGGTATACCATGTTTGCGATGAGTTATCTAGATAGCTATCTACAAGTGGTTTACAAGTGTAGTGATGTTGATAGACCTGGAATCAATGCATGAAAATATAAACTACGGGGACAAGTTGTTCTAGAATTATGGAGTTGTATTCGCTGGGAGTGCACACAAAGAGTTCTTTGTCTTTCCTGAAGACGCTGAAATAAGATGAATAAATGCCTTTGTCAAGTCTTGGATAGCCATTTCCACGACGCAAGGAATTTGAATCCTGAGTAGACGTTATTACGGAGTTGTCAAGAAACGATTGTTTTTGAAGTAGAGCACCTGATTTAGATGTACATTTGAGTTAGATCTATGCCTACGCTTTGCCAGTACACTTTACTATACATCTCCAAGGATTCTCTAGTGAGGAAGTACAATTACACCGCCGTCGACCCTGACTATATAATAGTCAAAAGAATCACCCAAGAATGATCCAGAAATTCCGGAGGAAGGAGGCATCTCAAGTTGCATATAAGCAAATCAACACTCCTCACCCGATCGATACCTTTACTTTCCATTAAACCAAATATCCTCACTTGCCATTAAACCACGTATCTTCACACCCCAAACCTCACCAAAGAACAAAGAACTCTCCGCTCAACGACGCGAGAAACATCCAATTCAAACCTCATCCGAACAAAGAAACCCCAGCACGCCCATATCAAAATGCGTCGTCTTCAGCAGCTATCCCGCACAAAGAACACTTTGCCCTCCAAACTATAACAAAGCCACCGCAACAACCATCGAAAAATTCGAATCTCTGACTTCGACCTTGGATTTTGTTCCAGACAATTACCAATCCAGCAGCCCAGAAATGAAATACATCTCTTAACTGCACCCACAAACCGCACAATCCTACCTCGACCCACCATGTCCAGCAAACAACCCACCACCCGCGGCCGCGGCGGCGCCAAAGGCATCACCAAATCCACCCCGCGCAAAACCAAAACCCAACCCCCCGCCTCCACCAGCAAACCCGCGTCCAAACCTCCCCCCAAAACCGCTAAAACCAAAACCACAACTACCGCCCCAGTACCAGCCCCGCCCTCAGACCCCGAACCCATCGACCCTCTCGCCCCCTTCTTCTGCTGCACCGCGCACCTCCCCCTCCCCTCCAGCTACCCACCCCTCCTAATCCCCTTCTACACGTACATCCTCACGCTGCAAAACCTGTTATCCAGCCTCCCGACAAACACCACCATCTCCTCAAACCCCACCTCATCCCCCTCCTCCTCCAGCAAAACTACAACCACAGCCACCGACATCACATCCCTTCCCCCTTCCCCCGAAATCGGAAATCTCCCTACAAGTCGTACATACTTCCGGTTTTCGCACCTCTCTCTCACGACCGGGAAAGAAGTTCATAGATGTTATCTCCCGGTGCCGGCAATGGGGACAGGGAAGGTGGTATCCGAGTTTGGAGATTTTGTAGAGGGAACAGAAGAAGAGGTGCTAGGGAAAGCGGGGGTAGTGGAGGGCGAGGAGAGGGTTCAAGATGTTATGATTTTTAGTCGGAATGTGAGGTGTGGGGTGCATGCTAGGGTGGAGGGAGAGGAAGGAAAAGGGAAAGAGGGGAAGGGGAAAAATGGGGAGGGGAAAGAGAAGGAGGAAAAGGAATGGGGCTGGTCGGGGAGGGGGGCGTTTTGGTTTATGTTGATGAGGGTGGAGGGGCCGATGGATACGGGGGCTGCGGTGCCGACTATGGCGACGGCTTTACAGAACTTTGAATTGTAGGAAGAGGTGGATGGATGGGTTGGGTTGGAATTGTTTCGCCATTTCCATTTTTAAAAGGGAAGGAGAGGGAGGGTGTGCTATTTCGTTGTATACACTTGATGATTGTCCCAGAAGAATTTGTTTGACACATCCCGCCCACCATTACTTAATGATGCTATTCGAACTTAAACCACGCCCAAAGATTGACCCATACATGCATCTATCCCATCAACCATAACCCCAGAAAAAAAGTATATATCAAAACAAGGAAAAACTGTGTAAAACGCCAGAAAAAAAACAGACTTCCGTGATAAATTTTCCCCAGCCAACTAGATAGATCCAATGCTCCCCGCCATTTATGGCGTTTCCCAAGTATAATGATAATAATCTTTTATATCCTAAACCTCCAGATCCGTAAAACGCCCCCAAATAGTGATGTGACCAAACTAGTCGATGCCAAAAAATGCATTGTCAAATTGACCATGTTCCATAGATCCCAAATCGCCTCCCAAATTCCCATTATCGTCATCACCAAAGAACATGTCATCAAAGACACTATCTTCAGCTCCCACCATATTGCCCAGATCTAGGTCTAGATCCATATTATTATTGCTGTTATTATTATTGTCGTTGGTGGTGTTATTATCATTATTGTTGTTTGTATTAGTATTTGTATCTGCGCCGCCGGAGCCTGCCGTCATGTTCAAGAAATCGTCTGTAGATAGATCCACTTGCTTGTTATTCAAAGCATCGTTGGATGGATTGTTCGTGTTTGTTGTAGAAGTAATTTCATTTGAAGGTTGTAGGTCGCCCATATTGAAATCTTGCGAGTTGTTTCCAAATGTCGAGAGGTCGAACTCGATGTTTTGGGTTTGCTGATTCTGAGTATTGGTCCCAGAGTCCGGCATAGTGAAGTCCATATTGTCAAAGTTTAGAGCGGTAGCATCATCGTTGTTTGCGCTGTCCGGCATATCGAATAGCGAATCAATAGATGAATCTTGACCGCCAGCAGTGGCAGGTGCAGTACCATCCGTAGATGCTAGCATTGTGGTATCTATACCAAGGCCGATAGGCTGTGACTTGTTCTCATCCAAACTCGGAGGGGATAGCAGATCCAAACCTTTCCCTTCTTCTCCCAGAGATGCAGGTTCCTTTGGCGAGTCTTGCTTAACTTGTGTTTGCTTCGCGGTTTCTACTTCGGGGGTTGTCGCAGCAGGATTCCCTTGAACAATTTCTTCTTTTATTGGTGCTGCCAATTCCTCTTCTGGTAAGATTGATGGCGGGAATGCTGGTGCTGGCACTTCTTCGATGACGTCTAATTGTGGTGGGTTCTCTGCCGCGATTCGTTTCGACCGCAGCGCTTCAAGATCTCGCCCTAATACCGACTTTGCGCAAACCTGCATATACGTGTCAGCCATGTGAAAGCTGAATCCCATGTCCAAGCATCGCTCACAATTTCGGCCTCGAGTTCGTCCAACGCTTGGTGGAAATGATCGATTGCGTTTGGAATAGTTAAGCGGAGTCTGTGACTGGAATTGGCCATTGTTCTCCCCCCCTCCTTGTCCGATGGTCGAAGAGCTTTGCCAGTCTCTATGAGCTTTGAGGTAGGTTAGCAGCTGTGGTATACATGTGGTATGAAGCACTGACAATCGCATTGATCATTCCTTGCAAAGCATCCACAGGACCTTTGGGCGGGTGAGGTTGTGCCATTGTGCGGTAAGTGAGGGGCAAAGTGAGGGGCACGGCTTGATCAGAGACAGTCGCACTCTCTTTGAGAAAATAAATTGTAACTGATGACCTGGGATGGTGTAGTCGTACTGTATGCACAAGATCCAGTGGAATTCAGGGTCAATTTGCAGATTAGATTTCCGTGCATCATCGAGGTCCGATTTACAGATTTCCATTGTCCGTGCACGCTAAGGTACTGCCCTACAGTATCAGACTAATCCAGTAACCTTAAAAGACCCGGATAGAGCTCAGGCTGAAGTACGAAGTAAGTACAGCTAGTGAGGTAAGCTTTTGCTATGGCGCATTACCCCAGGTACGAGCTACATGCTCACTCAAATCTCAAGGAGAAGGCAGTGGTGGGCTGATATATAGCTGTATCATGGTACGTAAAACAATAGGTTTTCGCATGCGGGACATAGCTTTCTCCTGATGTCTTATGTCTTAGCCACGGTCCAAGCCAATCCAACGGCCGCTGCTAGCCAAGGGAAGAAAGCGAACCAGCATACAGCCGAGTATCTGTACAATGCAAGCAGGTTGTTTCACGTTGGATGGCCGTAGAGCATTGGCGAGAAGGAAAGAGCCATATCTACTGGGTACCTTTGCAGTACCTCTGCAGTACCAATGAGGCGTAGTAGACCTAGATCCCAAATGGGACAGCGATGTCACCCCACCAGCTACCACAATCCAACCACAACCCACCAGTTGAGGGCCTGAGAGCATACCTGTAAGTTGACGAATGTGATACAGCCGGCCCCGGGTGCTCTTAAAACTTGATTTCCAGCCCCTCGATAGCTCTTATCGTGGTGGTACGGAGGATGCCAGAGCAGGACCTCCGTAGGATCAGTGTCACCGTCCTGTATACAATTTGCGGAGATAAGCTTTTCCGGAGCTTTGGGCTGCGGAAAGCTTACAGTACACGTACCTTTTCCGTAGTCCGCGCCGGTGAAACCTTGAGATACATTGGATGATCTGTCCCTAAGTGCGTTGACTAAGACGTCACATCCACACGAGAGTCGAGACCAATCGGTATCATCGTATTCCTTCCCGTCGGTATAACATCTCTTGTCATGTCTCGGTCCGATCCAGCGGTTATCGCTTGAAGTCAGTTATATTCCCCATGCCCGCAGTATTACGAAAGTACTGTCGTTGGGATTGGATAATGCCATGGCTCGAACGGTTCAATGGGAACGTTGTCTTAAGGCCAGTTCATGCAAGCTGTCTCGAGATTCTTCCTGGTCGGAACGCATAAGCCGCGTGTTGGGCGTGAAGATACATGGGTCGATGAACCGGTACTAGCCAGATAGAACTTCTTCTCATCCGATTTGACTTGAGGGGAGGGAAGAGGAAAGGACAACAAGCTCTGCGGAGATTCATCACTTAGAAGACAGATGTGCTCAAGAACTATGCTCAACAACTGAAGGGCCCTCTCGAATCTTCACTCGTTCCTTGATATGCCGAGGATGTTCTATTGTCTTTCGAGAGATTAGTACTCGGGTACGCTCGAGCATTGAGGTATTTCCATTGTCCAACATCTGGGTCATGGCCAAATTGCAATTTCAAGCTGCAAGTGGATGTATCTGGATAAAATGGGTATTACTCACTCGCATTATCCAGTTATTATTTTACTATTTATTTGCCCTCCTGTTCCTTTGCCTCATGCTCCATGTTCGTGTTCATGCTCCATGCTCCATGCTCATGTCCTCTGCCCTCATGCTTCACACCTTTGGCCTCTCTCTGCCCATATCCAGCTCGTGCAGTGGATTAGATGTGTCCGGACTGTCCTGTAAGCTGGGAGGAACCTTTTCTTCCCTGTCTAGCGTCGACCCGTTGGACGCTAGAAGAGGGCCCTTTAAACGAAAAAGCTCTCCCTCAGCCTACGAGGGACCCGGTAGGATTGAATTGACTGCATTCCCTAGCCATAAATCACTGCAGCCTTCCCACACTGCACTTGCACCTTGCACCTTGCACTGCACCTTGCACCTCGCACCTCGCTCTTCACCACGCACCACCGCACCACATAGAGCACCACACCTTTCTTCTCCCCTCTCTCTCCCCTCCCCCTTCCTCTTAATTTGCGGCCGCCGTCCCATCCCAACTTCACAAAAGTGACTAGTCCTAAAACTTCCGTGCTTTCTAACTACTTCCCCCCAGTTCTACCTAACTTACACTTAACCTATCCTTCCGTTGAAACCTCTCTTATTATTTCCCCAGTGCGCAAGACTGGAAAAAAATAAATCAGCATCAGCATCAGCGTCGTCTTTGTCTCGTCCCGTATTTTTTCCTCTCCTCTTTTCTCTCCTCCCATCTATCCTATCGATACTTGCAACAAAAAAGGCGTTTGGATTTTTTGAGTGGTGTTTGTCTCCTCTCTATTATTCCTCTCGTCTCTCTTCCTTGTCGGCTTGATCCATTTCTCTCAATTCTCTTATTCCTAAATCTCGTTGTCATCAATCAATCCAATCCCTCTTGGTCCTCTTTTATTTCCCACAACTGGTCTTCTAAGAGCTTTCGCAGAAGCCCCTCCTTCTGCCACACTTCTCTACCTCTCTCTTCTGGTACCGCACTTGATTGTCAGTGCTTCACTCGACATCTTCCTCAGTTCCTTCTCCGAGCTGCAGATTCTATTTTATTTACTCTTACAAGTGATCTCATTTCACTTGTAGCTATTTTCAACTTTCACCGGTCTATTTCGCAAGTCATCGCAAGTCATATCTCGTCGAGTCCCGGAGTCTGTCTAGGCACCTCTTATCGTTCGAGTTACACAAGAGCACAAATCTCGCGCTACATACCTAAATTCAGCTTCGTCGTTCCTTGTGTCATCGCGATCTTTTTTCGGTCCTCATCAGCACAATTTTTCACTTTCGATTCGAATTCTTTTCCTAGTCGCATCTACTTCGCGCAAGGTTTTGAACACATCTACAACAGGCATATCTTTTTGAGTCAACTGTACAATGGCGGACAACGGCCCCCCTCAATCTGCCACTCAACTTCCGCCACCACCGCAAACCTCTTCTGGTGCGCCGGGCTATGAAAACGGCCACAACAACCAGGGAAATCCTTCCCACATGCCACCCCCGCCACTGCCTCCAGTCATCATTCCGCAGAATACGAACCCTATCCCAACAGCTATTACCTCTCCAATGGGAGAAAATGGTGGGGTAATGTCGCCAGACAGTGCTGGTGGGTTCGTCCGTCGTGCTGCACCGGAACCCAACAAGCGCGCATTATATGTGGGAGGACTGGACCCGAGAGTTACTGAAGATGTGCTTCGACAGATCTTCGAGACCACTGGGCATGTCCAAAACGTCAAAATCATTCCTGACAAGAATGTAGGTGCTGTCAGTATCAACTTTATCTTTGTCAATCCTCAGGACCTAAGCCTTGTAGCTTTCTGGTCGATTCATTGAATAGGGCTTGGCAGTTTCAACTCTTCCTTCTTTTGAATATTAACCCACCAAAGTTCAATATGCTAACCGGTATTACTTACAGTCAAAAGGATTCAATTACGGTTTCGTTGAATATGATGATCCGGGAGCGGCGGAAAGAGCCATGCAGACTCTGAACGGACGACGTGTCCACCAGGCCGTGAGTGCAGATTCTCTCCTACTTTGTATTTTGGAAAACTAAACCTCTTGGCAGGAAATCCGAGTCAACTGGGCCTACCAATCGAACACATCGAACAAGGAAGACACATCGAACCATTTCCATATTTTTGTTGGAGACTTGTCGAATGAAGTTAACGATGAAGTTTTGTTACAAGCATTTTCCGCATTTGGTTCTGTTTCTGAAGCACGTGTTATGTGGGACATGAAGACTGGACGATCCAGAGGTTACGGCTTTGTTGCTTTCCGTGAACGTCAAGATGCTGAGAAAGCTCTGAGCTCTATGGATGGTGAATGGCTTGGCTCTCGGGCCATTCGTTGCAACTGGGCAAACCAGAAGGGGCAGCCATCAATTTCACAACAGCAAGCTATGTCTGTCATGGGCATGACTCCTACCACACCCTTCGGGCACCATCACTTCCCCACTCATGGTGTGCAGAGTTACGACATGATTGTTCAGCAAACCCCACAATGGCAGACAACCTGTTACGTTGGCAACCTTACGCCATACACAACACAAAATGATCTCATCCCTCTGTTTCAAAATTTCGGTTTCGTCGTAGAGACGCGTTTCCAAGCAGACCGTGGATTTGCTTTTGTCAAGATGGACTCTCATGAGAACGCCGCACTTGCCATCTGTCAACTGAGTGGATACAACGTTAATGGCCGTCCACTTAAATGTAGTGTAAGTCTAAACCCAACTCTTACTACCTTCCCTTCCGTGCTAATCGATTCATCAGTGGGGTAAAGACAAGGCACCCACCTCTGCAGGCTTTGATGGTTCCCAACAAAGCTACAGTCCCCAGGCCGGACCTACTCCCGGCGGATTCCCAGGAACCCCCAACGCCTATTTCCCTCAATACGGTGGTATGCCTCCGCAAGCGGGACCTCAGTCAGCGGGACCGATGGCTAACCAACAGTCTCCAGGCCAGTTCGCTGGTCAACAAGGTGGATATGGTGGACCTCCAGCACAATCCCCAGCACAATATGGCAACCAACCTATGGGTTATGGAGGTCCTGCGAGTGCTGGAGGATATGGTCGTGGTGCTCAGCCCGCAGCCGCACAATGGAACGCACCCGCTGCCCAATCTTATGGAAATGGTTTTGGCGGATACCAAGGCTAAGTGCATACACGCAGTCATGACATCTTTTGGAGCCGCTCTTTTCAGGTGTATTTTGCTTTGTCGAGTTCTTACGGTCTTATGGGGGAGCCGGGATATCAATTTTGGCGGCCTAATCTCATTTACGCATTTCTACTTATGCGCTGGTCTCTTTATTTGACGGCTAGGCCGAGCAGCATTGAAGTTGCATAGGGGCGCTTTATTTCATTCAAGATACTCTTTTTTGATTCGTAGTTTTCCTATGTTATTGATTGTTGGAAAGGTGATTTTATATCCATCAAAAGTTGTTTCCCGCGTCTAGGTTATCGTTGACTTTTTGGATCATGTTTTTCTCTGCATTGGATCTGCGGCCTTTTTCATATGCCTTTTGTCCTCACGAGACCACGAATCTACTATAGCGACTACCCAGTTTATATTGTGTGTGCCATCTTTATGTCTTTGGTCATCATTGTCGTTGTCGAAGTGGCGAGCATTTACATAAAGATGTTATGAAAGACTGTAATGACATTTCTTAGGATGGATCGATCTATGATACCGGATCTAGCTCGAGATCGAGGATTTTGGTTTGGCAACAAAAGCCAGGATGGGGGAAGGGGGTTGTTGGGGTTCTGTGGGTAGACTTAGAAACATCCATAGCTACCGGTCAAAAGTAATAAATACATGGAGTGTCATACGATGACATGATTGAAGACAAGAGGAGTCTTTAAAGACAGCTTTAGACCCCACGAGCTTGAAGTCTACTACCAATTGCATGTAGCATCCAAGGCCGAGTGATTATATGCTGATTCCGAGTAAATTGCCCTAAGCCGAATTTGTGTGTGGGGTAAAGATAAAGATTAAGCTTACATAAGTTTACAAAAATCGAGACGCGACCCTTCAAGTGCTACCTTAGTGTACTTCCGTACCGCGTCGCGAATGGGAAAGAACTTTAGCGCGGTAATTATCTCATGGCATGTCTCTGCCTGCATTCTTTATGATTACAAGTAGCCGTTGAAGTTGGGGTTTGAGTACGTTTCTAGCAACTCGGACCTTCCAAAAACGATTTTATGCCATTCGGCGGCGCCACATCTCCAGCCAAATATACATTCGTCCAAAGGTTTCTTGCGTATCGCTGGAGAGCGCATGCTCCTTATTCATTGCGCGCCACTAATGTACAGAATCAAGCAGGACAGTACTCTTCTATTGCCGCCGCAATGTTGAAAAGAGCAGCCAACGAATTCGAGCCACCGAAACCGAAGAACAATCCTCCGAAGCAGGTGTCGAAATCAAGCAATCCTCCTCAAAATGTAGACATCCAAGAATCTTTCAAGAAGATCAGGTCGTCGCAGACTATCGGCGGATTTACTGGATACACGAACTCGACAAATCCCCTAAACACCTCCTCTACCAATGCCAAGGCAACTCCCAGAGAAAGGCTACCTAGTGTTCGACCAGCCTCTTCAACAAGCTCCAACTTATCCTCAGTGTTTAGTAGACAGGATGCGTTCCAAGATACACCACGCAGCAGTGTTGATGAACGTCCAACAGGCAGACCTTTTCCCTCCGCACACGATGTCTCGCTGTCAGAATTCGACGACTTCCCCGACGATGATCAGGTGGACCTTGATAACGATGTGTCTTTACCTCTCAATGTGTCTATGCCAGCACCTCCTAAGCCGTCTCGTTTCACTATATTGTCCTCTCCATTTGCCCCGCGATCCGCCTTAAGAACGCAATTAGAAACCCCAAGTAGCGCCCTAACGTGGTCTTCATCGCCACCTTCACACAAAGATACGCCACCTGGAGCTCTGAAGAGGAGAGAACTCGCACAATCAGCGACGATCCAATCTGCCATAGTCATCGATGACGACGAAGAACCAAATCCTAGACCGTCAAAGCGAAGAACGTTGCCCTGGGCGCAGAGGAAGGCAGAACAGGACGCATTATTAGCCGAACGAGAAGCACAGGCAGACCAATTGGCTTCTCAGACTTCCTCCGCTTCCTCAGAAGCTATGTGTTTCAAGTGCCATCAGAAAGGACATTATGCCAGGGCATGTCCAAACAATAGCAAAGAAGCCGCGTCTAAGTGGGCATTTACTCCTCTACCTAAAGACAAAAACTTGCCCTGGAATACCACAGCCAGCGCAATTAAAGAGGAAAAGAAGTTGATCAGAGACAAGCAAAAGAAAAGGTTGGATGATGCTGAAATGGCTGGGACAGGGGCGGATGCTCACAGTAGTAAAAAGAATGTGAAGTTTTCTCCAATACAGTTGACCGACGAGCAAAACCGAGTCAAGGAATTGGTGGTGAATCAGGGGAAAAGTGTTTTCTTCACAGGATCTGCCGGTACAGGAAAATCGGTTCTGATGAGAGCTATAATTGCTGCTCTGAAGAAGAAGTATGTCCGCGAAGCTGATCGTGTTGCTGTTACCGCATCGACAGGTCTAGCTGCCTGCAACATTGGCGGTGTAACACTGCACAGTTTTGGTGGAATAGGACTTGGAAAGGAGGATATTCCGACGCTCCTGAAAAAAATCAAGCGAAATCAAAAGGCAAAAAATCGTTGGTTGAGAACAAAGGTTTTGATTGTTGATGAGATTTCAATGGTGGACGGTGATCTTTTCGACAAGTTGGAGGCGATCGCCAGAGGAATGCGTAATAACGGACGTCCCTTTGGTGGTATACAACTTGTTATTACTGGCGATTTCTTCCAATTACCGCCTGTCCCAGATCAGAGCCAGAAGAGCCGAGGTGTCAAGTTCGCATTCGATGCGGCGACTTGGAACACAGCTATTCATCACACAATCGGTCTGACTGAAGTGTTCCGTCAGAAAGATCCAGGTACGTTTCTTTCCTAAATTCTAGAAATAGGTATACTAATTCGCACCACACAGTGTTTGCAAATATGTTGAACGAAATGCGGTTAGGAAAAGTCTCACAGGAAACTATAAACGCTTTTGCAGCAATGAAGCGGACCATAGAGTACGAGGATAATTTGGCTGCTACGGAATTGTATGTTAATCATAGTTTTAACTCTTTCTTTCCACTAACCAATCTTCAGATTCCCGACGAGACAAGAAGTAGAGAGCTCCAACGCTTTCAGAATGCGGAATTTGCACGGCAAGCTGTACAAGTACGAGGCTGTGGACACCGGAACAATCACAGATTTAACAATCCGAGACAAACTCCTTTCAAATATGATGGCCCCCAAGACCATAGAATTGAAGAAGGGCGCTCAGGTCATGTTGATCAAGAATATGGATGACGGTCTGGTCAACGGCTCTTTAGGGAAGGTTGTAGCATTTATGAGCGAGAAGTCATTCAAGATCTATGATGAGAATCCAGACATTCTCAATGACGAAGGATTTTCCGACATGTCGCAGGAAAATCAACGGCAAAAAGATATACAAAAGTTCAAAATGATTGATCGAGAGTTGCCGAATACAAACAATAGCGGGCTCTATCCCTTGGTGCGGTTTTCCCTCCCAGATGGTACCGTCAGAGACCTTTTGGTACAGCCGGAAGAGTGGAAAATTGAGTTACCAAGTGGTGAGGTGCAGGCACAACGAAGCCAACTGCCTCTTATCCTTGCATGGGCCCTCTCCATACACAAAGCTCAAGGGCAGACACTGGAAAGAGTCAAGATCGATCTGAAGAAAGTGTTCGAGAACGGACAGGCATATGTTGCGCTGAGTCGAGCAACTAGTCAGGCAGGTCTTGAGGTCCAGAATTTTGATCCAAAGAAGGTGATGGCACATCCAAGGGTTGCTGAATTCTACAACAGTCTGTACAGCGTCAACAAAGCTTTGCAGTATCCGACGGTCGCGAAGGCAGATCCGCCAGTGAAACCCACGAAGGTCACAAAAACCACGAAGGAAGTAGATATCAGTGATGATGACTATGATGTGATGGGGTGGGAGAAGCAGGGGGAGAAGGCAAGAGCTTATGTCTAGCGAATTTCTAATCAGGATTTGCGGGAGCTTATGGCATGACTATATATATGATGTTACTGGAGTTGCTTGTGGGGAGTTGCTAGAGAAATCACGTTAAAGAGGATTATAGAGACGGCGTTATAGAACCATGATGGGGACTGGGGGAACAGGGCACAGTTGTACGAGGCATCTGTCTATGGCTGTGGATTGGGATGGTTGTGTGCTTTCTGTACGAAGCACTTTAGATATGTACTAATTACCTATGGCCAAGCCCCTCAACAACAAAAAGAAACTGAGCAACATAAATTATTTGCTACTTCATCATAAGTATCGAATCATGACACACCAGACACTAAATCGTTCTAATTGCTTGCTTACTTCCTAGGAGCTTCACACAAATCCTCAGAAAAAGCGATACACACACCCCACGTTATCGATAGCGCGGTGGGGTTCTAGAGTACAGTCTAAAAAGCAAAGCGGTAGCGGCATTTATCTTTCTCATCCTCGCTAGCACCTACCCTTGCAAACTTTCAGGTTCCTCAGATTTCAAGCACCTGGAACAGATCACTATCAGAAGCAATAACAAGTTGTCGCATTTGCCTCGAAGGATTTCAGCCCTCTTGTTCAGCTTCTGGTTTCCATCGATTCGGTATCGAATAATCCATTGACTCAAGTCTTTCATACTTCCTGACCGCTCTAAATCACATACTACCGCCTCTCGCAAAGCTTTGTCTCCAAGCAGAAGCGCACGATCAAGTACCGAATCCAACATGTCGAACCAATTTATCGGACTTACCATGTTGGTGACCTTGAGCTCGCCACCGGGCGCTCAACTAAGAGGTGTCGTCAGTGGAATTGAACCTGGCAAAACTCTGACTTTACGCAATGGTAAGTTTGCATGTCACTTTTCCAACCGCCTCTGTTTGCATGGGTTAACGCCAGCTGTGCCTCGCAGTTACTTGTCCGGCGAACGGAAAGTATGTCCCGGAATTTACGATCAACGCTGCCGAAATTACAGAGCTTGTGGAAGCACAGGATGAAAACTTGAAAGCACCTCCCATCGTCCAGCACAAGACACCTGTTGCGCCTGTCGCAAGACAATTTGAGGACCCAGCAATCTTGAGTGTTGGGAAGAGGCCCGGTTCAGGCACACCTTCGATACCTACACCAGCACAATGGAAGAGCACCGGGATGGAGCGTGGTGATTCGGCGCGGACTGCGGTTAGTCGTGAGGATCGGCGCAAAGAACCAGTGCCTCCATCATTAATCGAGCCGATGAGCACCCTAGAAATCGATGATACACTGGAAACCGAAGAAGCGCAGACTTTGGAGGAGCTTGAGGCGGAGGGTGAAATGTCAGTGGAGCCGACAGCACCCAAATCAGGAAGGAGAACTCGAAGAAGAAAGAATCAGGGTCGAAAGCCCGTCGAAAGAGCATTCCAGGAACCTGAAGTAACGCACTCAAAACAGACTGCACGATCTAAGGGTTGGAGACAAACACCTTTGCTCGAACCAAATCCATCATTTCAGCCATTCGCGACTCTCAAAAAGTCACAAAGGAGGGGTGATAAGAGGGTGGAAGAGAATGGCTGGGCCACGGAAGATGCTACAGACGTACAAGATATGGGAGATTTCGATTTCGCGGGTAGTCTGGCAAAATTCGATAAGAAAACCATCTTCACACAGATACAAGCAGAAGACAGTATTGCGGAGGCGGACCGTCTGGTCACTCATAATCGATTACCCAAGTCGAAACCAGGAACAGCGGGTGGGAAGAATCTCCACTACACGGAAAACGTTCTGGAGTCGGCAAATGGAAGTGTCAAAGCAATGGATGACTGGAACAGTGAAGCCGACGATAGTGATTTGCATGAGCGAGGTTCAGGGAGTGGTCGGCATTCTCGTACTAGGCCGGAAAGTAAGTTAAGTGTGCATCGACGACCTACATCACGGAAAGGGAGCGCCGTTCCAAGCTCTCAGCCATCACGAAATATCTCGGTAAGTATCTATCCCCCTTTCGTCAAGCTCTCAGTTATTCATCTACTAATTTTCCTTAGGTTGCACCATCAAAACCTGCGTTCTATTTGGTTCCTTCCGATCGTCGCTGTGAGCCAATCTCAGCGCTCCAAATGCTCAACCTAGAAAACATAGCAGACCACGAGCTTGGCCTCACAGAAGATATGATGTCCGAGAACGCTGGCCGTGGCATCGCCGAAGTCGCCCTATCAGCACTTAACACCGGTGGACGCGGCCTGACGCAAGGCAAGAAAAGCTCGATCGCAACAGTCATCGTCTTCGCTGGCAACAACAAGAGCGGTCTCCGCGCCGCAGCGGCCGGCCGTCATCTCCGTAATCACGGTCTCAACGTCGTCATCTGCGTTCTCGGTCTCGAACGCGAAAATGAACTCCTTGTCGGGCTACGACGTCAGCTCAAAGTCTTCCGTGGCTTCGGTGGCCGTGTTCTATCGAAAGTGGAACTGCTCGAATACGTGAAAACTTTGGATATGCCAATCAATCTTATCGTCGATGGGCTTCTAGGTCTTACTATGTCGTTTGAGGAGCTAAGGTTAGGCGACCAAGCTACAGCTTACGAGCTGATCGAGTGGGCGAATCGAAGCAAAGCAGCTGTACTAGCCATCGACGTCCCAACCGGTATCGACCCGACGAGCGGAAAAGTCAGCATTATCGACGGACGCAAATTGTACATCCACACGCGCTACGTCGTTGCCATGGGAGCGCCGAAAAAAGGACTACTAGAAGCGATGGTTATGGGCGAAGGCAGAGATGAAGACGGACTGGGCATTTCCTCATCCCAAAATTCGGGGAAATCGGGCGAGTGGCAGCTTTTCGTCGCGGATATTGGGCTGGGTCAGGCGGTTTGGAAGAAGGCGGGGACGAGGGTTAGGAGGGGGGTCGAGTTTGAGGGGAGGTGGGTTGTGGGGATGAGGTTTCAGGGGGGTGCGAGCGCGGGTGTGGGGGGGGAGTAGATTGTTCTATGTCCATGACTTCCCAAAACGCATGGTTTGATTTTGACTTTTTTCCTCTTCGGCTTGATTTTGGTCCGGAGCATAGCACTGGCTGGCATTGGCGTTCTTTTTGCTTTTTAACAGAAAATTCGCATTTTTGGTATGGGGATGGGATGGGAAATATGGGCTTTGTTTTATGGGGTGCGTGGTGCTTGGTGCTATATGGATGGGTTTGGGAAAATGGAAAGGGGAAAAGGGATAGGGGAATGGTGCATGAAGTGGAGTGGAGTGGATTACAGTGTGCATACCGGACTTCTTCACATACTATACGGTATTATATTTTCTTCCCTACTGGGAGCGCGGGTTGGAAGAGCGGAGAGAGTGCATCGAGAAGGGTAAGGGGAGGATGGAGGAGGGACCGTAGATAGCTAGATAGGAGGCAAGGCTGAGAGGATGAGAAATGATACTCTTATATGCAGTAATCCCACGTCTATTGCTTCTTATTCGTGAGCTCGAAGGATACATCTCATCAGAGGGAGGCTTGCCGTGGTTGTATGTGTCTCTAATATAAATCATTTCTGCGCGCTTCTGATTCAGGTTTCAAGATCCTCTCTCTCTAAAGCACCGCCCGCTGGGGCATCTTGCCACTCTTGTATGCTGTGTATCTCAAGCACTTCACTTCACTTCTATGTAATTCCTGAGCTGAAGAGTTTGTTTGATTATAAGAGTTTGAAGGCTGGGGAAGTCGTCTGTTTGTTTGTGGTCGTGTAGTTGAAGTCAGCTACAGCTGGGGTTTAGATTGTGGAAGATTTTGACGTTGAGAGTGTCTTTCTCTGGCAGGATATGGATTTAACTGTTCATTGGTTGTTATTACTGACTCAACGCTGAAAGCTGAGTGAGATGTTGTTTTCGACTGGACAAAGTCCTGATTGCAATGGTTTTTGCTTTCTTGTGTAAGTATGGTAGGATCACTGGTCTTTATGGTGGAAGTGGTGAACAAAGGAATGGCTCTCTAAGACAGTGTGGAGAGAGAAATTTATACACTCTGGGTGTGGTCTGGTTTACACACATATATATATGCGACACAAACAATATCGATATTACCACCAGCCTATACAAGCTCATTCATTAGTCACGTATGGCATTGCAAAGCTTCTGCTGTACTGGCCAACAATCAAACTCTCTATACATTCCAAATCAAAAGGAAAACCTTACTATTGTATCTGTTCTCTCATCTCCCTAGATAAACAACGCTGCTAAGATGCGGGAACGGACTGTTCAATTCAACTCAACTCAACTCACCATATCTTCTCTCCACACTTTTCTTGTTTTCCTTCTGACCCCATCTGTCTATGCGTCATTTGATACAGCAGACTTCTTGACTGTATTACGACTTCTGCTATTCGCTTTGAGGGGTGGCGACTTATTAACTTATCTTCTCGTTTCCTTCTTGTTCTCCTCGTTCCTCGTTCTTCTACCACTAATCAGTCGTCTTCCACCACATATCATCTTGCCCTCGAATTCTGAAACGTCGCTCAAAAACTGATGGTAGGGAACTTGCCGAAGAATGCGTGGACGACCATGTAAAAGTAAGCTTGTCGAGTGATACCGGCAAGTGCCTGCGGCTCTGCGCAGAGAGACTCAAGATATAATGAAGCCCGACGATGTATGAAACCTGAAGGCCGTTGTCGAGTGATACCGGCAAGTTCCTGCACAGAGAGACTCAAGGGTTCAATGAAGCCCGACGATTTACGAAACCTCAAGGCCGTTAGTTGCTGGTTGGTTCGGGGTAGATACCACCGAGGACTCGGCGAGAAGCAAAGCAAACCAGTATACAATAATAGAACATAGATATCTCCGGCGACTCGGCGACGAAGCAAAGGAAAATGCACTAGAACAAAAAACTTCGACCGGAGATTGTTCATTCCGGGGATCTGTAATTTCAAGATGAACAGTATGAGATCATCACTATTCATATGCTGAACAGTGAATATCAAAAAGGCAATCTCGCGGACAATGACTTGGTTCCCCCATCCGACAGCGCCGCACGTGGCGAATACACAGGATGAAGTGTGTATCGGCAACCAAAAGCTTCTACACATGATCACAGAACACATTCGGGGCTTCTTTCGGACGTGGGTGATGATAAGGCAGCCCAATCACACATATCCACGATGTTGACGTCGAATGCGAAAAGGACTGATGACTTCTGAGGGAGCCTGATCTGCTGGAAGGCAGCAGGACTGTATGGCAACTGTTAGATGTCTCACAGTTAAACCTTTACAAAGCTCGAACATTCACACCATCAACAACCTCGTTACTTGAGCTCCGCTCTTCGAAATGAAGAAAATATACAGAACCCACCTATATCGGCGACCTCGACTTCGTCCGATCGTCTTCCACCAGCCAGCACTCCGGAATACGCTGATGGTCGCCGCTCGGGGAATCGGTGGATGCTAGTGAATCGCTGCCATACGCATCTCGCTCATTAAGCTGGATCCACGTTTGTTCATCCCAAGTGAATGCACGGTGGCGGAGCTCGGGAATCGCATTATAGACCCCGTTGAACAATGAATCACATTGTATTGTTATATGCAGTTGTCCACCTGGTCTTTTTTATATAAAGTCTTCATCATACTCCTGGCATTGTTTGATCTGACTTCTTTTCCGAAACAAACATCCAAATCTTTGATCAAAGACTCACTCTCACTCACTTCAACCCAACTACCAGGTGGCCTTTCTCTAAATAGCATATCTTCTTGAACTTCCACCAGTCAAAAGCTATCAACAACTTCACTGCCTTGGCAAGTCACCGCAGGAAGCCTTATTCTCTTAAAAGTTTTCGAATAATGTCGAGCATGACTGGCCATCAACCTCCCCCCTTGCCAGACTCGGTGTTCTGCTGTGACTGCGCTGAGCTGGTTGAGACTCGGAACAACGCAAAATCATACCATGACCCGAACCGACCCCTCCACGATGCCATCTACAAGTCGTTCTTGTCATACACCAAACGCCTCTCATTGGCCAATGCCCAGGAGGTGGCTCGACTTCAGCAATTAGCCGAGTTTTACGAACAAGCGATTTCGGAACCAGAAGAGGAAGAGGAAGATCCTGAGATGACCCTTCTCGAACTTATTCGAGGTTACAATCCAGAGCGACAAGCCAGAATTCCAGTTAGAGGGACACCTTCACCAGATCTTGCTCCTCCTACACTGCTGTTTCCGGTTTCTCCGCCAACTTCGCCCTTGAACATTATACAGCGAAAGATCAAGTCTGACAGTCTTGGCTTCGATATCGGCTTGCCGCCTTTTACTCCTCCCTCTACAGGTTCGAATTCTTTGGCCACCAAGCCGGGTCAATCTTTCAGTGACTTCTTCAATAATGGCGCCGGCGTTGTGCCCTTGCTGAATTCTCCGCCTCGCCTGGATGAACCTCATTTATCCACACCTTCCATTGCTTTCCCCGGTCCCTTGCCGCGTAGCTTCAATGCTGGCCCACGAATGTCCGACCTAGCCAGACTGCTTAGATCACAAGAGTCGATTGCAACAACCGCCAGGGTTCCAAGCCCTTTGCAATCATCAAGCTGGATTACCCCACCACTGTCACAGTCAAAGTTGCACATGCGCAACGGATCTGCCAACTCTAAGAACAGTCGATCAAGTGCGGCTCCCTCCAAAAACTGGCGATGTGTTGAACCTATGACACCACCAACTCAACCACCCCTGGGATATGCACTTGCCAGCAGCAGCGCATTTGCCGGCAACTCTTTGCGCAACCTCACTCAGTCACCACCCAAACTACCACCATGGGCAACGGACTCGCTGACTTTGGAGACCAATGACACGCCACCTTTCATCCCTCAAAGAGTTCTCTCTCCGTCGAATCTCATCAACAATCCACTCACGACTAGTCCGCCACCACCGTATGCGATTCACATTACTTCCAGAGTCGATTTCGGTCAGACCGAAGCACATCGCTACTTTGTTTGTCCCACCGATTTCAACGACGACTGGCCCGAGGTCAGCTTGAACCAATGGTTTGCAGCCGGCGTTGGCTTCGACTTCAAGGCTGAGAAATGGGACCACAAGTGTCTGAAGCATGGCAGATTCTTCCGCATGACGTTGAGACCGAATCTAGCTATGCGAGATTGGGGTCTGGGAAAGGGAATGGAACAGGTCCAGAAGATGGCCGAGGCTGAAAAGGAGAAGATGAATTTCGAATTTATGGAGCTTTGAGGCAGGCAGTGTTGGTTGCGGATCGTTTGTGTAGGATTTTACCAGCAACTTTTCCTTGACGTTGAATTTTATTCTTATGTCGGATCTGGTTGATGAGTAATTATATGGGGGAATGAATGAATGGAGCGTGGGTTATGGAATACATATATTATCGGGGGTGCATTGCATTGCAGGCGTTGCTTTTGTTGACTTTTAGACCTCTAGGAGTCTCTTTGTATGATAGGTATACACACGCCATGCTTGGTGTAGTTGAATGGGGTGAGCGCGCATCATTTTGGCATATTGCATGGACTGAAACGTTGAATTTGGGTATATGGAAGACGCTTATAGATATCTAGCTTCAATAAAGATTCGTTGGTTTTTTTTATAGCACATTTGCCGCAGTACTTGGGTGTAAGAACCAGCTTTGGCTCTGATAGTGAACTGCTTGGTAACGGATTGATTGTCTTGGTTGGTCCTCAAGCACCCTCTAGTGAGGTAAAGCATCTTACTTCACCTGGCGTATATACCGAAACAAGAGTTTCTGAGAGAGATGGCCGCAATATTTCAGCTGAGCCTGGATGTACTGATCACTAGATGCAGCAATCCAAACCAGGCAATCTGTGCAGAATCAACCTGAATAATAATGGACCAGACAGCTCTCGAACGGCTTGACTTCAGCAGCTCTGCCTAACATTATTCCACTGCATTGGCACGAAGCTATCAAAACACTCTTTTGACAAGCCCAGTGGCCCACGAGCGTCGACAACGCAACTGCTCATGTCCACGTTCACGGGCACCGACTCCACATGTCTGAGAACGATCCAAAATCAGAAGTTCAGCCTTAGACAACACCCAAATAGCTTCCTACACGCGATTGCGACCCCATCAGAAAGAGGAAATCTAGTCATTTGGTAAGACAATATCGTCGTTGACAATGTTATTGTGAAGAGACTGGTGTTTCAGCAGTCATGTCTTACGAGTATGAAGTTCGCAACCTCATCTGAATTGCAAAACACCGCCAAACCACCCCACAAAACACTTGCCGAAGCTACCCTACAAGCGACCTACAACCTGCGAGATCTCCAATATCACTGAAAACCACAAAATAAATTTCTAAATTTTTTGATTATTGATGTCAAAGATTGGTTTAGATATGATACTACTTGCCATTGAATATATCAACTTTCTCTTTTTCTCTTAACTCTCTCTCTCTCTCAAAAAAAAAGGTATTCCTGCTCTAGTGTGACGTTTTTATATGGGTCGCTAACTAGCTACCCCAACCTCAAGCTCCGAACCTCGGCATTATCGCGTAACGTCAACTTCACCTCATCATAAGCTTCCCTTACCCGGATAAATACTTAGCAAGCTTGTGTAAACAGTTAAGTTTTATTTCCATCATTACCATCTCACCATACCATCTAATCGAATCATCACCCTTCACGAACCCATCCACAATGTCCGAAATCAACGGCCTCCCCCCGGCCGACACCTCCCCCGAGACTGCCCTCCCCGTCCCCAACCCCATCCCCATCCCCTCCTCCATCAGCACCCCCCCAGCTCTCCCCTCCCCACAAACTCTCCGCAGCTGGCTGCCCTTGTACCTCTCCAAGACAGACAGCACCCTCACGCACCTCTCCAAAATCCTCTCCACCCCCTCCGGCACCGACGTCCTCCTGTGCACGCTCTGCTACAGCACCCTCCTAACCTCCAACCTCATCTCCCGGTTCTCCATCCACCAAATCCGGAGCACCGCGCGGGTGCTCATCGAAAAAGCAATCACCCTCCCGCCCAACACGACACTCTTCATCCCGACCTCCGCGATCCCGACGCCGTCGCCGTCGCTGATTCTTGCGGCTGCTAGACTGAAAGCATTGAGTGGTGCGATTTCGGATTTCAGGACGTTTGGGCGGTTGTGGGGTTTATTGGGGATTTATAAATGGGCGAAGGGGGCATTTGCGAGTAAAGAGAATGGAGGGGAGAGAGATGGGTTGGTGAGGAAGATTACACAGATTCAAGTGCTTGCGTGCGCTGCTTACCAGATTCTGGAGAATGGCGCGTATTTAAGCGGGAAGGGCGTCTTGGGGTGGAGTAAGGAGAGGCAGGGGAAAGCGTGGTTGTGGAGTGTGAGGTGTTGGATGGTGCATGTGGGGTTGGATATTCTAAGGTTGGGGTATGAGTATAGGAAGAAGGAGAAGTTGCGGAAGATAGAAGGGGAGAAGGGGGTTGAGGAGAGGGAGAGAGAACATGGGGAGTGGTTGGAGAGGTGGTGGAAGAGTTTGATTGTTAATTGTGCGTATGCGCCGTTGACGGTGCATTGGAGTATGGAGGGAGGGTTGGTGACGGAGTTTTGGGTGGGATTGTTGGGGACGGTGGCGGGGGGGACGGGGTTGAGACATCTTTGGAGGCATGTTTAGTGTGTGTGACTTGCGGGGGGAGGGGCTTGGGAGGGGAAGTGAAGGCGGAGAGTCGGTCAGTACGTGGGGAAGTGGAAGTAAGAAATTGTCCAAAGACTATGTGTATAAGTGGAGGAGATAGCCACGTTATGTTACCATATCATACGTTACAAACAAAATGTACTACATATCACATCACACACATCAACCCACAACACCAATACCAAACACCCGGAATCCAATCACTCCACCTCAGTGCGAGCACAAGCAAGCCTCCGTCCTACCATCAACGAGAATCTAGACTCTCCCTCGCCTCGTACCACGCACCCCCTTTCTCCAACACAACATCAAACCACATCTCCCTCCCCTCCAAACGAAAAACCCCACCACGACGCCAGATGAGATCCGCTCCGATCCGATCCCCTACGAAGCAAACATTCCTCTGCGGTATTTGTTACCGTATCCAGGGAAAAGAAGCGAAGACTGAATTATGTTGTGCTACCTACCCTTCATCTCGTATTTTCTTTTCTCCGAGGAGGTGCTGTGAGGTGGTGAGTTGGCACTCTGGGTCCTGAGTATTAATTGTTGTGTTAGGGTTGTGTGTGTGTTGTGTTGTGTTGTGTTGTGTTATATCATGTGTAGCTGCTATATATGTATGTGTGTATGTATACTCTGTGTTTATGCGGTGTATATGTAACAGAACCGGAGCTGGAGTCGGACCTGGAGCTGTCAAAATTCGGAGATAGGAGACAGGGGAGATGATTGGTTGAAGAGGAGGGTTATGAAAGGAAAAGGGTCTGGGTTTGTGGAGTTAAGGTTGTGAGGGAGGCGAGTTGAGGTTGTGCAAGATCGAAGATGTGGAGAGGCGAGGTGCATATCTTGGAGACTTGGAGACAGATGGGTAGATGGGTAGATAGGGAGAGAGACAGGGAGGGAGGGAAGAGGTTAGAGGGGCAGGTAGGTATGTATGTATAAAGCGAAGATGTCGTGCAGATGTAGCAGAGTCGGAGCTGGAGCTGTCAAAGTTCGGAGATTGGGAACGATAGGGCCTGATTGGCTGAGACGGCGGGTTATGAAGGGAACCAGTGTCTCCAGAGTTGAAGTCGTGCGAGATCGAACACGCGGGGAGGCGAGGTACATACGCTCTGGAGAAGGGTGGCCGGGTAGCGAGCGGGTAGGTAGGTTGGAGTAGGCGGATAGGGAGGAGCTATGGATGGGAAGATGTCGTGCTAGTACAACAAAGTCGGAGCTGAAGCTGTCAAAATTCGGAGATTAGAAACGGGAGGCGGGGTGATTGGCTGAGAGAACGGATTATGGAGGGAATTGGGTTAGCGGAGTTGGAGGTTATGCAAGATCGAAGATGCGTGGAGGCGAGGTGCATATGTTGGATAGAGGGGGGTGAGGAGGGGTAGGTAGGTGGGAAAGTAGGTGGGAAAGTAGGTGGGAAAGTAGGTGGGACGGTAGGTAGAGAGTAGATAGGGGGATGGCAGTGAGTAGAAGTGAAAATTGATCTATCTTGTTTAGTTGATGCTAAATATGGAAATGAATGTGAAAATAGAGACGGAAGTACGAAAGGAAAAGGAGGGCAAGGAAGGAAAGTCATGTGGGAAAGGGGAGAAAAGACCTAGAACAAGCACAACTGTTGCAAAAACGTGCTTTTCTCATTAGAGACAACATGGTGTAGAATGTTCGAGGAAGAAGTCAATCATAATGATAATTAGAACCAGAATCATCGTAGCGTACATACAAACATACATACATACGTACAGACCAGACAGACACACACTCTCACACACAGACAGACTCGCTTAAACACAAAGTCAACCTTGCTTCCACTTATCCACTGGCATCCAGTATTATTCATCGTTGTCATCGCTGTCGCATCATCATCATACGCAAGAATTCATCTTACCATTCATTCATTTTCCATTAGACCTCCTCCTTTTCCATCTCCGCTGCCAGCCTGTGCCCTATATCACACGCTCCCTGCTATTACCCCAAGATCACAATCTGCAAACCAAGCCACTCCCCCCCCTTTCATCACCTCCCCACACTCCATTTACCAACCCCAAAACCCCCCCTTTTCTCCCCCCCCCTCCACACTACCCCCACCCGCACCCCTACAAAATCCTATACCCCTCATCCCCCACCGGCTTCCTAAACCCCAACAACTCATACAACCCCGTATGAATCTCCGGATGGGCATCCACCGCCCTCCTATAATCCGGCCAGCCCTCCAACTCCTCCAGCAGCCCCCAGCCCTTCACATACATCTTCAACCACTCCCTCACCCCCTCATCCACCTTACTACTCATCATAACCGTAACCACAATCTGGGTTAACATCGCCCCCTGAATAATCGTATCCGCCACACTTTTCTTCAACTGAGCCAGACTCTTCTCAACCACCGATTTAATCCCTAAGCCTGAAGCTAGGATGTTCAGGGTTACGAGATCGTGCGGATTGGTTGCCGGACAACGCTCTTCGTTGATGCAGGCGAAGAGGGACTCGATTACAGAGGTCGGGATTAGATCTTCTTTTTTCGCGGACGTGGTTTTGACGAGGGTGTCTTCGAATTTGGGTTGGTCGGCGAGGAAGGATTTGCGGCAGGCGTAGGTTTTGCCG